>CM060923.1:106685000-107935000 GCA_030737875.1 Allium sativum
GGCATCAGTGGTTTTACACGCCCTGACGAGTTTGACTTATGTGGTTGTTGCTGTTGCGAGGCGCCTCGGATTGATCGGTCGTTCTCGAACCGATGGAGTCATTTAGTTGGCTCACTTACGCCCCAAAGGGTGGGGAAACGTAGTGTTCAGGCATTTTAATCCACATCGGTGGACCGGCCCTGTTGCTCCAAGGGTCACTCGAGCTCTGATCCTGTGGCTCGGGCTAGAGAGTCACGAATCGGTGGAGGACTATCTTTTGCCTCGGTTCATAGATGGAAATCCAACTTCCAAATACGTGACATTTGCGGTTTTAATTGTAGAACTAGTATGGCGACATGATATATGGTACCCATGCCGCCTATGATTGATACTTATGATTTGAAGTTGTTTTATTCACTATGCACTTATAATAGTATCAAATGATTTGTTTTAAACGTATCAAGCATTCTTTGGCTGTTATAAGGGAAAACCCTATCCCCCGGCTTGCGTTGCATTGTATGATAGGACCTGGGTCTTATAACAGCTTCATTTTTCTTTATTTAGCATTGCGCTGTTTGTTTTATGCACTGGTATTCTTGGGAGGAAACCCGTTCCGTGTTATACGGCGTGGTCCCTTGATTTACCTAACTTTGAAAATAAAGATTAACTGTTTTAGTCCTCACACCAGTCACATGACTGACCTGGAGTTTATTGTTTTAACCTAAACTCTGGGTGCCCTTATTTTGAAACGGGCAGCTAGTAGTTTTGGTTTTGCAGATTTATATTCACAGGACCCTGGTTTACAGCTGGAACGATATCCGGAAAGCTTTGTATCCGTATATCTCCTTCAGTTGTGTATTGTATTATTTTCCGCTGCTATGTATTTAAATGTAATTTAAATCTCTGATATTTCTGTGTAATATTCATTCATGCTCTGTATATTCTTGTAATCTGATGCATTGTTGTAATATACAATGAAATGTTCTTCTGTATGCGTTCTGTTTCGTCGTGTTCTCAACGATAGGGCGTTTCGAACGGCCTGGATCGGTTTAGCGACTGGTTCGGACCGAGCGAAATTCCTTGCCGTAACAGTTGGTATCAGAGCTTTAGTTTACAAAGCTCAGAGAATAAGACACATTAGAACCATACGAAAGAATTCATCAGATATTGGATTAGTAATATCCAATTAGAATGACTCGTTAGAGATAGGATCAGTAGTATCCTAGAACGAGTGTGAAGAGTATATTTTTCAAATGAAAACAAATTTTGTTTTGAAAATTTAAATCAACTATTCGTATTTGATTATTTGTTTATATTGATTTTGGACAATTCAGTATATAAAGAATTTGCATATACGCCTTGCAAACGTATATTCGAAGTTTTAATATACTGGATAGATATAGAGTCACATTCTAGACACCCGGGGATAATTCTAATGATGTGGCCACATCATCAGTATTTATATTCGTGTTTTGAAGGTGTGATATCTGTATATTTCCATTAGACTGGTGTGAGAACCAAAAAGTAGATAGGGCCTATTGTTTTGATTTGGCATCAAAAACATGATTTTTGTATATGTATCAAAATTATGAATTTGAAACTCTAATCCACTAACTGATTGATGTTTGTGTTGTTTGTTTATTTGTTTGCTAATTTTTAGCAATTTAGCCTAATTGAATCAAATATTGAACTGTATTGAAAATTGGTCGCATTTGCTTGCATATACATATATATCATTGAACAGGTCATAGCAAGGAGGCTAGAGCCAGAGAATAAAATTTGTTTGCCCGACAAATAGGTACATGTTTACTACATAATTTCCTGTTTTGTTTGGGTGATGATGATTTTGTGAGCCTATTGGCTAGCCGCTTGGCTTTTTCTTTTTCTTTTTGAGATCTGAAGGACCGGGGAAGCTATTTGAAATTCCCCGATGCTCCCATTGCAGGGGAGGTTATGGCGAAATTTTTCAAAAAATTAGGGTGTTAGCCAAATTTTTGGAAATTTTGAAAATTCTCAGAAACTAAAAAGTTGGAGAATGAAAGCCAGATCGAATGTAGAGCTTATTAATCAAACCACTTTCGACTTTGTTCCTTTTCGGGGACGAAAAGTTTTAAGTGGGGGAGATTGTAATAACCCGAAAATCTGGGCCAGTTTAAAATTTTTATTTTGGCAATTTTAACGAATTTTGGATATTTAAAATGAATTATTTTAAATAATATCGACGAGAAAATTTATTTTTGAATGGAATTCGAACGTATATATTATATACATCGTCGTTAGAATGTATAATAATTATATATAATTATAAAAGGAATTGAAAATGGCGCGGTAGTTCGAAAATTCGATTTCTAATTTCAAATGAATATACAGAATTCAATATAAGTCAGAATTGAACGAAACAAGAAATATTTGAATCTGTATAACTATATCTTTGTAACGAAGTTAACAAACTGAGATTTCATCTTAGAAATGATAAGATATGTCCAGTTTAAAATTAGAAATAGTCGATGTGGAATTTATATATATTTATATATATATAAGGCCCTTAAAAATAGCAATTTTGCAAACGACCTCGGATTTCGACGAAACCACTTTTATTGGGTCCGCAGTGTCAAATTATTGCTAGGTTTCAAATTTCATAATTTTTCGAATCAATATGTGAGCGTGGCAAAAGAAAACGCGTTTGACCAGTTTCAGTTGATTTTAATCGACTAGAAATTGGCCATTTTTCCAACGGTCTCGGAATTCGACGAAACTAGTTTTGTTAGGACCGTATCGTAAATACGAAGCTAGAAAATATTTTTCGAGAATTTTTAGAGTTAGTATGTGACCCCGGTAATTTGAAATGTACGCTTAAAATTCAATATAGTGATTTAAATGTAAATTTAACGGAAACTGATTGTAACAGCCGAACCAGCCCACGATACATATACCATTGTGTTCGGAATGGGGGTAAAACGCTGTAGACGGCAGGCGGTGGGCCTCGTTTAGAGGTCGTATGTGAAAGTCAACTTTATTTGCAAAATAAAATAAATAAATTAATAAAAAAATTAAATCCCCCCTTTTACTTTGGCCCCCCTCTTCATTTCGATTGCAGATTGAAGAAAAAAAAAAGAAAAAGAAAAAAGCCCCGATCTAATCGCCCGCCACCCATCGACATCGCCACCGCCGCCAGGTTCCTTCCCCCCCACCGCTGGCCGACCCCCCCTCATGCGCCCATACCCTCGAACACCACGATGACCGATCCCCACCCCCTGCTGCTGTCGCGGCCCCTTCTTCTTCTTCCTCCAGACCACGCCCTGGACCACCGTAGACCGCCACCGCTGGAAGCCCAGAGCACCCCTCCGACGAAGAACCCCACCCCCTCCGTTCACTGTAAGCTCGTTTTTTTATTTTATTATTATTTATTTTCATTTAACTAATTTTTTTTAAGATTTTAAATCTGATTTGTTTAAAAGTTAAAACTAATTTTCAAAAGCATATAAAAAAACAGATTTTTATTTTCTTTTCTAAAATAAAACTGATTTTATTTTATTTTTAAAAAACTGAAAACTTATTTTCATTTTAAAACTGAAATTAATGTTTTAGGAAAATAAAGATAAAGATTGAATTTTTATAAAGAAAAAGATTCAATTTTTATAAAGAAAAAGATTGAATTTCTATCATAAGAAGATTAGATTTTTCTTCGCTTTGAGAATAGATATTTCTATTAACGAATATAGATTTTCTTTGATTTCGAATATAGATTTTCTTTGAATTGGAAAATGGATTTTCCCTAGAATTGAAAAAGAGATTTTCTTTGAAATGAAAGATTAGATTTTCTTGGAATTGAAATATTTTTATGAGGATAAAAATTCGATTTTTATATATTGAATAGCTAACTAAAAATTCGATTTTTATATATTGAATAGCTAACTAAAAATTCGATTTTTATATATTGAATAGCTAACTAAAAATTCGATTTTTATATATTGAATAGCTAACTAAAAATTCGATTTTTATATATTGAATAGCTAACTAAAAATTCGATTTTTATATATTGAATAGCTAACTAAAAATTCGATTTTTATATATTGAATAGCTAACTAAAAATTCGATTTTTGTATATTGAAGAGCTAACTAAAAATTCGATTTTTATATATTGAATAGCTAACTAAAAATTCGATTTTTATATATTGAATAGCTAACTAAAAATTCGATTTTTATATATTGAATAGCTAACTAAAAATTCGATTTTTATATATTGAATAGCTAACTAAAAATTCGATTTTTATATATTGAATAGCTAACTAAAAATTCGATTTTTATATATTGAATAGCTAACTAAAAATTCGATTTTTATATATTGAATAGCGAACTAAAAATTCGATTTTTATATATTGAATAGCTAACTAAAAATTCGATTTTTATATATTGAATAGCTAACTAAAAATTCGATTTTTATATATTGAATAGCGAACTAAAAATTCGATTTTTATATATTGAATAGCTAACTAAAAATTCGATTTTTATATATTGAATAGCGAACTAAAAATTCGATTTTTATATATTGAATAACTAACTAATAATTCGATTTTTATATATTGAATAGCGAAGTAAAAATTCGATTTTTACATATGTAGAGAAAGCGGATAACGAAGGTGACAAAAAGGCGAGAACGACGAAGAATTCTGCAAAAGAAGAGTCAAGATGATAGGATAGCTATAATGTGAGAATTTCTCACCTTTCAATTTATTTTTCTAGTTATATATATATACTAGGATGCAGACGGTGTTTAGTAGCACCCGACACAATCGTCCACAGACCATGGACTTGTTTGTTTGGTTGCATAGCTTAGTTATATGATTTGATTTGAATTTGGTTGTTTGGTGATTTTGATTGATGTGTGAATGGCGTGGGCCTTCACTAGACCGGGGATAAGGCTAGGCCTCGTCCCGTTTCTAGTATCGTGCCGTTATGCCGCCGAAATTTTCTAAAATATGTTAGAAAAATAAAAATATCATTTTATTTAAAGATTGAACTGAATAGAAATTCATATGTTGAAATAAAATGTTTTATCGTTAAAAATATAATTTTTAACGTGAATGTGAATAAATATTCATTTACAAACCAGAGGTTTGTTTATGTACACCTATTTGAATGACATTGATTGGGATGATAAATTTTACACATCGCCCAACTGCACAAATAAAATATGTGTTTGATTGTTTGAAACCCTACACGGGTGTTGGGATGAAATTTGAAGTTCACTCATCTTGATTGATTAAATATGTCGATCGATTGATTGACAGGCTGTTATAAGCGTTAGATATCTATATTTGATGCTTATACAGTGTAGTGCACTTTGGTTGATGGTTGATTATTTTTCAATGCTATTATATGTGTGTAATGTATGAAAATCCATATAATTAACTTTATATGGTAATTGATTGGGCCTCATTCCAATTTGAAAAATAAAGAATATTATAAAATAAAGGTTCATGTGTTGACAGTACTCATCCATTGAGATTGGTCATGTGTTGAACGAAATATTTTAGTAATAAAATTTACATCTTTATATTATAAAATAAAGGTTCATGTGTTGACAGTACTCATCCATTGAGATTGGTCATGTGTTGAACGAAATATTTTAGTAATAAAATTTACATCTTTATATTATAAAATAAAGGTTCATGTGTTGACAGTACTCATCCATTGAGATTGGTCATGTGTTGAACGAAATATTTTCGTAATAAAAATTGCACCTTTATCGATATAAAATAAAAGTTCATGTGTTGACAGTACTCATTCATTGAGATGGGTCATGTGCTGAACGAAATATTTTGATAATAACAACTATTTTGAAAAAGAAATATTTGAAATAGAATATTTGAAAATAGAAATTTATGAAGCCGTGTTGATTAGATTGACGCCATTTTGACGTGAACGATATTTATATCGATTTTATTCATTTCGAAGTGAAATGAATTGAAAACGAATTCAAAATGAATTGAAAACGATTTCGAAAAAAAGAAATGAATTGAAAACGATTTCGAAATGAATTGAATTGAAAACGATTTCGAAATGAATTGAATTGAAAACGATTTCGAAATGAATTGAAAACGATTTCGAATTGAATTGAAAGCAAATTGAAATGAATTCAAATTGAATGGAAATTTGAATTGAATAGAAATGAATTTTAAAACGAATTTATGAAGAAGAATTCAATTTTGATTTGAATTGAAATGGAAGTTGAAATTGCTTTTGAAACGAATTTAAACTATTTATATAATTCATTTTAAATAGAAATCGACGAAATATATATTATATATATAATATAATGGCCTGAATAGAACGCGCCGCGCCGCGGCAGTTCGTGAATTTCGACCATTTATTTCAAACGGACATTACGGGAGATCCGACCGTCGGATTCTCCTGAAACCGGAACCGTTGGGTTCGTATCGAAAAGAGCTTTCTAACGAATGTTAGAAATTTGAAATCTAACGGTTGGATTTGGAATTATGTCCAAATCAAATTTGAAAAAGGTCGCTGTAAGTGCAGTTCGATGGCCGTTGATGGAAATCGACTGTACGGGCCTTGATAAAATTATTAAAAATAGTAATAATTTGTGTAAAATCATAAGAAATGATTTGTGAAGATTTGGGATGAAAAACTCCATATTTGAAAGGATAAAAATAGATTTTTATCGAAATGAACTAGTTTTGAACTAGAATTATAAATCTATTTATTTTTAAATAAATAAATTGAATTTGAAAAGGGTTTTAAAAATAACCAAAATTTCCAATGATTGCATTGGAGTGGATTTGAATCGAAATTGTCTTCGGATTATTTCGATGTTGGAATTCGTGATTATACAGATGTTGTTATGGAAATTTGAAAGATATATATTTATATCGTTATTTCCAATACGACATTTGTTAATCGTAGAATTTGATATTGAATATAAGCCGGGATATTTTCTATTCAGAGCCTTGTATTTAATATCAAATGTGATTTGGGTTTGTCGTGAATGGTGTCTTCACTAACACTGTTCTTGAACCCAGTTGAGAAAAGATTAAATCTTTTTATTTAGATTTAATGAAGTGTACCAATTAAATAATATTTAATTGGAATTGAATCGATATTGATTTTTGGGTTTATCGTGGACAGTGTTTTAAATAACACTCGTTCTTTAACCCGATCATTGATGAAATGTGATTTTGGGTTATCGTGAACGGTATCTTCAATAATACAGTTCTTAGACCTAAAGGAGTTAAGAAAATCAGAAACTAACTGGAGATTAGTTAAGTTGAATAGTTTCCGAGGTATTGATCTGAAGTTGGTTTCGGCCTTCGGGATTCATACTTAGGGAATTGCTCACTTGCTAATTTACAATTAGGGACTGATTGAAATGTGATGTGATTTTGGGTTTATCGTGAACCGTGTTTTAAATGACACTGATTCTTTAACCCAGTCACAGATTAAAACTAAGTGGGGTTTTAATGAATCTTTAATTTGATTGAAATAATCGAAATGGAGTATCACCAGTTTTGCTCCAGGCGATAGTTAAATCTTTAATTAGATTTGAACGTGAAATGGTAATTGAATTTACCGATAACACCGTGGTGTTAGATATGAAGTATAACCAGTTTTACTTCATGGGATGAATAGGTTGGGATTGGGAAATTAAAACAAATGATTACTTCGGTAAGGTTCGCTAATCCCGACTAGTTTGAATTGATATTCAAAAGTAGATTAAAGAATAAATTCAAGGAATTTATCTTTGATAAAATTTATGGGAACCTTTCCCTATGAACGTGAAATTTAGAAACTAACTGTCGGTTAGCCAAGTAGAATGGTTTTCTGGATATTGATCTGATGTTGGTTTCGGCCTTCGGGGTTAATGTTTGGGGAATTATTCTCTTGATTAATTTACGGTTAGTGACTAATAATTTGGAATGAGGCGTATGTTGTGTTTGTGTAACACTTATTTAAAATATACGCGAGTTATTCGGAAAGACCGGGTTAATCCCATTCTGAATAACTGATACGACGATAAGTCGAAGATGAAGACGATGGTCGAAGACCGGAGGTTTTCACGTCGTTTGGGTAATTACTGATGATCTTGATTGGGCTGTACACCCAAGAAGATGGAAACAGTTAGTGATCGTCCAGACGTACTTGGAGATCGATGGATATGCGGGGTACTAGGTGCCTCCGGTTTCGTTCAGACCCAGAACGAACTTGTAAATGGACTGTGTGTCTGACATTGGATTTTAGTCCGTGTGATTGATCTCTATTAAATATATATCTGCTTGGCGGCGGAGAATTTATTCTCTTGCTTAATGCCCTTCTTTGAGACATACGAGCTCAGGGGTTATATATTGATGGATATCAAACGCATGGAGTGAATTGCCTGTGTGGCATGCCTAAGTGGCAATTGATCGAGGCTTCTGTTGAAAAGCAAAGCCTTGTGGTGATGATCAAAGCAAGGCCTTTGTGGCATAGCTTTGTGTAACGTTTACCTCGCGTGTTTCACACCCGGTATGAACCAAAAACGGGAGACGGACCTCAGGGAGGACTTGCGTTTCTTTCTAGCTAAAAAGTGGCGTCAGTGGTTTTACACGCCCTGACGAGTTTGACTTATGTGGTTGTTGCTGTTGCGAGGCGCCTCGGATTGATCGGTCGTTCTCGAACCGATGGGGTCATTTAGTTGGCTCACTTACGCCCCAAAGGGTGGGGAAACGTAGTGTTCAGGCATTTTAATCCACATCGGTGGACCGGCCCTGTCGCTCCAAGGGTCACTCGAGCTCTGATCCTGTGGCTCGGGCTAGAGAGTCACGAATCGGTGGAGGACTATCTTTTGCCTCGGTTCATAGATGGAAATCCAACTTCCAAATACGTGACATTTGCGGTTTTAATTGTAGAACTAGTATGGCGACATGATATATGGTACCCATGCCGCCTATGATTGATACTTATGATTTGAAGTTGTTTTATACACTATGCACTTATAATAGTATCAAATGATTTGTTTTAAACGTATCAAGCATTCTTTGGCTGTTATAAGGGAAAACCCTATCCCCCGGCTTGCGTTGCATTGTATGATAGGACCTGGGTCTTATAACAGCTTCATTTTTCTTTATTTAGCATTGCGCTGTTTGTTTTATGCACTGGTATTCTTGGGAGGAAACCCGTTCCGTGTTATACGGCGTGGTCCCTTGATTTACCTAACTTTGAAAATAAAGATTAACTGTTTTAGTTCTCACACCAGTCACATGACTGACCTGGAGTTTATTGTTTTAACCTAAACTCTGGGTGCCCTTATTTTGACACGGGCAGCTAGTAGTTTTGGTTTTGCAGATTTATATTCACAGGACCCTGGTTTACAGCTGGAACGATATCCGGAAAGCTTTGTATCCGTATATCTCCTTCAGTTGTGTATTGTATTATTTTCCGCTGCTATGTATTTAAATGTAATTTAAATCTCTGATATTTCTGTGTAATATTCATTCATGCTCTGTATATTCTTGTAATCTGATGCATTGTTGTAATATACAATGAAATGTTCTTCTGTATGCGTTCTGTTTTGTCGTGTTCTCAACGATAGGGCGTTTCGAACGGCCTGGATCGGTTTAGCGACTGGTTCGGACCGAGCGAAATTCCTTGCCGTCACAGAACTTCTCACTTTTAATTTAATTTTCTAGTTAAAATATATACTAGGATGCAGACGGTGTTTAGTAGCACCCGACACCCGTCGTCCATAGACCATGAACGGCTTGTATGCTTGTTTGTTTGATTTTGATGTGTAGTTGATTGTGTGGTGTGATGTGTAATGAAATAAAACATTTATATAGTTGAAATAAAATATCCTATAATGGAAAATATTTTATAGTTAAAAATAGAATTTTTAACGTGTATATGAAATGAAATAAAAATAAACAAATTGGACGATTTGTTTATATACACACATTTGACTGATATTGATTGGGACGATAAATTTTACACATCGCCCAACTGCACATATAAAATCTGTGTTTGATTGTTTGAAACCCCACACGGGTATTGGGGTGATATATGACATACACTAATCCCAATAATTAGTTGTATGTCGATCGTTTGATTATCAGACTGTTATAAGCGTTGAATATCCATATTTGATGCTTATACAGTGTAGAACACACTTTGGATGATGGTGGTTGATTTATCGTTGCTGTTATATACGTGTGGTAGAAAATCCATATAATTAACATTGTATGGTAATTGATTGAGCCTCATTCCATTTTTGAAATAGAAATATTTGAAATAGATTATTTGAAAATAGAAATATATGAAGCCATATTGATTAGATTGACGCCATTTCGACGTAAACGATATTTATATCGATTGTATTCGTTTTATAAGGAATATTGAAAAGTGATTTCAAAATCGAATATTTTAAATTGAAATTGGAACCGAATTGAAACGAATTAGAATTCGAATTGAAATTGAATAGAAAACGAATTCGAATTGAAATAAATAGAAATGAATTCGAATTGAAATTGAATTGAATTAAAAACAAACAGAAATTGAATTAGAAATCGATTTGAATTGAAATCAATTTGAAATGAATTTAAAATGAATTTAGGGGGAAAAATTCAATTTTGATTTGAATTTGAAAAGAAGTTGAAATCGTTTTGAAAACGAATTTAAAAACGATTTATGAAATATGTTTTGAATTGAAATCGACGAAGTATATTATACATATATTATATATATATAGTATAATGGCCTGAATAGAACGCGCCGTGCCGCGGCAGTTCGCGAATTTCGACCATTGACTTCAAACGGATATTGCGGGAGATCCGACCGTCGAATTCTCCTGAAACCGGAACCGTTGGGTTCGTATCGAAAAGAGCTTTCTAATGAATATTAGAAATTAGAAATCTAACGGTTGGATTTGGAATTATGTCCAAATCAAATTTGGAAAAGGTCGTTGTAAGTGCAGTTCGATGACCGTTGATGGAAATCGACTGTATGAGCCTTGATAAAATTATTAAAAATATCAATAATTTGTCTAAAATCATATGAAATGATTTGGGAAGAATTGGGATGCGAAACTCCATATTTGAAAAGATAAAAATAGAGTTTTATCGAAATGAACTAGTTTTGAACTAGAATTATAATTCTATTTATTTTTAAATTAATAAACTGGATTTGAAATGGTTTTGAAAATAACCAGAATTTCCAATAAATATATTGGAATGGATTTGAATCGAAATTGTCTTCGGAATATTTCGATGTTGGATTTCGCGATGATACAAATATTGTTATGGGAATTTGAAAGATATATACATATCGTTATTTCCAATACGACATTTGTTAGTCGTAGAATTTGATATTGATTATAAGCCGATATATTTTCTATTCAGAGCCTTGTATTTAATATCAAATCTGATTTGGGTTTGTCATGATTGGTGTCTTCATTAACACTGTTCTTAAACCCAGTTGAGAAAAGATTAAATCTTTTTATTTAGATTTAATGAAGTGTACCAATTAAATAATATTCAATTGGAGTTGAATTGGTATTATTTTAGGGTTTATCATGAACAGTGTTTTAAATAACACTTGTTCTTTAACCTGATAATTAATAAAATGTGATTTGGGTTTGTCGTGAACGGTATCTTCAATAATACTGTTCTTAGACCCAAAGGAGTTAAGAAAATCAGAAACTAACTGGAGATTAGTTAAGTTGAATGGTTTCCTATGTATTGATCTGATGTTGGTTTCGGCCTTCGAGGTTAATACTTAGGGAATTGCTAGCTTGCTAATTTACGGTTAGGGACTGATTGAAATGTGATGTGATTTTTGGGTTTATCGTGAACCGTGTTTTAAATGACACTCATTCTTTAACCCAGTTTAAGATTAAAACTAAGGGGAGTTTTAATGAATATTTAATTAGGTTGAAAAGATCGAGAATGGAGTATCACCAGTTTTGCTCCAGGTGATAGTCAAATCTTTAATTAGATTTGAACGTGAAATGGTAATTGAATTTACCAATAACACCGTGGTGTTAGATATGAAGTAAGACCCGTTTTACTTCATGGGATGAATAGGTTGGGATTGGGAAATTAAAACAAACGATTACTTCGGTAAGGTTCGTTAATCCCGACTAGTTTGAATTGATATTCAAAAGTAGATTAAAGAATAAACTTAAAGGAATTTATCTTTGATAAAATTAATGGGAACCTTTCCCTATGAATGTGAAATTTAGAAACTAACTGTCGGTTAGCTAAGCAGAATGGTTTTCTGGATATTGATCTGATGTTGGTTTCGGCCTTTGGGGTTAATATTTAGGGGATTATTCTCTTGATTAATTTACGGTTAGCAACTGATGAATTGGAATGAGGCGTATGTTGTGTTTGTGTAACACTTGTTTATAATATACGCGAGTTATTCGGGAAGACCGGGTTTATCCCATTCTGAATAACTGATACGACGATAAGTCGAAGATGAAGACGGTGGTCGAAGACCGGAGGTCTTCACGTCGTTTGGGTGATTGCTGATGATCTTGATTGGGATGTACACCCAAGAAGATGGAAACAGTTGGTGATCGTCCAGACGTACTTGGAGATCGATGGATATGCGGGGTACTAGGTGCCTCCGGTTTCGTTCAGACCCGGAACGGACTTGTCAATGGACTATGTGTCTGACATTAGATTTTAGTCTGTGTGATTGATTTCTATTAAATATATATCTGTTCGGCGTCAGAGAATTTATTCTCTTGCTTAACGCCCTTCTCTGAGACTTACGAGCTCAGGGGTTATATACTGATGGATATCAAATGCGTAGAGTGAATTGCCTATGTGGCATGCCTAAGTGGCAAATGATCAAGGATTCTGTTGAAAAGAAAAGTCTTGTGGTTGATGATCGAAGCACGGCCTTTGGGGCGTAGCTTTATGTAACGTTTACTTCGCAAGTTTCACACCCGGTTACGGGAGAGGACCTCTGGGAGGGCATGCGTTTCTTTCTAGCTAGAAGTGGCGTCATTGGTTTTACACGCCCTGACGAGTTTGACTTATGTGGTTGTTGGTGTTACGAGGCGCCTCAGTTTGATCGGACGATCCGGGTCCGATGGAGCCATTCGTTGGCTCACTTACGCCCCAAGGGGCGGGGAAACGCAGTGTTCAGGAATTTTAATCCACATCGGTGGACCGGCCCTGTCGCTCCAAGGGGCAGTTGCGGCTGTTCGTGAGGCTCGGGCTAGACAGTCTCGAATCGGTGGAGGACTATCTTTTGCCTCGGTTCATAGATGGAAATCCAATTTCCAAATACGTGACATTTGCGGTTTTGATTGTAGAGCCTAGTATGGCGACATGATATATGGTACCCATGCCGTCTAGGATTGATACTTATCATTTGAAATTGTTTTGACACTATACACTTATAATAGTATCAAATGATTTGTTTTTAAACGTACCAAGCATGTTTGGCAATTATAAGGGAAAACCCTATCCCCCGGCTTGCGTTGCATTGTGTGATAGGACCTGGGTCTTATAATAGCTTCAGTTTTCTTTATTTAGCATTGCGTTGTTTGTTTTATGCACTGGTATTCTTGGGAGGAGACCCGTTCCGTGTTATACGGCGTGGTCCCTTGATTTACATAACTTTAAAATAAAGATTTATAACTGTTTTGTTCTCACACCAGTCCCATGACTGACCTGGAGTTTATTGTTTTAACCTAAACTCTGGGTGCCCCTATTTTCCGCACGGGCAGCTAGTAGTTTTGGTTTTGCAGATTTATATTCACAGGATCCTGGTTTGCAGCTGGAACGATATCCGGAAAGCTTTGTATCCGTATATCTCCTTCAGTTGTGTACTGTATTAGTTTCCGCTGTTATGTATTTAAATGTAATTTAAATATCTGATATTTCTGTATATTATTTATTCATACTCTGTATATTCTCATAATATGATGGTATTGTTGTAATATACAATGAAATGTTTTCTCGTCTGCGTTCTGTTTGTCGTGTTCTCAAAGTAGTTCGTTCTTTCTCTTCTCTTCGGAGACCGGGGAAGTTTGGGTTGTTTCAGTCATGTTTAAGAATTAAGAAAGTTCTACATTTTCCATAATGTAAATAAGAATTAGAAGAAAATTTCATTTTTATGTAAATAAGTTAAAATTACATTTTTATGTAACAAAGGTTAAAAGAAAGATAATTACCTTTTTTATGTAATCAAGATTGCAAAGAACAGAGAATTACATTATATGTAATTAAAGAATAGGAATTCACGTTAAATAAAATTACATTTTTATGTGTAATTAAAGCATAAGTTAAAAAAGAAAATTTGACAATGGAATCAAAAATCACCTTTTTATGTAATTTAAAAAGATGGAAATTTTCACCGTAATGTTAATCACATTTTTATGTTAGGAATGTTACTATTAGAAAATCACATGTTGATGTTTAGAATGTTAACATTAGGAAAGAAACATTTTTATGTATAAAATGTTTGCATAATAAAATCTCATTTTTATGTCAGTATATAAAGGAACATTGTATTATATAAGATGTTAGCATTAGGAAAAGATCAATTTTATTATATTAAATGTTAGCATAGAAAAGTAACATTTTTGTATTATAAAATGTTGCATATAAAAGAATTAACATTTTAAGTGTAAAACGTCACATTAGTATAATAATATCATTTTTGTTAAAATGTCACATTAGTATAATAATATCATTTTTGTTAAAATGTCACACTAGTGATAATAACATTTTTGTTAGAGAAGTTTACGTTTTTGATGTGAATTAGATTAACGGGATGAAAGTTACATTTTAATGTAATTAAATTAAAAAGAAAATTTACATTTAGGATTAAGGAGAGAGTTTACATTTTTCATGTAAAAAGATCCAAAGTAAGAAAATTACATTTCTCGTCTAATTAAGATTTAAAATAAGAAAATTACACTTTTATGTAATGAAAAGTTTAGATTTTGATATTGCAAAATTATTTACATTCTTTTCATGTAAACTAGATTAAAGAGGAAAAATCACATTTTTAATGCAGATTATATTAAAAAGGAAAGTTTACATTTTTAATGTGAAAAAAAATAGAATTAAAATGTATATTTTAGATGCAATAAAAGAATAGAATGAAAATTATATATTTTTATCATCATTTTAGAGGCGGTAAAAAGAAGTTACATTTTTCAATGTAAATATAAGGAAAATAGGAAGTTACATTTTTATATGTAATTAGAGAAATATAGAAACTTACATTTTTCAATGTAAATAAGGATGAAATAGAAGTTATACTTTTAAAGAATTTACATTTTTCAATATAATTAAAGAAGTATAAAGGAATGATTAGGAATTTACATTTTTCCAATGTAAATAGAATATGAAATTAAAGTTACATTTTTGATATAATAATATATTGAAATATAAATTTACATTTCTTAATGTAAATGAAATAGGAATAGAAATTTATCTTTTTCAATGTAAATAAAAGGATTAAAAACTTACATTTTAAGGAATGGATTTTCATTAAAAAGAATAATGAAACCAAATATATATTTTGTGTAAATTTAAGGATGGAAGAAGAAAATATACATTGTTATGTTTAGGATGTGTATGTAAATTAAAATAAAAATACCGATAGATCGTTATAAAATATTAACAACGATATGAAATGGTTTTCAAATTTAGTATGCGAGAATTGTTTGGAAATCCGAGTCTACCCTCATTCCAAATAATGATACGACATTCAAAGAATTGAAGACAGCGATTGAAGACAGCGATTGAAGACCGACGATCTTCACATCGAATGGGTAACTAGTGTTGAGGCCCTTGATTGATTTGCTCCCAAGACGGGGCTAAGATGGTAGTCATCCGGACGTAGTGTTGATTTGTACGGATTTGGCTTTCGCTCAGACCCAGAGCATAAGCTTATAAATGGAATGTGTGTCTGACATTGTACTCCTTTATATTGCATTTATTGATTTTCTGTCGAATGTACGAATGCTTGGTGGCGGAGAATTTATTCTCTTGCTTAACACCCTTTTGTATATTTTGGCAAAGGATTAATATTATGATATGGAGTGACAGTGTGGCATACCAAGATGCAATGATCAAGGTTTCTTGTTGAAAAGCAGAACCTTGTAGTGACGATCAAAGCACTGCTTAAATAAGCATAACTTTGTATATTACGTAGCTTCACGAGCCTCACAACCCGGTTGAGTCTAAAACGGGAAAAGGGAACGCAGGGAGAGCAACACGTTTCTTTCTAGATAGGGGTAGTGTCAGTGCTTAAACTGGCTAATATTTTACTTATGTGGATGATGAAATGAGGCGCGCCTCGGATGTTAGGTCCTATAGGACCGGGAAACGTGTGTTCAGGAATAACTAATCCAAAAAGCTGTATGTGTGGATCGGCCCTGAAGCTTTCCAAGGATTCAATGCGGGGGATCCTGAGACATTAGCTAGAGTGTCTCGAATCGGTAAGGAGTTCCTCCCTAGCCTTGACTCATGATGGAAACCCAATTTCAATACGATCTCATACAGTATTGATTGTATTACTAGTACGGAGGTATAGTATATGGTAGCTATGCTTCCTAGGATTGATACATTTATTTTGAAATGTTTTTATATACACTAATAATAATATCAAATTCGTTTTATCTTACTAAGCATGTTTAATCATCATAAGGTAAAACTCTATCCTCTGGTTTGCGTTGCATTGTATGATGGGACTTGAGTCTTATGGTGATTCCATTTTTCCAAAAGCATTGCGTTGTTTTACGATTTACTTATTAAATTGTTCAGCCACCTTAAATCATGCACGGCAATTCATTGGAATAAACCCGTTCTGCGTTTGCGGCGTGGTCTTTGGATTTGCCTTATTACTATTAGTTAAATTAGCTATGAATTCTCACACCAGTCCCATGACTGACCCGTTGTTTGTTTTCCACCTTTGCAAACTCGGGTGCCCTCTTTTCCACACGGGCAGTGGAGTATTTTTTCTATAGGTCTTTATCTCTTTAGCAGGATTCTGGATTGATGCCTAAAGCTGTGTCTAGAGCATATAAGTCTTCCGCTGTTTATTGTATTTAATCTATTGAAATTTATCTTCCGGTGTAATTTTATTCGATGTACTCTGATATTCTGTACTCTGATGTAAAACATTATTATGATGTTTATAAAAGTCTGTTGTTATTGTTCTAATGTGTTGTATTCCCAGAGTTAACGTGTTCGGGTTTTGAACAGTCTTGGTCGATTTTCCGATCAATTGGGTTCAGGCAAAACCCGGAGCCGTTACAATTGGTATCATAGCTCTGGTTAGCTCAAATCTTTGGGGTACAACTCGTTAGAACTGAACAAAAGACTCATCAGAGATTGGTTTAGTAATATCCAATAAGAATACTCATTAGAGATAGGATCAGCAGTATCCTAGAATGAGAAAACTCATTAGAGATGGGGTTAGTAATGCCTAGAAAGAGTTGAGAGTGCCTAGTTTATAATTAGCGTATTTTTTATATATAATCCGATCTTTGAAAATATGATTTTTGAATATATAAAAGTTATAAATACTTAAAAAGTTAATCAACCAATTGATTGATGATTGTGTAGTATAATTATTAGTTCAACTAATAAAATTATAGAAACCAATTGAGAAAAAAAAGATGAGTTAGTTAATTAAACACTTTTTAGCTTCGTTTCTTTTTTAGGACGAAAAGTTTTTAAGTGGGGGAGACTGTAACAACCCTGAATTTTGGGGTAAATTTAAAAATTTATATTAAGTAATTTTAATGTGTTTTTGGTATTTAAAATAATAATGGTTAAAAATTGATTTAAATCGAAGTTAGAATGAATATTTTAATTATAAAAGTAGTTAGAAATAGAGCGGTAGTTTGAAAAGTCAAACTTGAACTTTGATTGACCGTATAGGATGCAAAATAAATCAGACTTTAGTGAAACCAAAAATATTAGAACCTATTTAAAAATATCTTTCTAATGAATCTAAAAAATCGAAATTTCATAGCGGGAATCAAAAGTTATGGCCAAATGAATTTTCAGAAAGTTCGCTATGAAATTTATAAAGGTCAAAAATGCTACTTTTTGCAGACGAAGGAATTTGGACTCGAAACCACTTCCATTGAGTTCAGAATGATGTTTCTACATTTGAAAAGTACAAACACATATATATATATTTCGAGTTTTGGAAATTATTTGTTTTAAAATATATTTTTAATATTTAATATATACACGTTAAAAATAGCCATTTTTCAAACGACCTCTATTTTCGCCGAAACCACTTTTGTTGGATTCGGAATGACAAAATATGGTTGAGTTTATTTTCTGATAATTTTTAGAATTAATTTGTAGCCGTGGCAAAAAAATTCAGTTTTGTCAATTTTGGTCAATTTTAATCGACTTGAAAAATAATCATTTTTCAAACAGGCTCAGAATTGGATGAAATTAATTTTACTAGGTCCGCAGCGTCAAAACATAGCTAAATACAATTTTGGGGAATTTTTGAAGTTAATTTGCGACCGCGGTGAATTTTTACGTGCGATTGAATTAAAAATTAAATGATTTATATTAAAAATAAAGTAAACATGCTGTAAACTTCGAAATTGGGCTTCGCCACTAGCACCATTGCGTTCAGAAGATGTTAAAACCTATAGTTTGACAGTAAGCATGCCTAATTTTGAGTTCGGGCCAAATCGGGCCTTAACGGGCTAATTAACTAATTAATTTATATAAATAAACTTAGAATTACAAATCCTAATTCCTAATCACTATACTAGCCGCCACCCTTACAAAATGCATGGCAGAAAAGCTCAAAACAATCTTCGATCCTTTCTCTCAATCCGACTTATAAAAATCAAAACACTGAATACCAAATCGAAGAACTAATCAAGGACAAGATTATCAACGATCAAGATCTGATATAGACTAGCGAATTGCTCTATTTTGAGCTGTGAAGCCGGCGACTTGGGGACGTATGTCGAGGCAATGGGGGGGCCAAGTAGGCCATGGGTCCTGGCGTGGGGGCGACGTTCATCAGCGGTTCGAGTGGTGGTGTCTGATGGTGGTCCGGCCCCTCTGGTGTGAGTGTGACAGTGGAGGATCGTTGGGAGGATGGGTTCGGCTATTTCCAGTAAAGAGGAACGATGGAGAAGGTATTAAGGTCAATTAAAAATGTAATTAATTTATTAATTAGTGTTAAAGATGTAATCAAATATTTAAAAACCTATAACTCTTTCAAACAGTAACGAAATGGAACGATTTCAGAAGCGTTAAATCTGTATTTTCAAGATCTACACTATGGAGCAGACTAGATTTGAAACCGAGCATGTTGGAAATTCAGGAAATTTTAGATCTTAATTTAAAGCAAGGTGAGAATTTTATTTTATTTCTTCTTCGTAAATAATTAGAAATAATATTAATTGTATTATCATAAACGCGTAGTTAATTCTTATTTGTTTTGATTTATGATTCTATCTGTGATTGTATGTCGATCTGTAAATTTAGTGATGTTGTGTTATTATGAAATTGTCACCGACATGTAAATCAATGTTATGTTATTATGGAATCGACACAAACATGCCAAGTACTATTGTTTCGGTAAATTTGCCATCATAGAAAATGAACATCTTTGTTGGTAAATAAATGGAATAAACATTTGTTTGTTGATTGAAAAGTACTTGACTTTGTTTGTTATTTAAAAAGGTTATAACGTTGTTCTGAAATTAAAAGATTCTAACTTGGTTCATAATTAAAAGATTTTACCTTTGTGTGTAATGAAATAGACAATAAAAGTTCACCTTTGTGTGAAATGAAATAAAGGACATTTTGTTGTTGTTTTGAAATAAATAAAAATAAACAAATATTCATTTTTTTTGGTAAGGATGAAAAGAAAACAAATTATTCATTTGTTTTGTTAAGAATGATAAGAAGGGAAATTTACATTAATTATGTTAAAGAAGGAAAAGTTACATTTTTACATTGTTTTTGTAAGAAGAGAAAGAGAAGAAAATAAATAAAATAAATAAAAATAGTTAATATTGGTTTTATTATTCATGAAAGGAAATCATTTTTATTTATAAATAAAAAGAAATCACTTTTGTTTATGTAAATGAAATTGAGTCACATTTTAATGTGTCATGTTTGTGCATATGAAATAGAATCATATTTTAAATGTCATGTTATGCATATGCAATATGATTACATTTCAATGTCATGTTAATTAACATGAAAAATAATTATTTTTTTTAATTTTTTTTATGTGCTAAGTAAATGCATTAGGAATGAATATTTATATAAGTGGCATGTTAATTCATTAGAAACAACCATTGGAACGGTTTATATATATATTATAAATACAAATTAGAAGAGAAACATTATATTACACCGTCATTTTGTTAGAAATGGAATTGACATTATCTACACAGTCATTGGTTAGAAATGAGGTTAACATTATTTACACCGTCATGTTTAAGAATTAATAAGTTTTTACATTTTCCATAATGTAAATAATAATTAGAAGAAAATTTCATTTTTATGTAATCAATTTAAAATTACATTTTTATGTAATAAAGGTTAAAAGAAAGAGAATTACCTTTTTTATGTAATCAAGATTACAAAGAACAGAGAATTACATTATATGTAACTAAAGAATAGGAATTCACATTAAATAAAATTACATTTTTATATGTAATTAAAGCATAAGTAAAAAAAGAAAATTTGACAATGGAATCAAAAATCAACTTTTTATGTAATTTAAAAAGATGGAAATTTTCACCGTAATGTTAATCACATTTTTATGTTAGGAATGTTACTATTAGAAAATCACATGTTGACATTTAGAATGTTAACATTAGGAAAGAAACATTTTTATGTATAAAATGTTTGCATAATAAAATCTCATTTTTATGTCATTATATAGGAACATTTTATTATATAAGATGTTAGCATTAGGAAAATAACATTTCTATTATATAAAATGTTAGCATAGAAAAGTAACATTTCTGTATTATAAAATGTTGCATTTAAAAGAATTAACATTTTTAGTGTAAAATTTCACATTAGTATAATAATAATATCATTTTTGTTAAAATGTCACACAATAATATCATTTTTGTTAAAATATCACATTAGTATAATAATATCATTTTTGTTAAAATGTCACATTAGTATAATAATATCATTTTTGTTGAAATGTCACACTAATGATAATAACATTTTTGTTAGAGAAGTTTACGTTTTTGATGTGAATTAGATTAACGGGATGAAAGTTACATTTTAATGCAATTAAATTAAAAAGAAAATTTACATTTAGTCTTAAGGAGAGAGTTTACATTTTTCATGTAAAAAGATTTAAAGTAAGAATTCTCATGTAATTAAGATTTAAAATAAGAAAATTACACTTTTATGTAATGAAAAGATTAGATTTTGATATTGCAAAATTATTTACATTCTTTTTATGTAAATTAGGTTAAAATGGAAAAGTCACATTTTTAATGCAGATTATATTAAAAAGGAAAGTTTACATTTTTTATGTGAAAAAAAATAGAGTCAAAATGTATATTTTATCGTTATTTTAGATGTGATAAAAGAATAGAATAAAAATTATATATTTTTAACATCATTTTAGAGGTGGTAAAAAGAAGTTACATTTTTCAATGTAAATAGAAGGAAAATAGGAAGTTACATTTTTATATGTAATTAGAGAAATATAGAAACTTACATTTTTCAATGTAAAGAAGGATGAAATAGAAGTTACACTTTTAAAGAATTTACATTTTTCAATGTAATTAAAGAAATGCAAAGGAATGATTAGGAATTTACATTTTTCCAATGTAAATAGAATATGAAATAAAAGTTACATTTTCGATATAATAATATATTGAAATATAAGTTTACATTTCTCAATGTAAATAAAATAGGAATAGAAATTTTTCTATTTCAATGTAAATAAAAGGACTAAAAACTTACATCTTAAGGAATGGATTTTCATTAAAAAGAATAATGAAACCAAATATACATTTTGTGTAAATTGAAGGACGGAAGAAGAAAATATACATTGTTATGTTTAGGATGTGTATGTAAATAAAAATAAAAATAGCGATAGATCGTTATAAAATATTAACAACGATATGAAATGGTTTTCAAATTTAGTATGCGAGAATTATTTGGAAATCCAAATCTACCCTCATTCCAAATAACGATACGACGTTCGAAGAATTGAAGACGACGATTGAAGACCGACGATCTTCGCATCGAATGGTTAACTAGTATGGAGGCCCTTGATTGATTTGCTCCTAAGACGGGGCTAAGATGGTAGTTATCCGGACGTAGTGTTGATTTGTACGTATTTGGCTTTCGCTCACACCTAGAGCACAAGCTTATGAATTGAATGTGTGTCTGACATTGTACTCCTTTATATTGTATTGATTGATTTTCTGTCGAATGTACGAATGCTTGGTGGCGGAGAATTTATTCTCTTGCTTAACACCCTTTTGTATATTTTGGAAAAGGATTAATAGTATGATATGGAGTGACAGTGTGGCATACCAAGATGCAATGATCAAGGTTTCTTGTTGAAAAGCAGAACCTTGTGGTAACGATCAAAGCACAGCTTAAATAAGCATAGCTTTGTGTATTACGTAGCTTCACGAGCCTCACAACTCGGTTGAGTCTAAAACGGGAGAAGGGAACACAGGGAGAGCAACACGTTTCTTTCTAGTTAGGGCCAGTGTCATTGCTTAAACTGGCTGATATTTTACTTATGTGGATTATGGAATGAGGCGCGCCTCGGATGTTAGGTCCTATAGGAGCGGGAAACGTGTGTTCAGGAATAACTAATCCACAAAGCTGTATGTGTGGACTGGCTCTGCAGCTTTCCAAGGCTTCACTGCGGGGGATCCCGAGACATTAGCTAGAGTGTCTCGAATCGGTAAGGAGCTCCTCCCTAGCCTTGACTCATGTTGGAAACCCAATTTCCAAGACGATCTCATATGGTTTTGATTGTATTACTAGTATGGAGGCATAGTTTATGGTAGTTATGCTTCCTAGGATTGATACATTTATTTTGAAATGTTTTTATATACACTAATAATAATATCAAATTCGTTTTATCGTACCAAGCATGTTTAATCATCGTAAGGTAAAACTCTATCCACTGGTTTGCGTTGCATTGTGTGATGGGACTTGAGCCTTATGGTGATTCCATTTTTCCAAAAGCATTGCGTTGTTTTACGATTTACTTATTAAATTGTTCAGCCACCTTAAATCATGCACGACAATCCATTGGAATAAACCCGTTCCGCGTTAGTGGCGTGGTCTTTGGATTTGCCTTATTACTATTAGTTAAATTAGCTGTGAATTCTCACACCAGTCCCATGACTGACCCGTTGTTTGTTTTCCACCTTTGAAACTCGGGTGCCCTCTTTTCCACATGGGCAGTCAAGTATTTTGTCTACAGGTCTTTATCTCTTGAGCAGGATTCTGGATTGAAGCCTAAAGCTGTGTCCAAAGCATAGAAGTCTTCCGCTGTTTATTGTATTTAATCTATTGAAATTTATCTTCCGCTCTAATTTTATTTGATGTACTCTTATATTCTGTATCTGATGTAAGATTATTATGATGTTTATAAAAGTCTGTTGTTATTGTTCTAATGTGTTGTATTCCCAGTGTTAACGTGTTCGGGTTTTGAACGGTCTTGGTCGATTTTACGATCGATTGGGTTCGGGTGAAACCCGAGTCGTTACAGTAGGGGGTACGACTAGCGGAGATAGGGGCAGACGACACCTATGAAGATAGCTAGGACTACACGAAACTACCATTAACATTATTTTGTTCGGTGGGCGGGATCAACTTTTTGGGTGACTAGTAATGGTGCGGTGTAATTTGCATTGGTGCAGTTTAGTAATTATCGTATAGTGATTAGGGACGAGATTAACGCTAGAATATTCCCATTAACTTCTTTGTCATGCCCACTTGTTTCATGATCATATCTTATCTTACCAAGTTTACGCCTTATCCTAGTTACTTTAATAATTATGTAAAAACCCGGAAATCCGAGACAATTTAAAATTTTTATTTTGGCAAATTTAACGAATTTTGAATATTTAAAATGAATTATTTTAAATAATATCAATGAGAAATTTATTTTGAATAGAATTTGAATGTATATATTTATATAGATCGTCATTAGAATATAAATATTTATTTACATATATAAAAGGAATTGAAAATGGCGTGGTAATTCGATAATTCGATTTCAAAATTCAAATGAATGTACTGGATTCAAAATAAACCGGATTTTGGTGAAACCAAAAATATTTGAATCTATTTATGAACATCTTTCCAACGAATCCGGAAAATCGAAATTTCATAGCGGGGATCAAAAGATACGTCCAGTTGAAAATTCAGGATAGTCGCTATGGAATTCTGGCCCTTAAAAATGGAAATTTTGCAAACGACCTCGGATTTCGACGAAACCACTTTTGTTGGATTCGTGTTGTCAAGTTATTTCTAGTTTTCAATTTTCATAAGTTTTTGAATCAATATGTGAGTGTGGCAAAGGAAAACGCGTTTGACCAGTTTTAGTCAATTTCAATCAACCAGAAAATGGCCATTTTTCAAACGGTCACAGAATTTGAAGAAACTAGTTTTGTTAGGACCGTATCGTCAATACGAAGCTAGAAAATATTTTTCTGGAATTTTTCGAGTTAGTATGTGGCCCCGGTAAGTTGAAATGCGCGTTCAAATTTAATACATAGAGTTATATTTTGATTTTTACGAAAACTGATCGTAACGGCCGAATTAGCTCACGATACATATCCCATTGTGTTCGGAATGGGGGTAATTGGCTATGGACGACAGTCGGTGGGTTTCTTTTGGAGTTCAAAATAAAAAGTTGCTTTTTGAAAAATAAAATGAATTAAATATAATATATATATATATATATAGGCCCCCACTTTATTCTCCCCCAAATCGCTCAGAAGAAAGAAAAAAACCTGACCCGCTACCCCATTGACCCAAGCCTCGTCGCCCTCCTCCCTGGCACCGCCAGTGCCGCCAACCGCCTTAGGCGGGCTCCAACCAAACCGTGCCGCTACTCCCTGGGCCTCCCATCCTCCTTCGCCACTTCTATCGAACCCCCCTCCCCCCACTGCGAAAACGAGACAGTGACCACCTCCCCTCCTCCTCCCCCCCCACCCCGGCGCCGTAGCTCCGGCCAACACCGCCGCATCCCCTTCTCCCCTGCGCAAGCCCCTCTCCTCCACCTCAAACGCAACGCAACCCCCTCTCCCCCCCGAAGACCAGCAGCACCTCCGAAGGTGTGCCGAATCCGAATCGATACCCTAGTTTTTCACTGTAAGTTTTTCCCTTTTCGTTCTTTTTCCTTCTTTGATTTCGGTTTAGCGAATCTAGGATTTTCGGTTTAATGGAAATATGGTTTTCAATTTATATAAACATACAAGTGAAGAACTGAATTTTAAATACATGACATAAATTAAAAATGAGATTTTGATTTATGTAAGTTGGTTAAAATATCATTTTTATATAGGTATGACAATAAAATATATTTTTTATAATATAGAAAGGATAAAAATATAATTTTTATAATATAAAAAGGATAAAAATATAATTTTTATAAAAGAGAAAGGTTAAAAATATAATTTTTATATAATAAAGATAATAATAAAAAAAAATCGTTCTTTATTAAGTAGAAATAATAAAAATATGATTTTTATATTAGTAGAAGATAAAAATATGATTTTTATATAGTGGCAATAATAAAAATACGATTTTTATATTATATAGATAGTAAAAATATAATCTTTATATGTGTAGCGAAATAAAAATCTGATCTTTATTATATATATGTTGAAATAAAAGTGTGATTTTTATAGCGATGATATAAAAATTCGATCTTTATATAAGAAATAGAAATATAGAAATATATTTCACTTTTGGGTGCGTTTTTTACAAGTCCCTATTAAGTTTCAAAATAGAAAAAAAACCCGGTGATAAAAACAATATAAAATACATCCCTATTTTTGAAATTCCACTAAAAACATTCTAACTCTACCCTTGCGCAATTAAAAAACTTTCCAACTTTGATTTGTCATCATTTAATCATTCAAAACATACCTTTAATGTCGCTCAAAACACTATTTCCATGATTCTGCAAAACCATCAATAAAAAAATCGCTGTTTAACTTTTCAATTTTTTTTTAAACCACGTTGAACACAAAAAAAGCCGTTGGTCATAATTTTAATGAAGATCATGCAAATATTCAAAAAAATTGCACACTTATATGCAAAAATGATCAGTAGTAGTTTCGTAATAAGCATATTTACAGTTTAATATTTTGCAGGTACTACTTGTTTCTTACAGTATAGACATGCAAAATTTTTTGTACAATTGAGGCAAATGAACGTTCAAAAAAACTGCATACATTTATTCAGATATAACAAAAATTTGCATACATTTCAGCTTGAAAAAATGACTGGTAAGTAAAAACAAATTTACAACAAAATACTGAATTGATTGTATTACATCACATAAATGTTTACAACAAATGGTAAAAGTTTACAACAATTGTAACAGAAGTAATGTAGCAGAACTAATGGTCTTTTGAAGAACAAGTTCTTCTGTTCTGGCCCAGCTTACTCCACAAACCACTTCTAGTACTCCTTGTAAAATCACCTGCAGAATTTAATTTTTTGATGAAAATGGTCGACCAGGCATTCATGTACCTTTCGGAGGAGCTATAATAGCGATAGCAACAGAACTATAAAAAAAAGACGAATATAACAGCTACCATTCCCAAGCTTCAACAACATTAATACACCAATAATCGCAGGAACATGCAATTTTTTAAATGAATGATCGATCAAATTAGATTGATATAAATATATGCGTAAAATTCAGCAAAATAACAATAATATCTGCATATTTATATGCATACAATTCAGCAAAATAACAATAATGTTCTAACAATATGTTTTTCTTCGTGTCTGGTAAAAAGTTGCATACAGATATGCATATATTTAGAATATATGCATATTCGTAGGCAAATTTTTAACAGAAATATTGAAAATAGATCTTTAAAATATATGCATATTTGTATGCATATATCAAGAATATATGCATACTTATACTCAACTTTTCAGATCACATGCAAACCCAAATAGATTTTTAAAATATATGCATATTTGTATGCATATATCAAGAATATATGCATACTTATACTCAAGTTTTCTGATCACATGCAAACCCAAATGTTCTGACAATAATTTCATGTGTGAATTTGTCGGAAAACATCCAATTTTTTAAATTATATGCATATTTGTATGTATATATCTATAAAATATGCATACTTATACTCAACTTTTCTGAGCAAATGCAAACTTTTCAACTTTTCTGATCACATGAAAACCCAAATAGATCTTTAAAATATATGCATATTTGTATGCATATATCAAGAATATATGCATACTTATACTCAAGTTTTCTGATCACATGCAAACCCAAATGTTTTGACAATAGGATTGAATTACTAGCCACCCAAGAAGACTAGAAGAATACCTTTCGCTGAAATCACTTCGTTGTCGCGCCCATCTGCCTGGATCGATAATCTCTCCTTCGTTGCAAATTGAAACCCAAATCGCTTGACTGGAATCGATGCAATACCTCCCAGAATCACTTGAACAGAAATTACTTCACGAACGGTTAACAAAACAAAATACCCATTGAATTGAAAGTGTCAGAATCTGCATAAACTCGGATCTGCAACCAAACAAATAATTGATGTTAGTTCAAATTTTCAAATAACCAATTCAAAAGAAGAATTTCGAGATGCCAAAATCAACCAAATAACTATTATTGCACTGAAACACGGAAAAAACGAAAGAGAGGAGTAAAACAGAGAACCTGGATGAGATTAACAATGAGCCGCCGCCATGCTTTTGGTGCTGGAGCCGCCGCCATAGATTTAGGTTGAGCCGCCGCCATGCTTTTGGTGCTGGAGCCGCCGCCATAGATTTAGGTTGAGCCGCCGCTATGGATTTAGGTTTACAGAAAATTGTATTTCGAAATACATAAATGACGGAAAAAATAAAACCCTGATATTTGTTTCGAAATACATAAATGACGCGTGAATTATGTGAAAAAGGGCAATTGTGTAAAAAAACGAGCGGCTATTTGAAAATAGGGATGAAATTTAGATGTTTCTAAAGGGGAGGATGTGAGCCTAATTAAGTTTGTTTTTAGGGACGTGTGCCTAATTTTCACTTTTTTATATAGAATAAGCGTTGTATAAATATATAAAGTAGAAATGAAAATATGATTTTTATTTATTGAATGAAGCAATACAAATATAATTTTTATTTGAACAGCGTGAAAAGGACAGCGGTAGAATTCCAAACAGATCCAGACGGTTCAGCGGTTCAATAGCAAAAACGACGGAGATTTCCTACATAAGGAGAGTCGAGGCGTTTTGGTTCAGCTTGGGTGAGAACTTCTCACTTTAATTTTTCTTTTCTAGTTATAATATATACTAGGATGCAGACGGTGTTTAGTAGCACCCGACACCCGTCGTCCACAGACCATGGACGGCTTGTATGCTTGTTTGTTTAATTTTGATGTGTAGTTGATTGTGTGATGTGATGTGAAAATAAATAAAATATTTATATAGTTAAAAATATTTTATAGTTAAAAATAGAATTTTTAACGTGTATATGAAATGAAATAAATTAATATAAACAAATCGAACGATTTGTTTATATACACCCATTTGACTGATATTGATTGGGATGATAAATTTTACACATCGCCCAACTGCACAAATAAAATCTGTGTTTGATTGTTTGAAACCCCACACGGGTATTGGGGTGATATATGACATACACTAATCCCAATAATTAGTTGTATGTCGATCGATTGATTGACAGACTGTTATAAGCGTTGAATATTTATATTTGATGCTTATACAGTGTAGGATGCACTTTGGATGATGGTTGATTATTTTTCGTTGTTGATATATACATGCGTTTTATGGAAATCCATAGAAATAAAATCTATGGAAATTGATTGGGCCTCATTCCAGTTTTGAAATAGAATATTCGAAAAAGAAATATTTGAAATAGAAATATTTGGAATAGAATATTTGAGAATAGAAATATATGAAGCCGTGCTGATTAGATTGACGCCATTTTGACGCGAACGAGATTTATATCGATTTTATTCATTTTTCAATGAATATTGAAAAGAATTGGAATTCGAATTATATTGAAAAGAATTGAAATTCGAATTATATTGAAAAGAAATGAAATTCGAATTAGATTGAATTGAATTGAATATAAAGCGAATTCGAATTGAATTGAATTGAGAAGAAAATGAATTCAAATCGAACTAAAATCGATTTGAATTGAAATCAATTTGAAATGAATTTAAAACAAATTTATATTGGAAAATTCAATTTTGATTTGAATTGGAGATGGAAGTTGAAATCGTTTTGAAAACGAATTAAAACTTTATTTTTTAAAATACGTTTTGAAAGGAAATCGATGAAGTATATATTATATATATAATATAATGGCCTGAATAGAACGCGCCGCGCTGCGGTAGTTCGTGAATTTCGACCATTGACTTCGAATGGATATTGCGGGAGATCCGACCTTCGGATTCTCCTAAAAACGGAACCGTTGGGTTCGTATTGAAAAGAGCTTTCTAACGAATATTTGAGATTAGAAATCTAATGATTGGATTTGGAATTATGTCCAAATCAAATTTGGAAAAGGTCGTTGTAAGTGCAGTTCGATGGCCGTTGATGGAAATCGACTGTACGGGCCTTGATAAAATAATTAAAAATATCAATAATTTGTATAAAATCATAAGAAATGATTTGGGAAGAATTGGGATGAAAAACTACATATTTGAAAAGATAAAAATAGATTTTTGTTGAAATGAACTAGTTTTGAACTAGAACTATAATTCTATTTATTTTTAAAATAAATAAATTGGATTTGAAATGGTTTTGAAAATAACCAAGATTCCCTATAATTGAATTGGAAGGGATTTGAATCGAAATTGTCTTTGGGATATTTCGATGTTGGATTTCGTGATGATACAGGTATTGTTATGGGAATTTGAAAGATATATTTATATCGTTATTTCCATTACGATATTTGTTGGTCGTAGAATTTGATATTGAATATAAGCCGATATATTTTCTATTCAGAGCCTTGTATTTAATATCAAATGTGATTTGGGTTTGTCGTGAATGGTGTCTTCATTAACACTGTTCTTAAGCCCAGTTGAGAAAAAGATTAAATCTTTTTATTTAGATTTAATGAAGTGTACCAATTAAATAATATTTAATTGGAATTAAATTGGTATTGATTTTTGGGTTTATCTTGAACAGTGTTTTAAATAACACTTGTTGTTTAACCTGATGATTAATGGAATGTGATTTTGGGTTTTCGTGAACGGTATCTTCAATAATACTATTCTTAGACCCTAAGGAGTTAAGAAAATCAGAAACTAACTGGAGATTAGTTAAGCTGAATGGTTTCCGGGGTATTGATCTGATGTTGGTTTCGGCTTTTAGGGTTAATACTTATGGAATTGCTCACTTGCTAATTTACGGTAAGGGACTGATTGAAATGTGATATGATTTTGGGTTTATCGTGAACCGTGTTTTAAATGACACTGATTCTTTAACCCTGTCAAAGATTAAAACTAAGTGGAGTTTTAATGAATCTTTAATTAGATTGAAAAGATCGAGAATGGAGTATCACCAGTTTTACTCCGAGCGGTAGTTAAATCTTTAATTAGATTTGAACGTGAAATGGTAATTGAATTTACCGATAACACCGTGGTGTTAGATATGAAGTATGATCAGTTTTACTTTGCGGGATGAATAGGTTGGGGTTGGGAAATTAAAACAAATGATTACTTTGGTAAGGTTCGTTAATCCCGATTGGTTTGAATTGATATTCAAAAGAAGATTAAAGAATAAATTTAAAAGAATTTATCTTTGATAAAATTAATGGGAACCTTTCCCTAAGAATGTGAAATTTAAAAACTTACTGTCTGTTAGCTAAGCAGAATGGTTTTCTGGATATTGATCTGATGTTGGTTTCGGCCTTCGAGGTTAATATTTGGGGAATTATTCTCTTGTTAATTTACGGTTAGTGACTGATGAATTGGAATGAGGCATATGTTGTGTTTGTGTAACAAATGTTTATTATATATACGCGAGTTATTCAGAAAGACCTGGTTTATCCCATTCTGAATAACTGATTCGACGTGGTGTCGAAGATGAAGATGGTGGTTGAAAACCGGAGGTCTTCATGTCGTTTGGATAATTACTGATGATATTGATTGGGCCGTACACCCAAGAGGAGAGAATGAGTTGGTGATCATCCAGACGTACTTGGAGATCAATGGATATGTAGGGTACTAGGTGCCTCCGGTTTCGTTCAGACCCAGAACGAACTTGTAAATGGACTGTGTGTCTGACATTGGATTTCAGTCTGTGTGATAGATTTCTATTAAATATATATCTGTTTGGCGGTGGAGAATTTATTCTCTTGCTTAACGCCCTTCTCTCTGACGTACGAGCTCAGGAGTTATATATTGATGGATATCCATCGTATGGAATGAATTGCCTGTGTGGCATGCCTAAGTGGCAATCGATCAAGGCTTTTGTTGAAAATTAAAGTCTTGTGGTTGATGATCAAAGCACGGCCTGTGTGGCGTAGCTTTGTGTAACGTTGATCCGCGAGCCTCACACCCCAGTGGTGAACCAAAAACGGGAGAGGACCTCAGGGAGGACATGCTTTTCTTCCTAGTTAGAAGTGGCCTCAGTGGTTTTACATGCCCTGATGAGTTTGACTTATGTGGTTGTTGCTGTTGCGAGGCGCCTCAGTTTAATCGAATGATCCGGGTCCGATGGAGTCATTCGTTGGCTCATTTACGCCCCAAAGGGGGGGAAACACAGTGTTCAAGCATTTTAATCCACATCGGTGGACCGGCCCTGACGATCCAAAGCCCTTGACTGAGTACTTGCCTGAGACATGGGCTAGATTGTCTCGAACCGGTAGAGGACTATCTTTTGCCTCGGTTCACAGATGGAAATCCAACTTTCAAATACGTGACATTTGCGGTTTTGATTGTAGAACCTAGTATGGCGACATGATATATGGTACCCATGCCGTCTATGATTGATACTTATGATTTGAAGTTGTTTTCTACGCTATGCACTTATAATAGTATCAAATGATTTGTTTTAAACGTACTAAGCATGTTTGGCTATTATAAGGGGAAACCCTATCCCCCGGCTTGCGTTGTAGTGTGTGATAGGACCTGGGTCTTATAATAGCTTCATTTTTCTTTATTTAGCATTGCGCAGTTTGTTTTATGCACTGGTGTTCTTAGGAGGAAGCATGTTCCATGTTATACGGTGTGGTCCCTTGATTTACCTACCTTTAAAATAAAGATTAATAACTGTTTTAGTTCTCAAACCAGTCCCATGACTGACCTGGAGTTTATTGTTTTAACCTAAACTCTGGGTGCCCCTATTTTCCGCACGGGCAACTAGTAGTTTTGGTTTTGCAGATTTATATTCAGGAACCTGGTATTCAGCTGGAACGATATCCGGAAAGCTTTGTATCCGTATATCTCCTTTAGTTGTGTATTGTATTATTTTCCACTACTATGTAATTTATTGTAATCTCTGATATTTGGTAAATGTGTAATATTGAATTATACTCTGTATATTTTCGTATTCTGATGGAACTGTTGTAATATACAATGAAATGTTCTTCCGTCTGCGTTCTTTTGTGTGTTGTTCTCGAAGTACCCGCTCCTTCCTTCACGGGGAAGTTATGGGTCCTTACAAATTATATTGTTGAAGTTATTATACTGGCCAGACTTTATGCCTGACCCCCTTGTTTTCGCCTATTTTCTTCCTATCCCCCCATCCCCCCCCAAGTTTCTCAGAGTGGGACTAGTACTACTGGAGCTTGATCTTGGATCTCTTTCTCTCTCTTTTGGACATACTTGGATTGCTGAAAGTAAAGTTCAGCTCATCTCTTTTATGGCTACTTGTGTTGGGGTTTATGCTTTTTATTTTATGTACTCTAAATTTTTTTATCAAGATGAATATTAAGTGTACTTGGTTTATGAAGTTGTTGTAATCAAACAATTTCTTCATTGCAATAAATGTTGTTTTAAAGCTTTCAAGTACCTTTATTTATATTTGTCTTGTTATATTCTGGTCTATACACTAAACATGCTCCACAGAAGTTAATGCATTCCCTTTGTGAGTGACATTAATGGACGCGGGGTGTTACATGACGATTTTGAACTTTAAAATGAATTAAATATTAAATTATTAATATATATAAGGTCACCTAGGTCAAAATAAACACTAGCCCTCTTTCTTCAAAACAGCGCACCTATTAGTTCCCAAAATCAAAGGCGGATTTTTCCCGATCATCTTCCAATCGTTCTACCAATCCAATCAATAGATTTTAGAACCTCCAAAGAGGAAATTATAGAGCTCCGCGAGGAAAACAAATTTAACGGTGATGATCAAGTTTAGCTTCATATTCTGGCCGATTTTGACCTAGAACCCACCGCCGTTCAAAGAGTTTTTCTGAAATCTAGGAGGCTGCGAACTAGGAACGTCTCCGGGTAGAGGAAGCTGACATGGAGGGCTTCGATTTTAGGGGGTTCAATCATGGTTCGGTGATAGATTCGGACGTGCGTTAGCCTATTAAACAGTGAGACAATGGGTTCTTTTTGCACCTGGAAGAGAATTACGGGGACAAGAGGGTTAGGTGATTAAGGGGGAGAGTAACCAACGTCTAAGATGCAAATAATGCTTAATTAATTGTTTTAATTAAATTATTTTTGAAATGAGTGTATAAACCCATGTAACTTTCTCATACGAGGTTGGAATCGCACAAACCTGGATCCGTTGCGATCGTGGGGACGAGGGCTTCACAACAAGACTGACTGGACCTAATTTGGAGCTAGTTAGAAAACTAGGCAAATTCAAATCCAAACTGTTTAGAAATTCAAAACAATAACTGGCGGAGTGGAAACCGACTGTGAGAACTCCTTCTCACTCTAATTAATTTATAGTTAAATACATTTTAGGATGCAGATGGGGATTAGAAGCCCCCGACACTACTTTTTTGTACAAAGCATGGTTGATTGTTTGTTTGGATTGTGATTGGGATTGTAATGGATTGATATTGTTGTGTATATAAAATTATTTATATATAAAATTATCATGAAGAGAAATGAAAATAAATATTCATTTACAAGACGGACGGTTTGTTTATGTACACATATTTAACTGATGATGATTGGGACGATAATATTTTACACATCGCCCAACTGGATAAATAATAATCTGTGTTTGTTGTTTGAAAACCTCACACGGGTATTGGGATGATATTTGACATACACTAATTCCAATAATTAGTGGTATGTTAATCGATGGGTTGACAGACTATAGAAGCATTACTTATTTATTTTAATGCTTATACAGTTGTAAAACGTACTCTGGAAGATGGCTGATTGTGTACAATTATTGTTGTGTACATGTGAGTATGAAATCCATAAAAATAACATTAAATGGTAACTGACTGTGCCTGATTCCAATCCAGGAAGAATGAAAATTTTAAAATGACTAATATTTTAAAATACTATTCTGAAAAGAATTAAAATGTGAAGCCATGTTGATTAGATTTGCGCCGTTTTAATGCGAACGATATTTATATCGATTTTATTCATTTTTATAATGAATATAGAGAAGGAAATGATATCAAAATATGATATTCTGTTAATATTATCATTTATATATTATAATGATAAGGAGTATTCAATTTTGATTTGAAAATTGAAATGAAATTGAAATCATTTTAAAATGAATTTAAAACGAATTTATAAAGGAATATTCGGTTTTGATTTAAATCGAAATGAAGTTGGAATCGTTTTTAAAACAAAATTATAGACGATTTATAAAATACGTTTTGAATTGAAATCGAAGAGATATACTATATATATATATTATATATATTTAAATGGCCTGAATAGAATGGATCGCACAGCGACCGTTCGCGAATTTCGACTATTGACTTTGAATTCATGTTACGTGAGATCCGACCGTCAGATTCTCCTAAAACTGAAACCATTGGGTTCGTATCGAAAAGAGCTTTCCAATGAATATTAGAGATTGAAATCTAACAGTTGGATTTGGAATTATGTTTAAATCAATTTCAAAAAAGGTCGCTTTAAATGCAGTTCGATGACCGTTTATGGAAATCGACTGTACGAGCCTTGATAAAAGTATTAAATATATTAATAATTTGTGTAAAATCATAATAAATGATTCAGAAAGAATTTGGATGAAAAACTCCACATTTTTGAAGGTAAAAATATATTTTTATCAAAATCAACTAGTTATTAACTAGAATAATAATCCAATATTTTTAAAGAAATAAATTGGATTTGAAATGGTTTTAAAAATAACCAGAATGTTCCGATGAATTAATTGGAATTGATTTGGAATGGAAATAATCTTTGGAATATTTCGATATTGGATTCCGTTATTATATGGATATCGTAGAGGAATTTGGAAGATACAGATATTGTTATTCCCAATACGATATCCGTTGGTTTTAGAATTTGATATTTAATATAAGGCGATATAATTTCTATTCAGAGCCCTATTGTAATGACCCGGGATTTTGTCGACTTTGGTTATCGACATAAACACGATGTCGACTAACCAAACATCGAAAAATACCGGTCATTAATGAAAGAAATTAGAGGGTGAGGATAGATAAGATAGAAACTTAGAATAGAAGAAGAAGAAGAACACAATATCGGAGTAACACGAATCTCACAGCGGAACGGATAAATATATTTCATAACATAACTTCGAAATACAAATCTGTACTTGAATATACATATCATTATCAAAGTAAAGCACTTACAACACAGCGGAAATAACTATAGCTATATGATCCTGAACCCTCCTGCTCCAAGCTCTTCCAGTATATCTTTAAATCCCGACTACTTGACTGCCCGTACAAATTTAGGCACCCAAGAGTTTAGGGAAAACAACAAAATAAACTCCAGGTAAGTCATGGGACTGGTGTGAGTAAAACAGTTAAAACATTTCGAACAAGTAATCTATATCTCATAAGACCACACCGTATAACGGAATGGGTTTTTCCCTTATGAGAATCCAAATTATCTTTATATCAAAAACCTTTTGATATTATAATAATGTCTATCAACCACAATATAATAATCATCTAGCAGAAACGCTTTCATCTCACGTTCTACATATATAGTATACAATCAAAACCGCAAACACGTATTGGGTAATGGGTTTCCAACTATGACAAGGTATGGAACCACCTTTCGCTAGTGTACCTCTAGAGAGGAATACATGGGTTCAACAAGAACATCTTGCAACCCGGCCACACATGACCGACCACTCATTTCGCTTGAGTGTATTGAATGTATATCACCAACGGTTGGGATCAGCAGCCATTTCCCGAATGGGATAGCATCAACAATAGATTTTTAGAAGTAAATGAAACTCTAGATCAGGTGATTATACACCCTACTTCGGTGCGACCGACTTAGCCATGCTGCCTGCCCCGATTTCTGTCATTTATCGGATGTGAGGCTAGAAGCTACGCTTTATCATCACACCAGATTCACTTTGAATGCCACATCGTCAAATCCATCAAATCACCGATTGACATCCTCAACCATACATTACGTGTTAGCTAAAAGAAGTTTCTCTCTCCGTTTCCACACTTGGTACGGTTGGAGAAATCAATATACGTGATCGTTTGGAAATACTCTATCAGACATCCATCCACACAAGTCATCCAGGAACAGGATGAACCGAAGGCACTATTTTGTAAACAGGATAGCCCTTGCATAACTCTGTCTTCAATTTCCTTTGGCATATATGATTCGCAACGCTTATGCAAATACAGAGTGGTTCTTTGGATAATAATCCAACCGGTCTCTCCATATTAACAACGTTAAATGCTCAAGACTTCGATAGTCTGTGATTTAACTATCGAAGAAAAACAGATGTTCAAACAACGATATTATTTCCAAATGGAAATTTATATCGGTCAAACATCATTCAACATTTATCTCTTTATTTCATTAATTTACTTATCTCCTGTTTCCCTATATTCAATATTTCTTATTTTCTAAATTTGGAAAATATACGTTATTAACAATGGAAAACATTTCCATTTCTTGTTTTCTTTATTAGAAAACATTTCTGGTTTCTTATTTGGAAAACATTTCCAAAGCTTCTTCATTGGATTTAGACAGATGTTTAAACAAATCATCGCGATGCCAACTCAAACCATTTCCTTTAATTACTGAATTCACTTAACCATCCTTTACTATCGAACCTTAACCATTCCTTAGTTAAAAATGAAGTCAATCAAGTTGGGGTAATACTACCTCTCAGACCTTAACTGAACAACGTTTCTGCCTTGAAATAGAAAAAGTTCACCCTTCTAATTCTTTAACAAACTTCCTTACGTAACTCTCCTTCAAATCTTTTCTATTCGATGATTCTTTCCTTCGATAATGTATATTCGATAACTCTATTCAATTTGTTCTATTCACTTAACTCTTTTGATTTAACTCTAACTCTATTCACTTAACTCCTATCTAATAAACTATATTCAATAACTCTTTTAATTCTATTCGAATAAACTATATATTCGATTAACTCCTTTTACTCTATTCGAATAAACTATATTCGATTAACTCCTTTATTCTATTTGAATAAACTATATATTCGATTAACTCCTTTACTCTATTCGAATAAACTGTATTCGATTAACTCCTTTACTCTATTCGAATAAACTATATACGATTAACTCCTTTACTCTATTCGAATAAACTATATTCGATTAACTCCTTTATTCTATTCGAATAAACTATATACGATTAACTCATTTGCTTTAACTCTAATCGATTAAACTAACATCGATTAACTCCTTTATTCTATTAAACTAACATCGATTAACTCCTTTATTCTATTAAACTAACATCGATTAACTCCTTTTAACTCGATTAAACTATTCATTTATAAAGATTTACTTTTAGTAATGGTTCTTCACTTTACAAATGATTTCCCCTTTTTTATTCAATTTGTAAATGGTTTTACAAATATCCCCTATTCAATCTCATTTGTAAACGGTTTACAAACATTTCTCTTTCTGATTGATTTTTAAATGGTTTACAAACCTTTCTCGTTCTAATCTATTTGCTAATGGTTTTACACAATTTCCTTCTCAATCCAATTTGCAAATGGTTTACAAATATTTCCTTGTATATCTTTATTTATTCTACTCTAGTTATTTCCTTTTTCTATTCTATTCGTTTTATCAACATTTTTCCCTTTTATAAAACTCTATTCGTTTTATAAACATTTCCCCTTTTATTTACTTTCGAAATATTTCCTTTTATAAAATCTGTTGATTTTATAAAATCCGTTTAGTTCAATATACGTTGAAATAATTCTTTTTACATCCCAGGGTCTCTTATGATATTTAAAATATCGAATAACAAGGATCAATATCATTCTAACACACGTAATCCATTACAGATTATATAACACATCATATATTACAATATATGAAAAACAGTAAAATAAATGTTGAGGAATCCAATTGGATTCCTCCAACCAGTTTCCCTGCATCATAGATGTTAAACAATATAGATAACATCACTTTCAGTTCCATATGACATATTCTGTTAAACAGAATCAATATAGAAATTCAACTAACTGACTACCAGTTCAATCAAACAGTCAACACACAGTCAATCAACCAACATTTAACAGTTCTAAAAATACAACATGAAATTATAACTGTTCAGAGTTAGTGAGATTTACTCACATTACGCGTTAACCGTTAAATAACGATTTGCATTAGTTGATTATGATCAGACAATTTATTTCGCCATAAATTGTAACAAGCTCGGATTCACTCCCGGTCAGTCTCATTGTGTGGCTCTCGTCCATACAATGCCAACACAACTTACGGTTCGTCAATCTGATACAGTATGCAGAAGATATTCAATTTACAATTTTAATACTATTCGAATTTTTAAATTAAACTCAACTTTTATTATATGGGCCTTACCCTTTTCAACTCAGCCCAACTAACTCCCTTAAGACCCAAGGCCGCCTAGGTCTTCTTCCCAAATCCAATCGCGATTTCCAGGTATTCACCGTCGCCATTTTCATGGCTTCAAACCGCAAGAGCGGCTTCCTCTCATCATTATAAATTACCATAAAACCACCAAAATTCTCCTTTTTCAAATCCCTACAACACCATACCCTTCATACCCAACTTGCACCACTTTCTCGTTCACAGTCTCGATGTGCTACAGGAAGCCATCGACACTGATTAACACCAACACCACCAAAGTCCTCCCACATGAACACTTCAATCTCCTAAACGCACTGCTACCATCCCCTTGACCCAGTTTAGCTCGTATAGCTTGCGTTTGGAAACCCTATCTTTTATTAAAAACATGGCATCACGAAATAACAGCGTCGAGTTAGGAAATAGTCACATGGATTTAAAGCGCTTGCCTTAACGATCTCACAAATATATGTTTAGCGATATTTAGGAGTTTCATTGATTTGTTTGGGTTTTTTTCCTTTCTGGGAATTTTCCACGGTAAAGACTATATGCAGTTATATACAGTTGTTGTGGTGGTTGGTAAGCTTTGTGGTTGAAATTGAAGTGGGCGTGGCCTGTCTATGATCAAAGAAATGGAGGGGATATTTTTGAATTGATTTTATTATTTTATTTTCTCTTTTATATGCTTGTCTCTCATCTTTTAAAAATCCCTGTGACCACACACGATCTCCTAAAATCACGAAAATTGACATGCCACTAAAGTTTGACATTACAGTCCCAACGAAACTGGTTTCGTCGAATTTCGACTTCGTTTGCAAAAGTAGCTATTTTTAAAGTCCTAAATAACCCATTAAATATATAAATATATTTAAATATAATCAAATTAAATAAAAATAAATTTATATTATTGTATATATTCACATGGAATACCATACAGCTCTAGAATATTCCTATATGAATTTTTAACTCGATATTCACATCTGGGTCAACCTGATATTCGATTTTTATTTAAATTCCTTTTTGAAAATATAAATAATTCCTTTATAAATTATAAAGGAAATTCCACAGCGACTTTTCTGAAATTTGATTTGGACGTGAATCAAAATCTACACGACGAAATCCCGATTTTTCTCTTCCACTAGAAAGATATACTCCACCAGCTCCACACGTTTCTTATTTCACAGAAATCCGATTCAAAACAAATCATGTACATTCAGTTGAAATTCAAATCGCCAATTTACGAACTACAGCGCCATTTCGAGCTCGATTTTAATTATATTATAATTATACGTTCAAACTATCGTTCAAATAATATATTCATTATTCTAATTCAATTCTAAACTACTACATCCTGAATCATGATTTGGCTTTATTGGATATGAAACTTGATACATGTAATTTTGGCTAGAACTTGATATGGTAAAATGGCATAAAATTGGCATACATGTATAACGGCATAAATTGAACATATGTAAATTTGGTACGAATTGGGCATATGTAAAATTTACATGTAATCTAGAACTTGGGCATATGTTAATTATGAAAATTTTTAGAGTTGAAACATATACGATAATTTATGACTTAGTAGAAGTTTAATATGAACGCGCCTAAGTTGGGTTTTGGGTAATTGGCATGTATTGTAAATAAAAGGCTATAACTTGGCATAACCCTATAGTGAATTATGGTAATAATTTGTGAATACATTTTGGGGGCAGAAAGTGAACCATGAACATTTTTATATGTTAAACACATGAACTGATATTGGGGTTTTGGGGAAATGCGACCAGTAACGAACCTTGGACACGAGGTTAGACTCGGTTTGTGGTATAAATCTGCCCGGAACCGCCCGGCAAATCCAGTAGCCACAAAGTGTTAGTCTAATGTGAGAGGTCAAAGGTCGAATTGTAGGCATAACTATTTATGACATGAGGTTAGACTCAGTTTGTGGTGTAAATCTTCCCGGACCCGCCCGACAAATCCAGTGGCCACAAAGTACACGGTCTAATGTGAGAGGTCATGATTCGTTCGTCATAATGAAAGAATTAAGGAATACTAACCATAATATGACGTGGGTATGGTTAGAGGGTTAGGTAGGATGACATGGAAATTTGACATGTAAATATGGACCTAACCAATATGAGTTAAGAACATGTAATACTTATAAATGTAGGCTCAACCAACATAATTGTTAATCAGACCAATAGGTGGGTTAAGTAATATGACTAGACTAATGACACTTAACCAATATGATATGAATGGGTGGGTTAAGTAATGTGGCTAGGCTAATGACACTTAACCGTTATAACATGACTAGCGGATGGGTTGGGCTAACTTGAATAGGTTGATAACACCCAATCGATATAACTTGATGCGTGGTAGGGTTAAGTAAATACATGAGGGTAACACTTAACCATTATAATATAACTGGTGGATGGGGTTAAGTTAACATGCACTTAACCAATATAACGTGATGCGTGGTAAGGTTAAGTAACAACAGAGGGTAACACTTAACCATCACAACATGATAAGTAGGTGGGTAAGTCAATGTACACTTAACCAATATGTCATGACATGCGGTGGGGTAAGTTAACACAAGGGAGAACACTTAGCCAGTATAACAAGGCTTGCGGTAGGGTTAAGTAACACATGGAAAAACACTTAACAGATATAACATGATGTGTGGTAGGGTTAAGTAAAACAAGAGAAAATACTTAACCAACATAACGTGACAGATGGAGAGGGTTAAGTACATATCGGGTTGGTGTGTAATATTAGTAAATATAGGCCCACAAACTTAACCATTAATAAGCATGCTTGAATCAGTGGGTTAAGTACATCACGGGAAGGTGGGTAATATCTGTATATATAGGCCCACACACTTAACCAGTAGGAAACCCTAGTAACGGGGACCCATTTCAGCAGTAACCCAATTAGGTATCATGGTACCCTAAAACTAGGCAGGGTAGGGCATGATTACTGGGCTGATTGTAAGCGGTCAAAGCGACGGCGGTGGGTGCAACAGTGTGGGTTCAAACGGAGTGCGGACGTGCACACACTTCGGAGCAGAGAAACAGGGCATTGGGGCCACCAGTAGTATAACCTATGTACTCTAGAATTGTGTCGGGCCGCCACCATGGGTCTTGATACACCCCATGGTGGGACCAGCATAGGTATCTACAATCATTGGGGGTCGTATGAAACACATAGGTAGCATAATCCCTAGGTTTGACCTAGGTGGCATAAACCCTAAATCTGAGAAGCATTCAATAGGTAGCATAATCCCTAGGTTGGACCTACGTGGCATAAATCCTGGTTGAATCTAAGAAGCGCTCGATATAAAACCCTAGATTAGATCTAGGTAATAAATAATAGATGTACATGTGAAAGCATCCTTAATTTCGGGGATTGGGATCACGTTATGATTTTATCATTTTATATAGATTACTAGTTGGGACACTAGTTAGGTGGTGCAGAGCAAATAGATATCATTTTAATGGTGAAGCAGAGAAATCTTGCGATGCTTGACAGAAATCTTGCGAAACTATACTTAGTTCATCTTGAATGGGAATCTTGTAATGTTATACATGACAGAAATCCTATGATGTTATTCTTAGTTATCGTGCCTGTAGCTTATCTTGTCATCATGCTTATGTTTACTTTCAGTTTATTCATGGCGTATTATCTTCACCTGTTTTTATGTTAAAAGCCACTAGGACTTACTCAGTCTTTATGACTGACCCAGTTTGTTTTGACTCTTTTTCTTTCATTCCCCCCTAGGTTCGCAGTGTGGGAATACATCTTAGCTCGGATCTTACCAAGCTCCAAGGCTCTTTCATGTGCGGCTTGGATCTCTCTTGGCTATGGCTTGCTTTGCTTTATTGGGGAATACTACAATTTATTTTCATGCTTCTTTGTTTTTGAGCAAGACAGATATTTTAGCTATGTAATTGGGTATTTGAAAGTTGATGGGCTTTTATTGTAAACAACTATATATAATAAATGATTTGAAGTACTTCTACTTTACTTTCCGCTGTTTTTATATATGTCTGTCTTGTCATATTTCAGTTCCAGTACCCATAATGCTCTATCGAAGTTAAGGCATTCCCATTTTGAGTGACCTTAACGGATGTGGGGTGTTACAGAAAGTGTATGGCGGCTACTATAGGTTCTCCATTGATGGCATGGAGACTATTGTTATGAATTTATGTGATTAGGGTTAGGGGTTTTAGGGTGTTTTTATAGAAGATTAGTTAATTAAGAGCCATCAGATTAACCTAGAATAAATAAGGACCGTCCAGTCAAGATAAAATGACACCTCAACCCTAACGACTCAGCACTTAGCCACAAAATCGTCATCTTTCAGATCTACTCGGGAGGGCGGGGGGGGGGGGGGGGCAGTTCGACCCCTAGGTCGACCTCTATAGGGGGAGGTCGACACTAGGGTCGACCCCTTGGTCGTTCTGGTCCCTGTTTCAAATTCTGAATTCTTGAACCTTAGCTGTTTTTAAATTTCTAAAGTTTCGGAAGGCCATAACTTCTTCATACGAAGTCCAATTCACTCAAACTCGGACTCTAGCTCTAGCATAATTCTGAGACGAACACAATGGCGCAACTCGTTTCCCTTAATTACTATATTTGAAATTAAGTATTCTTTAATTTTATAACTTTAATATTTAAAATTATGGGGTGTTACACGTCATGAACTCCAAATCAAACTGAAACACCCTACCTTCGTTATGGTCACTCACAAGTGTTTTAGGTAAAAGATGCAGATTAATTACAAGAAAGACAAATAAAGCAGCGGAAAATAAAGTCATTTTATAAACAATGTGGTTCAATCAAGCTTTTACAACAATTTGTCTCAATCACACTTAAAAATAATACATAAAACTTCTGTCTTGATTCAAAAACTTCCAAGCATAAAACAAGCATAAAAATAACAATGATGTTCCCCAGTAAAGCATGAACCAACCATAGCAGTGGAAGAGAGAGTCCAAAGCAATACATCGACTATATTCGAGCTTGGAAAGAAAATTGAGCTAAGTGGTAACATTTCCTCCCTGTGAACCTTAGCGGGGGGAAGGAAGAAAAGAGGCGAAACAAACTAGGTCAGACATAAGTCTGGTAAGTCCAGTGACTTTCAGCATATAAATAGGCAAAGCATTCATGACATAAATAAATTGAATATAAGACAATACCATGATAACAAGGATAACAAGATAACATACGATTAGCATGGATATGAAAAGACAAGATAAACTGAGTGCATTTCTACTCTTTCTCTTCTTCGCTACTACCCTGTTATTCTAATTTTTATATCTCTGCACCGCCTAACTAGTGTCCCAGCTAGTAATTTGTGTAAAACGATCATATGATAATGTGATCCCAATCCCCACAATTGTGGTAGCCTTCAGGCGTACATCTATTGTGAGGATTCCACCTCAATCTGCCTAATTGCCATGGATATGTTAGATGTACCCTTACTACCCTATCGATCGGCTCGTTACTCATATTAATTTTCCTTGTGTGTATGTCAATCGGCCCTTTATTGCGTGTAGACACCCTGTGCTAGTCCCACCATAAGGAGTATCAGTCCCTATGATAGCAACCTGACACGATTCAAGATGCACAGTTTATAACTACTAGTACCCAGTGCCTGCTTTTTCCCACTGCGGAGTATGTGCACGCCCTTACTTCGTCGGAACCTACGCTAACGTACCCCCTGCCGCTATTTTGACCTCTTATAATCAGCCAAGTAATCGTGCCCCACACTGTTTAGTTTCAGGGTACCTTGATACATCTATGTGGGTTACTGCTGAAATGGGTCCCCGTTACTAGGGTTTCTTACTAGTTAAGTTTGTGGGCCTATATTTACTAATATTACCCACCAACACGATATGTACTTAACCCTCCCACTGATTCAAACATGTTTACTTAATGGTTAAGTTTGTGGGCCTATATTTTCTAATATTACCCACCAACCCGATATGTGCTTAACCCTCCCACACATTATGTCATATTGGTTAAGTGGTGTCCATTCATGTTAACTTAACCCACCCACTCATGTTGGTTGAGTGTTTCTTATTAACCCTTCTCACTCGTCATGTTGGATTTGTTAAGTGTTTCCTATTAACTTAACCCCATTCATTCATCGTGTTATGTTGGTTAAGTATTTCCCATTAACTTTACCCCATTCGTTCATTAAGTTACATTGGTTAAGTGTTTCTTATTAACTTAACCCCACACGTTCATCATGCTGTATTGGTTAAGTGTCATGAAATCAATTCAAGCTAACTTAACCCACTGACTTGTCGTGTTACATTGGTTAAGTGTTGCCTTCTTGTGTTAACGTAACCCTTCCACGCATCCTGTTATATTGGTTAAGTGTTGCTCTCTTTTTTTAACTTTGCCCTACCCATTCATCATGTCATATTGGTTAAGTGTTCCTTATTAAATTAACCCTTCTCATTCATCATGTTGTACTAGTTAACTTAACCCTGCTCACTTGTCTAATTAACATGTTTATAACGGTTTAGTGTTCTAAATTACTTAACCTCACCTTCTTGTCTAATTAACATGTTATAACGGTTAAGTGTTCTAAACTTACTTAACCCCATCTTCTTGGCTAATTAATATGTTATAATGGTTAAGTGTTGCCTTAATTAACTTAACCATACCATTTTTAACATGTCTTTTTCATTAGCATTGATTGATTTATTAATGCACCAACCTCTCACATTAGATCTATATTGTTGAGGTTACTGAATGTGCCAGGTGGTTCCGGGCAATTTTACACCACAACTAAACACAACCTCGGGTGTTTCTTGGGCATGATGCACTAACCTCTCACATTAGATAGGTGTTGTTGCGGTTACTGGATGTGCCGGGCGGTTCCGGGCAGTTTTACACCGCAACTCAATCTAACCTCGGGTTAGGCATGTTTATCTTCCATACATGTCCAAGTCTAGATTTTATATGCTAATTATCCCAAATTCATAAAACTAGTCATGTTCCAATTCTCAAGTTATACCTCAACAAAGCTAATTACAAGTTATGCCCCACAAACTCAAATTCAAGTTTTTACTCAACATAGGTTACACCCAATCTTCCCAAATTTGCAAATGATAGTCAAGCCCGAAAAATCATGATATAACACATGCCCTAAGGTTTAGTCATATTGCACCGTACAAAAATATTCTCCAAAAACCCCCAATCATGATTCACAGTATAAACTATGCCAAATTATAGCATTTAATTATAGTGCATGCCAATTAACCAAAAATCCCACTTTAAGCGCATTCACATTTAACAGTTATCCCTATCTTACTATAGGTTTTCATGCCTAAGCCATACATCACTATACACAATAATCTTCTTCTTCCAAGTCATAAACTATCATATATATATATGTATATATATGTATATATATATGTATATATATATATGTATATATATATATGTATATATATATATGCCCCAATTTTAGGTATTAAACAACAACATGTACTATGCCTTACCTATTTACAATTCAATTTACGCCTCAAATTCCAAGTCATATGTCCAATATACTTTATGCCTCAAATATCAAGTCATATGTTCGATACACTTTATGTTTTAAATACAACATGTGTTATGTCCTCAAATCAGTTACAAATCAGTTATGCCCAATTATACATAATTTATTACTTTTCCCAATTTTAGCGCTGGCTATGTCCAAGTCATAATTATGCCTAATTTTAGTGCCAGTCATGTTCAAATCTTATATTATGCCCAATTTTATTTCCAACGCACGTTCATCTCTTATGAGTTTGGCTCAGGCTCGCAATATCCTGGATACAAAAACAAAAAGGGAAGAAGGAATGAAGAGACAAAGAATGGACATAATATTATCAAATAGATAGATCAAATGGATATAGAAAGACAGATAGAAATAGGCATAATCTCAGATTCAGATTTATTACAAAGTTAGAATCACAATTGAATTTTACTTATGAAATTAACATGAACTTAAAAATTACAGAATGGTTTTGAATTCTCGGATCTGATTTCTGGATTTGACTAGCTACTCCTTTGATGTAGACTTTGATTGCTAACTTGAAAACTCTAATTTGGTTAATTAAGGTGGAGGCTAGGTCACTTTAGTTTTTAGCAGCATATAAACGCTTATGAATTAGTTTGGAGAAAAAATAGGTTTAGGGGTCTTTTTATAGGTGTATAGGGATATTTAGAGCCTTCAGATCAGTCTAGAACTCATTAAAATCTTTCATAGCAGAAAAATACATCACACAGCGAATCCGGAAGCGACACATCAGCCAAAACACGTCATCCAGAAATTTCGTTCAGATCTGGAAAAAGGGGTCGACACCTTATGGGGGGGTCGACACCTATGTCGACACCCCTATAGGACGGTCGACCCCTATGTCGACTCCCCTTAAGGGGGGTCGACACCTATATCGACTCCCCCTGGGGGTGTCGACACCTGTTGAGCAGGAATTTTCCCGTCCACTTCCCTTTGGCTGATTTTTGAATTTTGAACTTGGTTTGAGATGTTTAATTATTATTTATATTTTCTGTTTAAACATGAAATCTTCTAAACTCTATAACTTCTTCACACAGAGTCGGATTCACGCAAACTCAGACTCTGTCTCAAGCAGAATTCCGAGATGAACGCAATGGCATAACTAGTTTCCTTTAATTCTCACTTTTAAAATTAAATATTCTTTAATTCGTTACTTCAATATTCACAGGAATACGGGGTGTTACATTCTCTCCTCCTTTAAAGGATTTCGACCTCGAAATCTCCAAATCAGGGAGAACATATCCTAACATCCAACATCCATCTACTAAACCATTCAATCACAGGCGTCCATTTTCCTTAAAAAGAAATTTTTTCATGAACATATGCATAGTGTGTGTTTATGTCCTTATTTAATGCAAAATCAGGCGGTCTACTAATTCAGTTGACCTCCTTAATGCAAATTATGTCAGTGCCATGAGTCCATCATGTATGCAATTATTCCTAATCGTACGTTATAACTTCTACATGAGTACTCAATCATTCATACAAATGCAACATCCATATGATAACTCATCAAGTTTCAATTCATATAAAAATTCACTCATGCATATGCAATATGAAAGTGACTGAGCTGATCTAGTGCCTAATGTGTGTATATGCATCCACGAGCAACCACTAGCAAACACTTAAATCCACTTGCGTCCTCTAAACATAGCATGTTTCTAACACATGTTTACATCCATTGGCTTCTACCTAAGGATCGAGGATAGAACTGAGAGGATACACTTAATGGATAAAGACTAGCATGCAAATAAATTTAACAAAAAAAAAGAGAGATCAAGGATATACCCTCAAAAAGGGTATGACGCGCGTATTTAGTCTTCAGTCTTCTAAGTCTCATCTTTTTTAGCTTTATTCCATATTGCTCTGACCGTCTTAACTTCGTGATTTGCGTAGCTTCTTAATGTCTTTTTCCAGAATTTGCATTGGAACCCATTTCACTATCGCCTCTCGTTCCACCTTTTCTTCATATAGTATACTCGGCACTACAACTTCTGTTGTGTCATGCTAACATTCCCAGAACTATCTCTTGAAAATAAATAGATGCTAACCATGTTACCAAATGTATATACTAAGATGATTAGATTCTTCTTCATCATTCTAGTAAGTAGGGCCGATACCTTCATAAAGTTCTTAATTAACTTCCTATATTAGCCCGCTAGTCCAAGAAAGCTTATTACTTCTTGTAACAACCCGGAAATTCTGGGCCAGTTTAAAATTTTTATTTTGGCAAATTTAATGAATTTTGAACATTTTAAAAGAATTATTTTAAATAATAACAACGAAAGTTTATTTTGAATAGAATTCGAACGTATATATTTATATTTGTCGTCGTCAGAATATATATAATTATTTATAATTATAAAAGGAATCGAAAATAGCGCGATAGTTCGATAATTCGATTTCAAACTTCGGACGAATGTATTGGGTGAAAAATAAACCGGATTCAAGCGAAACCAAAAATAATAGAATCTAATAGAGAATATATTTCCAACAAATCCGAAAAATTGAAATTTCATAGCGGGAATCAAAAGATATGTCTAGTTGAAAATTCTGAATAGTCGCTATGGTATTCATGCCCTTAAAAATGGAAATTTTGCAAACGACCTCGGATTTCGATGAAACCACTTTTGTTGGATCCGTGATGTCAAGTTATTGCTAGATGCCAATTTTCATAATTTTTCGAATCAATATGTGAGCGTGGCAAAGGAAAATGTGTTTGACCAGTTTTAGTTGATTTTAATCGACTGGAAAATGGTCATTTTTCCAACAGTCTCAGAATTTGATGAAACTAGTTTTGTTAGGACCGTATCGTCAATACGAAGCTAGAAAATATTTTTCTGGAATTTTTAGAGGTCGTATGTGGTCTCGGTAATTTAAAATGTGCGTTCAAATTCAATATATAGAGTTATTTTTTGATTTTCACGAAAACAGATCGAAACAGTCGAATCAGCCTATGATACATATCCCAATGTGTTTGGAATGGGGGTAATTGGTTAGGGGCGACAGTCGGTGGGTTCGATTATGAGACCGAATGAAAAAATTACTTTTTGAAATTAATTAAAATATAGTTATATAAATCCATTCCATCTCCCTCTCTCCTATTCAGTTGGTCAACGAAAAAAAAGGAAGAAACGAGATCCACCGCATCGCTCCCCCCTCTTCCCATCGCCGACGCCTCCTCGTCGCCGCCCTCAGGGCGGATCGCCCCTCTCCTTTCTCTCCGTCGAACCCTGTTTCCTCTCTCCGCTGAAGCCGACCACCGCGACCGCCAGAACCCCGCCCCCCCAGACCTCTGACCAACTGTGACCTCCCCCGCCTCCTCCTCTCCTATCTTCCCTTCTCCAAACCTTAAATCCCCTTCCTCTCCTTTCTCTCCGTCGAACCCTGTTTCCTCTCTCCGCTGAAGCCGACCACCGCGACCACCAGAACCCTACCCCCCAGACCTCTGACCAACTGCGACTTCCCCCGCCTCCTCCGCTCCTATCTCCCCTTCTCCAAACCTTCAAGCCCCTTCCTCTCTCCAAACCGCAACCTCCAGTCTAGCGGAGCCCTTTGCCAACACCGACGAGCCAACCCTGCGCCACTGCTCGCCTTTGCCGTCTCCACGATATCCAAGGCCGACAATGACCCATCCATTTGCAGTAAACTGTAAGTTTTCTTTTTATTTCCTTTTATTTATTTTCTAAAGTGATTGATTTTATAAATTCAAACCCAGTCTTTTTTTTGGCATAGCATACTAAGAAATGATTTTTGGTTAAGAAAGTTTATATTTTAATAATAGAGAAAGTTTAGATTTTTAGAGAGGATAAAAATATAATTTTTATATTTTAGAGAGGGTAAAAATATAAATTTTATATTGAAGAGAGGATAAAAATATTATTTTTATATTCTAGAGAGGATAAAAATATAATTTTTATATTGAAGAGAGGATAAAAATATAATTTTTATATTGTAGAGAGAATAAAATTATAATTTTCATATTGTAGAAAGGGTAAAAATATAATCTTTTTATATAAAATAGAATTGTAAAAATATAATTTTTATATAGAAAATAGTGTGATAAAAATATAATCTTTATTATATGAACACCGTTATAAAAATAGAATTTTATCTATATAGTAGCAGAATAAAAATGTGATTTTAATATACATGGCTACAATATGAAAAAAATGTGATTTTTATATATGTAGTGAATACGGATGATGAAAGTGATGAAAGAAGAAACGGTAGAGATTTTCTACATATGAAGAGTCGAGAAGTTTGGTTTAGCTATCGGTGAGAACTTCTCACCTTTTAATTTAATTTTCTAGTTAAAATATATACTAGGATGCAGACGGTGTTTAGTAGCACCCGACACCCATCGTTCACAGACCATGGACGGCTTGTATGCTTGTTTGTTTGATTTTGATGTGTAGTTGATTGTGTGATGTGATGTGACATGAAATAAAATATTTATATAGTTGAAAATATTTTATAGTTAAAATAGAATTTTTAATGCGTATATGAAATGAAATAAAAATAAACAAATCGAACGATTTGTTTGTAAATACACATTTGACTGATATCGATTGGGACGATAAGTTTTACACACCACCCAACTGCACAAATAAAATCTGTGTTTGATTGTTTGAAACCCCACACGGGTATTGGGATGATATTTGATGTACACTAATCCCGATTGTTTAGTTTATGTCAATCGATTGATTGACAGACTGTTATGAGCGTTAAATATTTATATTTGATGCTTATACAGTGTAGAATGCACTTTGGATGATGGTTGATTATTCGTCGTTGTTATTGTATACATGTGTTGTAGAAAATCCATATAATTAACATTATATGATAATTGATTGGGACTCATTCCAGTTTTGAAATAGAAATATTTGAGAAAGAAATATTTGAAATAGAATATTTGAAAATAGAAATATATAAAGCCGTGTTGATTAGATTGACGCCATTTTGACGTGAACGATATTTATATCGATTTTATTCATTTTGTAATGAATAACGAAAGTGATTTCAAAATCTGATATTTTGAAAAGAATTGAAATTCGAACTGAAACTAAATAGAAATGAATTCGAATTGAAATCGAATAGAAATGAATTCGAATTGAAATTGAATTGAAAACGAACTAAAATTGAATTAGAAATCAATTTGAATTGAAATCAATTTGAAATGAATTTAAATCGAATTTATAAGGAAAAAAATTCAATTTTGATTTGAATTTGAAAAGAAGTTGAAATTGTTTTGAAAACGGTTTATAAAATATGTTTTAAAAGGAAATCGACGAAGTGTATATTATATATATTATATATATAATATAATGGCCTGAATAGAACGCGATGCGCTGCGGCAGTTCACGAATTTCGACCATTGACTTCGAACGGATATTACGGGAGATTTGACTGTCGGATTCTCCTAAAACCGGAACCGTTGAGTTCGTATCGAAAAGAGCTTTCTAACGAGTATTAGAAATTAGAAATCTAACGGTTGGATTTGGAATTATGTCCAAATCAAATTTTGAAAAGGTCGTTGTAAGTGCAGTTCGATGGCCGTTGATGGAAATCGACTGTACGGGCCTTGATAAAATTATTAAAAATATCAATAATTTGTGTAAAATCATAAGAAATGATTTGGGAAAAATTGGGATGAATAACTCCATACTTGAAAAGATAAAAATAGATTTTTATCGAAATGAACTAGTTTTGAACTAGGAATAATATTCTATTTATTTTTAAATAAATAAATTGGATTCGAAATGGTTTTGAAAATAACCAGAATTTCCAATAATTGCGTTGGAATGGATTTGAATCGAAATTGTCTTCGGTATATTTCGATGTTGGATTTCGAGATTACACAAATATTGTTATCGAAATTTGAAAGATATATTTATATCGTTATTTCCAATACGATATTTGTTTCTCGTAGAATTTGATATTGAATATAAGCCGATATATTTTCTATTCAGAGCCTTGTATTTAATATCAAATGTGATTTGGGTTTGTCGTGAATGGTGTCTACATTAACACTGTTCTTAAGCCCAGTTGAGAAAATAATTAAATCTTTTTAGTTAGATTTAATGAAGTGTACCAATTAAATAATATTTAATTGGAATTGAATTCGAATTGATTCTTGGGTTTATCGTGAACAGTGTTTTATATAACACTGGTTCTTTAACCCGATGATTAATGAAATGTGATTTTGGGTTGTCGTGAACGGTATCTTCAATAATACTATTCTTAGACCCAAAGGAGTTAAGAAAATCAGAAACTAACTGGAGATTAGTTAAGTTGAATGGTTTCAGAGGTATTGATCTGATGTTGGTTTCGGCCTTCGGGGTTAATACTTAGGGAAATGCTCACTTGCCAATTCACGGTTAGGGACTGAATGAAATGTGATGTGATTTTGGGTTTATCGTGAACCGTGTTTTAAATGACACTGATTCTTTAACCCAGTCACAGATTAAAACTAAGTGGAGTTTTAATGAATCTTTAATTAGATTGAAAAGATTGAGAATGGAGTTTCACCAGTTTTGCTCCAGGCGATAGTTAAATCTTTAATAAGATTTGAACGTGAAATGGTAATTGAATTTACCGATAACACCGTGGTGTTAGATATGAAATATTACCAGTTTTACTTCATGGGATGAATAGGTTGGGATTGGAAAATTAAAACAAATGATTAGTTCGTAAGGTTCGTTAATCCCGACTAGTTTGAATTGATATTCAAAAAAAGATTAAAGAATAAATTCAAGGAATTTATCTTTGATAAAATTAATGGGAACCTTTCCCTTAGAATGGGAAATTTAGAAACTAACTGTCGGTTAGCTAAGCCAAATGGTTTTCTGGATATTGATCTGATGTTGGTTTCGGCCTTCGGGGTTAATATTTGGGGAATTATTCTCTTGTTAATTTACGGTTAGTGACTGATGAATTGGAATGAGGCGTATGTTGTGTTTTTATAACACTTGTTTATTATATACACTAGTTATTCGGAAAGACCAGGTTTATCCCATTTTGAGTAACTGTTACAACGATAAGTCGAAGATGAAGAAGGCGGTTGAAGACCATAGGTCTTCACGTCGTTTGGATAATTACTGATGATCTTGATTGGGCCGTACACCCAAGAGTATGGAATCAGTTGGTGGTCATCCAGACGTACCTGGAGATCGATGGATATGCAGGGTACTAGGTTCCTCCGGTTTCATTCAGACCCAGAACGAACTTGTAAATGGACTGTGTGTCTGACATTGGATTTTAGTCTGTGTGATTGATTTCTATTAAATATATTTTTGTTTGGCGACGGAGAATTTATTCTCTAGCTTAACGCCTTTTTCTAAGACGAATGAACTCAGGGGTTATATACTGATGGATATCAAACGCATAGAGTGAATTGCTTGTGTGGCATGACTAAGTGGAAAATGATCAAGGCTTCTGTTGAAAAGTAAAGTCTTGTGGTTGATGATCGAAGCACGACCTTTGTGGCGTAGCTTTGTGTAACGTTTACTTCGCGAGTTTCACACCCGGTGCTGAACCAAAAACGAGAGAGGACCTCAGGGAGGACATGCGTTTCTTTCTAGTTAGAAGTGGCGTCAGTGGTTTTACACGCCCTAACGAGTTTGACTTATGTGGTTATTGCTGTTGCGAGGCGCCTCGGATATACTGGTGACTATGTGAAGTCGAAGGAGCTATTCGTTGGCTCATTTACGCCCCATAGGGCGGGGAAACGCATTGTTCAGGCATAATAATCCACATGGTGGACCGGCCCTGACGATCCAAGGCTTGCATGCGCGCTTGCCTGAGGGGCGGACTAGAGTGTCTCGAATCGGTAGAGGACAATCCCTGGCCTCGGTTCATATATGGTAATCCAATTTCCAAATACGTGATTCTGCTGTTTTATTTGTAGAGCCTAGTATAGCGACATAGTGGGATGGGGCACTTATGCCATCTATGATTGATACTTATGATTTGAAGTTGTTTTATACACTACGCACTTATAATTGTATCAAATGATTTGTTTTAAATGTATCAAGCATTCTTGGCTATTATAAGGTAAAAACCCTATCCTCCAGCTTGCGTTGCATTGTGTGATGGGAACTGGGTCTTATAATAGCTTCATTCTTCTTTATTTAGCATTGCGCTACTTGTTTAATGCACTGGTATTCTTGGGAGGAAACCCGTTCCGTGTTATACGGCGTGGTCCCTTGATTTACCGAACTTTTAAAATAAAGATTAATAACTGTTTTAGTTCTCACACCAGTCACATGACTGACCTGGAGTTTATTGTTTTAACCTAAACTCTCGGTGCCCTTATTTTGACATGGGTAGCTAGTAGTTTTGGTTTTGCAGATTTATATTCACAGGATCCTGATTTACAGTTGGAATGATATCCGGAAAGCTTTGTATCCGTATATCTCTTCTAGTTGTGTATTGTATTATTTTCCACTGCGATGTATTTAAATGTAATTTAAATCTCTGATATTTCTGTGTAATAGTCATTCGTACTCAGTATATTCTTGTATTCTGATGGAGGTGTTGTAATATACAATGAAATGTTCTTCCGTCTGCGTTCTTCTGTGGCTTGTTCTCGAACTATCCGCGCATTCCTTCACGAGGAAGTTATGGGTTTTCACACTTCTGTTGCATTCCTTGTTACCTTTCAGTCTTGCACCGCAACTACTTTTGCGGGATCTACTGCTATCGCTTCCTTGAGTGCCACATGTCCTACAAGTCTTACTTCTTCTCCACAAAAATGAAATTTTTGGAGAACTTCGCCTTAAGTTGATGCACTTGGAGGGTATCCGAGACTTCCCTTAGATGCGAAGCATGTTCTTCCTCACTCCAAAATATCATCTATGCACAAGAGAAATGAACCATCCTCCTTTGTAACGAAAATAACCGGAGCACCCCATTTAGAAGTACTTCGCCTTGCGAACCCTTTCTCAAGTAACTATTTTACTTGTTTACTGAGCCCTTCCTTTCCCTTGGAGTCATGTGTCGTACAGGTAATGCAACTGGCTTTTCATTGTCAACTAGATATATGCAGAAGTCTATCTTGCGTTTTAGGGGATAAACCCCTAACATGATAAAAAACATTTGCGTACTCATGGACTACTCTAACAGATTGCATATCGTCGATAGATGCATCAAGTGATTCTAGGTAGCTAAGCCAAACTTATCACTTAGGATCGCACGAAATCTCGAGGGTATTCCCGAGGTAAGTCAAAAGTCTAACTACCCTCCTTTCACAATTACTAGCTAACCAATCCATGCCTAGAATCAACCCATAGCCCATGAAACCAAAAACATAAGCATTACACTTTAACTCAATACTTAACATAGCTATTCTCAAATACTTACAAACCAAAGATAAACGAGCCGAACCACCAACCGGATTTGAGACAAAAATGGTATCTTCTATTATACAAGTATTAAGGTGCAGAGACTCAACTATGGAAGCTGATAGAAAAGAATGTGAAGCGCCAGAATCAAACAAAGTTCTAACAGGATAATTGAAAAGAAAGACTAAACTTTCAATAGAAACTTTCAACATGCTTTTTTGTCAAAGCAGTCACACGTCGAGTATTTGGTAAGCGACATGCTCAAGCATTAAAAAGCACAAAGTAGTTGGGTCGAAGTCACGTCGCAAACACATGGAAACCCGAAGCCTCTATCAGATGGCCCTTGTCGGGCCCAATGGATTCTTAGTCAAGTCGTCATCCGAGCCGAAGGCGAGCCGTGCTTCGACTCGGAGGCGAGCCATCCAGCGGGTTCGGGCGCAGCGCCGGTGGGGGTCCGGGGCCCTACAGTCCCGGCGGTCGAAACTATAGGCACCTCCCAATTCATCCGATTTTCTCCATGCCGAAAGCTCAAATTCCTTCACTTTGGACCAGTAGAACCGCGGTTTCCTTATCTTCACATTCAGAAACTTTTACTCCCTCAACAGCATGATTTTCGCTTCATCCACTATCAATTTCGCACCTTACCAGTGGGATCAAAATTTCGCACCCCACTAGTGGGGTCGAAATCTCGAACCCCACTTGTGGGGTCAAAATTTCGAACCCCACCAGTGAGGTCGAAATTTCGAACCCCAGGTGGGTTCGAAATTTCGAACCCAGGCAGGGGTATGAAATTTCGAGCCTGCAACAGGAGGTGCGAATTTCCTGCACATGGCTCGTTCTGGGTGCGAATATTACGGTTGTGGGCCTCGCTGCTCAACTACTCCCACCAAACCTCCTTCCTATAAATACCCCAAGCCTTGGCCTTCAAATGGATCCTTCTCCCTTGGAATTTTTGGACCTTGAGAGCTCCAAACACTCATTAATGGCCTCCTACACCTTCACCATGGCCATGGGACATGGGATAAAGACCTAAAATATGACATGCATGTTTTCCTTCAACACTTGAAGACTAGCAAGCCTTGTTACACCGCCTCTAGACCTCTTGGACATTAAAGTCTACCTTGCCTACAATTGACCAAGTCAACTCACTTCAATGAAGAAGAAGGACGACTCATTCCAAGTTCATCATACATACGGCTTTGTACAAAAATATTGTAACATCTCTTGTAATCGATCAAAGGAATAATGAATGAGAATTACAAAGTGGACGTAGGCGTTAGTGCCGAATCACTATAAAAGTTGTGTCTCCCCGCATTCACATTATTTACTGCTTATTCTGATAATTATTCACACACTCACACTGGGTGTTGGCATGCGACAATTTGGCCCGTCAACAGAAACGTTCCTACCTCTCTTAGGTACACTAGAAGTGAGAGCATGCAATTTCCCATTAGAAGATTATGTCCTTTGCCCTTGTCCTTATCCTTCGGGCAATCCATGGTAAGATATCCTGCTTCCTCATATTGAAAACAATCACCTGTCTTCTTCTTCCTACAATTAAATGACCCATTATACCACAGAAAAGAAACTTCCTCTTGTCGCGGGATCTATTATTTCTTCCACCCTTCTTATATTCCAATCCCTTGTGTAACATGTTGACTAGTCTCTCTAAAGCTGCCTCCATCGTACGGAAAAACCCAACATATCTTGAAAGAAAAATTAGATGCAGGTGGAACTACTGCGGCTATAGATGGAAGTTGGGCACTTCTTCGCCCTTTGACAGGTGTCGTAGTCTCATCAATCCTACGGAACCATGTCGCGATGAGGTTACTTCCCAGAAAGCCAGGAGCCCCGGAGACTCGGTAAAGAAGGAAAACGAGGATTCAAACAGAGGATCGAAAGATAATGCGTATGGCTGTGGGGTATATGCCATTAAAACAAAACTTTACTTTAGAAAATGCTTCTTTTAAAACCATTTTGAAAATAATTTTTCAAATCTTTTATCTGATCCGGTAACCTTCAGCTCTGATACCAAGTGAAACACCCCACCTTCGTTAAGGTCACTCACAAAGGGAATGCCTTAACTTTGGTGGAGCATTTTAGTTAAAAGATGCAGATAAATTACAACATAGACAAATAAAGCAGCGGAAAATAAAGTCATTTTGTAAACAATGCGGTTCAGTCAAGCTTTTACAACAATTTGTCTCAATCATACTTAATAATACATGGAACTTCTGTCCTGATTCAAAAACTTTCAAGTATAAAAGAAGTATAAAAATAACAATGATATTCCCTAATAAAGCATGAACAAACCATAGCAGTGGAAGAGAGAGTCCAAAGCCATACATCGACTAACTTCGAGCTTGGAAAGAAAACTGAGCTAAGTGGTAACATTTCCTCCCTGTGAACCTAGAGGAGGGGAATGGAAGAAAAGAGGCGAAACAAACTACGTCAGACATAATTCTGGTAAATCCAGTGACTTTCAGCATTTAAATAAGCAAAAGCATTCATGACATGAATAAACAGAATATAAGACAATTCCATGGCAACAAGGATAACAAGATAACATACGATTAACATGGATATGATAAGACAAGATAAACTGAGTGCACTTCTAATCTTTCTCTTCTTTGCTACTACCCTGTTATTCTGATTTTTATAATTCTACACCGCCTAACTAGTGTCCCAACTAGTAATTTGTGTAAAATAATCATATGATAATGTGATCCTAATCCCCCCAATTGCGGTAGCTTTCAGGTGTACATTTATTGTAAGGATTCCACCTCAATCTGCCTAATTTCCATGAATATGTTAGATGCACCCTTACCATCCTATTGATCGGCTCCTCACTCGTATTAATTTTCCTTTTGTATGTGTCAATCGGCCCTCTCTTTCGTGTAGATACCCTGTGTTGGTCCCACCATAAGGTGTATCAGTCCCTATGATAGCAATCCGATATGATTCAAGATGCACAATGTATCATTACTGGTACCCAACTCCTGCTTTTTCCCACTCCGGAGTACGTGCACGCCCGTAATCCATCAGAACCTACACTGATGTACCCCCTAGCCGCAATTTTGACCACTTATAATCAGCTCAGTAATCGTGCCCCACCCTGCCTAGTCTCCGAGTATCTTGATACATCTATGTGGGTTACTGCTGAAATGGGTCCCCATTACTAGGGTTTCTTATTGGTTAAGTTTGTGGGCCTATATTTACTAATATTACCCACCAACCCAATATGTACTTAACCCTCCCACTGATTCAAACATATTTACTTAATGATTAACTTTGTGGGCCTATATTTACTAATATTACCCGCCAACCCGATATGTGCTTAACTCTCTCAAACATTATGTCATATTGGTCAAGTGGTGTCCATTCATTTTAACTTAACCCACCCACTCATGTTGGTTAAGTGTTTCTTATTTACACATCTCACTTGTCATGTTGGATTGGTTAAGTGTTTCCTATTAACCTAACCCCGTTCATTCATCATGTTATATTGGTTAAGTATTTCCCATTTACTTAACCCTACTCGTTCATCAAGTTACATTGGTTAAGTGTTTCTTATTAATTTAACCCCACACGTTCTTCATGATGTATTGGTTAAGTGTCATCAAATCAATTCAAGTTAACTTAACCCACTCACTTGTCATGTTACATTGGTTAAGTGTTGCCTTCTTGTGTTAACTTAACCCTTCCACGCATCCTGTTATATTGGTTAACTGTTGCTCTCTTGTTTTAACTTACCCTACCCATTCATCATGTCATATTGGTTAAGTGTTTCTTATTAACTTAACCCTTCTCATTCATCATGTTGTACTGGTTAACTTAACCCTGCTCACTTGTCTAATAAACATGTTTATAATGGTTAAGTGTTCTAAATTTACTTAACCCCATCTTCTTGTATAATTAATATGTTATAACGGTTAAGTGTTGCCTTAGTTAACTTAACCCTACCATTCTTAATATGTCTTGTTCATTAGCATTAATTTATTTATTAATGCCCCAACCTCTCACACTAGATCTATGTTGTTGCGGTTACTGGATATGCCATGCAGTTACAGGCAGTTTTACACCACAACTCAATCTAACCTCGTGTTTTTCTTGGGCATGATGCACTAACATCTCACATTAGATAGGTGTTGTTGAGGGTGCTGGATGTGTCGGGCGGTTCCGGGCAGTTTTAGACCGCAACTCAATCTAACCTCAGGTTAGGCATGTTTATCTTTTAGCATACATACCATACATGTCCAAGTCTAGATTTTATATGCTAATTATCCCAAATTCACAAAACTATCATATTCCAAATCCCAAGTTATACCTCAACAAAGCTAATTACAAGTTATGCCCCACAAACTCAAATTCAAGTTTTTACTCAACTTAGGTTACACCCAATCTTCCCAAATTTGCAAATAATAGTCAAGCCCCATGAGACGACCCCAAACCCGTACTGACGGTTGCAAGGGTTATCTTTGGAATATAACACAGAAACAGATAATAGCAGAACAGAATTAAATAAATACACCAAATAATGAACAATAGAATATACTTGATAAAAGTAATCATCAGAGTTACACAGTATACAGGATCTTACTTAGTACAAATACAGTTCAGCTATACATAAATGTCTACAGTGGAAAACAAACAAAATATGTACAATAGGAGCTGAACAACATGAAAAGAGATAAACGATAGAATCTATCTTCAGCTCCAGCTATCCAGAAAGAACCAGCTAAACCTGAATACAAGGCTGCCCGTGTAGAAAAAGGGGCACCCGAGTTTGAAAGTGAAACAAACTACGAGTCAGTCATGGGACTGGTATGAGAAATCTATTCAACACAAATATAATATGGCTAATCACAGGACCACGCCACTTTCGTGGAACGGGTTTACTCCATTGGATTGCCAGTGTTTTAAACAAATCATTCTTTTAAACAACGCAATGCATTTTATAAAAACGAAGCCGTTATAAGACTCAGTTCCCATCACACAATGCAACGCAAACTGGAGGATCGAGTTTTTTCCTTATAACGACCAAAATATGCTTGATACGAATAAAACAAAGGCATTTGATATTATTGCTAGTGTTTATATGTTTTGAAAACAATTTCAAATCATAACTATCAATCATAGACGACATGAGCGTCCCATGCCACTATGTTGCCAAATATATATATACAATCGAAACCGCACAGTCACATATTTGGAAATTGGATTTTCTTCATGAACCAAGGCAAAAGAAATTCCTTACCGAATTCGAGACGCTCTAGCCCGCCCCTCAGGATCAGAGCTCGAGTGACTCTCGGATCGTCAGGGCCGGTCCACCGATGTGGATTAAAATTCCTGAACACTGCGTTTCCCTGCCCTTTGCGGCGTAAACGTGCCAACGAATGACTCCATCGGACCCGAATTGTCCGATCAAACCGAGGCGCCTCGCAATAGCAACAACCACATAGGTGAAAAGTATATAAATGTCAGGGCTGGTAGGTCACTGACACCACCCTAGCTAGAAATAAACGCAGGCCCTCCCTGATGTCCTCTCCCGTTTCTGGTTCATACTGGGGTGTGAGTCTCGCGATTTCACGTTATACACAAAGCTACGCCACACAGGCGGTGCTTTGATCATCACCACAAGACTTTGCTTTTCAACAGAAGCCCTGATCACTGCATCTTAGCATGCCACACCGGAAATTCATGCCATGCGACTGATGTCCATCGATATACAACCTCTGAGCTCGTGCGTCTCAGAGAGGGGCGTTGAGCAAAAGAATAAATTCTCCGCCGCCAAACAGATGTATATTTAACAGAAATCAATCAACACAGAATAAACTCCAATGTCAGACACACAGTCCATTTACAAGTCCATTCTGGGTCTGAAAGAAACCAGAGGCACTAAATACCTCGCAAATCCATCGATCACCACGTACGTCTGGACCATCACCACTCATTATCCATATTTCGGGATGCCTCCCAATCAGGACCTCGGTTACCATCCAAACGAGGTGAAGATCTCCGGTCTTCGACCATCGTCTTCATCTTCGACTTTCAATCGTCGGTCAATTATTTGAAATGAGAATTAACTCGGCCTTTTCAAATAATTCACGTATATTTAGATTTTCAAATCAATTTAGTTCAACGGTTAAATCATTCGACAACACCAATTTTGTTCTTTAATGTACTTTTCACACCAAACACATTCAACCATCAAACACCACATAAATCGAGCAAATTCAGTTTATTTCCATTCCATATCGTTTATAATATTTTATAACGATTTATTGCTATTTTTATTTATTTTAAAATAGCCTATTTATTCAAAACGACGCTTCGGGCCATAACGCAGCCGTGGCGCTGTTTCTCTTCAGATTTGATTTACACATATCTGAAAATCTAACCTTTGGATCTTCACAAAATTTACATCATTAGAAAGGTCTTTTCAAAACGAATCCAACGGTTCCACTTTCGGGAAAATCCGACGGTCGGATCTCCCGATACAATCGTTTGAAATTTAAATTTCAAAATACGAACTGTAGCGTCGTTATTCGATTAATTATAATTATATATAAATATAATCGTTTCTGGCGCTGTTTTTCTTCAGATTTGAATTAAACATTCCAGACAATCCAACCGTTGGATTTTTACAAAGCTGGTGCCGTTGGAAAGATACTTCCAAGGCGAACCCAACGGTTGCGGTTTCGGGAAAATCCGATGGTCGGATCTCCCGGTATAATCGTTTGAAATCACGGTTTCAAAATACGAATTGCACGGCCACGTTTCGTTTTAATTTTATTTATATTTATATATTTATATAAATATAGTTCATTCAAAAATTTCAATATCGTTTTCACTTCAAATATTTCACTAACACCTTTAAATTTTGGAAAATTTCGCCATAAGCTCCTTGGTACGGGAGGGGCTGGGAAAATTCCCAAATAGCCACACGGGCATCTCATGTCGAAAAGAAAAAGAAAAAGCCAAGCGGCTAGCCAACAGGCTCATAAAATCATCACCCAAACAAAACAGTAAATGTGTACCTATTTGTCTGGCACAAAATTTTATTCCTCTTCTCTAGCCCCTTTGCTATAACCTGTTCAATAAATATGCATGTACATATATATAGTTCTTATCACTTATCATTTTCTATTCAACTTCATATTTGATTCCATTTGGTTTAAAAGCACCATTCATTCTAATGTTTCATGTATAGGCAAAAATCATATCATTAGCTAATTAATGAATATTTCAACTCATATATGTTTATTCGAACGAGTGGCTATTTTTAACACTTCACATTTCAATGATTCAGGTATATAATAAAAATGAGATTTTTATTGTAAAACAATTCATTTCAAAACACTATTATTCTATATAGTTCATATAGGTGATAAAAATAGGATTTTCCTTACAAAACAATTTCTTTTAAAAACAAGATTATTTTTCATATTCCATATAGTTGATAAAAGGTGATTTTTGTTATGAAACAATTTATTTCAAAATGTGAATACCATTCAACACATGAATTTCAATTCAACGAATGAATATCGATTCAACACATGAAGGTTTTATATAGTTTCTATATATAGATAAAAATGTGATTTTTTATATTTAAAACGCGAATACCATTCAACACATGAATTTCTAATCAGTGAATGAATATCGATTCAACACATGAAGGTTTTCTATTCAACGAATAAATATAGTTTCAGCAAATGAAAATAATTCAAACACATGAATGTTATTCAAAATTTCGACAGCATAACGGCAGGGTAGTTAAAACCGGGACCGTCCCTAGTACGGCTCCTCGCTCTACCTTAAAACCTCACGGTTTTTGACAATGGGGATCATGCATCTAGTTCGCACGCAGGCGGCATGTATATATTTATTTCATTTCCACAAACTAATCCTATGTGGTTTCAACCAAATATTTCTCAACCACAAATGGGTATTTTTCAACCACAATCAATCAATATCAACCACAAACAATCCCAAACAACCATTCGCTATCAATCAATTTTTCACACCAATCACAATCAATAAATATCGTCCATGGTTTGTGGACGAGGGGCGTATATATATATATTTATATATAGCAATTCACTTTTATTTCAACACATATATAATTTTTACAATGCATATACAACTTATACATCGAACGTACAACTTATACAACGCTTATACATGAGGTGTACAACGCTTATTTAACTCATACATCGACTATATAATTTATACATCATCGTTTTCCATATTGTTTTTAAATCAGAAATCTCACATTGGGTTCCACTCCACCAAAAATAGCAGAAGCTCAGAAAAATATGCGGTCTCTTCTAAAATGTAGAAGGCTTCCACATGGTCACGATGTTTCCTGTTTCATCGAATTTCGTTAACGAACGAAAAAGATACGATTTTTTCAAAGTTTGCAACACTTTAAAGTGTTAAAATCAAATTAAATAAAATCAGCCGTATACCTTCCTTTTGATTCAAAACTAGGTTTTGAATTATCGCGAAATCCGCTGACCTAGATGACGATCAGGGAGTTGGACGTCGACGAGGGGAGTGAGGCGCGTCCAGGGGTGGTGCTCGGAGGTGGTTCGGTGGTCGGACGGCGGAGAATGACGGTGACAAAGTTGTTGACTTTGCGGGCTTCGTTCTCGAGGTAGGCGGGGGGAGAGAGGGTGGGGCCAGGTCGGATTTGGAGGGGGGAGGGAGGCGCTTCGACTAGGGGTGGTGGCGGCAGCGCTAGGGGGCTGTGGCGGTGGGGATCTGGTCGGAAAGGATGGGAGCCTGGTCGTCGTTCGTTCGCGAGAGAAAGGGGGAGCGCGGTTTTTTTTTAATTCAATGAATGGAATTTTTCTATTGGTCGATATATATATTTATTCAAAAATTGGGGTTTTCTTAAACGAACTCGAAATCAAACCCAACGACTGTCGCCCCTAGCGTTTTACCCCCATTCCGAACAGAATGGGATATGTTTCGAAGGCCCATTCTAAAGTTTCAGTCAGTTTTCCTTCAAATTAAAATATAAAATATTCAATATTTAATTTGAACGTACATTTCAATTTGCCAAGGCCACAATCTGATTCGAAAAATCCCAGAAAAATAAATCTAGCTATGTTTTGACGATACGGTCCCAACAAAACTAGTTTCGTTGAATTCTGAGGTCGTTTGCAAAAAGGCCCATTTTTGGTCGATCCAATTTAACTGTAATTGACCAAAACACATTTTCCTTTGCCACACTCACATACTAGCTTCAAAAATTATGAAATTTGAAACCTAGCGATAATTTCACATCCCGGATCCAACAAAAGTGGTTTCGTCGAATTCCGAGGTCGTATGCAAAATGGCCAATTTCACGGGCTATATAAATTCCATAGCGACCCTTCTGAAAATTCATTCGGCCATAACTTTTGGTTTCCGCTATGAAAATTCGATTTTTCAGATTCGTTAGAAAGGTATTCACTAACAGATTTAAATATTTTTGGTTTCGCTAAAATCCGTTTTGTTTTGCACTCGGTACAGTCCGACAAATTTTGAATTCAATTTTTGAAACTACAGCGCCATTTCAGGCCTTGTTTATAATTGTAATTAATTATATTCGTTTTCAATGGTCGATTCAAACTCACTTTTCATTGCCATTATTTAAAATATTTATTTTAAATATTTAAAATCCATTATTTTAGCCAATTTAAAAAAATTTAAATTGGTTCAGATTTTCCGGGTCTTTACAATCTCCCCCACTTAAAACTTTTCGTCCCCGAAAAGGAACAAAGTCGAAAGTGGTTTAATAAATATACAATCATACAACACAACCAACAATCAAACCGTTTTCATCTTTTCACAAATATACTAATCAACTCCTATTCTCTTTTAAAAACATTCAGACTATAGAATTTAAAAGTTCACATCCATGGAAAGAAAATAACAACAGAGTAGAGAATCAAATGGTAACGCAAAGTAGGATAAATGTACCTTGCACCGGAGTCAATCAGAGATATCCACTCGGCATCTAGGATAAGCCTTCTGAATGCTCTCCTCAGTTTCCCAAGTACAATCTCGCGGATCTCCACTCCATTGCACTTTGACTAAGTGAACCTTCTTGTTCCTCAGCTCTTTGATTTCTTTGCCGATAATCTTTAGCGGCTCCCTTCTCACAGCTAATTCGGGAGTAATTTCAATGTCCTGTTGAGCTGCTTCTTCCACGATTAAGTCTGGATCATGAACGTGTTTTCGAAGTTGAGATATGTGAAATACATCATGAACTTCAGGCAACCAGTCAGGCAATTTGACCCTATAAGTGAGAGTTCCAATCCATTCCAGAACAGGAAACGGGCCTATGAATTTGGGCGCCAACTTTCCAGTTTTACCGAACCGGATAACTCCTCTCATCGACGATACTTTCAAATATACATAGTCGCCAACCGCAAAGGATATATCTCTTCTTCTTCTATCGGAATAGTTCTTTTGTCGGCTTTGAGCGGTAAGTAATCGCTTCTTAATAAAATCAACTTTGTCGGCAGCTTCTCGAATCATATCAGGACCCAACACAAGTCTGTTTCCAGGTTCGACCCAACAAGCAGGAGATCGGCACGGTCTACCATACAATGCTTCGAATGGCGACATTGTCAGACTCGCCCGGTAGCTGTTGTTATATGAGAATTCAGCCAAATGCAGATGGTCTTCCCATGATCCACCGAAATCTAGAACACAAGCCCGCAATAGATCTTCTAAAATACGATTCACCCTCTCAGTCTGACCGTCTGTCTGAGGATGATAAGCGGTGCTCAAGTTCAACTTCGTTCCCAGCTCGACTTGAAATGCCTCCCAGAATTTACTAGTAAATATTGTATCTCTATCGCTGACTATACTGAGCGACACTCCATGTAGTCTAACTATTTCCTTGAAGTATATCTACGCCAGACTTTGAGTAGTTCTGTTTGATCTGACAGGTATAAAATGGGCGGTCTTCGTGAAGCGATCTACGATCACCCAAATACTATCATTCCCTTTTCTGGTTCTGGGCAGACCATCAATGAATTCCATGGAGATATGCTCCCACTTCGAACCAGGAACTTCCAGTGGTTGTAACAATCCAGCCAATTTCTGTTGGTCACTTTTGACTAGCTGGCAAGTAGGGCATCGGCTAACATATATCGAGATGTCTCTTTTTAACGACTTCCACCAGAATGTGCGTTTGATATCGCTATACATTTTATTCAGACCTGGATGGATACTGAGCTTAGATTTGTGACATTCATCAAGCACATCTCTTCTGAGTTCAGGAATCTCTGGAACGCAAATTCGCCCTTCTAACCTCAGAATCCCTTCGCTGTCTAGCTGGAAATCCGAAGCATTGCTGTAATAACCCGGAAATTCTGAGCCAGTTTAAAATTTTTATTTTGGCAATTTTAGCGAATTTTGATTATTTAAAATGAATTATTTTAAATAAAATCGACGAGAAATTTATTTTGAATATAATTCGAACGTATATATTATATACGTCGTCGTTAGAATATAAATATTTATATATAATTATAAATAGAATTGAAAATGGCGCGGTAGTTCGATAATTCGATTTCAAACTTCAATTGAATATACCGGGTGCAAAACAATCCGGATTTTAGTGAAACCAAAAATAATGGAATCTAATTGTGGATATCTTTCCAACGAATCCGAAAGATCAAAATTTCATAGCGGGAATCAAAAGATATGTCCAGTTGAAAATTTTGAATAGTCGCTATGGAATTCAGGCCCTTAAAAATGGACATTTTGCAAATGACCTCGGATTTCGACGAAACCACTTTTGTTGGATCCGCAGTGTCAAATTATTGCTGGATTCCAAATTTCATAATTTTTCGAATCAATATGTGAGAGTGGCAGAGGAAAACGCGTTTGACCAATTTCAGTTGAATTTAAACGAGCTGAAATTGGCCATTTTTCAAACAGTCTCAGAATTTGACGAAATTTGTTTTGTTAGGACCGTATCGTCAATACGAAGCTAGAAATAATTTTTCTGGAATTTTTAGAGTTCGTATGTGACCCCAGTAAATTGAAATGCGCGTTCAAAATCAATATATAGATTTATATTTTGATTTTGACGAAAACTGATCGTAACGGCCAAACTGGCCTACGAAACATACCCCATTGCGTTCGGAATGGGGGTAATTAGCTATGGGCGACATTCGTTGGGCATGATTTGGAGTTCGTAATGATGTGGATGTTAAAGTGAATAAAAATAAATAAATATAATAATAAAATAAAATTATAACTCCACATCAGCTATCCCTCTTCCCTCATTTTCATTTCCCCCGAATAAATTCCTCAGCCCTAAATCATCGAACCCGATTAGCCCAGCCTCACCGCCGCTGGTCAATATCGCCACCGCCATCGAGCATCGCACCGCCCCCTCTGCTCTCCCCGCTGTCAGGCGCTGCCTCCGGCCTCCCCACGTTGGCCACCCCTGCTCGAGAATGAAATCCCCGAACCCCCAGCCCACATCAAAATCCGCCAGCGAGATCCACAAATCCGCCGCCATCTCGAGAATTCTGCGCCACCAAGATTCGACCAGCACCCAACCACCAAACCGCCGACTCCTCCAGGTCACTCGCGCACCGCCTCAGCCCAGACCGCCAGCACCACCTTAATCCGCGAATCGAAACCCTAAAATCCCGGTAAGCTTTTCTGATTTTAGATAATTATAATATACGATTTCAGTATATAGAAAATATGATTTTTCAATGATTCAAAACATGGTTTTTTTCATTGATTCAAAATATGATTTATATATTTTTAAAGTGGTAAAAATATAATCTTTATTATTGTAGAAGGTGTAAAAATATGATTTTTGTTAATGTAAAGAAGTAAAAATATAATTTTTACATGTTAGGGATATTAAAAATATCATCTTTGTATGTAGGTAGCAAAATAGAAAATATGATTTTTAGAAAACTTTATTTTTATAAAGGCGAAAACTTTATTTTTATAAAGGCGAAAACTTTTTTTTTGAAAGGGCGAAATATATGAAGTGATTATAAAAATATGACTTTTAAGTTGAAAGTGAATAAATAAAAATGTGATTTTTATTTTAAAGACATCAAAATATAAAAATGTGTGATTCTTATATATGTAGTGACTACGGGCAACGAAGATGAAAAAGGCAACAACGAGGAAGATTTCTGTCAATGAAGAGTCGTGGTATTGGATAGCTTTCGGTGAGAACTTCTCACTCTAAATTTCTTTTCTAGTTATATATATATATCCTAGGATGTTGACGGTGTTTAGTAGCACCCGACACCCGTCATCCACAGACCATGGATGGCTTGTTTGTTAAATTGTTTGGTTGTGTAGTTGGTAAGATTATTTGGTTTGAATTGAATTGTTTGGTGAAATTAAATTGATTTGATTGATGTGTGAATGGCGTGGGCCTTCACTAGACCGGGGATAAGGCTAGGCCTCGTCCCGTTTCTAGTATCGTGTCGTTATGCCGCCGAAATTTTCTAAAATATGTTAGAAAAATAAAAATATCATTTTATTGAATAAATGAATGAATAGAAATTCATGTGTTAAAATAAAATATATTATCGTTAAAAATATATTTTTTAACGTGAAAGTGGATAAATGAATATTTATAAACAAATCGGCCGATTTGTTTATATACACTGATTTGACTGATATCGATTGGGTCGATAAATTTTACACGTCGCCCAACTGCACAAATAAAATCTGTGTTTGATTGTTTGAAACCCCACACGGGTGTTAGGATGAAATTTGATGATCACTCATCCTGATTGATTAAATATGTCGATCGATCGATTGACAGGCTGTTATAAGCGTCAGATATCTATATTTGATGCTTATACAGTGTAGTGCACTTTGGTTGATGGTTGATTATTTTTCAATGCTATTATATACGTGTGATGTATGAAAATCCATATAATTAACGTTATATGGTGATTGATTGGGCCTCATTCCAATTGGGACAACAATGAATATTATAAAAGAAAAATTCATGTGTTGAATATAAAAATAGTCATGTGTTGACGATGTTCATGTGTTGAGTGAAATATTTTATACAATAAAATTCACATCTTTATCATATTTAAAATTAGAACTACTTCCTAGTAGAAGTCTAATTAAAATCAAACGATAGATACCATAGTTTTATAAAATATTTTACATAACAAAAATAGTGATGTGTTGACAGTACTCATGTGTTGAGATTAGTCGTGTGTTGAAAGAAATATAGATTCATGTGTTGAATGGGATAAATATTCATTTGTTGGATAGAATATAGAAGTTTTGAAAATATAAATCCGTGTTGATTAGAGATGCGTTATTTTGACGCGAACGATATTTATATCGATTTTATTCGTTGTATAATGAATATTGAAAAGTGATTTCGAAATTAATTAAATTGAAATTGAAATTTAAAATGAACTGAAATTGAATTGAAATCAATTTGAAACGAATTCGAATTGAATCAAATAGAAGGTAAATTCGAATTGAATTGAAACGAATTTGAATTTGAATTTGAATTGAATTGAAATGAACTCGAATTGAATTGAAATCAAATCGATTTGAAATTGAAAATGAAGTTGAAATTGTTTTTGAAACGAATTTAAAACGATTTATAAAATACGTTTTAAAAGGAAATCGACGAAATATATATAATATATATATATTATATATATAATGGCCTGAATAGAACGCGCCGCGCCGCGGTAGTTCGTGAATTTCGACCATTGACTTCGAATTGACGTTGCGGGAGATCCGACCGTCGGATTCTCCTAAAACCGGAACCGTTGGGTTCGTATCGAAAAGAGCTTTCCAATAAATGTTAGAAATTTGAAATCTAACGGTTGGATTTGCAATTATGTCCAAATCAAATTCGAAAAAGGTCGTTGTAAGTGCAGTTCGATGGCCGTTGTTGGAAATCGACTGTACGGGCCTTGATAAAATTATCAAAAATATCTATAATTTGTGTAAAATTATAATATGTGAATTGGAAAGAATTGGGCTGGAAAATTCCACATTAGAAGGTAAAAATAGATTTTTATCGAAATGAACTAGTTTTGAACTAGAATTAAAATCAATTTATTTTTGAAAATAATAAATTGAATTTGAAAGTGATTTTGAAAATAATCGATAATTTCCATTACGTGGATTGGACTGGAGCTGAATCGAAATTATCTTCGGGATATTTCGATGTTGGATTTCGTGACTATATAGATATTGTTATGGGAATTTGAAAGATATATTTTATATCGTTATTTCCAATACGATATTTGTTGGTTTCAGAATTTGGTATTGAATATAAGTCGATATATTTTCTATTCAGAGCCTTGTATTTAATATCAAATGTGATTTGGGTTTATCGTGAATCGTGTTTTAGATGACATTGGTTCTTTAACCCAGTTAAAGACAGGATATTGATTTTTGAAAGGATTAAAGCTAAGTGGAGTTTTAATGAATCTTTAATTAGATTAAAATGTGAATTGATAATTTAAATTATCAAATCTGAAAGGTGATCGAGAATGGAGTACCACCAGTTTTGCTCCAAAGCGATAGTTAAATCTTTAATTAGATTTGAACGTGAAATGGTAATTAATTTTACCGATAACACCATGGTGTTAGATATGGAGTATCACCAGTTTTGCTCCATGGGATATATAGGTTGGGATTGGGAAATAAACTAAAATAATTACTTCGGTGTGGTTCGCTAATCCCGACTAATTTGAGATGATATCCAAAGGAAGATTAAAGAATAAATTTAGAAGAATTTATCTTGGATAAAATTAATGGGAATCTTTCCCTAAGAATGTGATTTTTGTGAATAAAAGAATATTCTGAATTGGAATGAGGCGTTTGTTATGTTTGTGTAACATTCGTTTATTATATACGTGGGTTATTCAGAAAGGCCGGGTTTATACCCATTCTGAATAACCGATTCGACGAGATGTCGAAGATGAAGACGGTGGTTGAAGACCGGAAGTCGTCACATCGTTTGGGTGATTACTGATGATCTTGATTGGGCTGTACACCCAGGATGAGGGAATCAGTTGGTGATCGTCCAGACGTACTTGGAGATGGATGGATATGCGAGGAAAGTGCCTCCGGTTTCGTTCAGACCCAGAACGAACTTGTAAATGGATTGTGTGTCTGACATTGGATTTTATTCTGTGTTGATTGATCTCTATTAAATATACATCTGTTTGGCGGCGGAGAATTTATTCTCTTGCTTAACGCCCTTCTCTGAGACATACGAGCTCAGAGGTTGTATATCGATGGACATCAGTCGCATGGAGTGAATTGCCAGTGTGGCATGCGTAAGTGGCAAGTGATCAAGGCTTCTGTTGAAAAGCAAAGTCTTGTGGTTGATGATCAAAGCACGGCCTGTGTGGCATAGCTATGTGTATAACGTGAATTCGCGAGCCTCACACCTCGGTATGAGTCAAAAACGGGATACGGACCCAAGGAGTGCACGACGTTTCTTTCTAGCTAGGGTGGTGTCAGTGACCTACCAGCCCTGACATTTATATACTTTTCACCTGTGTGGTTGTTGGATATGAGGCGCCTCGGATATAGGTCTGTAAGGACCGGGAAACGTGTGTTCAGGAATTGCCAATCCTCAAAAGTAAGAGAGGACCGGCCTTGGAGGATCCAGGGGATTGCTGTGTGCGGTCCCGAGGCATTTGCTAGAGTGTCTCGAATGCAGAGAGGAGCTTGCCCCTTGCCTCGACTCATGATGGAATCCAATTTCCAATACGTGTATTGCGGTTTTAATTGTAGAACTAGTATGGCGACATGATAGATGGTACCCATGCCGCCTATGATTGATATTTATGATTTGAATTGTTTTGACACTATACACTTATTATAGTATCAAATAATGTGTTTTAAACGTATCAAGCATGCTTTGGCTGTTATAAGGTAAAAACCCTATCCTCTGGCTTGCGTTGCATTGTGTGATGGGACCTGGGTCTTATAACAGCTTCATTTTTCTTTATTTAGCATTGCGTTGTTTGTTTTATGCACTGGTATTCTTGGGAGGAAACCCGTTCCGTGTTATACGGCGTGGTCCCTTGATTTACCGAACTTTAAAATAAAGAATTATAACTGTTTTAGTTCTCAGACCAGTCACATGACTGACCTGGAGTTTATTGTTTTAACCTAAACTCTGGGTGCCCCTATTTTCCGCACGGGCAGCTAGTAGTTTTGGTTTTGCAGATTTATATTCACAGGGTCCTGATTAACAGCTGGAACGATGCTCGGAAAGCTCTGTATCCGTGTATCACTTTCAGTTGTGTTTTGTATATTTTTCCGCTGTTATGTAATTTATTGTAATCTCTGATATTTATCGAATGTATTTTATTCATTTATACTCTGTATATTCTTGTATCTGATGGAATTGTTGTAATAGCAATGAAATGTTCTTCCGTCTGCGTTCTATTTTGTCCTGTTCTCAAAGTATTCGTGCTTTCCTTCGCGGGGAAGTTACGGGTCTTTACAGTGGTATCAGAGCTTTGGTTTACAGAGCTCGAGAACAAGACACATTAGAACCATACGAAAGAATTCATCAGATATTGGATTAGTAATATCCATTTAGAATGACTCGTTAGAGATGGGATCGGTAGTATCCTAGAACGGGTGTGAAGAGTATATTTCTCAAATGAAAACAATTTTGTTTTAAAATTAAAATCGCTTTATACGTATTCGATTTTTTATTTATTTTGAATATGGACAATCGAGTATATATAGATTTCGCGTATACGCGTCATGAACGTATATTCGAAGTTTTAATATACTGGATAGATATAGAATCACATTCTAGACACCCGGGGATAATTCTGATGATGTGGCCACATCATCAGTATTTATATTCATGTTTCGAAGGTGTGATTTCTATATACTTCCATTAGACTGGTGTGAGAACCAAAACTAATATAGCTAGAACACATTGTTGTGAATTGGCATCAAAAACATGATTTTTTGTATATGTATCAAAATTATGAATTTGAAACTCTAATTCACTAATTGGTTGATGTTTGTGTTGTTTGTTTATTTGTTTGATAATATTGAACCATTATGCCTAATTGCAACAAATATTGAATTATATTGAAAATTGGTCGCATTTGCTTGCATATACATATACTTACATTGAACAGGTCATAGCAAGGAGGCTAGAGCCGAAGAATAAAATTTGTTTGCCCGACAAATAGGTACATGTTTACTATAATTTACTGTTTTGTTTGGGTGATGATGATTTTATGAGCCTATTGGCTAGCCGCTTGGCTTTTTCTTTTTCTTTTTGAGATCTGAAGGACCGGGGAAGCTATTTGAAATTCCTCGATGCTCCCGGTGCAGGGGAGGTTATGGCGAATTTTTTTGAAAATTTAGGGTGTTAGCCAAATTTTTGGAAAATTTGAAAATTTTCAGAAACTGAAAAGTGGGAGAATGGAAGCCAGATCGAATGTGGAGTTGATTAATCAAACCACTTTCGACTTTGTTCCTTTTCGGGGACGAAAAGTTTTAAGTGGGAGAGATTGTAATAACCCGGAAATTCTGAGCCAGTTTAAAATTTTTATTTTGGCAATTTTAGCGAATTTTGATTATTTAAAATGAATTATTTTAAATAAAATCGACGAGAAATTTATTTTGAATATAATTCGAACGTATATATTATATACGTCGTCGTTAGAATATAAATATTTATATATAATTATAAATAGAATTGAAAATGGCGCGGTAGTTCGATAATTCGATTTCAAACTTCAATTGAATATACCGGGTGCAAAACAATCCGGATTTTAGTGAAACCAAAAATAATGGAATCTAATTGTGGATATCTTTCCAACGAATCCGAAAGATCAAAATTTCATAGCGGGAATCAAAAGATATGTCCAGTTGAAAATTTTGAATAGTCGCTATGGAATTCAGGCCCTTAAAAATGGACATTTTGCAAATGACCTCGGATTTCGACGAAACCACTTTTGTTGGATCCGTAGTGTCAAATTATTGCTGGATTCCAAATTTCATAATTTTTCGAATCAATATGTGAGAGTGGCAGAGGAAAACGCGTTTGACCAATTTCAGTTGAATTTAAACGAGCTGAAATTGGCCATTTTTCAAACAGTCTCAGAATTTGACGAAATTAGTTTTGTTAGGACCGTATCGTCAATACGAAGCTAGAAATAATTTTTCTGGAATTTTTAGAGTTCGTATGTGACCCCAGTAAATTGAAATGCGCATTCAAAATCAATATATAGATTTATATTTTGATTTTGACGAAAACTGATCGTAACGGCCAAACTGGCCTACGAAACATACCCCATTGCGTTCGGAATGGGGGTAATTAGCTATGGGCGACATTCGTTGGGCATGATTTGGAGTTCCTAATGATGTGGATGTTAAAGTGAATAAAAATAAATAAATATAATAATAAAATAAAATTATAACTCCACATCAGCTTTCCCTCTTCCCTCATTTTCATTTCCCCCGAATAAATTCCTCAGCCCTAAATCATCGAACCCGATTAGCCCAGCCTCACCGCCGCTGGTCAACATCGCCACCGCCATCGAGCATCGCACCGCCCCCTCTGCTCTCCCCGCTGTCAGGCGCTGCCTCCGGCCTCCCCACGTTGGCCACCCCCTGCTCGAGAATGAAATCCCCGAACCCCCAGCCCACATCAAAATCCGCCAGCGAGATCCACAAATCCGCCGCCATCTCGAGAATTCTGCGCCACCAAGATTCGACCAGCACCCAACCACCAAACCGCCGACTCCTCCAGGTCACTCGCGCACCGCCTCAGCCCGCACCGCCAGCACCACCGTAATCCGCGAATCGAAACCCTAAAATCCTGGTAAGCTTTTCTGATTTTAGATAATTATAATATATGATTTCAGTATATAGAAAATATGATTTTTCAATGATTCAAAACATGGTTTTTTCATTGATTCAAAATATGATTTATATATTTTTAAAGTGGTAAAAATATAATCTTTATTATTGTAGAAGGTGTAAAAATATGATTTTTGTTTATGTAAAGAAGTAAAAATATTATTTTTACATGTTAGGGATATTAAAAATATCATCTTTGTATGTAGGTAGCAAAATAGAAAATATGATTTTTAGAAAACTTTATTTTTATAAAGGCGAAAACTTTATTTTTATAAAGGCGAAAACTTTATTTTTATAAAGGCGAAAACTTTATTTTTGAAAGGGCGAAATATATGAAGTGATTATAAAAATATGACATTTAAGTTGAAAGTGAATAAATAAAAATGTGATTTTTATTTTAAAGACATCAAAATATAAAAATGTGTGATTCTTATATATGTAGTGACTACGGGCAACGAAGATGAAAAAGGCAACAACGAGGAAGATTTCTGTCAATGAAGAGTCGTGGTATTGGATAGCTTTCGGTGAGAACTTCTCACTCTAAATTTCTTTTCTAGTTATATATATATATATATACTAGGATGTAGACGGTGTTTAGTAGCACCCGACACCCGTCATCCACAGACCATGGATGGCTTGTTTGTTAAATTGTTTGGTTGTGTAGTTGGTTAGATTATTTGGTTTGAATTGAATTGTTTGGTGAAATAAAATTGATTTGATTGATGTGTGAATGGCGTGGGCCTTCACTAGACCGGGGATAAGGCTAGGCCTCGTCCCGTTTCTAGTATCGTGTCGTTATGCCGCCGAAATTTTCTAAAATATGTTAGAAAAATAAAAATATCATTTTATTGAATAAATGAATGAATAGAAATTCATGTGTTAAAATAAAATATATTATCGTTAAAAATATAATTTTTAACGTGAAAGTGGATAAATGAATATTTATAAACAAATCGGCCGATTTGTTTATATACACTGATTTGACTGATATCGATTGGGTCGATAAATTTTACACGTCGCCCAACTGCACAAATAAAATCTGTGTTTGATTGTTTGAAACCCCACACGGGTGTTGGGATGAAATTTGATGATCACTCATCCTGATTGATTAAATATGTCGATCGATCGATTGACAGGCTGTTATAAGCGTCAGATCTCTATATTTGATGCTTATACAGTGTAGTGCACTTTGGTTGATGGTTGATTATTTTTCAATGCTATTATATACGTGTGATGTATGAAAATCCATATAATTAACGTTATATGGTGATTGATTGGGCCTCATTCCAATTGGGACAACAATGAATATTATAAAAGAAAAATTCATGTGTTGACGATGTTCATGTGTTGAGTGAAATATTTTATACAATAAAATTCACATCTTTATCATATTTAAAATTAGAACTACTTCCTAGTAGAAGTCTAATTAAAATCAAACGATAGATACCATAGTTTTATAAAATATTTTACATAACAAAAATAGTGATGTGTTGACAGTACTCATGTATTGAGATTAGTCGTGTGTTGAAAGAAATATAGATTCATGTGTTGAATGGGATAAATATTCATTTGTTGGATAGAATATAGAAGTTTTGAAAATATAAATCCGTGTTGATTAGAGATGCGTTATTTTGACGCGAACGATATTTATATCGATTTTATTCGTTGTATAATGAATATTGAAAAGTGATTTCGAAATTAATTAAATTGAAATTGAAATTTAAAATGAACTGAAATTGAATTGAAATCAATTTGAAACGAATTCGAATTGAATCAAATAGAAGGTAAATTCGAATTGAATTGAATTGAAACGAATTTGAATTTGAATTTGAATTGAATTGAAATGAACTCGAATTGAATTGAAATCAAATCGATTTGAAATTGAAAATGAAGTTGAAATTGTTTTTGAAACGAATTTAAAACGATTTATAAAATACGTTTTAAAAGGAAATCGACGAAATATATAATATATATATATTATATATATAATGGCCTGAATAGAACGCGCCGCGCCGCGGTAGTTCGTGAATTTCGACCATTGACTTCGAATTGACGTTGCGGGAGATCCGACCGTCGGATTCTCCTAAAACCGGAACCGTTGGGTTCGTATCGAAAAGAGCTTTCCAATAAATGTTAGAAATTTGAAATCTAACGGTTGGATTTGCAATTATGTCCAAATCAAATTCGAAAAAGGTCGCTGTAAGTGCAGTTCGATGGCCGTTGTTGGAAATCGACTGTACGGGCCTTGATAAAATTATCAAAAATATCTATAATTTGTGTAAAATTATAATATGTGAATTGGAAAGAATTGGGCTGGAAAATTCCACATTAGAAGGTAAAAATAGATTTTTATCGAAATGAACTAGTTTTGAACTAGAATTAAAATCAATTTATTTTTGAAAATAATAAATTGAATTTGAAAGTGATTTTGAAAATAATCGATAATTTCCATTACGTGGATTGGACTGGAGCTGAATCGAAATTATCTTCGGGATATTTCGATGTTGGATTTCGTGACTATATAGATATTGTTATGGGAATTTGAAAGATATATTTTATATCGTTATTTCCAATACGATATTTGTTGGTTTCAGAATTTGGTATTGAATATAAGTCGATATATTTTCTATTCAGAGCCTTGTATTTAATATCAAATGTGATTTGGGTTTATCGTGAATCGTGTTTTAGATGACATTGGTTCTTTAACCCAGTTAAAGACAGGATATTGATTTTTGAAAGGATTAAAGCTAAGTGGAGTTTTAATGAATCTTTAATTAGATTAAAATGTGAATTGATAATTTAAATTATCAAATCTGAAAGGTGATCGAGAATGGAGTACCACCAGTTTTGCTCCAAAGCGATAGTTAAATCTTTAATTAGATTTGAACGTGAAATGGTAATTAATTTTACCGATAACACCGTGGTGTTAGATATGGAGTATCACCAGTTTTGCTCCATGGGATATATAGGTTGGGATTGGGAAATAAACTAAAATAATTACTTCGGTGTGGTTCGCTAATCCCGACTAATTTGAGATGATATCCAAAGGAAGATTAAAGAATAAATTTAGAAGAATTTATCTTGGATAAAATTAATGGGAATCTTTCCCTAAGAATGTGATTTTTGTGAATAAAAGAATATTCTGAATTGGAATGAGGCGTTTGTTGTGTTTGTGTAACATTCGTTTATTATATAAGTGGGTTATTCAGAAAGGCCGGGTTTATACCCATTCTGAATAATCGATTCGACGAGATGTCGAAGATGAAGACGGTGGTTGAAGACCGGAAGTCGTCACATCGTTTGGGTGATTACTGATGATCTTGATTGGGCTGTACACCCAGGATGAGGGAATCAGTTGGTGATCGTCCAGACGTACTTGGAGATGGATGGATATGCGAGGAAAGTGCCTCCGGTTTCGTTCAGATCCAGAACGAACTTGTAAATGGATTGTGTGTCTGACATTGGATTTTATTCTATGTTGATTGATCTCTATTAAATATACTTCTGTTTGGCGGCGGAGAATTTATTCTCTTGCTTAACGCCCTTCTCTGAGACATACGAGCTCAGATGTTGTATATCGATGGACATCAGTCGCATGGAGTGAATTGCCAGTGTGGCATGCGTAAGTGGCAAGTGATCAAGGCTTCTGTTGAAAAGCAAAGTCTTGTGGTTGATGATCAAAGCACGGCCTGTGTGGCATAGCTTTGTGTATAACGTGAATTCGCGAGCCTCACACCTCGGTCTGAGTCAAAAACGGGATACGAACCCAAGGAGTGCACGACGTTTCTTTCTAGCTAGGGTGGTGACAGTGACCTACCAGCCCTGACATTTATATACTTTTCACCTGTGTGGTTGTTGGATATGAGGCGCCTCGGATATAGGTCTGTAAGGACCGGGAAACATGTTTTCAGGAATTGCCAATCCTCAAAAGTAAGAGAGGACCTGCCTTGGAGGATCCAGGGGATTGCTGTGTGCGGTCCCGAGGCATTTGCTAGAGTGTCTCGAACGCGGAGAGGAGCTTGCCCCTTGCCTCGACTCATGATGGAATCCAATTTCCAATACGTGTATTGCGGTTTTAATTGTAGAACTAGTATGGCGACATGATAGATGGTACCCATGCCGCCTATGATTGATATTTATGATTTGAATTGTTTTTACACTATACACTTATTATAGTATCAAATAATGTGTTTTAAACGTATTTAGCATGCTTTGGCTGTTATAAGGTAAAAACCCTATCCTCCGGCTTGCGTTGCATTGTGTGATGGGACCTGGGTCTTATAACAGCTTCATTTTTCTTTATTTAGCATTGCGTTGTTTGTTTTATGCACTGGTATTCTTGGGAGGAAACCCGTTCCGTGTTATACGGCGTGGTCCCTTGATTTATCGAACTTTAAAATAAAGAATTATAACTGTTTTAGTTCTCACACCAGTCACATGACTGACCTGGAGTTTATTGTTTTAACCTAAACTCTGGGTGCCCCTATTTTCCGCACGGGCAGCTAGTAGTTTTGGTTTCGCAGATTTATATTCACAGGGTCCTGATTAACAGCTGGAACGATGCTCGGAAAGCTTTGTATCCGTGTATCACTTTCAGTTGTGTTTTGTATATTTTTCCGCTGCTATGTAATTTATTGTGATCTCTGATATTTATCGAATGTATTTTATTCATTTATACTCTGTATATTCTTGTATCTGATGGAATTGTTGTAATAGCAATGAAATGTTCTTCCGTCTGCGTTCAATTTTGTCCTGTTCTCAAAGTATTCATGCTTTCCTTCGCGGGGAAGTTACGGGTCTTTACAGCACGAATTCGCTGACTCATTCCTTTGATAAATTGATCGTCTTCTTGGAGAGCCGATATCTTATCAATCAACGAAGTCGCAATGATGAAACTGGCGATCATTTCATTCTTTCGGCTTAATGCATTGGCCACGACATTGGCTTTCCCTGGAGTGTATAGAATTTCAAAATCATATGCTGCATGAAACTCCAGCCAACGTTGTTGCCTCAGATTCAGGTCTTTCTGAGTGAACAGATACTTTAACGACTGGTGATCTGTAAACAGTTCGAATCTCTCCCCCAGAAGATAGTGCCTCCATATTTTCAAGGCGAACACAATAGCTAACAACTCAAGATCATGAGTTACGTAGTTCTTCTCGTGTGGCTTCAGCTGACGGCTAGCATAAGCATTCACTTCGTCCCTCTGCATTAACACTGCGCCAAGGCCTTCCTTAGAAGCATCAGTCCAGACCTTTAAATCCTGGTAGCCATCGATGAGGGTTAACACTGGAGCAGTCGTTAGTCTTAACTTTAGCTTTTCAAAAGCCTCCTCACTTTCTGGAGTCCATTTGAATTTAGAGTGCTTCTTCGTAAGCTTTGTTAAGTTGCCAGATATCTTTGAAAAGTTTTTGACGAACTTCTGGTAATAGCTAGCCAATCCGAGAAAACTGCGGACTTCAGTGGGGGTACTAGGCTGTTTCCAGTTCTGAATAGCTGTGATTTTACTTGGATCCACAACAATTCCTTCTTTCGATACGATGTGGCCTAGAAATTTTACTTCATCTTGCCAGAAGATACATTTGGAAAATTTGGCTTTCAATACAATTCGTCTCAGAATTTCTAGAACCTGTTCCAGATGCTTTTCATGTTCGGCCTTTGATTTAGAGAAGATTAGAATATCATCAATAAAAACCAGAACAAATTTATTCAATACTCCTCTGAATACTCTGTTCATCAGATCGACGAAATAGGCTGGAGCGTTATATAAGCCGAACGGCATTACTAACCACATGTAGAATAAGTCGGGACCCCTGAATGCTGTCATTGGAACACACTCTTCGGCAATTCGAAGTTGATGGAAACCTGTAGCTAGGTCCATTCATGAAAATACTTGTGCGCCATTTAATCGATCCAACAAATCATCAATCCGCGGTAATGGATATTTATTCTTTATGGTCTGCTTGTTTAAATCACGATAATCCACACATAGACGTAGAGTACCGTCAGATTTTGGGACAAACACCACTGCTGCTCCCCAATCAGAGAAACTAGGCCTGATCAGACCCTTCCATACTAGCTGTCGTGTTTGATTGTCTAATTCCTCTTTCTCTTTCAAGGACATTCTTCGAATAGCGTGAACTACCGGCCTCACATTCGGAATCAAAGAAATCTTAAAATCTATTTCTCTCTGCGGAGGTAAGCGAACAACTTCCTCAAACACATCCGCATAATTCTTGACGACAGGAATATCTTTCACTAGGTCGGGAATATTCTCTGTGACTTCAGGGACATTTTCTATTTGAGCTGGAGAAACATTCAAAGCTGCCCAGAAGTCTTTTCTATTAGATTTCTGACCTTCACACGGTATGGTTATATAACTCCCTGATTTAATCTTGGCTTTAACAACTCTCTCGGCGCATCTAACCTCTGCTTCATATTTGGTTAGCCAATCCAATCCCAGAATAAGATCGAATTCATTAAAATTCATAACGACAGAGATCGTAGGGAAATTATAGCAGGAAAAAGAGACAGGCACCCCACAAACCCAACTGAGACCGATAGAACCCCCAACTGGATTTTGGACAGTCATTGGTTCCTTGAGCTTCTTCAATTTTAAATCTAACTTCTTGACTGCACTCTTTGCAATAAAGCTTCATGATGCGCCAGTATCAAATAGTACTTTAACTGGAATGTTCTTGACATTGAGCGTGCCTTCTAAAACATCAGCCCTTTCTTGACTAGCTGAGGGCTCGGAAGTTTCTGCTACTTCATTTACTTGAACTATTTCAGGCTTTCTGAATAGCGGGTAGGCCTTTAAAAGATGACCCGACTGATGACATCCACCACATTTTCTATCCTCTTGAAATCCCTTCTTGGGTGGGAACTTATTCTTTCTTTGTTGGTTCCAGGATTAGCAACTTATCGCCAAATGTCCTTTTCTATCGCAGCTTGAGCACGTGGCGGTCGTTATTCGTTCACTCCCAGATTCAACCCTTTTTCTCTTGGCACTGGGCTGCTTGTTGACCCCTGACCTCGTACTGGCTTCTGGAATATCAGTTTCCGACTCTTCTTTGTCACGACAACGAACTTCTTCTTCGTCGCGTAACATTCCTTTCTTATGGAGATCTTCATACTGATAAGCCATATAAATCATTTCAGAGAAAGGAAGTTTTACATTCCTCAGTACACTATTCTGATATCTCCTTTGCAGGCCATGAATAAATCTCAGATTTTTCCTCTTTGGATCTTGAATCAGATGAGGAGCAAAGTGAGCAAGTTCGTTGAATTTCTTATGATATTCTGGGATGGTCATATCACCTTGTATTAGATAAGAAAATTCATCACATAATCGCTCCGTCACTTCTGGAGGAGTAAATCTTTCTAGGAACATCACTTTGAATCTGTCCCAGGTGATATCACCTTCTGGATTATCTTTGATGATCGTTTCCCACCAGATTAAAGCTTCTTCTTTGAGCGCCCAAGATGCTACTAGCCTTTTCTGGTCATCCCTCAGCTGGATACGCTCAAAAATTCTTTCGACAGAACTCATCCAAGCTTGAGTTTGAATTATAGATTCATTGCCCGAGAACTGTGCTTCATTCAGATTTCGATATCTCTTTAATAGAGCCTCTAGATCGGGTTCTGCATTTCTTCTGTTTCTGGCACTCATTTTTCTTGTACTTCTGCAATTAGCAGAACAAGTGTCAGGTCACAGAAAAGATAATTTTAAACATAGAAACATATACTTCAAATGTAAATGTGTCTATCGAGGTGTAATTTTATTCTGCATTACTCATACCAGGATATTGTTGATCCTATCTGTATAGAGTTACCTGTCCTAGAACACTACTGGTTCTATTTCTGACGAGTTCGTTCAAATGTTATATTCCAAAACTAAACTTAACCCAAGCTCTGATGCCACGTTGAGACAAACCCCAAACCCCGTACTGACGGTTGCAAGGGTTATCTTTGGAATATAACACAGAAACAGATAATAGCAGAACAGAATTAAATAAATACACCAAATAATGAACAATAGAATATACTGGATAAAAGTAATCATCAGAGTTACACAGTATACAGGATCTTACTTAGTACAAATACAGTTCAGCTATACATAAATGTCTACAGCGGAAAACAAACAAAATATGTACAATAGGAGCTGAACAGCATAAAAAGAGATAAACGATAGAATCTATCTTCAGCTCCAGCTATCCAGAAAGAACCAGCTAAACCTGAATACAAGGCTGCCCGTGTAGAAAAAGGGGCACCCGAGTTTGAAAGTGAAATAAACTACGAGTCAGTCATGGGACTGGTATGAGAAATCTATTCAACACATATATAATATGGCTAATCACAGGACCACGCAACTTTCGTGGAACGGGTTTACTCCATTGGATTGCCAGTGTTTTAAACAAATCATTCTTTTAAACAACGCAATGCATTTTATAAAAATGAAGCCGTTATAAGACCCAGTTCCCATCACACAATGCAACGCAAACCGGAGGATAGAGTTTTTTCCTTATAACGACCAAAATATGCTTGATACGAATAAAACAAAGGCATTTGATATTATTGCTAGTGTTTAAATGTTTTGAAAACAATTTCAAATCATAACTATCAATCATAGATGACATGAGCGTCCAATGCCACTATGTCGCCAAATATATATATACAATCGAAACCGCACAGTCACGTATTTGGAAATTGGATTTTCTTCATGAACCAAGGCAAAAGATAGTCCTTACCGAATTCGAGATGCTCTAGCCTGCCCCTCAGGATCAGAGCTCGAGTGACCCTTGGATCGTCAGGGCCGGTCCACCGATGTGGATTAAAATTCCTGAACACTGCGTTTCCCCGCCCTTTGGGGCGTAAACGAGCCAACGAATGACTCCATCGGACCCGAATTGTCCGATCAAACTGAGGCGCCTCGCAACAGCAACAACCACATACGTGAAAAGTATATAAATGTCAGGGCTGGTAGGTCACTGACACCACCCTAGCTAGAAAGAAACGCAGGCCCTCCCTGATGTCCTCTCCCGTTTCTGGTTCATACCGGGGTGTGAGGCTCGCGATTTCACGTTATACACAAAGCTACGCCACACTGGCGGAGCTTTGATCATCACCACAAGACTTTGCTTTTCAACAGAAGCCCTGATCACTGCATCTTAGCATGCCACACTGGCAATTCATGCCATGCGACTGATGTCCATCGGTATACAACCTCTGAGCTCGTGCGTCTCAGAGAAGGGCGTTGAGCAAAAGAATAAATTCTCTGCCGCCAAACATATGTATATTTAACAGAAATCAATCAACACAGAATAAACTCCAATGTCAGACACACAGTCCATTTACAAGTCCGTTCTGGGTCTGAACGAAACCGAAGGCACTAAATACCTCGCAAATCCATCGATCACCACGTACGTCTGGATGATCACCACTCATTATCCATATTTCAGGATGCCTCCCAATCAGGACCTCGGATACCATCCAAACGAGGTGAAGATCTCCGGTCTTCGACCATCGTCTTCATCTTCGACTTTCAATCGTCGGTCAATTATTTGAAATGAGAATTAACTCGGCCTTTTCAAATAATTCACGTATATTTAGAATTTCAAATCAATTTAGTTCAACGGTTAAATCATTCGACAACACCAATTTTGTTCTTTAATGTAATTTTCACACCAAACACATTCAATCATCAAACACCACATAAATCGAGCAAATTCAGTTTATTTCCATTCCATATCGTTTATAATATTTTATAACAATTTATTGCTATTTTTATTTATTTTAAAATAGCCTATTTATTCAAAACGACGCTTCGGGCCATAACGCGGCCGTGGCGCTGTTTTTCTTCAGATTTGAATTAAACATTCCAGACAATCCAACCGTTGGATTTTTACAAAGTTGGTGCCGTTGGAAAGATACTTCCAAGGCGAACCCAACGGTTGCGGTTTCGGGAAAATCCGATGGTCGGATCTCCCGGTATAATCGTTTGAAATCACGGTTTCAAAATACGAACTGCACGGCCACGTTTCATTTTAATTTTATTTATATTTATATATTTATATAAATATAGTTCATTCAAAAATTTCAATATCGTTTTCACTTCAAATATTTCACTAACGCCTTTAAATTTTGGAAAATTTCGCCATAACCTCCTTTGTACGGGAGGGGCTGGGAAAATTCCCAAATAGCCACACGGGCGTCTCATGTCGAAAAGAAAAAGAAAAAGCCCAGCGGCTAGCCAACAGGCTCATAAAATCATCACCCAAACAAAACAGTAAATGTGTACCTATTTGTCGGGCACAAAATTTTATTCCTCTTCTCTAGTCCCTTTGCTATAACCTGTTCAATAAATATGCATGTACATATATATAGTTCTTATCACTTATCATTTTCTATTCAACTTCATATTTGATTCCATTTGGTTTAAAAACACCATTCATTCTAATGTTGCATGTATAGGCAAAAATCATATCATTAGCTAATTAATGAATATTTCAACTCATATATGTTTATTCGAACGAGTGGCTATTTTTAACACTTCACATTTCAATGATTCAGTATATAATAAAAATGAGATTTTTATTGTAAAACAACTCATTTCAAAACACTATTATTCTATATAGTTCATATAGGTGATAAAAATAGGATATTCCTTACAAAACAATTTCTTTTAAAAACGAGATTATTTTTCATATTCCATATAGTTGATAAATGGTGATTTTTGTTATGAAACAATTTATTTCAAAATGTGAATACCATTCAACGCATGAATTTCAATTCAACGAATGAACATCGATTCAACACATGAAGGTTTTCTATAGTTTCTGTATATAGATAAAAATGTGATTTTTTATATTTAAAACGCGAATACCATTCAACACATGAATTTCTAATCAGCGAATGAATATCGATTCAACACATGAAGGTTTTCTATTCAACGAATAAATATAGTTTCAGCAAATAAAAATAATTCAAACACATGAATGTTATTCAAAATTTCGGCAGCATAATGGCAGGGTAGTTAAAACCGGGACCGTCCCTAGTATGGCTCCTCGCTCTACCTTAAAACCTCGCGGTTTTTGACAATGGGGATCATGCATCTAGTTCGCACGCAGGCGGCATGTATATATTTATTTCATTTCCACAAACTAATCCTATGTGGTTTCAACCAAATATTTCTCAACCACAAATGGGTATTTTTCAACCACAATCAATCAATATCAACCACAAACAATCCCAAACAACCATTCGCTATCAATCAATTTTTCACACCAATCACAATCAATAAATATCGTCCATGGTTTGTGGACGAGGGGCGTATATATATATATATATATTTATATTTATATATAGCAATTCACTTTTATTTCAACACATATATCATTTTTACAATGCATATACAACTTATACATCGAACGTACAACTTATACAACGCTTATACATGAGGTGTACAACGCTTATTTAACTCATACATCGACTATACAATTTATACATCATCGTTTTCCATATTGTTTTTAAATCAGAAATCTCACATTGGGTTCCACTCCACCAAAAATAGCAGAAGCTCAGAAAAATATGCGGTCTCTTCTAAAATGTAGAAGGCTTCCTGTTTCATCGAATTTCGTTAACGAACGAAAAAGATACGATTTTTCAAAGTTTGCAACACTTTAAAGTGTTAAAATCAAATTAAATAAAATCAGCCGTATACCTTCCTTTTGATTCAAAACTAGGTTTTGAATTATCCCGAAATCCGCTGACCTAGATGACGATCAGGGAGTTGGACGTCGACGAGGGGAGTGAGGCGCGTCCAGGGGTGGTGGTCGGAGGTGGTTCGGAGGTCGGACGGCGGAGAACGACGGTGACCAAGTCGTTGACTTTGCGCGCTTCGTTCTCGAGGTAGGCGGAGGGAGAGAGGGTGGGGCCAGGTCGGATTTGGAGGGGGGAGGGAGGCGCTTCGACTGGGGGTGGTGGCGGCAGCGCTAGGGGGCTGCGGCGGCGGGGATCTGGTCGGAAAGGATGGGAGCCTTGTCGTCGTTCGTTCGCGAGAGAAAGGGGTAGCGCGGTTTTTTTTTAATTTAATGAATGGAATTTTTCTATTGGTCGATATATATATTTATTCAAAAATTGGGGTTTTCTTAAACGAACTCGAAATCAAACCCAACGACTATTGCCCCTAGCGTTTTACCCCCATTCCGAACACAATGGGATATGTTTCGAAGGCCCATTCGACAGTTTTAGTCAGTTTTCCATCAAATTAAAATATAAAATATTCAATATTTAATTTGAACATACATTTCAATTTGCCAGGGCCACAAACTGGTTCGAAAAATCCCAGAAAAATAAATCTAGCTATGTTTTGACGATACGGTCCCAACAAAACTAGTTTCGTCGAATTCTGAGGTCGTTTGCAAAAAGGCCCATTTTTGGTCGATCCAATTTAACTGTAATTGACCAAAACACATTTTCCTTTGCCATGCTCACATACTAGCTTCAAAAATTATGAAATTTGAAACCTAGCGATAACGTCACATCCCGGATACAACAAAAGTGGTTTCATCGAATTCCGAGGTCGTATGCAAAATGGCCAATTTCACGGGCTATATAAATTCCATAGCGACCCTTCTGAAAATTCATTCGGCCATAACTTTTGCTTTCCGCTATGAAAATTCGATTTTTCAGATTCGTTAGAAAGGTACTCACTAACAAATTTAAATATTTTTGGTTTCGCTAAAATATGTTTTGTTTTGCACCCGGTACAGTCCGACAAAGTTTGAATTCAATTTTTGAAATTGCAGCGCCATTTCAGGCGTTGTTTATAATTGTAATTAATTATATTCGTTTTCAGTGGTCGATTCAAACTCACTTTTCATTGCCATTATTTAAAATATTTATTTTAAATATTTAAAATCCATTATTTTAGCCAATTTAAAAATTTTAAATTGGTTCAGATTTTCTGGGTCGTTACACCCCAAAAATCACGATACAACACATGCCCTAAGGTTTAGTCATATTGCACCGTACAAAATATTCTCCAAAAACCACAATCGTGATTCACAGTATAAACTATGCCAAATTATAGCCTTTACTTATAGTGCATGCCAATTACTCCAAAATCCCACTTTAAGCGCGTTCACATTTAACATTTATCCTTATCTTACTATAGGTTTTCATGCCTAAGCCATACATTACTATACACAATAATCTTCTTCTTCCAAGTCATAAACTATCATATATATATATATATACATATATATATATGCCCCAATTTTAGGTCTTAAACCATAATATGTACTATTCCTTGCATATTTACAATTCAATTTACGCCCAAAATCCCAAGTCATATATCCAATAAACTTTATGCCTCAAATCTCAAGTCATATGTTCGGTACTCTTTATGTTTTAAATACAACATGTTTTATGTCCTCAAATTAGTTACAAATCAGTTATGCCCAATTATACATAATTTAATACTTTTCCCAGTTTTAGCGTTGGCCATGTCCATATCATATATTATGCCTAATTTTAGCGCTGGTCATGCGCTCAGGCTCGTAGTATCTTGGCTATAAAAATAAAAAGGGAAGAAGAGACAAAGAATAGACATAATATTATCAATGAGATGGATCCAATGGATATAGAAAGACGGATAGATATAGGCATAATCTCAGATTCAGATTTATTACAATGTCAGAATCACAATTGAATTTTACTTCTGAAAGTAAAATGAACTTACAAATTACATAAAGATCTTGTAATTTGGGATCTGATTTCTGAATTTGATTATCTACTCCTTTAATGTAGACCTTGATTGTTAACTTGAAAACTCTAATTTGATTGATTAAGGTGGAGGCTAGGTCACTTCAGGTTTTAGCAGCATATAAACGCTTATGAATTAGTGTGTAAAAAACAATAGGTTTAGGGGTCTTTTTATAGGTGTATAGGGAGATTTAGGGCCTTCAGATCAGTCTAAAAGTCATCAGAATCGTTCATAGTAGAAAAATACATCACACATCGAATCAGGGAGCGACACATCAGCTAAAACACATCATCCATAAATTTCATTCAGATCTAGAAAAGGGATCGACACCCTTTAGGGGGGTCGACACCTATGTCGAATCACCTATAGGGTGTTTGACTCCTATGTCGACTCCCCTTAAGTGGAGTCGACACCTATGCCGACTCCCCCAAGGGGGGTCGACAGCTGTTGAGCAGGAATTTTCCAGCCCACTTCCCTTTGGCTGATTTTCGAATTTTGAACTTGGTTTGAGATATTTAATTATTATTTATATTTTCTGTTTAAACATGAAATCTTCTGAACTCTATAACTTCTTCACACGGAGTCCGATTCATGCAAACTCGGACTCTATCTCAAGCAGAATTCTGAGACGAATGCAATGACATAACCCATTTCCTTTAATTCTCACTTTTAAAATTAAGTATTCTTTAATTTGTTACTTTAATATTCACAGGAAATACGGGGTGTTACAAAAACCCAACGAATGTTGCCCTTAACCAAATACCCCCATTTGGGACACAATGGGATATGCTTCGTAAGTTGATTTTATCTTTTGATCAGTTTTTCTTTAGATTAAAATTGATTTAAACATACCTTTTAATTATACTAGGGCCACATACTGACTCCAAAAATTCCCAAGAAATATATCTAGCTATGTTTTGATGATACGATCCTGACAAAACCAATTTCGTCAAATGGTGAGACCGTTTGAAAAATGGCCATTTTCTGGTCGATCCAATTCAACTAAAATTGACAAAACACATTTTCTTTTTCCACACTCACATTAATTCCAAAAATTATGAAAATTTGAATTTAGCAATAATTTGACACTCCGGATCCAACAAAAGTGGTTTCGTCTAAAACGGAGGTCGTTTGCGAATTGGCTATTTTCAAGGGCTATATATAATATAAAATATATATAAATTCTATAACAACTATTTTAAATTTTAAACTAGACATAACTTTCAATTTATATTACGAATTCTCCATTTTTCACATTTGTTGGAAAGATATTGTTAAACGTATTCAAATATTTCTGTTTTTACTGAAATCTGATTTATTCCGAGTTCTTTACATTCATTTGAAATTAGAAATCGAATTTTCATACTACCAAGCTGTTTAAACTCCTTTTATAATTAAATTGATTTCTTACATTCTAATTTCGATTAAAATAAATTTAAAGTCATTATTATTTAAAATGAATCATTTTAAATATTCAAAATTCATTAAAATATCCAAAATAAAAATTTTAAGTTGGTTTTGAAAATGCAGGTTTTTAAATTCCCATAAATCTTATATAAAGATTTAATTCATTTAAGCCACTTGTTTAAATCTTCACTTGGAAACCATTTCAAAAGATTTTGTATTATCTTTTCACCATATTAAACCAAATTATGTTTTATCAAACTAGTTGGGATTATCGAGCCTTACCGAAGTAATTATTTATTTTATTTTTCCGGTCCCAACCTATTCATCCCATGGAGCGAAACTGGTAGTACTCCTTATCTAACACCTGCTGTGTTATTGGTAAATACAATTACTATTTAGCATTCAAATCTAATTAAAAAATTAACTATCGCGTGAAGTAAAACTGGTGATACTCCATATTCGAACACTTCTCAAATTTGGCAAATTTAATTACCACATTAACATTTCAATCTAATTAAAGATTTATTAAAAATCCACTTAGTTTTGATCTCCAAAAATCATTACTTAATGATTATTCAAATTTAGGAAATAAATCCCATTTTACTTGGGTTAAAAACCAATGTCATTTAAAACACAATTCATGATAAACCCAAAATCATCTTCCATCAGAATGGAATCTAAACGGAAATCATAACAGTGTATAATTGATATAATTTCTCATATCAGACTAGTAATATAAATGGAATAATGGCAAAGCCTTTTAGATTCCATATACAGTAACGGTCTTCCTTCACAGAAGCTCATCTCGATTATTACTGAATCAAATTCCATTTAATTTCAATTTAATATATTAAACTGGAAAACTTTACTTTGGAAATCCCCTTAATCTTAATTAAAATATTATAAATTCCAAATCATAGCTTCATTGTTAATTAAGTTAACGAACAAATGTTATTTTAAACACCGTTCCCGATAAACCCAAAAATCCAATTCTTTTACCCAATTGCATTAAATATTAATTAATTGAAAAGCTTCTCTAAATCTTAACTAAAAGATTTATTCTCTTCTCGACCTAGTTTGAGAATAGTGTTATTTAAGACACCATTCATGACAAACTCAAAATCCAATTTCATATTAAATACAAGGCTCTGGATAGAAATTAATGACGACTTATATCCAATACTAAATTCTGAAACTAACAGATATCGTATTGGGAATAGCGATATTTATGTCGTCCAAATTCCTCAACAATAGCCATATAATCATGGATTCCAATATCGAAATATTCCAAAGATAATTTCCATTCCAAATCCATTCCCATTTATTATTTGGAAAATTCTGGTTATATTAGAATCGTTTACAGATCCAATTTATTATTTCTAAAAATAGTTGGATTATTATTCTGGCTATCAACTAGTTCATTTGGACAAAAATATATTTTTATCATTTCAAAACTGGAATTTTTCATCCAGAATCTTTCCAAATCATTTATTATGATTTTACATAATTTTTCCACATTTTTAGTAATTTTATTAAGGCCCTTACAGTCGGTTTCCAATAGCGGCCACCGAACTGCATCAATAGCTACCTTTTTTAAAATTAATCTGGACATAATTTGAAATCCAACCATTCAAATTTGGATCAATTATATCCATTGGAAATATCTTTTTGATACAAACCCAACGGTACCAGCTTTAGGAGAATCCGATGGTCGGATCTCCCGTTACGTCCATTTGAAGTCAATGATTGAAATTCGGGAATGGTTGCTGCGCGACGCATTCTATTCAAACCATTATATATATAGTATATATAGTCGATTTCAGTTCAAAATGTATTTTTTATAAATTGTTTATATATTCATTTTTAAGCGATTTCAACTTCCATTCCAATTTTAAATCAAAATTGAATATTCCATATTAATATAGTATTAAAATGATAATATTTTCAAAATATTTGATTTTGAAATCCATTATTTTCGATATTCATTACAAAATGAATAAAATCGACAGAAAATTCCATTCGAGTTAAAATGGCGTTTAACTACTTAACTCGGGTTCAAATATTCATTTTAGTTATGAATATTTTTATATTTTTGTGTCCATCAAAAATTGGACATCAAAATCATAATTTAAATCTTCACTAAATATTTTTTTAAAATATTCGTTATTTTAAAATATTCATTATTTCTGAATAGGAATGCTAGTCAATCAATTACCATATAATTTTAGTTATATTGATTTCATACATCGCATGTATCCAACAATAATGATAACTAATCATTAACCATTCAAATATCATCCAGAGTGCAGTTTACCACTGTGTAAGCATTAAAAAAAATTAATGCTCATCACAGCCTGTCAGCCCATCAATTGACATACAACTAAATATTGGGATTAGTGTATGTCAAAAATCATCCCAATACCCGTGTGAGGTTTTCAAACAATAATAGTCTATTTAAATAAATCATCGTTAATAAATTTAACCAATTCTAATTCGGTTTGAACTATTTTTCTAATTAACTAATTTTCGTTGTTCATATTATAAATGAATATTTTGTCCATTTTCATCTATCGGCTTAATATTAACATTTCTAGCATGTTAAATATCACAAAATCATCATCACAATATTCAAATTACCAAATCATCAAAATAAATAAATAATTAACTACCTAATGCCATTTAAGGCGCCATAAGTGGCCATTCGCGGAGTATGAAATATGAGTGTCGCTAATATCCATACATCACTTCCAATTTATGTGATTTGTGCGAATTCGTGTGTTGAACTCCATGCAATAGACAAAAATCAATACTGGCAATTTTTATACATTATAGTTGTAAAATAAATTAAATAACTGCACAAAATTTTAGTGAGAGAATTCTCACTTCGGGTTCCGCTCCATCATTCTTTATTTCTGAATTACTGTACAGTTTGGGTTGTAATTTGCTTAAACTTTTAACTTGCTCTATTTCTATTCTAGTCAGTTTCATGGTGTAGTGTTTGTTGATACGAGTGCAACACAATTCGTTTCACTGAATTCCGATCTCACATGACAAAGGTATGATCATTTTACATTTAATTACATAAATAAATAATTAGAATCTTTAATTACATTTTTAATCCACTTATCCTCTTCCCCGTTCAAAATCGTTTCTGCCTCATCGTTCAAAAATTTGACCAACTGTCGCTCCTTTCCTAGGCTGATGACCGTTGATCAGAAACTACCAGGAGAAGCGCCCCATCGACACCATCCTACCACCCCAATGCCGGTGAATTCGATCTCCCCCTGACATTAGAAAATGGATGCGAACGATGAGGTTTTGAGGTAGGAATTCCGACGATATACCACTTGAAAATCCATTACTTCCATATGAAATGAGAGAGATCCGGATTATCAACACTTTTCGTTTTGAATCAATGATCTAATTCGCATTTTTTTGAAGAGATTAATGAATTTTTTTCGATCGTTTCATCCATCAAAACGTATGTGGCGGCGGCTCCAATCAGGAGGGCTGGGGTTAGGGAAACTTGAGTATTTATAGGATTTAAATATTAATATTTAATTCAATTAAATTCTTTAATGTGAAATTTCTCGTCTGAACTCCAAATTAAACCCAATGACTATCGTCCATAGCCAAATACCCTCACTACGGACACAATGGGATATGTTTCGTAAGCCAACTCGACTGTTTTGATTAGTTTTCATCAAAATTAAAATATAAATCAATATCTATTGAATTTGAACGTACATTTTAATTTACTGCCGGCAACATACTAACTCCAAAAATTACAGAAAAATAAATCTAGCTACGTTTGATGATACGGTCCTAACAAAACTAATTTCATTGAAATCTGAGTCCGTTTAAAAAATTGACTTTTTCTGGTCGATTAAATTTAAACTGAAATTACCAAACAAATTTAAATTCGCTGCGCTCACATATTAATTCCAGAAATTTTGAAATTTGAAACCTAACAATAATTTGATATTCTGGATCCAACAAAAGTGGCTTTGTTGGAAACGGAGGTCGTTTGCAAAACGACTATTTTTAAGGGCTATATATTATATTAAAATATGTGTAAATTCCATAACAACGATTTTAAATTTTAAACTGGCCAAAACTTATAATTTATAAAGTGAAATCTCGGTTTTGTTACATTCATTAGAAAGACATAGTTGAATGGATCTAACGTTTCTTGTTTCATCCAATTCTAACTTATTTAAATTATGTATATTCATTCAAAGCTTAAAATCGAATTTTCAAACTACCGCGCCATTTCCAGTTCGTTTTATAATTAAAATAAATTTATACATTCTAACTTCGATTTAAATAAATTTTAAATCATTTAAATCATTTTAATTTCTTAAAGTTCATTATAGTAGCTAAAATAATAAATTTAAATTTGTTCAGAAATTCCATGTTGTTACATACAATTACCTTATCAATTCAAATAACTGGAATTAATTTCATGTTGTGATTGTGACATATTTCAAATTTTCATCAATGAATGGAACAATAAATACATATTTGAAGAATTGTTACAACTCCCCAATTTGAACATAATTATATGTTAGTTATTGACAACTATATAATTTTGATTCACATTAACTTTACCTTCTTATTTATAATTTTTATCCCAGGTAATCATACCATTTATTACCTATTATTTCACCACTTTACTTGTAACATTCATTTTATTTCCTTGTTTCCATTTATTACTGTAACGACCCAAATTTCGAACACATCGGAAGCAGTGTCATTAATAAGAATAAGAATAGGTAGAAGATAAAACTACAGAAAACATCAGAATCTCGGAGCGGATTTTTTTACAAAAGATGATACTTTAATATTACACATCAGAACATATTACATCAGAGTATTTTAGATCTAGGGATACAAGCCACTCCATAGTACAACATTAATTATACATATCATCAATGACTAGACTTGCATACTTACAATTATGCAGTAGACATGACAAGTCGAACAACACACAGAAAGTTTCCATCTTGCTTCCCAGGTTTTATCAAGACCCGATTCATTGTCAACTCATGACAAGTGTTATGAGTACCCAAGAGTTTAAGAAAAACACAGAAAAATAAACTCCGGGTTAGTCAGGGGACTGGTATGAGTAAACGATTTAAAACAAATTAAAGAAATAAAAATACCTCCTAAGACCACGTCGTGAATATGGAAAAGTTTTTACCTTATGAGAATAAAACACTTTGTATACTTTACATAAGATATTATCATAGTGTCTAGGGTTTTCGCAAATAATAGAATCTAAAAGAATGCTTGCATCTCACATTCTCCTACATAGTATACAAATAAAACCGCTTGGCGCATATGGAAATTGGATTTCCAACTATGACAAGGTATGGGACCACCTTCCAATAGTGTATCTCTAGAGGCGAATACACTGGGTTCAACAAGAACATCTTGCAACATGGCCCACACATGACTGAACACTCATTTCTCTTGAGTGTATAGAAAGTATATCACCAATGTTTGTGTACGGCAACCATTTCCCGAATGGGACAGAATCGATAGAGTAAGAACAAAAAAGAATTTCTCTAGATAGGTGATGCTACACCCTAATGGGAGCGACCCACATAGCCATGATGCCTGCCTGATTTTTTGTCATTTCCTGGGTTGTGAGGCCTGAGGCTAGACTCACCTTTTTATCATCACAGTTTAATTTCTTCGAATACCACATCGTCAAAACTCGCCAACCACTAATTGACTTCCCCAAAAATATATTATAGGTATAAAGCCGGAGAAACGGATTCATTTGCCACCATATAAATACTTTTGAAGAGATAAAAGTATGTGATCAGTTAGAATTACTTTGTCAGACAATCGTCCATACAAGTTGTCCTCGGATTGGACAAACCGAAGGCACTATTCAAAAATTGTCCTTGCATATCTCTGTCTTCGAATATCTTTAATAATCTCTGACGCACGACGTATAAATCAAGTCGAAGTGAAATATTAATTTAGGACTCTTCGAAATGATTAGGGCAATATCTATTTTCAAATTATTAGTCTAACACGATTATAATTTAATTTATATATCTTTTATTTATAAATTTCATTCAAACAAAACAGTATATGACTATCTTGCTTACATCCGGATATTCTGATTTTATCTTAAAAATAGACAATTTCAGTGTGTGCGTTGCACACTGTTTTTCTTTCTAGTTTGTTTCTCAACTTTATAAATAAATACTTCAATTATTCTTTAGAAAATTATTTCTTATTCTAATTATTTATAAATAAACTAAATTTATAATTTATTTTAATTTCAGCTTTTACACCTTTTTATCGACTTTGTCAAATTCTACTCAATCTTCTACACCGATCTACTACTTCTTCCCACTTGCTAATTTAAATAAAGTTCTCTTTTTTATTTTCTTATTTATTTCTACTATATATTTAATCTATTATTAAATTAAAACTGGTTTTTCATCAAATTTATGTTAAAAAACCTCTTCTGAAAACATTTATGCTAAAGTACCGCTTCAATAACTCATGTGCGCGCACGGGAAAAACCCATCCAGCTCCCATGATCTGGATGAAGTACCACATGCCCGATCAACCAAAAGTACCTCTTGGAAATCACATGAACCTCTTGCTGATACGTCCCAATTTCCTGTGTACCAGCCCAGTGCCAAAGTGCTCGTACCTAAGTACCACCCCCATGATTTCACGCTCGATCACTTCAAAAACCTGGTGTCTTCACTTCCGATCACACCCAGATCCGTGCACGTGCATACACGCACGAACCACCGCCATTCACCTCCGACCACCACCATATGTCACATCGCTCCCCCTGATCACTTTACCACACTCAGATCACCCCCTCCCCGTCGCTACAGCATTTTCATTGTTCGACGCCACCATGGCCAAAATGGGTTCATCTAAAAAGGTTCCCACTACGCTCCGCTCTGACCACCGATCGATGTCCCCTTCCTGCTACGCCACCATGACATTCTGACGCTGTCCTCCCCCTGGACCACACCCTAAAGCTTCGATGTCAAGGGCAGTTCAGCGAGATCAAATAGTACCCAAAAACCCAGTTTTTAACCTATTTTGACCTCGTTCCCAAAATCCATGCATTAGAAAAATCTTTAATATTTTTCCCTTAATCTAGAACTCGTCCTATCCCATCTAGCCGAACTCCCTTAATTTTAGTCGGGTGGTTCGCTGGAAATTCACCAATAAAACTTTTTCGTCCATCTCCCTTTGTCTCTATGTCCACCGCATTAAAAATCATGATACACCCATCAAAAATCATTATTTCGAACCACTTCTGCATTTATAAAATCAAAACAGGTTTTAGTATGTTTGAAAATCCATTTTTGGTTTTGGGTTTACAGAGAACTACTGTTGTTTTCTGTTTTCATGTCCAGTGTGTATTTGAAATGGTTTTACCTTACTTTCAGACACCAGGTAGCTATATTATGGTTTTAAACTAACATGGTGGAATCCTTTAACCTAGGTTTTACTAATGAGAGAATCATAAGTTTTGTTATTTATAGCTGGAAACAATACAACAAGACATAGCAATCATACCAGTATAAGTCCCTAACAAATGATACTTAATAATTCAAGTACCCACCCACTAGCCCTTTGATTAGCAAAGACTGATATTCAAATAGAACTGGCCTTTAACAGAGAACATCCAACAGACAAGTTCAACTCAACAGTTTCAAAACAGAAAATGCAGGAAGAGAATTTTGGAAAAGTTTTACTCAGCAGAAAATGAAACTCATAGTTTTTCTTTCCTCCGTACTGATTTTTAGTTCGAATGGCTTTGTTGTGAGGAATGAAAGTGCATGGCCAGTCTTTATATAAGGGTAAGAAAATTATAAAATATATGGTGCATTTGTTAATGGTCTGGAAAACAGTTTTCAGGTTTTCACTTGACAAACGATTGACAAATTGAAATATCCTTTTCTCTCCTATAAACTTAGATATCATCACACTATTTTTTATGCTTACATGGCCTTCATCAGCAAATCCTTGTTCTGAAAATCCCTTGTGCGGTACAAACCTTTCCTCCCATTGGTTTCCTAGGTAAAATCAAATTAATTGTTCTTGTACCGGCCCATGCCTCTCTCTAAGTCTTGCATTGGTGAAACAAAAATGTAGTAGCCATCATTTTGTACCATGGTATGCTCAGAATTTTGGTTTTCTAACTTCATGTTGCACATGGTCTTTTGATTTAACCAAAAATATTATGAAAGCTTACTTTGCTTCCAAGGAGTTGCAAAAAAACTGAAATATTGTACCAAAGGCTATGGCCATGTGATGGATCTATGCATGAAAAAATCCTAGATGATCTAGATGCTAACATAGATCTTAGTGTATGTAAATCTTATGTTTTATATACCCAAATCTACACAATCTTAATGAAAATATCTTTCTTGAGTTCATTAGAAAAATGGGTTTTTATTTTATAAATACTCTTTGCAATGAAAACATGTCTTGCAAAAAGAAAAGTGGCACTTTAGGTTTTGATTTGATGCCCATGTGAAAAATAAATGGCTTTTCTCTTGGATTTTATTTTGTGAAAAATAGTAGCCTTGTATATACTTGCTTAAGTGTCCTTTTGTTTTTAAAACTCAAGAATTTTTCTTAAAACAAAATTTTAAACCCTTTGTAAAAATGCATAAGGTATGTTTAGAAGAAATGGTATTCTAAACTTGCTACACCCTACATGTTTAAATAAGTTTACACATGCTATCATTTATGCAAATGCTATTCTACACAAAGCTTGACATATTTTGAATTGTTAAAGTATGGAACTTAAATCGTATTTGTAAATATTTATTTACGATCAAAGTTTGTGTTAACGATATAAGTTAAGAATTGGGTCATTACAATCTACCCCCTTATAAAAATTTCGTCCTCGAAATCTGTAAATAGCAGATAGGCAAAAGATAATATATCATATCATAGCATGTCAAACTGACTACATCAGATATAGGTACTATACTCGACTAGTATCGAGTTATAGACTACTATGATACACATCTGGAATACTACTAGTACTGCTATATATACAATACCACCCTAGTCCATCCATCCTACTCTGAGATGCTATTGATCTCGATGATATCCTCATCGTTTGAGATAATAATCATCTCCTCATCGCCTGAGATAATAATAATCTCCTCATTGTCTGGAATAATAATCACCTCCTCACTATCTGAGATATTAACTACTTCCACTTCATCATCAATCTCCTTAGGGTCATCGTCTGAGAGCTCTATAATCTCTATGGGAGAAGGTGGGTATAGCATCATATCAGATAGGTATAATCCATGGGTATCCCCACATCCCCTCCATTTGCCGGAAACTGTGCCATCTCCTATGTGATCTGTTCCCATAGGACAACTAAATGTCCATCCAATGGTGCTGGTGGTGTCTCAACCCATGACTCGTACTGCGGCTGATCAGGTATGATATCTTCCTTAGGCTCTTCCTTTGGTTCTTCCTCGGGTTCCTCCTCTGGTTCCTCCTTGGGTTCCTCCTCTGGTTCCTCCTCGTCATCCCTATCATCATCATCCCTGTCATCGTCATCTCCACTACTACTATCACCACAATATCCATCATCACCTACCTCACCTGCATAATATCCTCCCTCTCCCTTGTACTCAGGCTCTTGAAGGAAATGCATAATGTCCTCCTCAACAGAAACTCCCCATGGTAAATCCCTGACTCCTCTTTGTCCACATATCGTCTCTCCTCATCATCATTCTGAGCATGTCCCATACTATCCTGAGGACCTACAAACTTGTGTATGCTAATGCCGGTGTGAAATCTCAATATCTGTAGTGGGGTCAAGCGCTTGCTTGCTGTCCTTTTGAAGATAGGTGCCATCTGGAAAAGAAACAAAGAACAAATTTCAGTACAAGTGATAGTAAACTGAAATAATTCATAAGTCCTAAGAATACTGAGTCCTCAAGCATCAATAATCCACAGAGGTGAAAACCAAAAATTCCATTTCTAGACATAAGATAACATCCATAACAAGCCATACAATACTATCATACATAGGATACATCCAAATCAAACATAGGATAGCTAACACCTAGTTCAAAACAAAATCCAGATAGAATTCCTTTATGTGTTTCTCCGTTTCCTAAGTACATTCATGCAGATTTTCACTCCATTGTATCTTGAGCAGTCTCACAACCTTATTTCAAAGTTGGTTTTCTTCTTTATCCACCACATAGATTATATATCTAACCACAGTCAAGTTTGGGTCAATTTCAAGATCCTCCTGTATCGATAGTTCTAAAAGCAAAGACAGTTGTGAACACATTCGCGTAGGTGAGACACATGAAAAACATTGTGAATCCCTGCCATTCTTTCTAGTAATTCCACCCTATAAGCAAGAGATCCAACCTTCTCAAGTACACGGAAAGGTCCCACATATCGTGGAGCTAACTTCCTAGTTTTACCAAATCAGACCATTCCTTTGATTAGTGAAATCTTTACAAACACAAAATCTCCAACAGAAAAATTAATATCCCTTTGTCTTTTGTCTGCATAACTTTTATGTCGATTCAAAGCCTCCTTTATTCGTCTTTTAACTAACTCAACCTTCTTAGTCGCTTCTTGAATCATATCTGGTCCGAGAACAAGTTTATTTCCTGACTCCACCCAACAAGTTGGTGATCTGCACGGTCTTCCATAGAGAGCTTCAAATGGTGCCATGCCTATACTCGCTTGGTAGCTATTGTTATAAGAGCATTCAACTAAATATAGGTGATCCTCCCATGGTCCCCCAAGATCAAGAAAACACGCTCTGAACAGGTCTTCCAATATCCTATTTACTCTTTCTGTTAGGCCGTCTATCTGGGGATGGTAAGCGGTATTTAAATTCAGCTTCGTCCCCAAAATTGTTTGGAGTGCTTCTTAGAATTTACTAGTAAAAATGGGATCTCTATCACTTATAATATTTACTAGAACTCCATGTAATCATACATTCTCCTTTATGAAAATCTCGGCTAACAAAGCTGTAGTCCGAGTTGGTTTTACTAGAATAAAATGCGCACTCTTCGTTAGTCGATCTACTATAACCCAAACTCCTTCATATCCCCTTCTAGTCTTGGGTAAACCGTCGATGAAATCCATTGATATCATTTCCCACTTCCAGTTGGGAATCTCCAAAGGTTGCAATAATCCTGCTGATTTCTGGTGATCACCTTTTATTTGCTGGCAGCATAGACACTGATTTGTATAAGTCAGAATATCTCTCTTTATCCCAGGCCACGAAAATACTCATCTCATATCTCTATACATTTAGTGCACTCCTAGATGAATACTTAGCTTTGTTTATGGCATTCCGCCAAAACTTCTTGTCGTAGCCCATCAACATCAGGAACACACAGTTTCCCATTTATTCTGAGAATACCTTAGCCATCCACTCCAAAATCTTACTCCCTACCCCTTATAACTCCTTGAATTAAATTCTCCAAATTTCCATCTCTCCATTGAATTTCCATTATTCTTCCTTGAAGTGCTGGCGTAGCTTCTAGAAGAGATATGATTGCATTTCTTCTTAGAGCGTCTGCTATAACATTTGATTTTCCTGGCGTATAGAAAATATCTAGGTCGTATGATGCAAGGAATTCCAACCACCTTTGTTGCCTCAGGTTGAGATCTTTTTGGGTAAACAAATATTTGAGTGATTTGTGATAAGTGAAATGCTCGAACTTCTCTCCTAATAGGTATTGTCTCCACATTTTAAATGCAAAAACAACCACCTACTACTCTAGACGTGTTTAGCGTAATTCTTCTCGTTAATCTTCGACTGTCTACTAGAGTACGCAATCACACGTCCATTCTACATTAATACTGCACCAAGTTCAACTCCAGAAGCATCAGTACCGCAAATCCACTTTTCCCATCGGGAACAGCTAGAACTGGTGCTTCTTTCAATTTCATCTTTAACTCCTTGAATGATTCTTCACATTTTGGAGTCCATATATATTTCTCACCCTTCTTAGTCAGCTTATTCAGATGAGAAGATATCATAGAATAATGCTGGATAAATCTCCTGTAGTATGCTGCTAACCCCAAGAAACTACGGACTTTCGTTGGTGTTCTGGGCTGCTTTCATTTCTGCATTGCTTCTACTTTGATTGGGTCCACAGAGATACCATCTCCATTCACAATGTGCCTAAAGAATCTAACTTCAGATTGCCAGAAATGGCATTTAGAAAACTTCGCCTTCAATACATTTTTCCTTAGTGTCTCCAATACCACTTTAAGATGATATCGGTGCTCTTCTTTTGTCTTTGAAAAGATTAAGATCTCATAGATAAAAACTAGGACAAATTTGTTTAGAATCTTCCTAAAGACACGGTTCATTAATTCAACAAAATTCGCAAGTGCATTGGTTAATCCGAATGGCATAACTAACCATTCATAAAAGAAATCTTGGCCTCTGAAAGCAGTTAAAGGAATACTATCTTCGGCAATCCTTAACTAATGGAAACCTGTTGCAAGGTCCATTTGAGAAAGTACCGTGGCTCCATTCAATTGGTCAAAGCGATCGTTAATTCAGGGTAAAGGGTACTTATTTTTGATGATCACCTTATTTCACTCTTTAAAGTCAACGCATAATCTTAGTGATCCATCGGATTTAACCAGAAAAACTACTGCTGAACCCCAGATTGAAAAGCTTGGCCTGATCAATCCTCTGGCCAACAAATCTTGAGTTTTCTTTTCGAGTTCCATGACTTCCTTTAGTGCCATTCGTCTTTTAGGTTGAATTATCGGACTGGCTCTTGGAATTAGATCCATACGGAACTCTATCTCGCGATGTGGGGATAAACGCTTAACTTCTTCAAATACTTCAGAGAAATCTCTGACTACTTCTAACATCTCCAAATTTTCTTATGGTGCTTCCAAAGCATACAAGAAACTACACATATGAATACTGGTTTTTCCCACACGGTATCCTAGCTTTGCTTCCAATATTGGTTATTAGAGTTACGATTTCTTTGTCGCATTAAATCCTTGCTTGGAATTTACTCAACCAGTCTATCCCAAGTACAAAATTAAATCCTTTAAAATCCAAAACATAGAAATCAAACAGGACGGAATGTGAAAGGTACGAGAGTGCCATATTATCCTAATACATTTTTAATTCGATTTTTTCGCCAATGGGATTAGATACACAATTCAGATTCAGGGTAATTTTTGTGATAAATTGGAATTTTTCTACCGTTCCAGAAGAAACGAAACTATGCGAGGCGCCGGTGTCAAATAAAACATGAACATCAATTCCATTTACATCAAAAGTACCTTCGAGAACTCCTTTTCCTTTCACATCCTTGGAAGTTGATGGTTCACTTTTAATAGCATACACTTTTGGTTGCTGTGCCTTCTTCATGAGTGGATAGTCCTTAACCAGGTGCCCAGGCTGATGGAGTTGAAACATAGAGTTTTCATGACCATTGCATTACCAAGGCCTTGTTGTTGTTTTTGTTATTGCTGTTGAGGTTGTTATTGCTGCTGTGTTTGCTGCGGCTTCTTGCTGCTGGTTTCTTGCATAACTTAGCAATATGACCCTTCTAATGGCAGTTGTGGCATTCTGTATTTTTAAATTTCTCCTTCGCCTTCTCCACCATTTTTGGTTTCCCCTTGTTGTTCCAATTTGGGTTAAATTTCCTCTTGTTGGAATTCTCACCACTGGGTTCTCCCGTCTGTGCTTTTGCAACTGGCTTTTTTCCCTCAAGTACCTCATAACGAACAGCCATATCTACTAGATCAACAAATGAAATTTTCAGATGGCCAATCATTTTAACTTGCAAGCAATCATTCAACCATGCTATAAACATTCCATTCTTCTTGAGCGGGGTGTTGATTAACTCTGGCCCAAAGCAGGAAAGTGCATCAAATTTGTCTTCATACTCAGAAATCGTTATGTTTCCTTGTTTGAGGTCAATAAAATCCCGATACATTCTAGTTTTGCCAGCGGAAGTAAGAAATTATGCTTCGAATGCCTCTTTGAATTTGTCCCAAGTAAAATCATCTTCAAGAACGCTCGTAGTTTGAGCGTCCCACCAGATTGCAGCAGTTCCTTGGAATTGCCATGAAGCCAAAAGACGTTTCTGATCATCACTCAACTTCAATCCTTTGAAAATCCTCTCACAGGACCTCAACCATGCTTGAACCTCAATGAAAGACTCAGTCCCTTCAAATAGCTTCCCTCCCAGAGTGGTATACTCCTTACAGATAGTTGCAAAGCTTTTGTCTTGCTGGACTAGTGTAACTTTCTCCACAATATCTCCTTGATCTTGGTAGGCAGTATTACGACCAGTAGTAGTGGAAGTTCCACTAGCGCGACTGCTTCGTCCTCGGTTACTCATCCTAATCACCTGAATATAACAGGTTGACAATCAAGACTTGATTGGATATAACTAACTTAGGTACAACATTCAAGTTGACCTTCCTATATATATTTATTTTAAATTTTTATAAAAATACGCTCATCACACTCACCCAAAGCCTAGGTAATCAGTAACCTAATCTCTGATACCAACTATAATGACCCAACTTTCGAACACATCGGAAGTAGTGTCATTAATAAGAATAAGAACATGTAGAGGATAAAACTACAAAAAACATCAGAATCTCACAACGGATTTTTTTTTACAAAAGATGATATTTTAATATTACACATCAGAACATGTTACATCAGAGCATAATAGATCTAGGGATACAAGCCACTTCGTAGTACTACTTTAATTATACATATCATAGATGACTAAACGTGCATACTTATAATTACACAATAGACATGACAAGTTGAACAGCACACCGAAAGTTTCCATCCAGCTTCCCAAGTTTTATCAAGACTTGATTCACTTGACTACTCATAACAATTGTTATGAGTATCCAAGAGTTTAAGAAAAACACAAAAAAATTAACTTCGGGTTAGTCAAGGGACTGTTATGAGTAAACGATTTAAAATAAATTAAAGAAATAAAAATATCTCATAAGACCACGTCATGAATACGGAACGGGTTTTTACCTTATGAGAATAAAACACTTTGTATACTTCAAATCAGATATTATCATAGTGTCTAGGGTTTTCACAAATAATTCAGAATCTAGGAGAATGCTTACATCTCACATTCTCTTATATAGTATACAAATAAAACCACTTGGGGAGTATGGAAATTGGATTTCCAACTATGACAAGTTATGGGAACACCTTCCGATAGTGTATCTCTAGAGGCGAATACACTGGGTTCAGCAAGAACGTCTTGCAACCCGGCCTACACATGATCGACCACTCATTTCTCTTGAGTGTATTGAATGTATATCACCAACGGTTGTGTATGGCAACCATTTCCTGAATGGGACAAAATCGATAGAGTAAGAAACAAAAAATAATTTCTCTAGATAAGTGATGCTACACCCTAATGGGTGCGACCCACATAGCCATGCTACTTGCCCGATTTTTTGTCATTTCCTGGGTTGTGAGGCATGAGGCTAGACTCATCTTTTTATCATCACTGTTTAATTTCTTTGAATACCACATCGTCAAAACTCGCCAACCACTAATTGACTTCCCCAAAAATATATTATAGGTATAAAGCGAGAGAAACAAACTCCTCTGTGGCCATATAAATAAGTTTGAAGAGATCAACGTACGTGATTAGTTAGAATTAATTTGTCAGACATTCGGCCATACAAGTTGTCCTGGGATTGGACAAACCGAAGGGACTACTCAAGAATAGTCCTTAAATATCTCCATCTTCGATTATCTTAAATAACCTCTGACGCGCGGCGTATAAATAAGGTCGAAGTGGAGTATTAATTCTGGACTCTTCAAAATGATTAGCACAATATCTCTTTTTAAATTATTAGTCTAACATGATTATAATTTAATTTACATCTCTTTTGTTTATAAATTTTAGTCAAACAAAACAGTATATGATTATCTTTCTTACATCCAGATATTTTGATTTTATCTTAAAAATGGACAATTTCAGTGTGTGCATCGCACACGGTTTTTCTTTCCGCTTTGTTTTCTACTTTATAAATAAATACTTCCATTATTATGTAGAAAATTATTTCTTATTCTAATTATTTATAAATAAACTAAATTTATAATTTATTTTAATTTCATCTTTTACACTTTTTTATTGACTTTGTCAAATTCTACTCAATCTTCTACACAGATCCACTTCTTCTTTCCTCTTGCTAATTTAAATAAAAGTTCTCTTTTTATTTCTTATTTATTTCTACAATAATTTAATCTACTATTTAATTAAAACTGGTTTTTAATTAAATTTATGTTCAAAGAACTCTTTTGAAAACATTTATGCTAAAGTACCACTTCGGACAAAGTACCACTTCAATAACTCGTGCGCGCGCATGGGAAAACCCCATCTCATTCCCATGATCTGGACGAAGTACCACATGCCAGATCAGCCCAAAGTGCCAATCCAAAATCACATGAACCTCCTGATGATTAGCCCCAATTTCTTGTGTACCAGCCCAGTGCCAAAGTACCAGTACCCAAGTACCACCCCCATGATTTCACGCCTGATCACTTCAAAATCCTGGTGTCTTCACTTTGCCTCAGATCCGTGCACATGCACACACGCATGAACCACCGCCCTTCACCTTCGACCACCACCACATGTCACATCGCTCCCCCTGATCACTTTATCACACTCCGATCACCACCTCCCCATTGCTACAACATTTTCATTGTTCGACGCCACCGTGGCTGTAACACCCCGTATTTTCTGAGAATATTAAAAAAATGGTTAATTATGAAGAAGTTATTGAGCCTTGAAGTTTGTATGCATATGAGAGAAAAATATGTAGATATATATAAAAATTAAATAAATAAACATGCAAAAAAAGGTTCAAAACAGCGAATTGGGAGGGGGAATAACCGAACTGGCCCATTTTTGAGGTCGACCTGAGCCTTGCTGGGTCGACTAGGGGTTAATCCAGGGTAAGAAAATTATAAAATATATGGTGCATTTATTAATGGTTTGGAAAACAGTTTTCAGGTTTTCACTTGACAAATGATTGACAAATTAAAATATCCTTCTCTCTCCTATAAACTTAGATATCATCACAATATTTTCAACGCTAATATTGCCTTCATCAGTAAATCCTATTTCTGAAAATCCCCTGTGCGGTTCAAACCTTTCCTCCCATTGGTTTCCTAGGTAAAATCGCATTAATTGTTCTTGTACCGGCCCATGCCTCTCTCTAAATCTTGCATAGGTGAAACAAAAATGTAGTAGCCATTATTTTGTACCACGGTATGCTCAGAATGTCCGTTTTCTAACTTTATGTTGCACATGATCTTTTGATTTAACCAAAAATATTATAAAAGCTTACTTTTCTTCCAAGGATTTGCAAAAAAATTAAAATCTTGTACCAAAGGCTATGGCCACGTGATGGATCTATGTGTGAAAAAATCCTAAATGATCTAGATGCTAACATAGATCCTAGTGTATGCAAATCTTAAGTTTTATGTACCCAAATCTACACAATCTAAAGGAAAATATCTTTCTTGAGTACATGAGAAAAATGGGTTTTTATTTTATAAATACTCTTTGCAATGAAAACCTGTCTTGCAAAAAGAAAAGTGGCACTTCAGGTTTTGATTTGATGGCCATGTGAAAAATAAATGGCTTTTCTCTTGGATTTTATTTTGTGAAAAATAGTAGCCATGTATATACTTGCTCAAGTGTCCATTTGTTTTTAAAACTCAAGAATTTTTCTTAAAACAAAATTTTAAACCCTTTGTAAAAATGCATAAGGTATGTTTAAAAGAAATGGTATTCTAAACTAGCTACACCCCACATGTTTAACTAAGTTTACACGAGCTATCATTTATGCAAATGTTATTCTACACAAAGCTTGACATGTTTTGAATTGTTAAAGTATGGAACTTAAATCGTATTTGTAAATATGTACTTACGATCAAAGTTTGTGTTAACGATATAAGTTAAGAACCGGATCATTTCAATTACCTTACTATTTTATAACTATCATTTTTAATTTATAATAACCGTTATACTTAATTATATTGATTTTTTTTGTTTCCATAACAATACCAAATAGTGATGTTCAAATTGTTCTAACTTCCCAATTTTATAGCAATTTTCATATTTGCAATCATTCTAATTAATGAAATCTAATTAAAATAGTTACAAGTTGTCGAAATCAACATTACTACTTCCATTCTGGTTGATGTCCTTACTGATAATCACAATTTTCTTTCCCTTTCAATATTGAATTATAGGGATTTACCAAATTCAAAAGAAAATTAAATGGTAAAAAATATGAGATGTTGTACTCTACTCTACTCAAAACTTTTCGTCCTCGAAAAGGCGTAGTAGGAAATTTGTCATTTAATATTTTTAAACACAATTATATATATATATTCTTACATTCAATTAATTTCAAAGGTATTAACTCACTTTTTTATTCATTCAAAACAAATTTACAAATAAAGTCAAAGAAATAAATAAAAACCTCCAAACAATCATATTTTCATTTGTTATCTTTCATTTCCCATTCATTTACAATGTCAATGCTTGGTTTATTATATGTATTACCTTCTACCATTATTTAATTTATTTACATTCAGTAATTGACATTCATTCTTCAATAATTATATTGATTTACGTTCGATTCATTTAACTCAGAATGGATTCACTTCAGTTGTGTTACCATGAAGCTTATTCACTTTCAATTATTCATTCCTATACTTGTATCTTATGCATTTAATTAATCCAATAATATGTCAACTTCTTATATTTGGGAAAGTTATATTATGCTACAGAAAACACTTAGCTTTATACAAACCTAATAGTTTCCAATTTGCATTGAATTCATTATTCTAGATTATAAAGAGTTTCAGTTTAGTTTCATATTCCCTTTAAGTTTTTTTCATTAAATTCAAAAGCTTCCAAACCTCCAAGCTAATTTCATTTCACTATTTTGAAAATCATTCATTATTTGAGAATTTAAGAATTCAACTTCTGGTTCTTTTCCCAATCAGTTTTCAAAATATCTCATATATTATATCTTGTATATCAAACCAAACTATAAAAGATTTAAATGAAATTCAATTTTATTAAACAAATTGTAAAAGTTCTAAGTAGTCTCCCCCACTTAGACTCTCGAAAAAAAACATCAATGATGCGTGCACTCATCACTGATGTTATTTCCCAAAGACAAGAGAGGAGTACACAATTATTTCCATTAAATCATTTAAAAAAAATTATGTATGTAACTACTTTTAAAATAAAAATATATTATTTCAAAACTATTTTTAAATCAATATTCCAAACCAATCAATATTGAATTCTCAAATTCATATTTAACTTCTTCTTATTTCATTACCAATTAATCTTCAACATTCCATTTTCTTTAACCATTCAATAACCAATAGTTTTAACTATTGATTAAACGAATACTAAATGATGATAATCTAATATTATTATCAACAAAAGTCAAATTAATAGATTTTCAATTAATTCTTTGTGTATATAAAATATAATTCAATACAATATAATGTAAATGAGTCATATTCAAGTGTTTAGAAATCCCTATCGATGCATTGGCATCCCAAGTACCTACTAGAATTCATAAAACTCAACAGAACAAATCAACGCAATACAAAACCATTTTTATATCAAAATTACAAGTATGCTCACTCTTACACACTCAAACTCAATCTAGGAAATTACTACCCTATCTCTAATTGGTTAATCCCAAATAGAGCCAAGGTTTTCGCTAAAGCAAAGCTCTAACACCAAATGTAACATCCGAGATTTTTGACAGTGTAAATTGACAATGATCCTCAATGTTGACTTAAACAAATCAGAATACATATAGTTATTGGGATTAAAATAAGAAAAAGAAGAAAGAAGAAAAACAATCACAGAATCTCACATCGCAAGGACAAAATATAGTAAATAAATAACAATTCATGAAGCTGCTAAAACATACATTGATTATACACTTACAACGATTATCAGAGTTAACTATTATACAACATACCAATATTTGCAGTTAAATAATAATAATACATTTGTCAAGCTCCATTTTAATCTTCATAACATCATCTTCGATAACTGAAAACTCAGGCTAACCCGAGCATATATGAAAAGACAAAAAAACTCAGATCAGAACTAAATATTCTCATATTAGTTAAATCCATTTCATGTGAAAATATGAGCGCAATAACTTAAGCGATGTTACAGGAAATTCCATCCCTTAAGGGATCCGTCAAACTAGATACTATATAATATAATACGCTATTATAATAGTGTCTATGTTTAAATATAAAATATTAAAATAGTGTAAGAGAGATTACCATTATTACCCTTACACCATTTATATCATTGTCGTACAGTTGGCGTATAACACATCAGTATATCGTTGGATAGTAATGCACCGTAAGTTAAATCAAAATCGTAGGGGGCTCGACCAGGATAAATATTACAAGGCATCGAGGCAATACCCATCAGTTGTGATTCTACTGGATTGCGGGCGTAGGTCAGTGGTAACGCATAGCCGCAACTATTGCCCACCATTGACAATACTCCTAAAAATCAAAGGCGCCAATCAACCACAAAGTAATACATATGGTATCGAAGAAGCATGTCCACTAAGAGGAGCTAGCTCACATTAACATAGGTATGGATTGCAACACCCCGTATTTTCTGTTAACATTAAAGTAACGAATTAAAGAATACTTAATTTCAAATGTGAGAAGTAAGGAAAAGCGGTACGCCATTGTGTTCGTCTTGGAATTCTACTTGAGATAGAGTCCGAATTTGCACGAATCTGACTCTGTATGAAGAAGTTATAGCCATAAAAAGTTTCAGAAATTTAAATAAAATAAAACAGCTCGAAACTAAATTCGAATTTCAAAACAGAACCAAGAAGCGGGCTGGGCTGGAAATTTCCCGCCTAGGAACCAGGTCGACCTGGGTAATAGGTCGACCGGCCCCAATAGGTCGACCTGTTTTGGCCTAGATCCGATTTTCTTTGGCTTATGATGTGGTTTTGGCTGTTCTGATGGTCCGGATTGGTTCTAGATTGATATCTAAGGCTCTAAACACTTCTATTCTCCTATAAATACATCCCTAAGCCAAAACCTAAATCTCTTACACTATTCTCTAGCCTGTATTGCTCTTTCCTTCTCTAAAAATAAATCAAAGACATCGTTATGCTCAAGTTCTTCGTATAATCCAGTTAGAATATAAGTAGGGAATCAAAGGCTAATTCAACAACTTCAACAGCTATTTTCTACGAATCAAATCTAAATTAAAAAATCAATAATCTACGTCAAGGGACAGCTATTTAGTTCCAAAATACAGATCCCAGAAAACAAGATTTTCCTTTTGATTGTGAGTACAGTTATTTTCAGATTTGAAATTTAATTATTATCTTGACATTTTTGTAAATTTGAATCTGATGTTATGCATACTTTGGTTTATCAGATCTGTTTTTCTATGGATCTAACTTTTTAATATTATTGTGACTATTCTGTATCTTTTCCCTCTTTTCTTCCTTTTTGTTTTATAGCCGGGCAACCACGAGGATGAGCCAAATTCTCATAAGAGATGAACGCAAGAATGCTAAATTGGGGAGAATATTGAACGATGCATAATTGGACATAGCCGATTTATGACTGATTTTAGAAAACAACATATATTGTAATTTAAGATCTAGATCTGGGCATGCTATATATATGATGGTGTATGATTTAGGAGAAGCAGAATTATGCTATGATAACATATGACTTGTAATATGGGGATATAATGCATATTATAATTCAAGATCTGATTTTGGGGACAAAATGCATGTTGTAATTTAAGATCTAGGTTTGGGCATATTTTATATCATGATCTATGACTTGAGAAAAAGGGGATATGTAATTTAGGCGTAAAGATCTACATTAAAATTAGGATAACTATTAAATGTGAATACGCCTAAAGGGGGATTTTTGATATTTGGCATACACTGAAAGCAAAGGCTATAAATTGGCATAATTCATATTGTATATCATGATTTGCAGCTTTTAGAGAATATTCTGTATTGTGTAAGATTTAATTAAACTTGGGCATATGTTATATTGTGAGTTATGACCATAAATTGGGCATGTAAAATGAGGCTTAATTTATGATTAGGCAAGATATGTCAATGGAACTTTAAGATATGTTTAAATCTGTTAAATTGCCCAATCCGCTAGATCTGTTGGAACCGAATACTGTGATTTGGGTATGTAGTTTGTAGGCTCGATCTAAAATTGAGCAAAACATGTTAATAGAACCTTGAATAATCTGTTGTAACTTGTAAAAAAGTTAATTTGTTGAATAGGCATAATTAGTCTGATATTGGCATAATCTATGAATGAATACTTTAGCTAAAAATGCCGAGACACGAGGTTAGACTCTGTTTGCGGTAGAAGCCTGCGCGGACCCAATCGGCTTAACCAACAACTGCAAACTGCCAGTCTAATATGAGAGGTCGTAGGCATAATCAAAATATGCTTAGACACGAGGTTAAGTCTGGCTTGTGGTAGAAGTCTGCCCGAAACCGCCTAGCACATCCAGCAGCCACAAGCTACCGACCTAATGTGAGAGGTCTGTGTATTAATAATTAATTGATGAAAATCTAAGATAAATATGATGCCTAAAATGTGTTGGGTTGATAGGGTTAAATCAACTGAACTGGTGAATCTAATAAACCCGTTTTGTGAATCTGTAGACCCAATACAAGGTTAAGTGGAACAATTTGCAGGTCTGTTAATCTGGACATCTGATCCGTTAGTCTGAAAATTTGTTAACATGTATATTTGATCTGAGAACTAGTTAATCTGAATTCTATACATCCGAAATCTGTAAACGAATTAATCTGAAATCTGTTAGCCTGCGGACACAAGGTTAGGAGGGGTAATTACTTGTGTCATCTATTGTGTGGGACCCATATTAGTCAGTAACCCTTTTCTGGTATCAAAACTATGACCCATCACTAGGCGTGGTCCGGGGACACTTACTGAACTAATTATAAGAGGTTCATTCTGATAATGGAGAGGGGTGTCGAAGGCGCATTCCAACTGGGTCATGTGCGTGCATGGATCCGGTCTGCTCTGGGGAAGTTAAGATGCCGTGACATCTGTAAATAGGTCTGTGTCCCTCCATAGGTTGCCACTTTAGGGAGTGATACACCCTACTGTGGGGCCGACACAAGGTATATATGTATTAGGGAGCCGATCGCTTTGGGGTAGAATTAGGGGTACACCTAGTTCCATCTGTTTCTGTTGGAGTGGTAAAGGCACATTGGGGTGGTAAAGGCCCATTACTAGCATTCTGTATCTGTACCATCTATTTCTGTTGGGGTGCTAAAGGCCCGTTCTTAGCACTCTATTTTTGTACCTTCTATTTCTGTTGGGGTGGTAAAGGCCGACTACTAGCGTTCTGTTTCTGCAAGATTATTCTACTTCCGTTTCTGTTTCAGTTTAGACATTATGGTAACATCTAATCTTGTTATACTAGTATTAGTGCCAAAAAGTAAGATATAGGTAGGAAGCATATCTTGGTCTATATCATTCTGTTTAACTTAAGCATACCTACTACACATGTTGCTATTATCTCTCATCCAGTTTTACTTACATGTCATGATACTATTATCTGTTTATATGCTGGAAGTCACTAGACTCACCAGACTTATGTCTGACCTAGTTTGCTTCGCCTCTTTTCTTTCCGTCCCCCCCAAGGTGCTCAGGGTGGAAATGTAGGGGCTTGATTCATATTCTATCTTCTTGAAGTCTTTGAAGTATTGCTTGGCTTTGACTCTATCTTTTCATGGCAGTTTATGTTGGGGATCATGGCTTTAAAAATTATGCATTCTGAAGGCTTTTGTACAAGACTGATATTTATGTACCTGAATTCTGATATTGTGGTTTTGAAAGATGTAACCAAACTTATTTCTGTCACTGTTGTAATAAAGCTATAAAATTTTCATGTACTACTTTATCTGTCTTGTAATATTCTGTTCTGTTTACTTATAACATTCCATCGAAGTTAAGGCATTCGCTTTGTGAGTGACCTCAACGGAGGTGGGGTGTTACACTTGGTATCAGAGATGAAGGTTACCAAATTTGATAAAAAGTTTTTAAAAACTATTTTCAAAAAGGTTTTAAAAGGAGGTATTTTCAAAAGTAAAGTTTATTTTTAAAAACATAATCCCCAAATGCCAGATATCTATCTTCTCTCCGTTTTGAACCCCTTTCCTTTCGTTTAAGCATGTCTGGGGATCCTAACCTTCTAGAGGGCGTACCTGTACCTGGATGGTTCAAAAGGTACCTAGAATCTAGGGCTAATGATGCAGGCCGGGCAGACGTTCCTCCTCCCCCAGCTGCAGTTGTTCCTCCTCCTCCTCGTTCAAATACTTTCCCGAAGATCTGTAGAGAATTTGTAACACCCCGTGTATTCTATAACAGTGAAATTCACAAATTAAAGTATAACTAATTTCAAATTAAAGAATTAAGGGAAACGGGATACGCCATTGCGTTCGTCTCGGAATTCTGCTTGAGATAGAGTCCGAGTTTGCGTAAAACGGACTCCATATGAAGAAGATATGTTCTCCAGAAGTTTCAGAATTCAGTTTAAAATTCAAACAGACCAAAACAGCTCAGAAAAACAAATTCAAAATTCAAAATCGGGCCGGATTGGCCAGGGCGGGAATTTTCCCACCCAAGGCACCCAGGTCGACTGGGTAGTCGACTTGGGGCTACCCAGGCCGACTGGGTAGTCGACCTGGGTCACCCGTGTCGACTGCCAAGTCGACTCGGTGTCTGCAAGAAGCGGTAGTCTTCACAAGTGAGTTTTGGCAGAGTCTGCAAGAAGCGGTAGGCACACAGTTATGCTTAAGCACAGCCGATCCTCCCCAAACTGATGGCCAGACAGAAAGAGTGAACAGAGTTTTGGAGGACCTTTTAAGACTGTGCGTCCTTGACTTCGGAGGGACGTGGGAAGACCATCTTCCTTTGGTGGAATTTGCCTACAACAACAGCTACCAAGCAACCACCGGAATGGCGCCCTTCAAAGCCTTATATGGAAGACCGTGCCGATCGCCCACTTATTGGTGGGAGTCTACTGACAAGCTCATACTTGGACCGGATATGACCGAGAGACTTCAAAAAAAGTAGACTTAATACGGCGAAGGATGAAGACAGCCCAAGACAGACAAAAATCCTACGCCGACAAGAGGAGGACCGACCTTGAATTTGAGGTTGGGGACAGAGTTTTTCTTAAGGTATCTCCGCTAAGGAATGTTGTTCGTTTTGGAACCACAGGAAAGCTAGCATCATGGTCGAGAAAATTGGGAAAATGGCCTATAGATTAGAGCTACCCGAAAAATTGGCGGGAGTTCACAACGTTTTTCACGTTTCGCACCTCCGAAAATATCTACATGAATCTGCTGAAGTAGTAGAGCCAAATATCCTAGAAGAAGTTGAAGTGGAACGCAAAGCAACCGTGAGGAAAGTTCCGACCCGCATATTAGGAACGGAAGTGAAGAAGCTACGCAACCGTGAAGTCAAGGTCGTCAAAGTTCAGTGGAGCGACGCGGAGGGAGACGCAACTTGGGAAACAGAAGCTAGAATACGCGCAGCCTACCCTTTTCTCTTCGAGGGTACATCTTTGATCTTTTTCCTTAAGTTGCTCTTTTATCTATATTTTTAGGTATATCTCCTCGACCTTATCTTTTAGGTAGAAACTCTTTGGATGAAAACATGTAATTGAAACATGTTATGGATGATGGTTGCAAGTGGTTGCAAGTGATTGCTAGCGGTTGCTCGTGGTTGCATATACACACACAATTTAGATTTTAGATCGGCTCAGTCACTTCATATTGCATATGCATATATATATATGTGTTTGCAATCGTATATGGTTGAAGTTTAATGTGTTGTCATATGGATGTTGCATTTGTATGAATGATTGTGCACTCATGTAGAATCATGAATAGGAAAATTTGCATACATAATGGATTCATGACACTTACATACCTTGCATTAAGGAGGTCAACTGAATCAGTATACCGACTGATTTTGCATTAGATAAGTACATGTACACACACACTTAGCATATGATCATGAAGCATTAGAAGTCTTTTAAGGACATTGGATGCTCGTGTTTGATGAATGAGTAGATGGATGTTTGGATGTTAGGATGTACATTCTTCCTAAACTTGAAGATTTTGGGGACGAAATCCTTTTAAGTGGGGGAGAATGTAACACCCCGTGTATTCTATAACAGTGAAATTCACAAATTAAAGTATAACTAATTTCAAATTAAAGAATTAAGGGAAACGGGATACGCCATTGCATTCATCTCGGAATTCTGCTTGAGATAGAGTTCGAGTTTGCGTAAAACGGACTCCGTATGAAGAAGATATGGCCTCTGGAAGTTTCAGAATTCAGTTTAAAATTCAAACAGACAAAAACAGCTCAGAAAAACCAATTCAAAATTCAAAATCAGGCCGGATTGGCCAGGGCGGGAATTTTCCCGCCCAAGGCACCCAGGTCGACTGTGTAGTCGACCTGGGGCTACCTAGGTCGACTAGGTAGTCGACCTGGGTCACCGGTGTCGACTGCCAAGTCGACACGGTGTCGACTGGCGTGTCGACCTAGCCCCTAACCCAGGTCGAACCCAGCCCCCCTGGCTGGCCTGGTCTGTGTTTGGTCGATTTTCTGAGCCTTGCCTTGTCACTAGGGCTAGGTGTCAGCTCCTGGTTGGTCTCTCCTTCAAACGAACGGCTATTATTACACCAAGCTCTATCGACGGTCCGAATCAACTCACAAACTCTATAAAAAGGACCTAAGACTCACCCTAATTCACACAAACAAAAATGGAGATGAGATCGTCATGCTGCGGAGGAAAGACTAGGAATAGCCGTCAAGAATTGAGAGGCAATTAGGAGATAATTCGAAAGCTTAAAGCAACGTCAATTAAATCAAAACAACGCCTACAACAAAGGATAGCATCTCCAAATTCAGAATTCAGATTCCTGAATTGAAGATTCATCATACGTTGTAAGTAGAGTGCTATTTCGATGTGAATAAATAATTGTGTTTCGATTTGTGTAAAGTGAGAAATGGAATTGTGGCGATAATAATCTATATTTGTATGTTGCTTTGATTTTAAGCGATTTGGAAATGTTCTGGTATACGATTGGATATTTGCAAGTATGTGATTTATGTTGGAAGTTAACAACCATATGTTGTGGTGTTTTATTTGGGATTCATACAAGTATATGATTCATGTTAACAACCATATGTTGTGGTATTTTATTTGGGATTCATATAAATACATGATTCATGTTAACAACCATATGTTGTGATATTTTATTTGGGATTCATGCAAGTATATGATTCACTATTATGCCAATATGATGTACATACTTTTACGATCACTTTTAGCATGTAATTGGATTCGACTAAGTATTATGGTTTATATGAATCTATGTTGGAATTGGCAAATCATACTTTTGTATTAGAAACAAAAGTAAGCATTTTTATGAACATGACTAAAATATGTTTGGTGTTATGCTTAGTTGAAAAACATGTTTAGGCCTATGTTGTTATCAAAATCATATGATAATATATGTGACACATAAGTTACATTAGAATTACATTCCACTTGCAAGTTTACATAGATAGATTAAGAACCATGATTCAAGTTTAGGTATGTTTATGCCATAATTCTATGAATAGAATAAAAACCATGATTCATGTTTAGGTATGTTTATGCTATGATCATATGAATAGAATGATTCACGTTTATGTATGTTTATGCCATGATTATATGCTGTTATCATGCAAGTTCACATATGCCTAATTTATGTTAATTAGTTCGCTATGTTGCAAGTTCATGCGTTCACACTCCCCTTTTTATGTTGCTTAGAATATATAAACACCATGTTATAAGCCTCCCCTTTTTCATGTGGCTAAGTCGGGTTTAAATGTTAAACCCAACATATGTTATATTGTAGCAAACGTATAAAACGGGGGTAATGGCGATTGGGTTAAAATATAAAACATATGTGTTGGCATGATTGACGCATGCCAATGACTTTGAAAAACAATTAAGTGGTGTAAATTAATTTCACCCAATAAAGATGAATTTGAATAATGGGCCGCAAATATTTACATATAAAAAGAAAAGAGACAAAATATGTAAATGTAGAAAATACGATGTGTTTAACCCGAGGTTGGATTGAGTTGTGATGTAAACCTGCCCGGAACCGCCCGGCTGTCTAGTAGCCACAACAATACCTATCCAATGTGGGTGGTTAAACACAGAGCCCAACAAGGACCCGAGGTTAGACTAAGTTGTGGCGTAAGACTGCCCGGACCCAACCGGCAACAGGCAGCCACAACAATACCTGTCTATTGTGAGGGGTCGAGGCTTTAATAAGACAATTAAGGCTGAGTCAGGATTAATAGGATTAAGTAAATTAAATTAATACTTAATCAAAATGGAACATGCTAAACTATACAGACTGATTGGGGGTTAGATTTACAAAACACTTAACCAACTTAGCATGTTGGCTAGAAATAGAAAACCTAGTAGTGGGGGACCCTTTTCAGCAGTAACCCTACAAGGTGTATCAGGATACCCTGAACTAGGCAGGGTGGGGCACGATTACTGGGCTGACTGTAAGAGATCAAATCGACGGCGGTGGTGCAGCAGTGTAGGTTCTAACGGGGTGCGGGCGTGCACACACTCCGACGCAGAAAAATAAAGCACTGGGCACCAGTACCATACCTGTGCATCCTAGGATTGTGTCTGGCCGCCACCATGGGACTTGATACACCCCATGGTGGGACCAGCATAGGTAACTACAACAACGGGGGCCGTAAGACACATGTAACTATGCGAGTAGGAGCCGATCATCAGAAATGGATCACTTCACCCTGATTATGGGGTGCCTACTGGGAACTAGTTTATACGGGTACAGAGTTAATATGGGGTACGATAGTACATTCGACTCTAGACAACTTATCTTAGTTTATGGTGCTTTCCCATTTCCAGTTTATACTTATCATACCTAGTTCTTTATTCATAGACTGAATAGTCCTAGACTTACTAAGGCTTTATGTCTGACTCTACTTTTCTTTCGTCTTCTTTTCTTTTGTTCCCCCCCAGGTCCACAGGGAGGGAATACCGCAGCTTGACCAGCTTTCACATCCATCTTGAAGAGGAAGAATGTATTGCTTGGATCTTTTTCGACTTTGGCTTTGGACAGAAATTATGGGACTTATGCAATTTATTTATGTTTTCTTTATGCTTCTTTAAATAATGTAATCAAGACAATTACGAAGATGTTATGTTTTTGGAAGTATTGTAAGACAAATTATGACATGGTTTGTGTAACACGTATTTTGTTGAAACAAAAGTTGTTGTTGTTTTCCGCTGTTCAAAAATATGTGTTCTTATATCTGTCTTGTATATCTGTGACTTATACTTACAAACCTCCACCAAAATTAGGGCATTCCCTTTGAGAGTGACCCTAACTGAGGTGGGGTGTTTCACTTGGTATCAGAGCATAGGTTTACCGGATAAGATAAAAGTTTTGAAAATTTATTTTGGAAAATTTAAAGAAGCATTTTTAAAGATAAAATATTATATTTTAAAAATGCAGAGTCCCCCAAAGCCATAGGTACTATCTTTTATCCTTCGTTTTGAATCTATCCTTTTTGTTTCAGCATGTCCGAAGAACTTAACTTGCCAGAGGGTATACCAATACCTGGTTGGTTTAGACGATTCTTAGAAGCAAGGGCCACTCGGCCAGGTCCTACCGTTCCCCCTCCCCCAGCTGCAGGAAATCATCCAGCTGCAGCAGCACCTCTTCCTCCACCTCCTCCACGGGGAAATACTTTTGCTAAGATATGTAAAGATTTTAAAGCTATGGGAGGAAAGGACTTCCATGGAACTGAGTCCTTCGTGGTAGCCAGAAATTGGCTGAAAGAAACCGAGGACTTATTCGTCATCTTTGAGGTAGAAGATAGGCAGAAGGTACAAGTGGAAGTGTGGCTACTTAAAGGTGAGGCTTCCTACTGGTGGGAAGTCACTAATGCAGAAAGACCAGTGGAAACATGGGAGGACTTGAGGGCAAGGTTTGAGGCTAAATTTCTCTAAGAAGCTGAAAGGAGTTTTCAGTTGGAAAAATTCTTATTTCTTAAGCAAGGGAATATGATAGTCAAAGAGTATGTTAACCAGTTCAATCAGCTGGCTAGGTTCGGACTGGACCTAGTCAACACCCCGCACTAGAAGTCTCTCCGCTTTGTCAAGGGGTTGAATGAGCCATTACACAGTTTGGACATGACCCATATACCCATGGGAGCTACGTAGGAAAGGTTGGTGCAGATGGCATTATTGAACGAAGAGGATAAGGGCAAGAAGGAGACAAAGGCAGAAAGCTCTCAAGGGAAGAAAGAGGGTTTGCAGCCTAAGAAGATAGACTTTAAGAAGGGCGGGAAAGACAACAAAGAGAAGAGGAAGTGTAATTTCTGTGGCAAAGTGGGGCACTTAGTGAAAGATTGCCGGAAAAAGAAGGCCAAGATGAATGGTTGGTGCTTTTCTTTCGGTGAGACAGGCCACCTGGCTAAGCATTGCCCGAAGAAACGAGGACAGGGGCAGAGGGCTGGATCCACCTCAGGGGCACAGGTTCATGTGCTAGAGGTGCCACCTCTGCAACAGCGAGGTATAAATACTTCTGTAGAAAGTGCAGTTTATCTTTATGATCACCCAGTTCGGACTTTATTTGATTCTGGCGCATCACACACCTTTATCTCGTCTACTTTAGTAGAATCTCTGCACCTGGAAACTAGTATGGTAGAGGACCCCTTAATTGTTTCAAATCCAATTGGGGGCCCAGCTTATTTATCTATGATCTGTGTGGGATTGAAAATTTCTATTCTAAGCGTAGAATTTAAATGTAGTGCCTTTGTTTTGGGCTTTTCGGGATATGGTTTGATTTTTGGCATGGATTGGCTATCCAGTAATGGGGCCATCCTTGATTGTTAGAAAAGGGTTGTTAGGCTCCTGACCCAGCTCGGTAACACTTTGGAAATTACTTGTAATCCCTCGTATGCGGTTATGCTTAGTTTTCTTGAATCGCTAGATGCCTCTGTCGACAATATGCAATCGGTTAGAGTGGTCCGGGAATATCTGGATGACTTCGAAGAGGTGAAGGGCTTGCCTCCAAAGCGGGAGATAGACTTCCGCATATATCTTGTAGATAATGCAAAGCCCATTGCGTTGCCCATTAGACACATGGCTCTACGGGAAAGGAAGGAGCTCGGTAAATAGATTAAAGAACTTCTAGAGAAGGGGTTCATTAGAAGGAGCATTTCAGAATGGGGCGCTCCGGTGGTGTTCGCTACAAAGGCGGATGGTTCAATCCGTCTGTGTGTTGACTATAGGGAGCTCAACAAACTAACGAAAAAGAATAGGCACCCTCTCCCCAGAATTGACGATCTGTTTGATCAGCTTGTAGGAGCGTCTGTTTTCTCCCAACTTGATTTAGCGACCGGATTTCATCAGCTAAGAGTGGCTGAAGATAGTATCGATAAGACAGCATTCAGAACCCCAGATGGCTTCTTTGAATGGCTTGTCATGCCTTTCGGCTTGACAAACGCACCCGCTTTCTTCGTGGACCTAATGAGTAGGGTGTTCATAGATTTCCTCAATAAGTTCGTAGTGGTCTTCGTAGACGATATCTCGATCTTCTCGAAGAATGAAGAAGAGCATGCTCAGCACCTAAGGGCAATCATGGAAACCCTACGAGTCCATCAACTAAAAGCCAAATTCTCCAAATGCCACTTTTGGAGAGAGGAAGTAAGATTTCTTGGGCACATAGTATCCAAAGAAGGGTTAGCTGTAGACCCGGCTAAGGTAGTAGCGGTGCAGGACTGGAAGACACCAAAGAACGCAACAGAAGTCCGAAGCTTTCTCGGGCTAGCAGGCTTCTATCGTAAATTCATCAGAGACTTTGCAAAGATATCAGCTCCGCTCACACGGCTGACCAAGAAGAATCTAGTGTTCAATTGGGACTTGGATTGCGAGTTTGCATTCCAACGACTAAAAAGGGCTCTTACACCAGCCCCAGTTTTGACATTGCCAGATGGAAGCAAGATGTTCACAGTTTATACAGATGCATGTGGGATAGGACTAGGTGCTATCTTAATGCAAGAAGGAAGGGTAGTATCTTATGGCAGAAAACAGTTGAAAGTGAACGAAAAGAACTACCCGACCCACGATCATGAGTTAGCTGCCATCGTTTTTGCACTCAAGTCTTGGCGACACTATCTCCTAGGTGAGAAGTTCGAACTTTACACTGACCATAAATCATTGAAATATCTTTTCTCGCAGAAAGATCTTAACTTGAGGCAACAGAGATGATGGAGTTTCTTGCCTCGTACGATTTTGAGATCTCCTACACTTCGGGCAAAGGCAACGTAGTGGCAGACGCGTTGAGCCGAAAGAAACTAACCCTAAGCCCTTTGTTTGTTGAAAGACAAAGCCTAGAGTCTATAGCCAGCTTTGACTTTAGGCCCTCCTCCAATTTTATACGAGGCTTTCTAGCATCTCTCGAAGTACGCCCGACTTTAGTGGACTCTATAGGGACAACACAACGCGAAGACCCTCAGCTTGTGGAGACGATTGATAGGCTAATTAGGGGTGATACTTCAAGTCACCCCAGCAGATACTCCATCGACGATAAGGGTGGGCTAAGGCGAGATAGAAGACTATGCGTCCCACAGACAAGAGATTTAGTAAAGAAGGTTCTCGAGGAAGCACATCACTCCAAGATGACGATACACCCAGGCGGGGATAAAATGTACAAGGACATAAAGAGGACTTTCTTTTGGAGCGGCATGAAGAAGGACATGGAAGATTTCATTTCTAAGTGTATGATTTTCCAATAGGTTAAGGCAGAGCAGAAAAAGCCTGGCGGTTTGCTCCATCCTCTAGAGGTCCCACAGTGGAAGTGGGATAGCATCTCAATGGACTTCATTGATGGGCTGCCTAGGTCTAGAAGAGGCAACACTAGCATTTGGGTAATAGTGGTTAGGCTTACTAAAAGCGCCCACTTCTTACCTGTCAAGAGTAAAAGAACTCCCTCATCCCTAGCATCTCTTTACCTCAAGGAAATTATTTGACTCCATGGAATACCCTCCAGCATTGTTAGTGACCGAGACCCTATCTTCACAAGTGAGTTTTGGCGGAGTCTGCAAGAAGCGGTAGGCACACAGTTATGCTTAAGCATAGCCTATCATCCCCAAACCGACGGCCAGACAGAAATAGTGAACAGCGTTTTGGAGGACCTTTTAAGACTGTGCGTCCTTGACTTCGGAGGGACATGGGAAGACCATCTTCCTTTGGTGGAATTTGCCTACAACAACAGCTACCAAGCAACCATCGGAATGGCGCCCTTCGAAGCCTTATATGGAAGACCGTGCCGATCGCCCACTTGTTGGTGGGAGTCTACTGACAAGCTCATACTTGGACCGGATATGATCCGTTAGACTTCAGAAAAAGTAAACTTAATACGGAGAAGGATGAAGACAGCCCAAGACAGACAGAAATCCTACGCCGACAAGAGGAGGACCGACCTTGAATTTGAGGTTGGGGACAAAGTTTTTCTTAAGGTATCTCCGCTAACGAATGTTGTTCGTTTTGGAACCACAGGAAAGCTAGCACCAAGGTTCGTAGGGCCATTTCCTATAATCGAGAAAATTGGGAAAATGGCCTATAGATTAGAGATTCCCGAAAAATTGGCCGGGGTTCACAATGTTTTTCACGTTTCGCACCTCCGAAAATGTCTACATGAATCTGCTGAAGTGGTAGAGCCAAATATCCTAGAAGAAGCTGAAGTGGAATGCGAAGCAACCATGAGGAAAGTTCCAACTCGCGTATTAGGAACGGAAGTGAAGAAGCTACGCAACCGCGAAGTCAAGCTCGTCAAAGTTCAGTGGAGCGACGCCGAGGGAGATGCAACTTGGGAAACTGAAGCTAGAATACGCGCAGCCTACCCTTTTCTCTTCGAGGGTACATCTTTGATCTTTTTCCTTAAGTTGCGCTTTTATCTATCTTTTTAGGTATATCTCCTCGACCTTGTCTTTTAGGTAGAAACTCTTTGGATGAAAACATGTAATTGAAACATGTTATGGATGATGGTTGCAAGTAGTTGCAAGTGATTGCTAGCGGTTGCTCATGGTTGCCTATACACACACAATTTAGGTTTTTGATCGGCTCAGTCACTTCATATTGCATATGCATATATATATATATGTGTGTTTGCAATCGTATATGGTTGAAGTTTAATGTGTTGTCATATGGATGTTGCATTTGTATGAATGATTGTGCACTCATGTAGAATCATGAATAGGAAAATTTGCATACATAATGGATTCATGACACTTACATACCTTGCATTAAGGAGGTCAACTGAATCAGTATACCGACTGATTTTGCATTAGATAAGTACATGTACACACACACTTCACATATGATCATCAAGCATTAGAAGTCTTTTAAGGACAATGGATGCTCGTGTTTGATGAATGAGTAGATGGATGTTTGGATGTTAGGATGTACATTCTTCCTGAACTTGAAGATTTCGGGGACGAAATCCTTTTAAGTGGGGGAGAATGTAACACCCCGTGTATTCCATAACAGTGAAATTCACAAATTAAAGTATAACTAATTTCAAATTAAAGAATTAAGGGAAACGGGATATGCCATTGCGTTCGTCTCGGAATTCTGCTTGAGATAGAGTCCGAGTTTGCGTAAAACGGACTCCGTATGAGGAAGATATGGCCTCCGGAAGTTTTAGAATTCAGTTTAAAATTCAAACAGACCAAAACAGCTCAGAAAAACAAATTCAAAATTCAAAATCAGGCCGGATTGGCCAGGGCGGGAATTTTCCCGCCCAAGGCACCCAGGTCGACTGGGTAGTCGACCTGGGTCTACCCAGGTCGACTGGGTAGTCGACCTGGGTCACCCGTGTCGACTGCCAAGTCGACACGGTGTCGACTGGCGTGTCGACCTCGCGCCTGAGCCAGGTCGAACCCAGCCCTCTGGCTGGCCTGGTCTGTGTTTGGTCGATTTTCTGAGCCTTGCCTTGTCACTAGGGCCAGGTGTCAGCTCCTGGTTGGTCTCTCCTTCAAACGAGCGGCTATTATTACACCAAGCTCCATCGACGATCCGAATCAACTCACAAGCTCTATAAAAAGGACCTAAGACTCACCCTAATTCACACAAAAAAAAATGGAGATGAGACCGTCATGATGCTGAGGAAAGACTAGAAATAGCCGTCAGGAATTGAGAGGCAATTAGGAGATAATTCGAAAGCTTAAAGCAATGTCAATTAAATCAAAACAACACCTACAACAAAGGATAGCATCTCCAAATTCAGAATTCAGATTCCTGAATGGAAGATTCGTCATACGTTGTAAGTAGAGTGCTATTCCGATGTGAATAAATAATTGTGTTTTGATTTGTGTAAAGTGAGAAATGGAATTGTGGCGATAATAGTCTATATTTGTATGTTGCTTTGATTCTAAATGATTTGGAAATGTTGTGGTATACGATTGGATATTTGCAAGTATGTGATTTATGTTGGAAGTTAACAACCATATGTTGTGGTATTTTATTTGGGATTCATACAAGTAAATGATTCATGTTAACAACCATATGTTGTGGTATTTTATTTGGGATTCATACAAATACATAATTCATGTTAACAACCATATGTTGTGATATTTTATTTGGGATTCATGCAAGTATATGATTCACTATTATGCCAATATGATGTACATAATTTTACGATTACTTTTAGCATGTAATTGGATTCGACTAAGTACTATGGTTTATATGAATCTATGTTGGAATTGGAAAATCATACTTTTGTATTAGAAACAAAAGTAAGCATTTTTATGAATATGACTAAACTATGTTTGGTGTTATGCTTAGTTGAAAAAAATGTTTAGGCCTATGTTGTTATCAAAATCATATGATAATATATGTGACACATAAGTTACATTAGAATTACATTCCACTTGCAAGTTTACATAGATAGATTAAGAACCATGATTCAAGTTTAGGTATGTTTATGCCATAATTCTATGAATAGAATAAAAACCATGATTCATGTTTAGGTATGTTTATGCTATGATCATATGAATAGAATGATTCATGTTTAAGTATGTTTATGCCATGATTATATGATGTTATCATGCAGGTTCACATATGCCTAATTTATGTTAATTAGTTTGCTATGTTGCAAGTTCATGCGTTCTTACTCCCCTTTTTATGTTGCTTAGAATATATAAACACCATGTTATAAGCCTCCCGTTTTTCATGTGGCTAAGTTGGGTTTAAATGTTAAACCCAACATATGTTATATTGTAGCAAACGTATAAAACGGGGGTAATGGCGATTGGGTTAAAATATAAAACATATGTATTGGCATGATTGACGCATGCCAACGACTTTGAAAAACAATTAAGTGGTGTAAATTAATTTCACCCAATAAAGATGAATTTGAATAATGGGCCGCATATATTTACATATAAAAAGAAAAGAGACAAAATATGTAAATGTAGAAAATACGATGTGTTTAACCCGAGGTTGGATTGAGTTGTGATGTAAACCTGCCGGCACCGCCCGGCTGTCCAGTAGTCACAACAATACCTATCCAATGTGGGTGGTTAAACACAGAGCCCAATAAGGACCCGAGGTTAGACTGAGTTGTGGTGTAAGACTGCCCGGACCCAATCGGCAACAGGCAGTCACAACAATACCTATCTAATGTGAGAGGTCGAGGCTTTAATAAGACAATTAAGGCTGAGTCAGGATTAATAGGATTAAGTAAATTTAATTAATACTTAATCAAAATGGAACATGCTAAACTATATAGACTGATTGGGGGTTAGGTTTACAAAACACTTAACCAACTTAGCATGTTGGCTAGAAATAGAAAAACTATTAGCGGGGGACCCTTTTCAGCAGTAACCCTACAAGGTGTATCAGGATACCCTTAACTAGGCAGGGGGGCACGATTACTGGGCTGACTGTAAGAGGTCAAATCGACGGCGGTGGTGCATCAGTGTAGGTTCTAACGGGGTGCGGGCGTGCACACACTCCGGCGCAGAAAAATAAGGCACTGGGCACCAGTACCATACCTGTGCATCCTAGGATTGTGTTGGGCCGCCACCATGGGACTTGATACACCCCATGGTGGGACTAGCATAGGTAACTACAACAACGGGGGCCGTAAGACACATGTAACTATGCGAGTAGGAGCCGATCTTCAGAAATGGATCACTTCACCCTGATTATGGGATGCCTGTTGGGAACTAGTTTATACGGGTATAGAGATTAATATGGGGTACGATAGTACATTCGACTCTAGACAACTTATCTTAGTTTATGGTGCTTTCCCATTTCCAGTTTATACTAATCATACCCAGTTCTTTATTCATAGACTGAATAGTCCTAGACTTACTCAGGCTTTATGTCTGACTCTACTTTTCTTTCATCTTCTTTTCTTTCGTTCCCCCCAGGTCCACAGGGAGGGAATACCGCAGCTTGACCAGCTTTCACATCCATCTTGGAGAGAAATAATGTATTGCTTGGATCTTTTTCGACTTTGGCTTTGGACAGAAATTATGGGACTTATGCAGTTTATTTATGTTTTCTTTATGCTTCTTTAAATAATGTAACCCAGACAGTTATGAAGATGTTATGTTTTTGGAAGTACTGTAGGACAAATTATGACATGGTTTGTGTAACACGTATTTTGTTGAAATAAAAGTTGTTGTTGTTTTCCGCTGTTCAAAAATATGTGTTCTTATATCTGTCTTTTATATCTGTGACTTATACTTATAAACCTCCACCAAAATTACGGCATTCCCTTTGAGAGTGACCCTAACGGAGGTGGGGTGTTTCAGAATTTTGAGCCATGGGTGGAAAGGACTTTGATGGAACAGAATAATTCGTGAAAGCACGGAACTGGCTCAAAGAAACTGAGGATTTGTTCGTTATCTTCGAGGTGGACGATAGGCGGAAGATACAGTTGGTCGTATGGTTGCTTAAAGATGAAGCTTCTTATTGGCGGGAGGTTACCAATGCTGAGAGACCAATTGAAACTTGGGAGGATTTCAGAATGAGTTTTGAAATGAAATTCCTCTCACAAGCTGAACGAAGCCTATATACGGAGAAGTTCTTAGCTCTCAAACAGGGAACCCTATCGGTCAAGGAATACGTCAATCAATTCAATCAGCTGGCCAGATTCGGACTGGAGTTAGTAAACACTCCATATATAATGGCTCTCCGCTTAGTTAAAGGGTTGAATGAGCCACTACACAGCCTAGCTATGACCCATATACCTATGGGTGCGACTTATGAGAGATTTGTTGACAGGCATTAATGCATGAAGAGGTAGCCAAAAGTGAGAAGAAAGAAGAAAAGTTTGAAGGGCCAAAGAACAAGAAAACGTGGCCTAAAAAGGAGGCACAAAAGAAGGGTGGAAAGTCTGAAGGTAAGAAGGAGAAAAAGCATTTTACTTGTGGAAGCTTGACTCATCTGAACAAGGATTGTAGAAAGAGGAGGGGCACTTGCTTCAACTGTGGTGAAATGGGACACTTCACTAGGGATTGCCCGAAGAAACGAGGGCAAGGCAGAGGACAGGACCTACTTGTGGAGGACAAGCGAATGCTGTCGAGGCTAGTGGATAGGATAGTAATAGGAAAATTTCTATATAAGGTTTAATTTCTTTGTCTGATTATGGAGTTAAAACTCTTTTTGATTCTGGCATTTTGATTCTGTAATTGAGACTCTGCACTTGAATACTAGTATTGTTTCTGATCCTGCTATAGTCTCAAACCCCATAAGGGTGACGACTCATCTGTTTGTGAAAAGTTGGGGTTTGAGGGTATATGTGTTAGGCGTTAAGTTGACTATGACGCATACATTCTGGGTTTTGTGAGATATGGTGGGGTTTTGTCATGCTCCGTTTCCTAAGAACCATTTGATAATCTGATCTGTACTAGTAGTCTATAAGTATCTGAATATTTCTGATAAGGTTAGGGGTTTTTACTCGAAACGTGAAGTAGATTTCCAGTTTTGACATTGTTTAATAGGAGTAATTCTCTGAGTGTCAATCTGATGTTGATTTCAGTCTTCGGGTTGATACTTAGGGAATTATTCTCTTAACCAATGTCTAATGGGAACAGAGCTTTTGTTTTAATTGTACTTGCTTCTATCACTCGTTTGTATCCTATCGATCGAGTCTTAGACCTTTAGTTAGAAACTAATGGGTGTAAACATGTGTTTGAGACATGTTATGTTTGATGGTTGCAAGTGGTTGCTAGTGGTTTCTCGTGGATGCATATACACACTAGGCACTAGATCGACTCAAAAACACTCTCATACTACATATAGATGTGTGTGCATTTTTTTTTCAATTTTTGTGGATGCAAAATGATTGACTCATCACATGGATGTTGCATTTCGATGAATGGTTATGCACTCATATAGAAATGATGTGTATCAAATAAGGGTTATTGCATACATAATGGACTCATGGCACTGATATAACTTGCATTAAGGAGGTCAATTGAATCAGTAAATCGCCTGATTTTGCATTAGATAAGAGACATATACACACACATTTGCATATGTTCATACAACATTAAAAGTTTTCTAAGGACAATGGATGCTTGTGGATGATGGTTGAGTAGATGGGTGATTGGATGGTAGGACACATTCTTCTTAACTTGAAGATTTCGGAGACGAAATCCTGTAAGGAGGGAAGAATGTAACACCCCGTATTTTCTGTTAACATTAAAGTAACGAATTAAAGAATACTTAATTTCAAATGTGAAAAGTAAGGGAAACGGGTTACGCCATTGCGTTCGTCTCGGAATTTTACTTGAGATAGATCCGAATTTGCATGAATCGGGCTCCGTATGAAGAAGTTATGGCCGTAAGAATTTTCATAAATTTAAATAAAATAAAACAGCTCAAAACTGAATTCAAAATTCAAAACAGAACCCAGAAGCGGGCTAGGCAGGAAATTTCCTGGCCAGGACCCAGGTCGACCTGGGTGACAGGTCGACTAGGGGGTCGAACTGGGTGACACATCGACTAGGGGTCGACCTGGGGGCCGACATCCTCCTCTACAGGACGACTTGTTTTGGCCCAAATCCGATTTTCTTTGGCTTGTGACGTGGTTTTGGATATTCTAATGGTCCAGATTAGTTCCAGGTTGATATCTAAGGCCCTAAACGCTTCTGTTCTCCTATAAATACATCCCTAAGCCAAAACCTAAATCTCTTACACTATAATCTAGCCTCCATTGCTCTACCCTTCTCTAAAAATAAATCATAGACATCGTTATGCTAAAGTTCTTTGTGGAATCAAGTTAGAATTCAAGTAGGGAATCAAAGGCTAATTCAACAACTTCAACAACTATTTTCTACGAATCAAATCTAAATTAAAGAATCAATAATCTATGTCAAGGGATAGCTATTCAGTTTCAAAATACATATCCCAGAAAACAAGATTTTCCTTTTGATTGTGAGTACAGTTATTTTCAGATATGAAATTTAATTATTATCTTGACATTTTTGTGATTCTGAATATGAGGCTATGCATACTTTGGTTTATCAGATCTATTTTTCTGTGGATCTAACTTATTAATATTATTGTGACTGTTCTCTATCTTTTCCCTCTTTTATTCCTTTTTGTTTTACAGACAGGCTACCACGAGCTTGAGCCAAATTCTCATAAGAGATGAACGCACAAACTCTAAATTTGGGAAAATATTGAACAATGCATAATTGGACATAGCTGATTTATGACTGATTTGAGAACACAACATATATTGTAATTTAAGATCTAGATCTGGGCATGCTATATATATGACGGTGTATGATTTGGGAGAAGGAGAATTATGCTATGATAACATATGACTTGAAATATGGGGACATAATGCATGTTATAATTCAAGATTTGATTTTGGGGACAAAATGCATGATGTAATTTAAGATCTAGGTTTGGGCATATTTTATATCATGATCTATGACTTGAAAAAAAGCGGGATATGTAACATAGGCATAAAGATCTACATTAAAATTAGGCTAACGATTAAATGTGAATAAGCTTAAAATGATTTATTTATTTTTGATATTTGGCATATGCTGAAAGCAAAGTCTATAAATTGGCATAATTCATATTGTATATCATGATTTGGGGCTTTTAGAGAATATTATGTATTGGGCAAGATTTAATTAAATTTGGGCATATGTCATATTGTGAATTATGACCATAAATTGGGCATGTAAAATGAGGCTTAATTTATGATTAGGCAAGATATGTTAATGGAACTTTAAGATATGTTTAATTCTGTTAAATTTCCTAATCCGCTAGATCTGTTGGAACTGAATACTGTGATTTGGGTATGTAGTTTGTAGGCTCGATCTAAAATTGAGAAAACATGTTAATAGAACCTTGAAGAATCTGCTGTAACTTATAAAAAAGTTAATTTGTTGAATAGGCATAATTAGTCTGATATTGGCATAATCCTTGAATGAATACTTTAGCTAAAAATGCTGAGACACGAGGTTAGACTCTGTTTGCGGTAGAAGGCTGCCCAGACCCAACCGACTTAAGCAGCAACCGCAAACTGCCAGTCTAATGTGAGAAGTCGTAGGCATAATCTATAGATGCTTAGACGAGGTTAGGTCCAGCTTGTGGCAGAAGTCTGCCCGGAACCGCCCGACACATCCAGCGGCCACAAGCTACTGACCTAATTTGAGAGGTCTGTGTATTAATAAGTAATTAATGCAATCTAAGATAAATATAATGCCTAAAACGTGTTGGGTGGATAGGATTAAATCAACTAGATTCTAATAAACCCGTTTCATGAATCTGTAGGCTTAATACAAGGTTAGGTGAAACAATTTGTATGTCTGTTAATCAGTACATCTGATCCATTAGTCTGAAAATTTGTTAACATGTATGTATGATCAGATAACTAGTTAATCTGAATTATGTACATCTGAAATCTGTAAACAAGTTAATCTAAAATCTGTTAGTCTGGGGACACAAGGTTAGGAGGGGTAATTACTTGTGTCATCTATTGTGTGGGACCCATATTAGTCAGTAACCCTTTTCTGGTATCAGAACTATGATCCAACACTAGGCAAGGTCAGGGCATGCTTACTGAACTTATTATAGGAGGATCACTCTGATAATGGCGAGGGGTGATGATGGTTAGTTCCCACCGGGTCATGTGCGTGCATGGATCCGGTCTGCTCTGGGGAAGTTAAGACTTCGTGACATATGTAAATAGGTATGTGTCTCTCCGTGGGTTGCCACATTAGGGAGTGATACACCCTACTGTAGGGATGACACATGGTATTTATGTATTAGGGAGCCGATCGCTTTGGGGTAGAATTAGTGGTACACCTAGTTCTGTCAATTTCTGTTGGGGTGGTAAAGGCTTATTGGGGTGGTAAAAGCCCATTGCTAGCATTCTGTTTCTGTACCATCTGTTTTTGTTGGGGTGGTAAAGGCCCGTTCTTAGCATTCTGTTTCTGTACCTTCAATTTATGTTGGGGTGGTAAAGGCCCACTACTAGCATTCTGTTTCTGCAAGATTATTCTGTTTCCATTTCTGTTTCAGTTTAGACAATAGTGTAACACCTAATCCTGTTATACTAGTATTAGTGCAGAGAATTAAGATATAGGTAGGAAGCATATCTTGGTCTATATCATTCTGTTTAACTTAAGCATACCTACTACCCTTGTTTCTGTTATCTCTCATCCAGTTTTACTTACATGTCATGATACTATTATCTGTTTATATGCTGGAAGTCACTGGACTCACCAGACTTATGTCAGACCTACTTTTCTTTGCCTCTTTTCTTTCCATTCCCCCCTCAAGGTGCTCAAGATGGAAACGTAGGGGCTTGATTCATATTCTCTCTGCTTGAAGTGTTTGAAATATTGCTTGGCTTTGACTCTATCTTTTCGTGACAGTTTATGTTGGGGATCATGGCTTTAAAAATTATGCATTTGAAGGCTTTTTACAAGACTGATATTTATGTACCTGAATTCCAATGTTGTGGTTTTGAAAGATGTAACCAAACTTATTTCTGTTACTATTTTAGTAAAGTTATAAATTTTTCACGTACTACTTTACCTGTCTTGCAATATTTTGTTCTGTTTACTTATAACGTTCCACCAAAGTTAAGAATTCCCTTTGTGAGTGACCACAACGGAGGTGGTGTGGTACATGGATCCTGTTTTAGTCATTTTAATTATAGTAAATTTGTGTTAAGGGCTTAATATTAAGTCCCAATTCTTTTCTTGGACACGGGTTTTAGAATATTAGTTTCCAGGAAAAAAAATCAAAGCCTACGTCTTCATCTTCTCAAACAGCCATCGTCATATCTGAAATCATGTGTTCATGGAAATTAGATCAAAAATAAGCCGTCATTTCTTGTGTAATCAAATCGCTTGTTTACTTTTTGGCAAAAAATTAGGCGTTAATTTCTTCTAATATCAAATTCGACATTAATTGTTGGAAATTGTGAGTCGAATTTGTTCATTTGTATTGTATAATTTATTTTCTCTATTGGATTCATTGTTCTTTCATGAGTGTTTATGTATGTTTGTATTTTTCATTGTCAATTCGATGTTTGATGCCGTTGTTGATGCTTTTGTATAATTTTTATTAAGGAAGGCTGTTTTGATCTATTAGAGGAAGGTTTCATTTGCTGTAGTTGGAATAATGAACTCTTAAAGCTATTCTTGTGATAAAACAAGCAATGTGTATTTAGCCTGGTTGAACCATTCAGTTTTAATTATGATTTTTGTATTTATACTATAACTTCAAATTTGGCTTGAGCAATCAAACTATTCATTTTTGTCAGTCAGTTCTATTTATACTCAATTTGGTTATGCAGTTGGATCTTAAATATTATTATTTGATGACGCATGTTATTTAGTTTTTGATGATTTGTGATTCGCAACAGATATATGATTATATCTTTTTTTTAAAATTATAACTGAAAATAAAAAATGTATTAGATTCTTTACTGGAAAATAATAGGTTGGACGTAAAATGATAAATGATTCACTGAGAACTACATTTTAATGTTTATTTAGAGAAAATTATAATGAGCAATGTCCTTATGCTCAATTCATTAGCGAAAATATATGAGTTTTTTTTCTTCCCTTACAGTGTAGGTTTTGTAATTTTGAAGAATATTAATAGTATTTGATACCTGATTTTGTATAGTCCTGATAATGTTTGTTTGAAAAAGATAACAGATTTTATAGGATTTAAAAAGATAATTGATTATATCTTTAAAAAGATAATAGATCTTGTGGGAGTTGGTGACTTGTGATGTGTAATGTTGTACGTTTTGGCACCAACTTACGAATGCTGTTTTATTATTAGTACTATGGTTATACTTATATAGAAGAAAGATATATGATTTTATCTTTTATTGATTGTATTTTAAGTTATCTTGATTTTAGTGATGTTATTGTGATGGTTGATGCTGAAAACTTTTATGATGAATTAAATAATAAATTTGTATTATCTGATGACATAAGTTTGTAATATGTAAAATGTTTATATTGAATTTAATAATGAATTTACTGTGATGGTTGTATAGTACTATGTTGTATTAACACATATTCAACATAATATATAAGATTTTATCTTTCTTAGCTTAGCTCAATAATAAAAATGATTATTGAAAATTCATGATAAATTACCATACTTTCATCTTAAAATTATTAGAATTTATGTTGCAGGTCGCTAGTTAAAATTAGATTTAATAAATTAATTGTTATTTGGAGATTGGTGTTGGTAAGTATGTAGAAAAGATAAAATGATTTATCTTTTATATTTTAACTGCAACACAGTTTACATAAGATAATAAGTTCAAAAAATTTAGTAATATAAGACAAGCAGTATATCAGTTTTATATACAATACTTATTCATCGTAAAACCAACCTTAAGTATAGCTTTGTATCAGCTGTAAAATTATAAAGATAAATGATTATATATTTTGGGTAGTATAAGATAATTTGATATATCAAACAGTGATTTAGTTAAATATATTTATACAGTTTGAAAAGACTATAGCAGTAAGTTTATAATGCAGTTAGAATATATTGAAGCAGTGCTGTTAAACCTTGTAAGTTTTACGAAAATTTTCATAATCCAATGCAATACACAAACAATCAGCATACACAGAAAATTAATAGTCATTAACAATGTATCCAAAAAGAGTACAAATAATTAAATCCATTACGTCTATAATGATCTTGTCCATTGTTCACCATCAAGCATTATGAATTAGAAACAAAGTTTTTATCTTCAGAAGATGACTTATCCTTTGCCCAGCAGAAATCTTCATTATGGAATATTCCGAATGCAATACTAGCTCTTAGGTAATTAATTTCTATTTGAGGTATGGTTGCAACAAGACATCTATCTTGTGCTAGTTTTGTAATATTCATAATCACATACATTCCGCAATCATATCTCTTGTAAGAAAGATAAATCCTTTTTAAGATGGTTAAATTTAAAATAATTTTATAATTCTTATTTCAAAATTAATATATACATATATATGTATGTATAAGTTAATGTATATAAAATAGAAGTTACTAAAATAGATAAACGTATTTATTTTATTCAACTTTTTAATTAAAAAATATTATATATTTATTTTATAGTAGCAAAGATTAACATAATTATAATATAATTTAATATAGTATTAAAACATTTAGTAAATAAGTTTTTATGTCAAAAAAATGTAGTTTTATGTACGTATGTATAACATAAACAACAGATTTTGAAAAAGATAAAACTATTTATCTTTTGGTGTTGTTCATCATATGTGGGAAAAAAATTAAACAGTATAGCAGTAATATAGTATTACCCATTATGCTGTTTAGCACATTCTCCAACTGTAAGTATAGATCATTTTTTGGTATTCTCCGTAGTTGGTTCCTTTTGAAGTTTCTTTTTTATGTCATTGACTAAATTTTTCTGTATATAATAATAAGAATATTTATTAATTTAGTTAACATAGAAAAATTAAACATTCAAAATGTCTTACGATTTTTAACGCGCTTTTTTGTGCCTGGTGGTAAATCTTCCATTTCTACATCTGTTTGACAAAGAATCATACAGTGTCCAGTCTGAAAATTCTGGTTCAAATGTTAAAAGTACCTAGTGTGACTCTTCATGAATTGGAAATAAGAGTACATCACATTCTATATCTTATAGTGCGGTTGTCAAAGCTGGAATAAACGAATGAGTTTTGACATTTTCTATGACAATATAACGCTTTTCTGTATAAACAAAGTAATACAAAAGTTATACAAACCAGATTTATTAATGAATCATTACGTATATGTCTATAATAATGATCTTACTGTCACTGTGGTATTAAAGTAAGCTATGTTTGAATTGACATCCCACATTTTTGCCACTTTATACCAGAACCAATCAATTATCTGCGCATGCATTATATCAGAGTAGTTGCATGCAACGATACAGATTTCGCTTGGACCTAATCGATCGCTAAATTGACCAAGATTGTTCAAAACCCGGATACACTAACTCGCATACAACACATCAAAACAAATAACAGAAGACTTTTATATACATCATAATAATGTTACATCACAGTACAAAATATATCAGACTATATCAAAATATAATACATCAGAAGAATAATTTACAACAATTGTAATACAATGTAGTGGAAACAAGAAAACTACACAATGAAATACCATCAATGCTCTGGACACAGCTTTAATCTTCAGTCTAGAATACTGCCCAATAAATAAATATCTGCAAAACAAACCACTCGACTTCCCGTGTGAAAAATAGGGGCATCCAAGTTTGCAAGGGAAAAGCAAACTACTGGTCAGTTATGGGACAAGTGTGAGAAACTCTAACGGGTTTTCCCCCATGAATTCCAGTGTATGCAATATCCCAATCTACCCATTTAGATTAATCACCAAACTTAGATTTTCCAAATCTAATTCAATTTACAGAAATTATTCCTTTGGACTTTATTTCTCGATTTCTATTTCAAATCATTTGAAATACATATCTAACTTTTATATCAAAGTAGATTTAACTTCAGGATCTCAAACCAAATCATTTGGAAATATGAATTCCAAAACATAACAATGCATACAAACAAGTATGCAACCAAATATTGGGAATCTTCCCTCAGACAAAGCAGTAAGCGCCCCTCCAACTCGATATATACATATATATATATATATATACTGTTGGCCACTCACCCTAAGGTACTAGATCCAGCCCACACTTTTAGTCGCTCTCGGGTCACCTTCTCTTTAGCCACATACTTGCTAAATCATTTTATATCCCGAAGTGGGGAAAATCATTTCACAACATAATAATCATAAGTACTTTCAAATTATAGTACTTCACATCGACAATTCACACATATGATTAGTCACTATTAATCACATAACCTTTGAGCTTGTACGTCTCAAAGAAGGGTGTTAAGCAAGAGAATAAATTCTCCACCACCAAATAGATACATCATTAATAGAAACTAATTGAATATGTGATGAACTACAATGTAAAACCATAATACATTTTCAGATCATTGGGTTTTAGCGCTCAAAATCCTTTCTGTTTTATTAAACTTTTGTAAAACATTCCCTATCCAAAATCAGGAATACCTTTCTTTTCACTTAAGAAAAATATCATTTCAAAATCTTTCATTAAATTTGAAAAGAACACAACAACATCGCTACACATCTCATTGTCAAATCATGAAGTGTTTTAGAAGATGTTAGCATACTAGTATTTCTACCAGACCCAATGCTAAATGTAAAAGCATATCTTGCTCATAAACAGGTCGAGCACAATCCAAACAATCAATCAATCGAAATCAATATCAACAACCAAGTAAATTTGGTTCAATTACATTTCATGTTCTGGGTAATCTAATTACCGTCTATACATTCACAGCCTAGTTAAAGATTTATTCATACTCCAATTGGTTTTACTCCCAAAAACCGTTTCTTATTGATTGTTCAACTTTCTGGAAATTAATCCTGCTTTTATCCGGGTTAAAGAACTAATGGCATTTAAACACAGTTCACGACAAACCCAAAATCCAATTTGATATTAAATATAAGGCTCAAAATAGAAATTATATCAGCTTATATTCAATATCAAATTTTGAAACCAACGAATATCGTGTTGGAATAACGATATCAATATCTTCCAAATTCCCACAACAATATCCATATAATCACCGAATCCACTATCAATATATTCCTAAGATTATTTCTAGTCTAATCCATTCCAATTCATATATTGGAAATTTTCGGTTATATTTAAAACTCTTTCCAAAACCTATTTATTTATTAAAAAATTATTGGATTATAAATTGTTAGATCCAAAATTGGGTCTAATACCCAAGCTGTTCTGATATACGAAGAATTATAACTACAATATGAAGAAAAAGCGGAAAAACACGCGAAATTTATAGTGGTTCGGCGTTAACAAGCCTACGTCCACTTTATAGGTAGTTGATTATGTGCTGAATGCAAATACAATCAGTAGTTTCACTCGATCTCACTCTTACAATTATGATTCTCTCAATAATTTCAGGATAACTCTAAGTAGAAACAATGGAGATATGATAATGGTGGAGTCGGATCTCTCAATTGCCAAAAGATCCCCAAAAATGCCAAGTTCCGGGCTATTTATAGCTGATTTCTTCAGGCGGATCGCGGTTATAAGTGGCACAAATCTCGAGAATCTCGGACTGGTTCGTAGCTTGATCGAGAATTGGTCAATATGACAATTGTGAACAGGTGTCGCGAGATCCATGTGTTTCGGATCGTGGTAGAATGGGTCATGGCCTCCATCCTCTGGCTTCCGAAGTCGGATCGGATCGAGCTTGCTGGGGAGGATCGGATCGCATAGAAAGCTATGATCCGATGGTACGCTGTGACCCGAGATGGCGCGCAGTGATCCGAAGAGTGTTGAAAGACCGCAATCGGGTTTCCAAGAGTTGAAAGGAGTGAAGCTTCATATTTCCTTCTTGTGTGTGAACCTTGGTGGCTTGGTCAAAATGCTAGCCAACATTTTGCCACCTAGAAGTATGTTCTATTGAGGATGGAACATGCTTCAAAAGTTCTGAGTTGTCTTTTCGCGAAGTGGCTCAAATCAGAGGTCGTGTCTGCCCGTCCGTATCGTCGCATCGTTTTTAAAGAGACACATCGCTCAACTAGTATAAATGTCCAATAAAATCTTCAATCTTTTCTCCGTTTATCGGATAATTTCTATCTCTGGAATTTTTGGAAACTTCGTTGTCGAATTGCCAGGTAAACTTCTGAACTTTCACAAGTATTTCTGAATTTTCATTTTTGACAATTGTTTGTCGGATCGGGTCGCCACAACACCCCATGGTCTGTGGGATGAAGCGCTCGCTCTGGTTCGATTTCCGTGTGCGCTTTAAGCACGATGGGCTAGTTCTCGTCACGAGTCAATTGAGGGATCAGCTTCCTTTCTCTCCACTGGGCTCGGAATCGCGACCCACTAGGCCCCACGGTTCGAACAAGATAAGAAATGGAAGATCAAAGGCCACAAATTTGCCTATATAAATCCGACCCCTCCTCCATCTTCTTCCTTTCTTCTTTCTTTGCACAGCCGCCATCGATCTTTCATTCCAAACCCTAACTCGTGATCCCCAAGAGATAATTTCCTTTTGCGATTTTAGTTAAAATGAGATAGGTAATTATGCTAACACTTTACTGCATCTTCACTTTCGTTTCTCTCTGGTTTTCACTGATTTGAGAGGAGAGGGCTACAGAGTTTTGTGGAAACTGTGGTTTTTTGGAGGGACGGTGCTGCTGCGTTTGTGAGTAAGGAGGAGAGACGAGGAAGAAGATGGGAGAAAGGATCTGTTCGGCTCGTGGATGGGGACCTTAACTCGGATCGTGAGAAATTAGAAAGTGAAGTGAAAGTGACATTTTGGACAACGGATCGGGTCGAGGAAAGTGGGATCGTGGAGACACAGAAGCATCGGTCCATGGGAACGAGACATAAAGTGGATCGTGGGGGGTTATCACGATCCGGTCAGGTAAAGCACAGGACGTCAAGAATCCCAGCGTTCCGTGACCCGAAGCCTTTCCACATTCTAAAGCTTCTGCTTCACGAGCCGACAATACATAGCGATCCGAACCCCGTCTCACGAGCCAATCCAATGAACAACCTGATAAGCATGTTGGCCAAACAATTCAATTTAACTCTAGTATCTCAATGGACAGTTAGGCTAGATCCCTTAAAAGATCCTTCAGGACTGACCAGCAGCATAACTTAACTGCATATGACAACTAATACTTCGATGATCTTGCTAATTTTTACGCTTTCTTCCTATGCACACACAAACACACACTTGCACTTGCACACACGGGGGACGGGCAATTATATTCTTATTTCTCATGTTTACTTGCCTAAACATTAATGTCGGATAATCATTCTCTTTCAAGATCTGAAACAAAGATGGACCGCGAGTGGTATGAGCATCGCAACCCTTAGGTTCTTCCAATTAATCCAGAGGGTGAGGATTCTGAATCCGAATATGAAGCAGAAACAAAATCAGATTCATCTGAGAGTACCTCGCTTGATGAGGAGTCCGAGGTAGATGACCGAACTCCCGATGAGATTCCTGGTGCACTAGAAATAGAGAAATTCACTGACTCTTTAGCTTCCAAACTAGATGACATAAATCTTAAGAAAATCTGCTTGAAACACGGGATCACCTGGGATGATGTGAGAACACCTGGAAGCGAAGATAGACCTCATCTGGCTCCGCAAGGGTATATGACAATCAACCGACTCATGCGCTGGGTAGGCGCTATTCCTCCGTTTCCTCCAATCGTCATTGAAACCTTAAAACGATTGGGTATTGCTCCGATGCAACTTCATCCCAATGCCTACGTAGCCCTATACACTTTATACATCGCGTATGCGGAAATCCTGCAAACTGAGCTCACGTTTAAAGAATTGAAGTTCTATTACCTTTTCAAGCATCGTTCTACAACAACCCCAAATTTTTCTTTTTTCGAGTCGGTAGTCAATAGGAAGGTCTTGTCTGATGGTTACAGCAACATAGGGGATCCCAAGGCATATTGGTTCCATATAAAGCGACAGGCTGGGTGTGCGAGAAGATGGCTTAAATCAAGTAAATTTTAAACCTTTGAATAAATAACCTGTTTAAGAAATCAAAGCGCTAACATGCTTCTTTTCTCTATGTAGATCAAACCTTTCCAAAGACGGAAGGCTCGGTGTATAGTGATCGACTATCCCTTCTTCTCAAAAGCAAATATGACTTCCTAAGGATCAAGAAATGTACTGACGAGAATCTTCACCTGCACCGCCTTCTGGATATAAGATTTGGACTAGGTGCGGGTGGCAAGACCTTACAAATATGTGCCCCCGGTCGCGGGAGAAGGAACGTCACAGGCAGCAGAGACAACTAAACCTCCCAAGAGTCCTTCACCGATGATTAACCACGATGATGAAGATTTAAATATATATAGAGGAGATGAGGCCCGTGCTGACGAGCTTAAGGAAATCCCAGCCTCTCCGAGGGGTTCCCCCTCAAGGGCCTCTTTACCGATTGAGCCTGCCGCTCCTAATGATTTAACAGAGGAGCAGTTATTCAAGGAATTGAACAAGATTCCTATACCCAACGATGTATATACACATGAAGATTTCGAAGGGGAGCCATTTTTTCCTATCTCTGAGGAAACATATGCTCCAGTTGAAGGACGAGAAACCACCCCGACGAGCCTAACTTCGGGCCCTGGTCTGTTAGGGGGAATTATATGGGATGCACAAATCACATGCACTGTCTGACTCCACACTTTTATACCAACTGTATTTAAAGTTTTAATGTGTACTTGTTTCTTTTGTAGGTAAGATGACTTACAAACGATCTTATTCTCATCGCTCCCTTCGTGAAGGCACACCTAGTCTTCATTCAAATCCAAATCCTGCTCGCAGTGATAGTCGGGGAAGGGATAGTTATCGGCCTCGCGATCCTCCTCAAACCTATTCTACACGATCCTGATCTACTTCCAGGCATGGTTCTTGGAAACCTCACAATCGTCCGCTGCCACCGACTGGGGGTAAACAGCTCCCTAGGGACTTAACACCTCCAAAGAGTACGCCTTCTCACGTCCAATCTTCAAAGAAACAGCGCGAGTCAGAGGACAAAAATAAAGACGAGGGCAAGATCGTGAAGAAAGGAAAAGAAGCTCTGGTTTCCCCTGATGATCACGACTCCGACAGTCTCGTTGCACGAGATGCTATCCACAGCCCCGAAAATCAGGCTAGATTGGTGCGCTTGCGCAAGGAATTCCCTGATATTTTCTTTGAGAGGATGATATTTGTACCGGATCTTGAGCCGGTTCCTAGGGACTGGGATACTGAGGTGATAGGATATGTGTGCCATATAGCCAAACAGTATGAGGTAATGAAAAAGCACGTCGTTAACCTTTCAAATGCCATCCATCGCCTAGAAACAGACGCGGCCAGATCCAAGGTGAGAATTGAGAATAATGACAGGTCCAGGAGCAAAATGGAAAAAGACTTGGAAGACGCGCAGGCCCGTCTGGATTTAGCTCAGCGAGACGCAGAGAACTACAAGACAGATCTGGAGGAAGCTAGAAAGTGTTTTCGTAGCATGCTAGATTCTAACAATCAAGAACGATTATCTTTGAAGAAGGAAATAGAGGATCTTAGAATGGCCAATGCTGATTTGAGGACAGCGCAGAGTCATTTTGATGCCGAGAAGGCTGCTTAGGAGAAGGAGAGGGTGGACTTAAAAAACAGTCTTGCGGCTGCCGAGAAAGAAAAGGAGGCCTAGAGTGACCAATATGTTCAGGCTGAGGAGCGAGCAGTTCTTGCTGAGACTAATGCTAACAGCATTCTTGAATCGGCTTCCACCACTGTCGACAAGCTTGCCGAGGCTGAAAAAGAAATAGAAGGTTTTGGGGAGTTGATATTTGACTTCTTAGGCCAAGTCATCAAAACTCGAGATATCTCTTGGATCCTAGACTACCACGTTACTCTTGCCAACATATGGGATGCAATTGTCGAGGATGAGAAGCAGCGATTGAAGGTCAATGAGATTGATGAGGGCTAGCTAACGCAGAGACTCCTCAATGGAAAAGAACCCGAGGATTTGGAGTAGGGGGGACGCCTAATCCAAGAAGAGGTAGAAAGGGAGAAGACTGAGGCCAAAGGCAAAAACAAACTTGATGAAGGCTCGAGCTCAGTGGCGGAACCCAAAGCCTTTTAAAAAGAGGAGTATAGTCCTGACGATCCGTTGATTCCTTTGATCCCAACTCCTTCGGCTATGGGAGCTCCTACTGTAAACTTGGATGAAAAGTCAGCTGAAGGTATTTCCATATTTTCCCCGCAATTTGTCAAAGTAGTTATGACTTTTTGCCATTCTACGGATCAGCCCGTTGAGTTACTAACATGTGCCTCTCATAATACAGGTGACACACTGACCGAAAAAAAGGGAGAAGAGAAGGCAGAGGCAGAGAAAGTTGATATCCCCTGAGGCACTGATGCTGAAATTTATGAGATTTCAAAGCAAACTGAGGGTGGTGAAAAGGTAACCATGGCATCTATGGTACCCAGCACTGATGTTCCTGCAGATGCCGAGGTTATTGCTGCTTTGAAGGACACAGACGGTGGTCACGGGGATGAAGAGCATGACGTTGTTATTACAGATGAAATCAAGGGTGGTGGTGATGAAACCTTGGCTGATCAACATGATGAGGAGGAGAGGCAGTTGCTTCTTATGAAAGGGGAACATGACCTAGTATATGTGCCCCCTATCTTTGAAATCGATCCCAAAATTGGGTTGGACATAAGATTTTCCTCCCAATAAATAACTTCACAACTAGCCCCTCAATCTTCTAGTTCTTCGCCAGAGCCTGTTGTTGATAAGAGGAGGAGGAAAAAAGGTGATCGTTTGGATGTTGACAAGGAGGAGTCAGGGAAGCAGAAGAAGAGCAAGAAGCCAAAATAACCCCCCAAGCATGAGTAGGATGCAGATATTAGTTCATATTCTGGTCTTAGGATTTTTAGACTTTCCACTGGCCATAAAATGTAATTGTGAGAATGGCCCTTGCTTTTGTTTAGCTATCATATCTTGTATCCCTACATCTTACTAAATAAAAATTGATTTTTGTTGCCTTTAATTTAATATGCAATGCAGTGATTCCAAGTTCCTTGCATCTCTGTGCAACTTCCTGAGTAGACAGCATAATGGCATGGGGGGATTATTCGTCTTGGTCGACCTTGACTTTCATCCTTGTAGTGATATGAACAAGAGTTTCCCTTCAAGACAAATTAGTCACATAAAAAGGAGAACTAAACCTACGAACCTGCAATTTTAATTTATCGCATTAGCCACAAATATTTTAACCATAACTAATCGAAAATTAATTCGTTAATTGCATTAGCAAAATTTTAAAATTTCTGTGCAGAGATGTGATGTGCGTGTATATTCCACCAATCAATCATTTAATATGATGCCTAGCCAGGGCTTATTAATGATTGATTAGAGTCATGTGTGTTGCCCCCTATTATGAAAGGTGGGGGGGGGGGTAAGGATTCTTTTAGCGCTAAATTTCTAACAATTTTATACTCTCCCGATCCTTCAGCAGGTTTGAGTTCGAGCTCGTTTCAGGTCTGCTCTCCGATCCTTCAGCGGGGCAGAAATTCTGGGGGCGCTAAATCTCTGGCGCCTTTATACTCTCCCAATTCTTCAGCGGGTTAGAGTGGTGGCAAGGCAGTTTTATCATGGTGCACCTTCACGCCTTGCGGACGTCATATTCACGTCCTTTATACTCTCTCCTGATTCTGGGGAGTTAGGGTTTGATCGTGGGGTGATTTACTTTGCTGCACCTTGTGGTCCTCGATTATGGTTCCTCTTTCACCTTGTAGCAAAATGGATTGGATGTTCCAATGTTGCTACATAATCTGCGGCAAACTCAAAAAACAACAACAATTTATATTAATCGAAATAAAGCAAATAGGTAATGGTGTAGTGAAGGTAAATGACACACGATATTTTATAGTAGTTCGGTCGAATCATGACCTACGTCCACTTTATAATCTTTTGTTCAAGTAACCAGACTATTCTAGGCAAGTCGTGCCTTTTTACATGGTGCTAGAAACAAAAGAATGAAACTGACGATTTCACGTCAGGTAAGGTCGCAAATGCTGGGCGTTCCACACTCTGTGGATTTCGTCTCCATCTACGGTTGCTAACTTGAAGGTTCCATTATCATGTCTTCGCAGGATGGAATATAGTCCTTCCCATTTTAGACCCATATGCTCTGAGTATGGGAAGATACGTTTTAGAACCAAGTCTCCGGGTTCAAAGGTTCGTGCTCGGTCTTTCTTGTTGTAATATTGAGCTATCTGCTGCTTATGTCTTAAGGCACGTAAATCGGCTTCGTCCCTCTTCTCTTCGATCATGTCCAAGGATTCAAGGTGCAACTCATTGTTGGTCATCCAGTCATAATAGGTGACTCGGTGAGAAGGAACTTCTAACTCGACCGGGATGACCACTTCAGTTCCAAAGGCGAGGGAAAATGGTGTATGGCCCATTGCCGATTTATAGTTCGTTCTATAAGCCCATAGTGCCAAAGGCAATTCATCAACCCACATGGCCTTGGCCCGCTTCAATCTCTTCTTCAAGATAGATTTAATCATTTTATTTGTCGCCTCCACTTGGCCATTCGCCTGCGGATATGCCACGGAGGTGTACCTTTTCTCGATGTGGTATTTCCGGCAAAAATCTCTAAACTCGGTGCTATCAAACTGAGTTCCATTATTCGTTATGACGCTTCTTGGGATTCCAAATTGGCATATAATCTTTCTAACAACGAAGCTGATTACTCGCTTGGTTGTTATTGTGGTTAATGGCTCTGCTTCTACCCATTTGGTAAAATAATCCACGGCTACGATAGCGAATTTTACTTCGCCCTTTGCTATGGGGAGGCTTCCAATGATATCGATTCCCCACATAGCAAAGGGACCTGGACTCGTCACCATCTTCAGCTAGCTTGATGGGGCCCTATGGATCTTAGAAAATCTTTGGCAGGCGTCACAACGTCGCGTGTATTTGGCCGCATCCTTATTTACGGTTGGCCAGAAATAACCATATCGTATTATTTTCTTTGCTAATGTTTGGCCTCCCGTGTGATCTCCACAATCGCCTTCATGTACTTCTTGCAATACGCGTTGAATATCGCTGTGGGCAATACACCGCAGGAGGGGCATTGAAAATCCTTGTCTATACAGGACTCTCTCTTGCAACACAAACCGAGAGGCCTTCTGAATTATTGCACGCCTCTCACTTTTCTTCGCAGGGAGCGTTCCATACATTAGGAAATTCTTCAAAGGAGTCATCCACGACTCCCTTTCAGGTTCAACATCTGGTACCGGATCAACTTCCATCTGATCTATACTAGGTGACTGTAAGACTTCTATCTGGACCAGTTCTGTATTTTCAGGTATGTCAGAACTGGCCATTTTTGCTAATTTATCTGCTTTTCGGTTCTCTGCTCGAGGAATGTGGGATATGGTGTGATTGTCAAAACCATCCAGCAACTTTTTCACTTTTTCTAAATATGATATCAGCCTAGGACTTTTGGCCTGGAATTTTCCTATGACCTGGTTCACAACTATTTTACAGTCGCAGAAGATGTCTAATTTCGGAATCTTCAACTCCTTCGCGTGTTTCAAACCAGCAATTAGGGCTTTGTATTCTGAGTCGTTGTTAGTGGCGTGGAACTCCAATCTGAAGGCATAGTACATCAGCCGTTTTTCTGGAGTTTCGAGCACCACTCGGGCACCAGATCGTCTAGCGTTCTTTGCTCCATCAGTGAACAACTTCCAGGCACTGGGATCAAGGAGCAGCCCTGGCGGATCGACTTCTTCGCTTATTGTGTCATCTTCTGGGATAGTGAACTCTGCTATGAAGTTCGATAGCACTTGCCCCCTTATTGATCGCCGGGGTTGAAAATTCAAATCGAACTGACTTAGTTCAATGTTCCACATAATTAATCTTCCCGAAGCCTCTAGCCTTTGAAGAACCTGTTTTAACGGGTGATCAGTGTATATAGTAATCGGGTGAGCTTGAAAATAGTGGCGAAGCTTCCTTGATGCAATCAACAAACTGTACGCAAGCTTTTCTATCCTTGGATAATTTCGTTTAGCTGCCGCCAACTTCTTACTCACATAATATACTGGTCTTTGCACCTTATCTTCTTCTCTAACCAAAGACGAACTGATCGCATTGGATGACACTGCTAAATATACGAATAATTCTTCATGATCTATGGGTTTAGACAGAATCGAGGGTTTTTCTAAATGATTCAGGAGATTCTGGACTGCTTCAACACAATCAGGGGTCCATTCGAAGTTGCGCTTTCCTCGCTTTATTAATTCGAAAAACGGGATACATTTATCTGTAGCTCTGGAGATGAATCTACTCAATGCCGCTACTTTCCCTGCGAGGCTTTGCACATCTTTATTCTGTCTAGGTTTCTGAATATTCCGGATTACTGCGATCTGGTCTGGATTAATCTCGATCCCACGCGAATTGATGATAAATCCAAAAAACTTTCCCCATGCTACCCCAAATGAGCATTTCAAAGGGTTCAATTTCATTTCATACTTTCGAAGAATTTCAAACATTCCTGCTAAATCGGTAGTATGGTCGGATGATTATTTAGACTTCACTAACATGTCATCGACATACACCTCCATCGTCTGCCCAAACTAGTTGTAAAACATCCTATTGACCAATCGCTGATATGTTGCACCTGCGTTCTTCAAGCCAAAAGGCATCACTACATAGCAATACAGTCCCAGGTCTGTAATGAAGCTTGTATGTTCTTGGTCGGGGACATGCATAGGGATCTGATTGTACCCCGAATAAGCATCCATGAAAGAGAGGAGTTCGTGGTCAGCTGTCGAATCCACTAGCTGGTCAATTCTTGGCAACGAAAAAAATGTCCTTTGGGCAAGCTTTATTCAGGTACGAGAAATCAATACAGGTGCGCCACATTCCATTGTCCTTTTTTACCAAGACCGGGTTGGAAATCCAATCTGGATATGCTGAGTCTCTAATGAACCCTTTACTTCTCAATTTCTCAACTTCCTCTTTCAAAGCAGCCGACCTCTCCGGGCCAAGCATTTGCCTTTTCTGTTTGACAGGAGGATGCTTTGGGTTGATGCTTAGCGAATGACTCATGATCGAAGGAGATATCCCACACATATCCGAGTGGGTCCAAGCGAATACATCTAAATTGGCTTTCAAGAAATTCGTTAGCTCTTCGGCTCGAATAGGGTCTAACTGGGATCCAATCTTCATGACCTTCTCTGGGTCTCCGTCATCGATTGGAATATCCACAGTTGTTTCATTGGGAGTCGCCATTCTGCATCCAGGCTCTTCGTCCTCTCTGGAATCTATGTCCTCGGGCAGTTCTCTGGGCGACTCTCCCATGATTATTTTCTTTAGTTGCTATAACATTTCCTCGCTTGCTGGGAGGAAGCGTCTTTGGTCTCTACCTCTTTTCCTTTGCGGAGCATTTTCAATTCTGCAATGTAGCATGCTCGGGCCACGACTTGATCTCCTCTTATTATACCTATACCAGCTTCAGTCGGGAACTTCATTAGTAAACACCAAGGGGCTATACAAGCTCTGAACTTTGCTAGGGCCGGTCGGCCTAGAAATGCGTTGTATGGGGATTCGACATGCAGAACCACAAAAGGAAGGATTCTTACTCTCTGGCGCTCCCCTTCCCCAAGGATTACTGACAACTCTACATATCCCATTGGAGCAGTTGAGGCTCCATTGAATCCACTTATCCACCCTTCGCATGGTTTTAAATCCTTCGGCTCAAGTTTCATTTGGTCAAACCTTTTCTTGAACAAAATGTTGACCGAGCTTCCGTTCTCTACCAGAACTTTATGGACTATGGCCGGACCAATTGCGGTTGTGATTACTATTGGATCTTCAGTAGGGGAGTGAACGCCAACGCTATCTCTGTCATGAAATACGATGTCATCGGTCATCGGTCATTGTCATCTGTTGTTTGACTGGAGCAATGTCCTCAGGGTTACTGCCTTCCCCTGCAATGAGGGGTTGTTTAGCTGCGTTGACATACTGGTCCATTGCCCTGAAGCTATGTCCGGCCAGATGAAGCCCTCCTACTATGATGTTAACGACAATGTTCTTCCCTTTTTGCTGAGCAGTCAGCTGGGGAGTAGGCTGGCACTGATTCTGATTCTGGTTTTGATTTTGGTTTGGGGCAGATGCGGCTTGCCCCCTGTATCTGGGTGTGACCCTGTACTCATCGAGTTTTCCTTCTCGGAGTAGCCTATCGACCAAGTCTCTCAGATGACAGCATTCATTTGTGGAATGACCATGGATTTGGTGAAATACACAGAACTTTCTGGTTTCGCGCTCTTTGTCTATCGACTCTCTTGGGAGAGGCCTTTTATATGGAAGGACATTATAGGTATCTAGGAAGATATTTTCCAATGTATCATTTAACGATGCAATACTATCAAATGGCCTTGGTCGAGATCTTCTTTGAGAATCATTTCCTCAGTTTCTCTTCCGATTATTGCTATTATTGTTTCCCGGATGGCGACCATTTCCTTGATTTTTATTCCCAACATTGACTTCAACCTTTCCTGAGCTACCTCCTGTCTGCTTGATGGCCACATTGCTCTGGATATCTTCCTTATCAGTAGCCTTCCTTTTTCGATTAGCATATATCTCTTCTTGTCGTAAACGGACATTAGCTTTTTCATTAAATATTTCTCTGGTCGGAGGTGGTTTGCCGGCCAGATATCTTCCAAACTCGGTATCCTTATCGACACTGTCAATTAAGGCCATTAACATAATTTGCTCATGCAGATCTTCAACTTCTGTGACTGCTAAACTAAAACGATCCAAGTACAACCTTAAGCTTTCGTCCGGTCGCTGCTTAATAAGGGACAGCTCAATCACATTCTTAGATCTCTGATCGTGAAGGCGGAATTGGTTCACGAACTTCTCACTCAATTCCCTAAAACTGGATATCGACCGGGCTGGCAATCGGGTAAATCACACTAATGCCATATCTTCCAGAAATATAGGGAATGCCTTACATTTTATCTCGTCTGTAGCTACGGCGACATTCATGGACCAGGAATATCGCATCAGATGCTGGATTGGGTCAGATTTGCCCGCATAGCGATTCATCGTCGGCATATTAAAACGTCTCGGGAATGTGACCTCCAATATATCATCGGTAAAAGGCGTATGACTACGATCTATGCCCCAATCTTCATCCCTATACCCTCGGCTAGCTATCATATTTTCCCTAATCATTGCTTCAACATCTGCTCGGGTCAAGGTGGACTCATGATCAGCACTTCTTGCCCGATGGGCTTCTTCAGCATTTCTTTGACGTGCAGCTACAAAGTCCAGGATTCGGGCAGAGCTTCCTTGCCCCCTGTTGCCGAGGTCAACTACGCGACGAGTGGGGGGATTTGGTCGATTCTGAGCAGAGTCAACCACGTTTCCATTCCTCAGCGGTAAAGCAGGTTCATTCAAGTTATGATTGCTAGTTCCCTAGTTTAGCACTTCTTCTTCCCGAGATCGAAGTTGCTCTATGTTCTCATCTCTTTCTAGCGGAGGCCAATGTCGGTTTCTCTAGGATCCTCAGGCGAGGATGCGTGTTCTGGGGAAGGAAGATGGGTTGGTGAGGAAACCCTCTGCCTTATGAGGTCGTCAATTCGCCTGTCCATAGCAGTCAGATTATGTCGCAATATTGAACTCTCTTGCCGCTGAGCAGCTAACTCGTCAAATAATCTCTCCCACATGTCAATAATGCGAGAGAGATCCCCTTCAGTAGCCAGGGCAGAAGGGTAAATTGGTTTACAACATTCTCTCTTATACGTAAAGAGCTTGTGCCAGGTCGAGCAGATGTGCCAGCATGGGAGGATCGAGCCATGACCTCCTTTCTGAGTCGGGTCGTAGTTTGCTTGTCTTTTTGGATCGCGGGATCCTTACCTCGATGGCTCGGAGCACCCCCCCGGGATCGGATCGCAGAAGTGTTATAGGGACGGTTCGAGACGTGGTCATGGGAGCGTGTGTCAACTCCTTTAGCTAGTTGGGTCGCGATCCCCTCAACGAATCGGTTCGCCCCCTCCTCTTGGCGATCCTTGACATCCTCCTCGGGCTGCTCGTGCACACTTTCTTCAGTTGCTTCATTTTCAGCTTCGTTCACCTGCGAAGCTCGTACTTCCTTAGACTTCTTTCCAGCCATGATATCTGAATTTCACTGAAATCTTCAAAAACTGAAACAGTGGAGTTTTGGATTGTTTTCTTCGTTCTTGAGTATCCAAACAACGGAACAACAGTCCAATGTACTAAAAATTCGTTCGCAGTGAAAGTACCAAAATGTTAGATCCAAAATTGGGTCTAACACCCAAGCTGTTCTGATCTACGAAGAATTATAACTACAATATGAAGAAAAAGCAGAAAAACACACGAAATTTGTAGTGGTTCGGCGTTAACGAGCCTACGTCCACTTTATAGGTAGTTGATTATATGCTGAATGCAAATACAATCAGTAGTTCCACTCGATCTCACTCTTACAATTATGATTCTCTCAATAATTTCAGGATAACTCTACGTAGAAACAGTGGAGATATGATAATGGCGGAGTCAGATCTCTCAATTGCCAAAAGATCCGCAAAAATGCCAAGTTGTGGGCTATTTATAGCTTATTTCTTCAGGCGGATCGCGGTTATACGTGGCACAAATCTCGAGAATCTCAGGCTAGTTCGTAGCTTGATGGAAAATTGGCCAATATGACAGTTGTGAACAGGTGTCGCGAGATCCATGTATTTCGAATCGTGGTAGAATGGGTCATGGCCTCCATCCTTTAGCTTCCGAAGTCGGATCGGATCGAGCTTGCTGGGGAGGATCAGATCGCGCAGCGATACGAAGAGGGGTGAAAGACCGCGATTGGGTTTCCAAGGGTTGAAAGGAGTGAAGCTTCATATTTCCTTCTTGTGTGTGAACCTTGGTGGCTTGGTCAAAAAGCTAGTCAACATTAATCTAGTTAATAACTAGTTCAATTTGATAAAAATATTTTTATATCTTCACAAATGTGGAAATTTTCATCCAAATTCTTTCCAAATCATTTATTATGATTTTACGCAAATTATCAATATTTTTAATAATTTTATTAAGGCTCGTACAGTCGATTTCCATAAACGGTCATCGAACTACATTTATAGCGACCTTTTCCAAATTTGATTTGGACATAATTCCAAATCCAGCCGTTAGATTTCAAATCTCTTGTTCTCTTTGGAAAGCACTTTTCGAGATGAATCCAACGGTTCCGATTTTAGGAGAATCCGACAGCCAGATCTCCTGCAATGTCAATTCGAAGTTAATGATCGAAATTCACGAACGATCGCTGCGCGGCGCGTTCTATTCAGGCCGTTATAATATATATATATATAGTATATTATATATATTTCCTCGATTTCCATTTAAATCAAATTTTATAAATCGCTTTAAATTCGTTTTAAAAACGATTTCCCCATCCATTTTAATTTCATATCAAAATTGAATATTCCATTATAAATTCGTTTTAAAATCATTTTAAGACAATTTCAATTTCATTTTCAAATTTAAATCAAAATGGAATATTCATATATAAATTCATTTTAAATTCATTTTAAAATGATTTAAATTTCGTTTTCAAATTTAAATCAAAATTGAATATTCCTATATAAATTCGTTTTAAATTCATTTAAAATGATTTCAATTTCATTTTCAAATTTAAATCAAAATTGAATATTCCATTACATGACAATTTCAAACATCTCATATATAAGCTAAAAATAATATTTACTTCATTCACACTTTATATATATATTTCACCTTTCATATATATATATATATATATATTATTTTCATAGGTCATATATATATATATGTATTTCATATTTCGTATATATATTTTATTCATACTTAATATATATATTTTTCACGTTTCATATATATATATATATATATATATTTTATTCCATACATATATTTTATTCATACTTCGTATATATATATATATATGTTTTTTCCACTCCATATATATATATATATTATTCACATTCCATATATATTATTTTCATTTCAAATTTATATTATTTTCATTTCATATATATATATATATAAAATTTTCATTTCAAATATATATTTTCACAACGCATATATATATATAATTTTCATCGTATATATATATACATAATTTTCATAACACACATATATGTATATATATAATTTTATTTAACATCGTATATATATTTTATTTCACATCATATATATATATCACATTACAATTACAATACAATACAATCAAATAAATCGTCCATGGTCTGTGCACGATGGGGAGGTGATCTAACAGAAAATAAATAATTGTACAAAAATTTATAGTGAGAGAAGTTCTCACATTGGTCGGATAGAAAATGGTTTAAATAACGATTTATTTCAATCAAATTAAATTAGACATTTAATTTGACCAAAAACTGCAATTTGCTCCAAATCTGTTCCAACCTGTTCCATTGCATAGAATTTGATTTCACGGTTCCAACGCATCCAAAATTGTCCAAATCTGTGTTCGTTTGTTCAAGATATAAGCATTCAAAGTTTTAATAAACTAAATCATCATTAACAATTAATTATAATATTAATAAGCCATAATAACGTGTTTAAACGTCATCTTACTCCGTCGATTCTCGTTACCAGGCTCGAACTACAGGCCGCTGCTTTGGAAAATAATTCAGGCCTTAGGGTTCCAATTTGCCACGCCTTCGCTCGACCGGAGATTGATCGGTATACCCCACTGTAAGCACCGCACCGCCCTCTCCCTTTGCCTGTGTCACTGGCGAACTCGGTGGTCGAGCGCCCCCTGGAACGGCGTTCGAATGCCTTACATTCTGTCTTTAAAATCGCACAGATTCTGTAAGGAAAAACGATCAACGTCATACCAACCTGTAGATCTGGGAACACTCTCGAATTTTTGTGTTGAGAGATTTTCGAATTAATGTGAGGACTAGAAAATTTTAGTGGATTAAAATTGGAAGAAACTGATCGTAGATTAACAAAGCGGCAGCGACTCAGAGTTATAAGGAATAAGGTATTTATATGCTTTTTTATTTAATATAAATTTAATCCAAGTTTATTTAGTTTTGCGTACGAGCTCCAAACAAACTCCAATGACTGTCACCCCTAGCTAAATACCCCCGTTCCGAACACAATGGGATATGTTTCTTAAGCCAATTCGACCGTCACAATCAGTTTCCATTAAATTTAAAATATAAATCAATATATTTTAAATTCAAATGCACATTTTGATTTACCGAGATCACATACTGACTCCAAAAATTCCTAAAAAATAAATCTAGCCATGTTTTGACGATATGGTCCTAGAGAAACTAATTTCATCGAATTTGGAGACCGTTTGGAAAACGGTCATTTTCCAGTCGATTAAATTCAAACTGAATTGATCAAACACGTTTAAATTCACCAGCTTACATATTGATTACAAAAATTATGAAATTTGGAATCTAGCATTAATTTGACATTCCGAATCCAATAAAAGTGGTCTCATCGAAAATGGAGGTCGTCTGCAAAATCACGATTTTTAAGGGCTATATATATATATATATATATATATATATATATATATTCCATAGCGACTATTCTGAATTTTTAACTGAACATAACTTTTTATTCCCATTATGAAATCTCGATTTTTCACATTCGTTGGAAAGATATTTTCAAATAGATTCAAATATTTCTGGTTTTACCAAAATCCGGTTTATTTTGAACCTCATACATTCATTTGAAATTTGAAATTGAATTTCCAAACTACCGCGCCATTTCCAATTCCTTATTTAATTAAAATAAATATTTATATTCTAACTTGGATTTAAATAAATTTATATGTTCTAATTCTATTCAAAATAAATTTATAGTCGTTATTATTTAAAATAAATCGTTTTAAATATTCAAAATTCACTAACATTGCCAAAATAAAATTTTTAAATTGGTTCCGAATTTCCGGGTTGTTACAATCTCCCCTACTTAAAATCTTTTTGTTCTCGAAAAGGAACGAAGCTGAAATTTGTTTAACTAACCAACTCAACTTTCGTTCTGGCTTTCATTCTTCAACTTTTCAGTTGCTAAGAATTTTCCGATTCTTCAAAACTTTGTCTAACACCCTAAATTTTCGAAAAATTTCGCCATAACCTCCATTGTACGGGGAGACACTTAAAACCACAACTAACTATGTAGGGCCCTGACTAATCCAAAGAAAAACCCAAGCGGCTAGCCAATCGGCTCATAAAATCAACAGAACCCAATATATTAGAAAACATGTACCTATTTGTCGGGCACACAATTTTATTCCTCTTCTCTAGCTTCCTTGCTATGACGTGTTCATATATATATATATATATATGTGTGTGTGTGTGTGTGTGTGTGTGCATGCATGCAATTCCAATCAATTTTCAATTCAATTCAAGTTTGATTCCATTTTACTAAAATTAACCATTCCATTTTCATATTGGTTTGATTAGTTATCGTTCCAATATTTTAATTAGTTGGATTGATAATCAAACAGCACAACCAGCAATCAATTAGTTAGCTAATTTTTCAAATATATATATGAATTTTATATATTCAAAAAGCATATTTCCTAAGATCGGATTATATATATAATCACAAATACGTTAATTATAAACTTGTCGCTCTCAACTCGTCTTAGGGCATTACTAACCCCATCTCTAACGAGTTTCTCATTCTAGGATACTATTGATCCTATCTCTAATGAGTTTTCTTTCATAGGATATTACTAATACAATCTTTGATGAGTCTTTTATTCTGTTCTAATGAGTTGCACCCCCAAAGATTTGAGTTAACCAAGGCTCTGATACCAGCTGTAACGATACGGATTTCGCTCGGACCTAATCGATCGGTAAATCGACCAAGACCGTTCAAAACCTGGATAAGCTAACTCTGGGCATACAACACATCAGAACAAATAACAAAAGGCTTTTATAAACATCATAGTAATGTTACAGCAGAGTATAGAAAATATCAGAGTATATCAAAATATAATACAGCGGAAGATTAATTTACAATAATTGTAATACAATGCAGGGGATACAAGTAAACTACACAGTGGAAGACTATCAATGCTGTAACGACCCGAACTTCCCCGTAAAGGAAAGCCCGGATTGAGTTGAGAACACGACAAATCAGAACACAAAAAAACATTTCATTGCTTATTACAATAATTTACATCAGAGTACACGAATATACGGAGTATGAACAAATAATATACATTTGATAAATATCAGAGATTTACAAGCTACACTACAGCGGAAAATAATACGAAACACAATTGAAAGAAATACACAGATACAGAGCGTTCCAAATATAGCTCCAACTATAAACCAGGATCCTATGAATATAATATCTACAAAACCAAAACTACTAGCTGCCCGTGTGGAAAATAGGGGCACCCACAGTCTAAGTTAAAACAATAAACTCCAGGTTAGTCATGAGACTGGTGTGAGAACTAAATCAGTTATTAAATCTTTACTTTAAAAATAAAGTAAATCAAGGGACCATGCCGTATAACACGGAATGAGTTTCCTCCCGAGAATACCAGTGCATAAAACAAACAGCGCATTGCTTATTGGAAAAATGAAGCTATTTGTGACAACCATTGGATTCAAACCCCCGACCTCTTGGAAAGCAACACCACCGGAATTGTGGCTCCTGTGTGGACCACAGTGTCAGGGTGAGGTGTTTGTGAGCCACCGGGACGTTGGGCTCTGTAGGAAGGGAGAATGTAACACCCCTAAGTCCCACATCGTGGAAGCCTGTGTGGAGTGGGTAACTTATATAGTAGAACTCATCTCTTACTAACGCCGAGGCCTTTTGAGAAACAAAACCCCACACCTATACGGTGGCTATGTTAGTGACAATATCTTGTGTGAACGAAGGTGTGGGTTGTTACAGTGGTATTAGAGCCAATACCCAGCCGGAATTGTGGCTCCTGTGTGGACCACAGTGCCTGGGTGAGGTGTTTGTGAGCCAACGGGGAAGTTCGGCTCTGTAGGAGGGGAGAATGTAACACCCCTAAGTCCCACATCGTGGAAGCCTGTGTGAAGTGGGTACTTATATAGTACATCCCATCTCTTACTAATGCCGAGGCCTTTTGAGGAACAAAAACCCACACCTATACGGTGGCTAAGTTGAGGACAGTATCTTGCGTGAATGGAGGTGCGGGTTGTTACACTATTATAAGACCCAGGTCACATCACACAATGCAACCCAAGCCGAAGGATAGGGTTTTCCCTTATATTAGCCAAACATGCTTGGTACGTTTTAAAACAAATCTTTTGATACTATTATAAGTGCATAGTGTATAAAACAACTTCAAATATAAATGTATCAATCATATGCGATATGGGTACCATTTATCATGTCGCCATACTAGGCTCTAAAAATAAAACCGAGATGTCGTATTGGAAGTTGGATTTCCATCTGTGTACCAAGGTCCTTACCGCTTCAAGACACTCTAGCCCATGCCTCAGGAACAGCCGCAACTTCACCTAGATCATTAGGGCCGGTCCACATGAAGTGGATTATAATGCTTGAAAAATACGTTTCACCGCCCCATGGGGGCGTAAATGAGCTAGATGACTCAATATCCATCGGCTCCATAGTAACCAGTATATCTAAGGCGCTCGCTATCCATCATCCACATAAGTAGAACGTCTGGGCATGCAAAACCATGACACCACTCCTAGCTAGAAAGAAACGCATGTCCTCCCTGAGGCCCTCTCCCGTTTTTGATTCACACCGGGGTGTGAGGCTCACAAATTAACGCTATACACAAAGCTATGTTATATTAAAGCCGTTCTTTGATCATCAACCACAAGACTCTGCTTTTCAACAGAAGCCTTGATCCTTTGCATCTCAGCATGCTTCCTTTGCATCTCAGCATGCCACACAGGAAATTCACGCCATGTAACTGATGTCTATCGATATATAACCTCTGAGCTCATACGTCTCAGAGAAGGGCATTAAGCAAGAGAATAAATTCTCCGCCGCCAAACAGATATATATTTAATAGAGATCAATCAACATAGAATAAAATCCAATGTTAGACACATATCCATTTACAAGTTCGTTATAGGTATTAACGAAACCTGAGGCACCTTATTCCTCGTCCCATATGTCCAATACAGGAGAGAGGTCCTCACATATTTGGTTGATCTCCAAGTGCATTTGGACGATCACTACTTATTACCTCGTCTTGGGGTACAAACCAATCAGGACATCAGTAATCATCCAAATGATGTGAAGCCCTCCGATCTTCAACCAACGTCTTTATCGTCGAATTATCTTCAAATCAGTTATTCATAATGGGTATAAACCCGACCTTTCCGAATAACTCTCGTATATTATGAACAAGTGCTACAAAAACACAACATACGCCTCATTCCAATTCAAAATATTCTTTTATTCAAAAATTCTTTTCGCAATGTAAATCAAATTAAGGTTTCCATACTAATCGGGATTTGCGAACCATACCGAAGTAATCATTTGTTTAATTTCCCAATCCAAACCAATTCATCCCATGGAGCAAAACTGGTAGTACTCCATATCTAACACCCATGGTGTTGTCGGTAAAACTAATTTCCATTTCACGTTCAAATCTAATTAATGATTTAACTATCGCTTAAAGTAAAATTGGTGGTACTCCATTCTCAATCATTTCTTGAATTTGATAATTTTAGTTACCAGATTCACCTTTCAATCTATTTAAAGATTCATTAAAACTCTAATTCAGTTTTAATCTCCAAAAATCATTGCTTAATGAATATTCAAAGTAAAGAAATTAATCTTACCTTTAACTGGGTTAAAGAACTAATGTCAATTAAAACACAACTCATGATAAAGCCAAAATCACATTCCTTTAACAATGGAAGCTTCACTGAAAATAGATCAATATATATAATCGATTTAAACTTCCATATTTAACCGGTAATATAAATGGAATAACGACAAAGCCTTTTAAATTCCATATATAGTAACTGTTTTCCTCCACAGAAGTTCACTTCGATTATTACCAAATCTAATTCCATTCCATTCCAATTTATTTTATTAAATTGGAAACTTTTCTTTGGAAAATTTTCCCTAAATCTTAATTAAAAGATTTATAAATTCAAAATCAGATTTCACTGTATATCCGGTTAAAGAATAAATGTCATTAAAAACACAGTTCATGATAAATTGAATTCACATCCCATTTTATTCCAATTAAATGTTAATTAACTAGGAACACCAATAATCTTAATTAAAAGATTTATTCTTTTCTCAATTGGGTTTAAGAACAGTGTTAATGAAGACACCATTCACGAAAAACCCAAAATCCAATTTTATATTAAATACAAGGCTCTGAATAGAAATTATATCGGCTTATATTCAATATCAAATTCTGAAACCAACATATATCGTATTGGAAATAACGATATATAATATATCTTCCAAATTTCCATAACAATGTCTGTATAATCAAGAAATCTTTTTTTGAAATATTCCGAAGATGATTTCCATTCAAATCCACTCCAATTCATATATTGGACATTCTGATTATATTAAAACCCGTTCTCTATCCAATTTACTTATTTAAAAATAATTAGATTTTAATTCTAGTTAATAAATAGTTAATTTCGATAAAAATATATTTTTATCTTTTCAAATATGGAATTCTTCATCCTAATTCTTTCCAAATAATTTCTTATGATTTTACACTAATTATTAATATTTTTAATAAATTTATTAAGGCCCTTTCAGTCGATTTCCATAAACGGTCATCGAACTGAACTTTCAACAACCTTTTCCAAATTTGATTTGGACATAATTCCAAATCCAACTGTTAGATTTAAAATTTCTTGTATTTGTTGGAAAGCTCTTTTCGATACGAACCCAACGGTTCCAGTTTTACAAGAATCTGATGGCGAATCTCCCGTAATGTCAATTCGTACTCAATGGTCCAAATTCGTGAACTGTCGCGGTGCGCCACGTTCTATTCAGGCCATTAAATATATTTATTATATATCTTTCGTCGATTTCCATTTAAAACATATTTTATAAATCATTTTAAATTCTTTTTCAAAATGATTTCAACTTCATATTCGATTTTAAATCAAAATTGAATATTCCATATCACTAATATATAAATGATAATATTTTCAAAACATTAGATTTTGAAATCACTTCCTTTTCAATATTTATTATAAAAATAAATAAAATCGATATAAATATCATTAACGTCAAAATGGCGTTAATTTAATCAACACGACTTTATGTATTTAAATATTTTCCTGTCCATCCGAAATCGGACATCAAAATCATATTTCGATCCATTACTGAATATTGTTTTAAATTATTCGTTATTTATGAATTGGAATCAGACACAGCTAATTACCATATAATTTTATTTATATGGATTTCATACACACATGTACACAACCATAATCAAACATGGTAAACCATCATCCAAAGTGCATTAAACAACTGCATGAGCATTAAATATAAATAATTAACGCTTACAACAGTCTGTCAACCCATTGATTGACGTAGAACTAAATATTGGGAGTAGTGTATGTTCCATATCATCCCAATACCCATGTGGGGCTTTCAAACAACAAACACTGATTATTATTTGTGCAGTTAAGCGATGTGTAAAATATATTGTCCCAGTCAATATCAGTCAAATGTGTGTACATAAACTAATCGTCCGATTTTTAAGTGAATACTTATTTTATTCATATACTAATTAAAAATAATATTTTTAACTATAAAATATTTATTTCATCTCATGAACATTTTATACAGTTTATTTGTATAATAAAAGTGATAATTTTGTTTTTCTAATATTTTTAGAAAATTTCGGTAGCATAACAGCGCGATACTAGAACCGGAATAAGGTCTAGCCTTATCCCTCCCATAATAATGGCTTGCGCCATGTACAAATCAAATTCTAATCAATTCATTCAACCAAACAACCAAACTCAAACCAATAATACAATCAACCAAACAAACATGGTTTCAAACAAAGGTGTCGGGTGCTACTAAGCACCTTCTGCATCCTAGTATATATATATATATTTAACTAGAAAATAAATTAAAGTGAGAAGTTCTCACCTTTTGGGATTCACTCCTCCATTCTTTATTTCTGAATGGTTCAGATTTGGATTTGTTTTCCGCTAGTTCCATCGCAATCTGTTTCACACGATTTTTATATTAAAGTTCACATTTTTGTTCTATTACTATATAAATAAATATCACATTTTTATTCTAACGTTATATATAAAAAAATCATATTTTTATATTCTCTACATATATAAAAAGTATATTTTTATATTGCTACTCGTATAATAAAAATTATATTTTTATTATGTTATTGTATAAATAAAAATCATATTTTTATTTTTCTATTCAAATAATAAAGATCCAATTTTTACATGCCATTTGTTGAGGGAAAAATATGTCGTAAACACCAAAGATTTCTATTACTAGTAATAGTTGACTTGTTCGCAAGACTAAGTAAGAGAAAGAGGTAAATGACACGATAATTTATAGTGGTTTGGCCGTGGATTATGCCTACGTCCACTTAGGAAGGATGTTGAACTTTTATTAATCACTCATGAATTAGAAGGTAGAGCCATGCTCATTACATTCACTTTTATAATTGCCATATGCAAAATATTGGGGAAAAAGAATATTTAATTCCCCTTCTTCCTCAAATAGGAGATGCCATTAATGGAGTTCATGGAGCTCTAGGAAGGTCTCAAGTGAAGAAAATCCAACCCTTTTGAAGTGTGAGGCCATGGGCTATTTATAAGAGTTAGAGTAGGTAGGATTAGGCAGAAATAGGGACCATATGCAGGAAATTCGAACCCACCACCTGTGTGCCTCGAAATTTCGAACCCGGGCACAGGTTCAAAATTTCGAGTTCCCTGGTTTTGAAATTACGAACCCACTGGGTTTGAAATTTCGAACCCAGGCGAGGGTGAGACATCTCCCTCCCGCTGGGTTCGGAATCTCGAACCCAGCCATGGGCGCGAGATTTCACACCTGCTGGGCTCGGAACTCGAACCCAGCCCTAGATGCGAGATTTCGCACCTGCTGGGCTCGAGACCTCGCACCAACTGTGTTCGAAATTTCGAACCCAAGTATGGGTTCGAAATTTCGAACCCGGTCATGGGTGCGAGATTTCGCACCCGGCATGACTGGGTGCGAATTCCGCGTCATGCTTGGCGTGAAGTCCTTCCTAGGGGCGCGAGGATCCCGGGACCAGGTGGTCGAGGCTTGTAACTCATTCGGGGTCCGAGGCCTTGGTTCGCGGATGTTATCTAGATGTCGTGAGGTTACAAGGGGTGTAATCCGTTCTTGACCCTGTTTCCTTCACTCTTGTTTGTCCCTTTTTGGCCTCAGCTTCACATGGTTCATTCGGTTGGGCGTATCAGATGTTCCCCTGGGAACCGGACCAAAAAGCCAGTTAATATTTGCCCCCAAAGTACATCTTGTCTTTGACATGATGTTCTTTGTGTAGGATGAGGTAGTGGCTAAGCTGTTAATTTTTCCTATAATTCAAAAGGTAAATAGGTGTTAGTTGTGGGGCTCATTCTCCCCGGCGATGTAGATGAGCTGTCGTTCAAATGATGTGCCGCGCTCAAATCATTAATTGTCCATAGTGCATAGCCTTCGTGGAAGTACAGGAGTCGGCACGCACATGCGTGGAGCATGCGCACGAGAGAGCGTGTCACGGCGCTTTCAATCCTGGAGATGTGACCATCATCGCCATCGCCATTTCATTTTCTTTTTTCTTCTTTTTTTTGGAAACTTTCCTACTTGTAAGCTCGAATATTCAAACCTAGCGTGTAACGACCCGTATTTTCAACGACATAAAAATTAAGTTATTTAATTATTTAAATAGTGATTTATAGATTTAAATGGTTTAAATTAAATAATAGTGAATATTTAATTAAAATAAATAATAGAATAATATATTTAGTTTCTGAAATAGTCAGAAATAGTAGAATTCACAGTATTGTGTGAATTGAGCAATTTGAAATATATAATTCAGTTTGGAATTGAATTCGAATAATGAATATATTATTTAAACAAAGTCTGAATGTAGAATTATAATATATAATTATAATCGAGCTCGAAATGGCACGGTAGTTCGTAATTTGGCGATTCGAAATTCAATTAAATATGCAGAATCCGTTTTAACCCGGATTTCTATGAAACAAGAAACGTTCGGAGCCGGTGAAGTACATTTTTCTAGTGGAAGAGAAAAATCGGGATTTCGTCATGTAGATTTGGATTTATGTCCAAAAGTCGCTATGGAATTCCTTTATAATTTATAATGATTTATTTATATTATAAAAGGATTTTCAATATAAATTGAATACTGGTTTAACTGGATTTTTGAAATATCGAGCTATAAATCCAGATAGGAATATTCTAGAGCCGTATGATATTCTATTTTGAATATATATGGTAATATAAATTTATTTATATTTAATTTTGTTATTTTTTTATATATTAATATTTAAATGGGTTTGTTTAGAACTTTAAAATATCCAGTTTTGCAAATGACCTTCGTTTTCGACGAAACTAATTTTGTTGGATCCGCAATTTTAAATTATTGTTAGATTTCAATTTCCGTGATTTTTGGAGTCAGTATATGGCCGTACGGATTTTTAATGTGAAAAACAGTCGATAATTTGACCTTTAAAAATACGCTGTGTGAGAAAACGGGGTTGGAATTCGACGAAACCAGTTTTGTTGGGTCTGTACGTCGAACTGAAGGTGTATGTCCATTTTCATGATTTTTGGGTATCATGTGTGATCATATGAATTTTTAACAACGTGTACATTTAGTGGTTGCTTAAAAATAAATATAATATTGAATATAAAAATATTATAATTCTCCTATATAACATCATTAACCACCCTAACCCTAACTACTTTTTCCACGATCAAATGCTCAGCCGCCGTACCTTTTTCTCATCTCCAGTAAATGATTCCTCTTTGGAATTTTCGTTTTTAATCCATATAAATTCAAATAAATTACAAGAAATTACAAAGCTTATGTCTTTGGATTCGCGAGAGCATCAACTACTTTTTCGTGTAAGTTTTGTGCAACCCGCACCTCGATCTCGAGCTCGGCAAGCAAATGCAGCGCAGTTTAGGATTCAAAAAATCTGAAGATTTCAAGCATTAATTCAACGTATGGTTGTTATATTGGGATTCATGGTGGTGATTCAAAGGGTTTGTGATTTCTTTTGTCTTGTTCGGTGATAAAAATTGTTGATCTTTACATTGGATGAACAACGTCCCTCTAGTGAACGAACTCGCGGATGTTGATGTGGGGTTAAGTAACACGCAAATTCCAAGCTTAATTCACGAATTTGAGGTTCCTTTTGGTTTGTGGTGGCGAGAGACACATTTTGGCTATGTGTGGTAAAATCTGAAGAAGTTGGATGACGCTGATTTTTCAGCGATGAATGAGAAAATGCTGTAGTTCACATTTTTGTGGTGAACTTCAAATTTTAAGAAGATGGTATCAGTGGGTAGAGAATTGGTAGGAGAAGATCACGATGAAGTTTCTTTTTGAAATCATGTAGTAGAAATGGTGCGGTGGGCGGATGAAATCACGGCAATGGCACTCTGGAGGATGGATTTTTGGAAGTAATGAGGAAGAAGGAAAAGACGGTTTGGGTTTTAAACGTGTGGGTGGGCCGGAATTGGGAGGTAAAGCCAAAGTTCAATAAAAAGGAAAATTTAGTTTAATTTAATTAAATAAGGGTGATAACTTGTAAATTAAATATCTCCACCATACTGTATCATAATTTCGAACAGTAGGATCCCTTCGGATCGTATGGACGGGGGCTACAACATGGAACTGGCTGGGAATAAATTGGAGTCTGTCTGAATTTATAGCGAAATAAATTATCAGTCTGAATCAAGCGACAATTATCGTTATTTAACGATGATCATCCAATGTGAATAAAACTCACCAACTCTACCAGTTCATATTTTTATAATGCATATTAAGAACTAATAAATGATGATTGATTTCTATGTGTTGATTGTTTTATTGAATTGCTGATTGATTGGTTGAAAATATCGATATAGTTACATATATATATATATCATTGATCAAATATGGATTTTGTTTATCAGAAGGTTTCATATTGAAATGAAATTGATGTTATTTATATTGTTTAACATCTGTGGATGCAGCGAAACAGGTTGGAGGGACCCAACTGGATTCCTCAATAGTTATAATACTGTTCTTTTAACAATCCAGAAAATCCGAGCCAATTAAAATTTTATTTTGGCAATTTTGATGAATTTTGAATATTTAAAATGATTTATTTTAAATAATAACGACGAGGAATTTATTTTGAATTGAATTAGAACGTATATTTTTATTTGAATCGTCGTTAGAGTATAAATAATTATTTATAATTATAAATGGAATTGAAAATGGTGCAGTAGTTCGAAAATTCGATTTCAAAGTTCAAATGAATGTACAGGATTCAAAATAAACCGGATTTTAGCAAAACTAAAAATATTTGGAAAATATCTTTCCAAGAAATCTGAAAAATCAAAATTTCATGGCGGAAATAAAAAGTTATGCCCAGTTGAAAATTCAGAATAGTCGCTATGGAAATTTGGCCCTTAAAAATGGAAACTTTGCAAACTACCTTCATTTTCGACAAAACCACTTTTGTTGGATCCGTGATGTCAAGTTATTGCTAAATTCCAAAATTCATAATTTTCTGAATCAATATGTGAGTGTGGCAAAAGAAAACGTGTTTTGACAGTTTTAGTCAATTTCGATCGACCATAAAAAGACCATTTTTCAAACGTTCTTAGAATTTGACGAAATTAGTTATGTTAGGAACGTGTCGTCAATACGAAGCTAGAAATATTTTTTCTGGAACTTTTAGAGTCAGTACGAGGCCTCAGTAAATTAAAATGTACGTTCAAATTCAATACACATTGATTTATATTTTAATTTTGATGAAAACTGATCGTAACAGTCGAATTGGCTTACGAAACATATCCCATTGTTTTCGAAATGGGGGTGACTAGCTAGGGGCGATAGTCGGTGGGTTCGATTCAGAGTTCGAATATGAAATGCACTTTATAAAATTCAAATGGATTAAATAATAAAATAATTATATATGACCCCCCTCTCATTCTTCTCAGTCAACAGATGAAAATAAAATAAAAAAAGGAGCCCGTTGACCTCGTCCGGCCGCCGGTCCCTGCTTGTCGCCGCCACCAGCCTCCGGCCTGCACCTCCAGCCGTCGGACCCTTCTCCCTCCTCCGCGCCTCTTTGCTTCCCCCTCCTTCTAATTGAAACGTTGACCCCTCCCCAAGCCCCCCAAAGCCACTGCGCGCCCAAATCCGGCCATCGACGGCCCTCCTCCGCCATCACGGGCGACCACCCTTGAACCCCTATGACTCCACCGCCCGCCTGTACGACTCCCTTCCTCCGATTCAAGCAATCCGGGCTTTCCTTACCGGGGAAGTTCGGGTCGTAACAGTTTGGTATCAGGGCTCTGGTTTACAAAGATCGAGAACAAGACACATTAGAACCGTACGAAAGAATTCATCAGAGATTGGATTAGTGATCTCCAATGAGAATGACTCATTAGAGATAGGATTAGTAGTATCCTAGAACGAGCGTGAAGAGTAGTTTTTTTTAAAATAAAAATTGAAAACAAGTTTTGTTTTGAAAATTTAAATCGATTATTCGTATTTGAATATTATTTTTATACTGATTTAGACAATCCAGTATATAGAGTTTTGAATATACGTCTGATCCACGTGTATTGAATTCTCAAATATACTGGATAGATATAGCATCACACTTTAGTCGCTTGTGGATGTTCTGATGGTGGTTTGAAACACCATCAGAATTTATGTTCGAGTTTCGAAAGTGGGATTTCAATAAATTTCCATTGATTGGTGTGAGAACCAAACTAGATAGGTCTATTGTTGTGAATTTGCATCAAAAACATGATTTTCTGAATATATATTAAAGTTATGCATTTGAAAAAGCTAAACAACTAATTGATTGATGGTTGTGTTGTTTGATTACTGGTTTGATATTTTTAACCATTTAGCCAAATCTTGTCAAGTAGTGAATTGTATTGAAAATTTGTCACATTTGCATGCATAAACATGTACTTGCATTGAACAGGTCATTGCAAAGAGGCTAGAAGAGGAATAAAGTTGTTTGCCCGACAAATAAGTACATGTTTATTGTATTTCTTGGGGTTTTTGATGATTTTATGAGCCGATTGGCCGTTTCTTTTTCTTTTTGAATTGGAGAGACTTGAATGGCAATTTCGGGATTTTCCCGGTGCTCCCGTGGAGGGGAAGTTATGGCGAAATTTTTCGAAAATTTAGGGTGTTAGCCAAATTTTTGAAAAATTAGAAAAGTTCTTAGAAACTGAAAAGTTGAAGAACTTAGGGCATAATTAAAATAATGAAAGTTGAGTTGATATGTAAAACAACTTTCAGCTTCATTCCTTTTCGGGGATGAAAAGTTTTAAGTGGGGGAGACTGTAACAACCCAGATAATCCGAGCCAATTTAAAATTTTTATTTTGGCAATTTTGATGAATTTTGAATGTTCAAAATGATTTATTTTAAATATTAACGATGAGGAATTTATTTTGAATAGAATTAGAACGTATATATTTATTTGAATCGTCGTTAGAATATAAATAATTATTTATAATTATAAAAGGAATTGAAAATGGTGCGATAGTTCGAAAAGTCGATTTCAAAGTTCAAATGAATATACAGGATTCAAAATAAACCAGATTTTAGCGAAACGAAAAATATTTGAATCTATTTGAAAATTTCTTTCCAACGAATCCGAAAAATCAAAATTTTATAGCGGGAATAAAAAGTTATGCTCAGTTGAAAATTCAGAATAGTCGTTATAGAATTTTGGCCCTTAAAAATGGTAATTTTGCAAACGACCTTCGTTGTAACACCCCTAAGTCCCGCATCGTGGAAGCCTGTGTGAAGTGGCTACTTATATAGTAGAGCCCATCTCTTACTAACGTCGAGGCCTAGTGATGGAAAACCCTACGCCTGAGACGTGGCAAAGTAGGGACAATATCGGTGTTAGTAGGGAGGTTGGCTCAGCATGTGTGGCAACGTCATGTGTTGGCAGATCTTGAAACTTGTCGTGGCCTTTTGAGAAACAATACTCCACACCTATACGGTGGCTAAGTTGGGGACAATATCTTGCGTGAACGGAGGTGCAGGTTGATAGATTCGTTTTCGACGAAACCACTTTTGTTGGATCCGTGATGTCAAGTTATTGCTAGATTCAAAAATTCATAATTTTCTGAATCAATATGTGAGCGTGGCAAAAGAAAACGTGTTTTGACAGTTTTAGTCAATTTCGCTCGACCAGAAAATGACCATTTTTCAAATGGTCTCAGAAATTGACGAAATAAGTTATGTTAGGACCGTATCGTCAATACGAAGCTAGAAATAATTTTTCTGGAATTTTTAGACTCAGTATATGGCTTCGGTAAATCAAAATGTGCATTCAAATTCAATATACATTGATTTATATTTTAATTTTGATGAAAACTAATCGTAACAGTCGAACTGGCTTATGAAACATATCCCATTGTGTTCGAAATGGAGGTTGTCAGCTAGGAGCGACACTCGATGGGTTCGATTCAGAGTTCGAATGTGAAATGCAATTTATAAAATTCAAATGGATTAAATATTAAAATAATTTTATATAACCCCCCATTCTACTCAGTCAACAGATGAAAATAAAATAAAAAAGGAGCCCGTTGACCTCGTCTAGCCGCCGGTCCCTTCTCGTCGCCGTCACCATCCTCCGGCCTGCACCTCTATCCGTCCGACCCTCCTCCCTCCTCTGTGCCCCTTGCTTCCCCCTCCTTCTAATTGAAACGATGACCCCTCCCCAAACCCCCAAAGCCACTGTGCGCCCAAATCCGGCAATCGCGGGCCAGCGCAGCACCACCCCCGAACCCCTCTGACTCCACCACCTGCCTGTGCGACCCCTTCCTCCGATTCAAGCAATCAAGGCTTTCCTTGCCGGGGAAGTTCGGGTCGTAACAGTTTGGTATCAGAGCTCTGGTTTACAGAGCTCGAGAACAAGACACATTAGAACCATACGAAAGAATTCATCAGAGATTGGATTAGTAATCTCCAATGAGAATGACTCGTTAGAGATAGGATCAGTAGTATCCTAGAACGAGTGTTAAGAGTAGTGTTTTTAAAATAAAAATTGAAAACAAGTTTTGTTTTGAAAATTTAAATCGATTATTCGTATTTGAATATTATTTATATACTGATATGGACAATCCAGTATATAGAGTTTTGAATATACGTCTGATCCACTTGTATTGAATTCTCAAATATACTGGATAGATATAGCATCACACTTTAGTCGCCTGTGGATGTTTTGATGGTGGTTTGAAACACCATCAGAATTTATGTTCGAGTTTGAAAGTGGGATTTCTATATATTTCCATTGATTGGTATGAGAACCAAAACTAGATAGGTCTATTGTTGTGAATTTGCATCAAAAACATGATTTTCTGAATATATATTAAAGTTATGCATTTGAAAAAGCTAAACAACTAATTGATTGATGGATGTGATGTTTGATTATTTGTTTGATATTTTTAACCATTTAGCCAAATCTTGTCAAGTAGTGAATTGTATTGAAAATTTATCGCATTTGCATGCATATAAATGTACTTGCATTGAACAGGTCATTGCAAAGAGGCTAGAAGAGGAATAAAATTTTTTGCCTGACAAATAGGTACATGTTTATTGTATTTCTTGGGGTTTTTGATTATTTTTTGAGCCGATTGGCTGTTTCTTTTTCTTTTTGGATTGGAGAGGCCTGTTTGCAATTTTTGGATTTTCCCGGTGCTCCAATGCAGGGGAGGTTATGGAGAAATTTTTCGAAAATTTAGGGTGATAGCCAAATTTTTGAAAAATTGAAAAGTTCTTAGAAAATGAAAAGTTGAAGAACTTAGGTCATAATGAAAATAATGAAAGTTGAGTTGATATGTAAAACAACTTCCAGCTTCGTTTCTTTTCGGGGACAAAAAGTTTTTAAGTGGGAGAGATTGTAAAAACCGAGAAAATCAGAGCCAATTTAAAATTTTTATTTTGGCAATTTAGATGAATTTTGAATATTTAAAATGATTTATTTTAAATAACAACGACGAGGAATTTATTTTGAATAGAATTAGAAAGTATATATTTAATTGAATCGTCGTTAGAAAATAAATAATTATTTATAATTATAAAAGTAATTGAAAATGGTGCGGTAATTAGAAAATTCAATTTCAAAGTTCAAATGAATGTACAGGATTAAAAATAAATTGAATTTTAGTGAAACCAAAAATATTTGAATCTATTTGAAAATATCTTTGCAATGAATCCAAAAAATCAAGATTTCATAGCGGGAATAAAAAGTTATGCCCAGTTGAAAATTCAGAATAGTCGCTATGGAATTTTGGCCCTTAAAAATGGAAATTTTGCAAACGACCTTCGTTTTCGATGAAACCAATTTTGTTGGATCTGTGATGTCAAGTTATAGCTAGATTCCAAAATTTCTTAATTTTCTGAATCAATATGTGAATGTGGCAAAAGAAAACGAGTTTTGACAGTTTTAGTCAATTTCGATCGATTAGAAAATGATCATTTTTCAAACGGTCTCAAAATTTGATGAAATTAGTTTTGTTAGGACCGTATCATCAATACGAAGCTAGAAATATTTTTTTTGGAATTTTTAAAGTTAGTATGTGGCCTCGGTAAATTAAAATGTGCGTTCAAATTCAATATACATTGATTTGTATTTTAATTTTGATGAAAACTAATCGTAACAGTCGAATTGTCTTATGAAACATATCCCATTGTATTCGAAATGGGGGCAACTAGCTAGGGGTGAGAGTCGGTGGGTTTGATTCAAAGTTCGAATGTGAAATGCATTTTATAGAATCCAAATGGATTAAATAATGCATTAATTTTATATAACCCCCCTCATTCTTCTCTGTCAACAAAAGAAAATAAAATAAAAATGCAGCCCGTTGACCTCGTCCAACCGTCGGTCCCTGCTCGTCGCCGCCACTAGCCTCCTGCCTGCACCTCCAGTTGCCAGACCCTCCTCCCTCCTCCACGCCTCCTTGCTTCCCCCTCCTTCTAATTGAAACGATGACCCCTCCCCAAACCCCCAAAGCCACTACGCGCCCAAATCCGGCCACCCACGGCCCACCTCCGCCATCGCGGGCCAGCGCAGCATCACCCCTGAACCCCACTGACTCCACCGCCCGCCTGTGCAACCCCCTTCCTCCGATTCAAGCAATCCGGGCTTTCCTTACCGGGGAAGTTCGGGTCGTAAGAGTTGTTTTCATATATTGTAATATATGATGTGATATATAATCTGTTGTTGATTATGTGTGTTTGAATGATATTGATCATTGTTATTTGGTATATTGAATACCATAAGAACACTGCGATGTAGAAAAGGGGATTTTCAAAGTATATTTTGAAAGTAAATTATTTATATAAAATCAATGGATTCTATATATAAAACGAAAAGGATTTTATAAAAGAAAATAGTTATAAAATCAAAAAAATTTATAAAAGAAAATGATTATAAAATTAAAAGGATTTTATAAAAGGAAATATTTATATAGAAAATAAATAGATTATAAAAGGTATAATTATTTAAGAAATTAATAGAGCTATAAAAGGAAATATTTATTGAGATTTAAGTGTTAGAAATAAAAAGGAGATTTCATATGAAAATTCTATAAATAAAAGTACAAATAGAATTAAAGGATTTATTAGAATACAATTATTCGAATAGAGTTAGTCGGAGTAGAGTTAGTTGAATTAGAGTTATCGAATATAGTTTATTCAAAAGGAGTTAATCGAATATAGTCTATTCGAATAGAATAAAAGGAGTTATTCAAATATAGCTTATTTGAATAGAGTTAAAGGAGTTAATCGAATATAGTTTATTCGGAGGGAGTTAATCGAATATAGTATTCGAAAGGAGTTAATCGATATGAGTTAATCGAAAGGAGTTAATCGATTAGAGTTAATCAATTAGAGTAAACTGAAAGGATTTAATCGAGTTAGAGTTAATCGATTAGAGTTAATCGAGTTAGAGTTAATTGAATAAAGTTAATCAGTTAGAGTTAATTGAGTTAGAATTAATTGATTAGAGTTAATCGAGTTAGAGTTAATTGAAAGGAGTTGATCAGTTAGAGTTAATCAGGTTAGAATTAGTCGATTAGAGTTAATTGAGTTAGAGTTAATCGATTAGAGTTAATAGAGTTAAAGTTAATTGAACAAGAGTTAATCAAATAGAGTTGGTTGGATTAGTGTTAGTTGGATTAGAGTCATCGAATATAGTTTATTCGAAAAGGAGTTAATCAAATATAGTTTATTCGAAAAGGAGTTAATCGAATATAGTTTATTCGGAAAGGAGTTATCGAATAGAGATTATTCGAAAGAGAGTTATACGTTGAAATTCGATTATATCGATTTCGAGAAGGCACTATTTACTTTCTGGTTTTTAAATTAAGATCTATTTATTTAGTTATAAATTATCTATTTATTTATTCAGTTAAATTAAGGAATAAATGTAATATTATGAAGTTAGATATTTCAAAAGTAGGGATTTTAACACTATTGTTATAAACAAAATGTTTTCAGTAAAGAAGTGGATTCGTAAATAGAATCGGAGAGTTACGTAAGGAAGTTTATTAAAGATGTAAAAGGCTAACTTTGTCTATTTCGAGGTTAGGAATGTTGTTCAGTTAAGGTCTGAGAGGTAGTTATACCCCAACTTGATTGACTTCGTTTTTAACTAAGGAATGGTTAAGGTTTGATAGTGCAGGCTGGTTAAGTGTATTTAGTTAATGAGGTAATGGTTTGAGTTGGCATAGCGATGTTTTATTTAAACATCTGTTTAAAACCGATGAATGAGTTTTGGAAACGTTATCCAAATATAATCAAGGATATTTTCTAATCATAGAAAATGAAATGTTTGATGATAAAGAATACTGAAATGACAGTGATACATGAAAAAGAGATGAATATGTTTTCCAATGACTAATAACGTATATTTTCTAAATTTAGAAAATATGAAATGTAGAATATATGGAAACAGGAGATGAAAATGAATAAATTAATGAACTAGAGAGATAAATGTTAAATGATGACTGATCGATATAATTTCCATCTGGAAATAATATCATTGTTTGCACACATGTTTTCTTTTATGTTTAACTCACCGACTATCGAAGTTTTTGACCATTTTTCTTTCATCAATATGGAGATACCGAGATCAGATTCATTATGTGAAAACCACTCCATATGGCATTAGCGTTACGATCAAATATGATGAAGATAATTGAAGACGGAGTTTGTGCATGGGTCGTTCTATCAAATCCTAGGTAGAAATTGCCTAAGATGGATTTATAGAATAGTTCTTTCGTTTTTCCAGTCCAGGGACAACATGTATGGAAGAATGTCTGACATAGTATATTTAATGGATCACGGAAGTTAATCTCTTCCAACGTATGTACGTTTGGTGGCGGAGGAATTCGTTTCTCTAAGCTGTATACCCGTTGTACTTTTGGGGAAATAAATTTGTTATTTAGCAGTTATGACGATGTGACATTCAAAGTGAACAAATGTGTGATCTGTCAGAGATAAGCGTGGCCTCTAGCCTCACAACCGAGAAATGAAAAAAATTAACATGTAGCATGGCTAAGTAGGTTGCTTCCAATTAAGGTGTACTGTCACCTGATCTAGAATTTCATTTCATTCTTTAATCTATTCGATGTTGTCCCACTCGGGAAAACGGTTGTTGATCACAACCGTTGGTGATATACATTCGATACACTCAAGCGAAATGAGTGGTTGGTCATGTGTGGCCGGGTTGCAAGATGTTCTTGTTGAACCCAGTGTATTCCTATCTAGAGGTGCACTATCGGAAGGTGGCTCCATACCTTGTCATCCATTATCCAATAAGTGCTCGCAGTTTTGATTGTGTACTATGTATGTAGAACGTGAGATGAAAGCTTTTCTGCTAGATGATTATTATATTGTGGTTGATAGACACTATCATAATATCAAAAGAGTTTTGATTTAAAGTTTATAGTTTCTTTCAAAAGGATTTTTGAAAGTTAAATCGAATGTTTTGGATTCTCATTAGGGAAAAATACGTTCCGTTATACGGCATGGTCTTATGAGATTCGTTTAATTGCTCAAACTGTTTTAAAATATTTTACTCACACTAGTCCCATGACTGACCCAGAGTTTGTTTTGTTTTCCCTAAACTCTTGGGTGCCCAATTTTGTATGGGCAGTCACGTGGTCAGGAATTTACAGATATACTTAGAGAGCTTGGAGCAGGAGGCTTCAGGATTTTATAGCTATTGTTATTTCCGTTGTGTTGTAAGTGTTGTAATCTTATAATGTTACTGTATACATATGCTGTTTTTTATTTCAATGATATGTTATCTATTATATGTTGTTCGTTCCGCTGTGAGATTCGTGTTACTCTTATGTTGTGTGTTCTTCTTCTTCTTCTTCTATTCTAAGTTTCTATCTTATCTATTCTCACCCTCTGTTTTCTTTCTATTAGTTTTCTGGTTTCCAGTGTAATTTGGGTTGGACTTGTGTTATTTGGTCAGCTCAAATTGTACCAGAATTTCGGGACACTACAGTTTGTGTCAGAGCAAAGGTTAAGTAATTACCTTGGCTCTGTGGCGTGACTTAGTAAAGAAGGGGTTAGTAATACCCTAGATTGAGTTGAGTGTATATGTATGAGAGCATATTTGTTATTTGATATAAAATGGTTTAATATTGTGTAGATTTATTGGTTGGGTTGTTTATGGGTACTGATCGATCAGTTTGATCCACTGTATTGGTAGGATTTTCTAAACATTCGAATACGATGTGTTGACACGATATGTTTCGAAAAGAGGGTAAATGAAAATAAGTTTACCCAAGTTGTATTTTGATACAGAGAAGATATCTATATTGGAATTATAATATATTGGATATATTGTTTGTTATTATAATCGAGTAAGATTATAAATTAAAAGGATAAGTAAATAACCAATCAGAATTCATGTAAGTGTAGTATATGGAATCATATGAATTGAATCTGAATTTAAGTCAGAATTGAAATTAAAACCCTAGAAATTTGGAAAGGTGTTTGTAAATGGATTTTATTTAAATATACAAGGATTTTAAAATCCTGGGAGATTTAAAATTGTTTTACAAGCATTGAGAATGATATTTTGAGCTGATTTCAAAGCGGAAATGTTTAGATATGGTTTTGAAAGTGATATAGTATTGAACTCACTTCGATCACTGGAAAATATATTCCGATGATGAAGTCGACCATCATCGGTGTTCATTTTCGAGTTCTAAGTGATGGATTACTACCAAAGATTTTCATTTCGAACTGTTTAGGGAAAAACAAGTTGTTTTGGATCCTAAAAAGGAAATTTTGATTTTTGAGAAAAGCAAAATTATTTATAACTCCCAGGGAAAAGACTATTTGAATTAAAAGCAAATTGAATAGAAATTTGTGGTGACAAACTGGAACTGAAACCAGTTAAGTGGAAATTGAATCGTAATAGAAAATATCAAATAAAATTGGATTGGGAGATATCTGGACTTATGTTGAATTGATAAGTTAAGTGTTGGATTTGAGAATGGAATTTGACTTGGATATAAGAGAATGATTCAGTTTGAAGATAAAAACTGATTTGGAGTTTGATTTGGATAACATGGATAGATGTTGAGTTGATAGCATATGGAAGTGATAGAGTTGATATGCCCAACAAAAAGGTACACATTTATATTCTAATTGGATATGAGATTTTTGTGTCGAATTGGCAAGCCGCTTGGCTATTTTATTTTCTTTTGGGTTGGAGAAGGCCCAAAGAGGCGAGTTGGAGTTTGAGCTATTGACCAGTACAAAGGAGGTGATAGCGAAATTTTTCGAAAAGCTAAGGTGTTAAATTTTTTTCAAGATTTTTGAAAATTTTCGTTGGCAAGAATTAATTAATATTTTAATTGAAATCAATTGGTTCAGTCGAAATTGAAGTTGATAAGTAAACGAATATTTTTAAACTAGTTAATATGGTTTTTTTTCTGCCTTAGCAATTTTGAGGATGAAATTATTTTAAGGGGGAGGAATGTAACGACCCGTATTTTCAACAATATAAAAATTAATTTATTTAATTATTTAAATAGAGATTTATAAATTTAAATGGTTTAAATTAAATAATAGTGAATATTTAATTAATATAAATAATAGAATAATATATTTAATTTCTAAAATAGTAGAATTCACTGTATTGTGTGAACTGGGAAATTTAAAATATATAATTCAGTTTGGAATTGAATTTGAATAACGAATATACTATTTAAACGAAGTTTAAACGTAAAATTATAAAATGTAATTATAATCAAGCTCGAAATTGCATGGCAGTTCGTAATTTTGCGATCCGAACTTCAATTGAATATGCAGAACCCGTTTTAACTCGGATTTCTGTGAAACAAGAAATGTACGGAGCTGGTGAAGTATATTTTTCTAGTGGAAGAGAAAAATCAGGATTTCATCGTGTAGATTTTGATTTATGTCCAAACAAAATTTTTGAAAATTCGCTATGGAATTCTGTTATAATTTATAACGATTATTTATATTATAAAAGGATTTTCAATATAAATTGAATACTAATTTAACTAGTTTTTTGAAATATCGAGCTATAAATCTAGATAGAAATATTCTAGAGCCGTATGATATTCTATTATGAATATATACGATAATATAAATTTATTTTTCTATGTATTAATATTTAAATGGGCTTATTTAGAGCTTTAAAAATAGCCAGTTTTGCAAACGACCTCTATTTTCGATGTAACCAATTTTGTTGGATCCGTAATATTAAATTATTGCTAGATTTCAATTTCCATGATTTTTGGAGTCAGTATGTGGCCGTACGGATTTTTAATGTGAAAAACAGTTGGTAATTTGACCTTTAAAAATACACTGTGTGAGCGAACGCAGTCGGAATTTGACGAAACCAGTTTCGTTGGGTCCGCAATGTCGAATTGAATGAGTTTGTCTATTCTCGTGATCTTTGGGTATCATGTGTGATCATAGGAATCTTTAACAACATATATATTTAGCAGTTGCTAAAAATAAATATAATATTGAATATTAAAATATTATAATTCTCCTATATAACATCGTTAACCACACTAACCCTAACTACTTTTTCCACGATCAAATGCTTAGCCACCATACCTTTTTCTCATCTTCAGTAAATGATCCCTCTTTGGAATTTTCGTTTTTAATCCATATAAATTCAAATAAATTACAAGATATTACAAAGCTTATGTCTTTGGATTCGCGAGAGCATCAGCTACTTTTTCATGTAAGTTTTGTGCAACTCACATCTCGATCTCGAGCTTGGCAAATAGATGCAGCGCAGTATAGGGTTCAATAAATCTGAAGATTTCAAGCATCAATTCAACATATGGTTGTTATATTAGGATTCAGGGTAGAGAATCAAAGGGTTTGTCATTTCTTTTGGCTTGTTCGGTGATAAAAACTGTTGAAATTTGCATTGGAGGAACAACTACCCATTAGAGAACAGACTCGCGTATGTTGATGCAGGGTTAAGTGACGTGCAAATACCAAGTTTGATTCACGAATTTGAGGTTCCTTTTGGGTTTGTGGTGGCGAGAGACACATTTTGGCTATGTGTGATAAAATCCGAAGTAGTTGGATGACGTTGGTGTTGCAGCGATGAACGAGAAATGCTGCAGTTTGCATTTTTGTGGTGAACTTCGAATTTTAAGAAGATGGTACCAGTGGGTAGAGGATTTGTAGGAGAAGATCACGATGAAGTTTGTTTTTGAAATCATGTAGTAGAAATGGTGCGGTGGGAGGATGAAATCACGGCAATGGCATCTAGAGGACGGATTTTTGGAAGTCACGGGGAAGAAGGAAAAGGAGGTTTGGGTTTTAAACGTGTGGGTCGGCCGGAATTGTGAGGTAAAGCCCAAGTTCAATAAAAAGAAAAATTTAGTTTAATTTAATTAAATAAAGGTGTTAACTTATAAATTAAATATCTCCATCATACTATATCAGAATTTCAAATGGTCAGATACGTTAGGATCATATGGACGGGGGCCACAAATGGAACTGGCTGGGAGTGAATTGGACTCCGTTTGAATTTGTAGCGAAATAAATTGTCAGTCTGAATCAAGTGACAATTATCGTTATTTAACGATGATCGTCCAATGTGAGTATAACTCACCAACTTTACCAGTTCATATTTTTATAACGCATATTTAGAACTAATAAATGATGATTGATTTCTGTGCGTTGATTGTTTTAGTGAATTGCTGATTGAATTGTTGAAAATATCGATATAGTTATATATATATATCGTTGATCAAATATTGATTCTATTTAACAAATGTTTCATATTGAAGTGAAATTGATGATATTTATATTGTTTAACATCTGTGGATGTAGGGAAACAGGTTGGAGGGATCAAACTGGATTCCTCAATAGTTATAATACTGTTCTTTTTATATATTGTGATATATGATGTGATATATAATCTATTGTTGATTATGTGTGTTTGAATGATATCAATCATTGTTATTTTGTATATTAAATACCGTAAGAATACTAGGATGTAGAAAAGGGGATTATATTTTGAAAATAAATTATATATATAAAATCAATGGATTCTATATATAAGAGGAAAAGGATTTTATAAAGGAAAATAATTATAAAATCAGAGAATTTTATAAAAGAAAATGATTATAAAATGAAAGGATTATAAAAGGAAATATTTATTTAGAAAATAAATAGATTATAAAAGGTATATTTATTTAGGAAATAAATAGAGTTATAAAACAAAATATTTATTGAGATTTAAGTGTTAGAAATAAGAAGGAGATTTCATATGAAAATTCTATAATAAAAGTATAAATAGAATTAAAGGAGTTATTCGAATATAGTTATTCAATAGAGTTAGTTGGATTAGAGTTAATTGAATTAGAGTTATCGAATATAGTTTATTCAAAAGGAGTTAATCGAATGTAGTTTATTCAAATAGATTTAAAGGAGTTACTCGATAGTTTATTCGAATAGAGTTAAAGGAGTTAATCGAATATAGTTTATTCGAAGGGAGTTAATCGAACATAGTATGTAACATCCCATATTTTCTGTATATTTTATTTTCAAATTTTATATAAATAAAACTTAATAATACGGGATAAAAATCAAATTTTTGTCGATTATAATAATAATGACAATTTGAATGGAGTATAAATAGTTTTAAATCTAGTTTATACTTAGAATTGGTGAAATTTGAAAATTTATATTTTATTTAATTAATAAATTTGAGTTATTTAGTTTATAATGGAAATTCAAATTTGATTAGATAAATGGAGAATTCTAAGTTGGGAAATAATAACTGAAATTCAAACCAAAGATTTAATTTATCAAATTAAGATTTAAAATATGTGAAATTTGATTTTTTATTTTTTTATTTTTTAAGTTATAATTTGATTTAAATGGAATTTAATGAATATTCAAATTGAATCTAAACAGTTAACTGGATAATGGAATATTTTATTTATTTAATTAACTGTGAAATTTAACTGTTTTGGCGACTGTCTCGGAATTCGACGAAACTGGCGCCATTGGAACTGGAACGATGAGTTATCACAGGGTTCCAGTTTGCGTTACAATCCGACTTGTCATTTGATCGTAGGTGAGAAAACGTGAAAGAAGTCAGTGTAATATGATAATTGGCTGTTTTCTAATATTGGGCCTCATATATTATATAAATAAAAGCCAATTAACACCTCATCAGTTCATTCTCCACATACGTACTTTTCCATCTCCAAGTTTCCTCTTCAATGGCTGAGAGAAATTTCAAAACCCTAGATTCAAAGCAAAATACAACTCTAAAAATAAAATCTCTCCAAAACCCATCGAATTATATGTCAAATCGAAACTCATGACGTCAGGAAGCTACGGGTATGGTCAGATTCGACATGCAGTGGAAGGAGTTGCCGGAATTTGTAGTCAAACAGTCGGATTTGTGAAACCCTAGAAGTGGATTTGGGGGTTTTCGATTCTGGAGTTAATCGGGGAAAGCGAAATATGGGTTTTGAAGAGGAAGCTCATACGAGTACAACGGAGGTGGCGGCATCGTGTGAATGTTAGTGAGGTGGTCGGAATTTACGTTTAAGGGTTTGATTCTCATTTCGGCATTTCGTCTGCCGGCGGCAGCTCAGGCCATCGGAGGCCAAGGCGGTGGCCTCATCTGAAGCGCCTCTCGACGAGGGTCCGAGAGGCGGTGGTCACGGCTCCCAAGTCGGCCGGAATCGAAGTGGAGGCTCGATCAAAGTTTCATCGAAGATGGGTTTTTCCGTTGAATTCCTGTAGCGAGAAGGAGAGAGGGGCGGGAATCCTTAGATGACGTGGCAGCATAGGAGTGGTGAGAAATAATATTTTATTTATTTTATAGATTTTAAAATTCAGAGAGTAAAACGCTGATAACTCTTTCGTTTTGACTCGGATTTGGACGCGGTTTGTTGCGTTGGGATCGTGGCGGAATTGCGGACGTTTTGGCACTAACTGGCTGCATTTGGTGACTGTGAAATTTTGGGCTTCTTTTGGACGTCTGATCCACTAAGGACCCAAAGGTGAGTGATTCTTCGCTCACGAAATACTGAATTATTCCCATATTTATTGAATTAAATTATGGAGTAAGTTTAGTTGCATGGTTGTGTTGGATTGTTGATGTGTGGTTTAAATTTAACATGCAAGTGTGTTAACATGCAGTTTAAGTAATGGATTTGTTATTTAATTTAATTTAAATTTCTAGTTGAATTCGAACCCTTGTAAAATCCTGAAACAGTTTAATGCTGATCAGTTGAATGAAATGGTTGCGATGGATGTTGGTTGAAATTTATTACTGAATATATAGTGACATTTTTATGCTCCTTATTCAGTATATTGTAATACATGTTGATTTTGACGATAAATCCCATTTACCCTTGATGTTGCGGGCATCTAATGAACCCGGGATTTATCGATAAAATGAATTAAGAACACAGAGTGAAATGATAAATCTCTGTGACCCTGATTTGGATTGAAATGATAGATCCATCCCTGAAATATCGAGAAATTAAATTTAAAATCAGTTGGCCATTGGGTAGATAATTATATACAGACATCGGTTGGTTAAATGATTTTAAATATTTGAAATTTTTATTTAATAGAATATTCCCTCTAAAAGAATGTACCGATACTCGATAATTCAATTCTTTAAAGATTCTGAACTGGGATGTTGATAAAATGGTTAAAGAAATTTTCCAAAACAAAGTGGAAATATTTAAATCGGAATTTGAATATGATTTAAAATCTTTTCAAATTAAGAGTTGGATTAGAAGGAAATAAATTCTTATGTAATCTGATTCTGGGAAATTTGGAAATCAAAGACATCTGGGTTGTTTTAACTCGGTTGAATATATATTTGAACTCTTGAAATCAAATAGTTGTTTGAACGGGGTTGAAACGAGAGATGGAATTTAATGAACTCCGTTGAGACCGGAGGATAGATTCAAGTTTTGAAATTTGGAAGGAAGGAAGATGTGAAAACCCGTAACTTCCCCGTAAAGGAAAGCGACGGATAGTTCGAGAACAAGCCACAACAGAACTCATACAGAAGAACATTTCATTGTATATTACAACAATGCATCAGATTACAAGAATATACAGAGTATAAATGAATATTACACAGAAATATCAGAGATTTAAATTACATTTAAATACATCGCAGCGGAAAATAATACAATACACAACTGAAGGAGATATACGGATACAGAGCTTTCCGGATATCGTTCCAGCTGTAAACCAGGATCCTGTGAATATAAATCTGCAAAACCAAAACTACTAGCTGCCCGTGTCAAAATAGGGGCACCCAGAGTTTAGGTTAAAACAATAAACTCCAGGTCAGTCATGTGACTGGTGTGAGAACTAAAACAGTTATTAATCTTTATTTTAAATCATAAGGTAAATCAAGGGACCACGCCGTAACACGGAACGGGTTTCCTCCCAAGAATACCAGTGCATAAAACAAACAGCGCAAAGCTAAATAAAGAAAAATGAAGCTGTTATAAGACCCAGGTCCCATCACACAATGCAACGCAGCCGAGGATAGGGTTTTCCCTTATAACAGCCAAAGAATGCTTGATACGGTTAAAACAAATCGTTTGATACTATTATAAGTGCATAGTGTATAAAACAACTTCAAATCATAAGTATCAATCATAGACGGCATAAGTGCCCCATCCCACTATGTCGCCATACTAGGCTCTACAAATAAAACCGCAGAATCACGTATTTGGAAATTGGGTTTCCATCTATGAACCGAGGCAAAAGATAGTCCTCAACCGATTCGAGACGCTCTAGCCCGCCCCTCAGGACCCAGACTCAGGTGGGCCCTTGGATCGTCAGGGCCGGTCCACCGATGTGGATTAAAATGCCTGACCATGCGTTTCCCCGCCCTTTGGGGCGTAAATGAGCCAACTAAATGACTCCATCGGTTCGAGAACGACCGATCAATCCGAGGCGCCTCGCAACAGCAACAACCACATAAGTCAAACTCGTCAGGGCGTGTAAAACCACTGACGCCACTTCTAACTAGAAAGAAACGCATGCCCTCCCTGAGGTCCTCTCCCGTTTTTGGTTCATACCGGGTGTGAAACACGCGAAGTAAACGTTACACAAAGCTATGCCACAAAGGCCTTGCTTTGATCATCACCACAAGACTTTGCTTTTCAACAGAAGCCTCGATCAATTCCCACTTAGGCATGCCACACAGGAAATTCACTCCATGCGTTTGATATCCATTAATATATAACCCCTGAGCTCGTACGTCTCAGAGAAGGGCGTTAAGCAAGAGAATAAATTATCCGCCGCCAAACAGATATATATTTAATAGAGATCAATCACACGGACTAAAATCCAATGTCAGACACACAGTCCATTTACAAGTCCGTTCTAGGTCTGAACGAAACCGGAGGCACCTAGTACCCCGCATATCCATCGATCTCCAAGTACGTCTGGACGATCACCAACTGTTTCCATCTTCTTGGGTGTACAGCCCAATCAAGATCATCAGTAATCACCCAAATGACGTGAAGACTTCCGGTCTTCGACCACCGTCTTCATCTTCGACTTATCGCCGTATCAGTTATTCAGAATGGGATAAACCCGGTCTTTCCGAATAACTCGCGTATATTTTAAATAAGTGTTACACAAACACAACATACGCCTCATTCCAATTCATCAGTCACTAACCGTAAATTAATCAAGAGAATAATTTCCCAAATATTAACCCCGAAGGCCGAAACCAACATCAGATCAATATCCAGAAAACCATTTTGCTTGGCTAACCGACAGTTAGTTTCTAAATTTCACATTCGTAGGGAAATGTTCCCATTAATTTTATTCAAGATAAATTCCTTAAATTTATTCTTTATTCTATTTTTGAATCTCAATTCAAACTAGTCGGGATTAGCGAAACTTACCGAAGTAATCATTTGTTTTAATTTCCCAATCCCAACCTATTTATCCCATGAAGTAAAACTGGTAATACTTCGTATCTAACACCACGGTGTTATCGGTAAATTCAATTACCATTTCACGTTCAAATCTAATTAAAGATTTAACTATCGCCTGGAGCAAAACTGGTGGTACTCCATTTTCGATCTTTTCAATCTAATTAAAGATTCATTAAAACTCCACTTAGTTTTAATCTTTAACTGGGTTAAAGAATCAGTGTCATTTAAAAACACAGTTCACGATAAACCCAAAATCACATTCATTAATTATCGGGTTAAAGAACGAGTGTTGTTTAAAACACTGTTCACGATAAACCCAAAAATCAATATCAATTCAATTCCAATTAAATACTATTTAATTGGTACACTTCATTAAATCTAAATAAAAAGATTTAATCTTTTCTCAACTGGGTTCAAGAACAGTGTTAGTGAAGACACCATTCACGGCAAACCAAAATAACATTTGATATTAAATACAAGGCTCTGAATAGGAAATATCCCGGCTAATATTCAATATCAAATTCCACAACTAACAAATATTGTATTGGAAATAACGATATATATATATATATATCTATATCTTTCAAATTTCCATAACAACATCTGTATAATCCCGAAATCCAACATCGAAATATTCCGAAGACAATTTCAATTCAAGTCCATTCCAATGCAATCATTGGAAATTCTGGTTATTTTCAAAACCATTTCAAATTCAGTTTATTTATTTAAAAATAAATAGAATTCTAATTTTAGTTCAAAACTAGTTCATTTCGATAAAAATCTATTTTTATCTTTTCAAATATGGATTTTTTCATCCCGAATCTTCACAAATCATTTCTTATGATTTTACACAAAATATCACTATTTTTAATAATTTTATCAAGGCCCGTACAGTCGATTTCCTTCAACGGCCATCGAACTGCACTTACAGCGACCTTTTTCGAATTTGATTTGGACGTATCCCCAAATCCAACCGTTAGATTTCAAATTTCTAACATTCATTAGAAAGCACTTTTCGATACGAACCCAACGGTTCCGGTTTTAGGAGAATCCGACGGTCGGATCTCCCGTAATGTCCGTTTGAAATAAATGGTCGAAATTCACGAACTGCCGCGGCGCGGCGCGTTCTATTCAGGCCATTATATTATATATATAATATATATAATATATATTACGTCGATTTCTATTTAAAACGAATTATATAAATAGTTTTAAAATTCGTTTCAAAAGCAATCTCAACTTCCATTTCAATTCAAATCAAAATTGAATTCTTCTTTATAAATTCGTTTTCATATTCATTTCTATTCAATTCAAATTTCAATTCAATTTGAATTCATTTCAATTCGCTTTCAATTCAATTTGAATTCGTTTTCAATTCAATTCATTTCGAAATCGTTTTCAATTCAATTCATTTCGAAATCATTTTCAATTCAATTCATTTCGAAATCGTTTTCAATTCAACTCATTTCGAAATCGTTTTCAATTCAATTCCTTTCGAAATCGTTTTCTATTCATTTCATTTCGAAATCGTTTTCAATTCAATTCCTTTCGAAATCGTTTTCTATTCATTTCATTTCGAAATCGTTTTCAATTCATTTCATTTCGAAATCGTTTTTAATTCAATTCATTTCGAAATCGTTTTCTATTCATTTCATTTCGAAATCATTTTCAATTCAATTCCTTTCAAAATCGTTTTCTATTCATTTCATTTCGAAATCGTTTTCAATTCAATTCCTTTCGAAATCGTTTTCTATTCATTTCATTTCGAAATCGTTTTTAATTCAATTCATTTGAAAATGAATAAAATCGATATAAATATCGTTCACGTCAAAATGGCGTCAATCTAATCAACACGGCTTCATATATTTCTATTTTCAAATATTCTATTTCAAATATTTCTTTTTCAAAATAGTTGTTATTATCAAAATATTTCGTTCAACACACGACCAATCTCAATGGATGAGTACTGTCAACACATGAACCTTTATTTTATATTATTCTTTATTTTCTAAATTGGAATGAGGCCCAATCAATCACCATATAAAATTAATTATATGGATTTTCATACAACACATGTATATAATAGCATTGAAAAATAATCAACCATCAACCAAAGTGCAATACACTGTATAAGCATCAAATATAGATATTCAACGCTTATAACAGCTTGTCAATCAATCGATCGACATATTTAATCAATCAGGATGAGTGAACTTCAAATTTCATCCCAACACCTGTGTGGGGTTTCAAACAATCAAACACATATTTTATTCGTGCAGTTGGGCGATGTGTAAAATTTATCGACCCAATCAATGTCCTTCAAATAGGTGTACATAAACAAACAGTCTCGTTTGTAAATGAATATTTTATTTATTCACATTCACGTTAAAAATTATATTTTTAACGATAAAACATTTTATTCCAACATATGAATTTCTATTCAGTTCATTATTTAAATAAAATGATATTTTCGTTTTTCTAACATATTTTAGAAAATTTCGGCGGCATAACGGCACGATACTAGAAATGGGACGAGGCCTAGCCTTATCCCCGGTCTAGTGAAGGCCCACGCCATTCACACATCAATCAAATCAATTTCAATTCACCCAACAGTCAAATATCAATCAAATAATCTAACCAACTACTCAACCAAACCATTTAACAAACAAGCCATCCATGGTCTGTGGATGACGGGTGTCGGGTGCTACTATACACCGTCTGCATCCTAGTATATATATATATAACTAGAAAATTTAAATTGAAAGGTGAGAAGTTCTCACAAATAGCTATCCTAGCTCCACGGCACTTCTAATGCAGGAAATCTTCACTGTTCTCGTCGATATCACTTTCTTTGCCCGTAGCCACTACATATGTAAAAGTCGGATTTTTACTTCGCTATTCAATATATAAAAATCGAATTTTTACTTCGTTATTCAATATATAAAAATTGAATTTTTACTTTGCTATACATTTTATAAAAATCACATTTTTACTATGCTATACATTATATAAAAATCACATTTTTACTTCGATGTTCAATATATAAAAATCTAATTTTTACTTCGATGTTCAATATATAAAAATCGAATTTTTACTTCGATGTTCAATATATAAAAATCGAATTTTTACTTCGATGTTCAATATATAAAAATCTAATTTTTACTTCGATGTTCAATATATAAAAATCTAATTTGTACTTCGATGTTCAATATATAAAAATCGAATTTTTACTTCGATGTTCAATATATAAAAAATCTAATTTTTACTTCGATGTTCAATATATAAAAATCTAATTTTTTGCATTTTAAAAAAAACTAACTGTATACGATTAAAAGTCAAATCCTTTTATAAAGAAAAGTCATTTCTTTTCATATCTTTGCAAAAATCTGAAATTTAAACACAACACTATTTAATTAACTAAACTAAGCATTTATATTAAATTAAGTTAAAAGCTTACGGCGTTTTCTGCGAATGGAAGGGGGAAATGGTCCACAACTGGCGGAGTTGGTCTGAGCAGGTCGAGGCAGTGGCGCAGCGTTCGATTTGGGGGTGATAGGAGGGTCGCGATTTTGTTTTTGAGGGGGGGGGGTCGGGTCTCGCGGGTTCGAGAGGGAATGGGGGTTTCAACGAGGGCGGAGGAGCTAGGGAAGGGGAACGGTGGTTGCCAGGCGCAGCGGAGGGGGCTGTCATCGTCGGCAGTGGCTGAATGGTGGTCGCGGTTCCAGATCGAGAGAGGGGGGCATGAGAGAGGAGGTCGAGGTAAAAGGGGGGGTCACGACGGTCTCTGGCGCGGCGGAGGCTCGGGGCGGCGGACGAGGTCTGAGGGGGCGACGGGAGGAAGAGGCAATGGGTTTTTTTTTTCAATTTCTGATCGAACGAGATATGGGGAGGGTTGACCGGGGGAAAAGGGAAAGAGGGGGGTATTATATAAATTTAAATATTTTATTCTATTTTTAATTCTAAAATGCAACTTTTCCATATGAACCCCAAATCAAACCCACCGACTATCATCCATAACTAAATATCCACATTCCGAACACAATGGGATATGTACCGCAAGCTGATTCGATCGTTTCGATCAGTTTTCGTCAAAATCAACATATAACTCTATATATTGAATTTGAACACGCATTTCAATTAACCGGGGCCACATACTAACTAGAAAAATTCCCGAAAAATATTTTCTAGATTCGTATTGACGAAACGGTCCTAACCAAACTAATTTCGTCGAATTCTGAGAACGTTTGAAAAATGGCCATTTTCCAGTCGATTAAAATCAACTGAAACTGGTCAAACGCGTTTTCCTTTGCCACGCTCACATATTGATTCGATAAATTATGAAATTTGAAACCTAGCAATAACTTTACACCACGGACCCAACAAAACTGGTTTCTCGAAATCCGAGGTCGTTTGCAAAATGTCCATTTTTAAGGGCCTGAATTCCATAGCGACTATTTAGAATTTTCAACTGGTCATATCTTTTGATTCCCTCTATGAAATTTCGATTTGTCGGATTCGTTGGAAAGATATTATCAATTAGATCCTAATGTTTTTGGTTTCACTAAAATCCGGATTGTTTTGCACCCGGTATGTTCAATTGAATTTTGAAATCGAATTATCGAACTACCGCGCCATTTTCAATTCTATTTATAATTATATATAAATATTTATATTCTAACGACGGCGTATATAATATATACGTTCTAAATATATTCAAAATAAATTTCTCGTCGATATTATTTAAAATAATTCATTTTAAATAATCAAAATTCGCTAAAATTGCCAAAATAAAAATTTTAAACTGGCCCAGATTTTCGGGTTGTTACAGAAGATTTTGATTAGAGAAATTTATTTTTAAATATATTTATGCATTTGATTCCAAATAATTATTCTTGCTTCAAATTTATTACTTAACTTTACTTATAATTATTGTATTTTTAAATAAATTTTTTTCCTTATAATTCATTTTTCAGAATTTCTAGTAAACCTATATTTAAGTAAATATATAATATTTAAATTACTAATTTATTTTAATTACTGTATCCTATATGTATATCTATATATTTATTTATATAAAATTTATTTTATTATCATTTTTATTATTACTATTCTTATTATTATATATAAACATTTAGTTTACAAGTGTTTGAAATTATAAATTTCTTCCGAATGGAAATGCTTGAGTTGAACCGCTGGTTCAAATGGAGTTGATATAAGAATCCGTGATAATTTGAAGTCTTTGAGATAAATTATATTCTATTTGAATATAAGTCGTTTGTGAAATATTATGTGATTATAATATAATGATATGAAATATATTCTAGTTTTAGAATATAATCGGCTTGGGTATGATTATGATATGTTGATATGAAAATTTTATTCGTTTGAATATAAATTGGGTTCGAAACAGAAGATGATATTTTGATATGAAAGCGAACCTTCATCAAATATAAAAGAACCGACCGATGTGTAAGATTTAAGCGTTGGTTGTTAAAGAGACCGGAGTCGACATAAGGCATACTCTCTGTCAGTGTCGATACCACTTTGACAACTATGAACGTTACGGTGTATCCAGATTGAGTACGATGACTTGGAGGCGATGATTGAATCGAAGAAGTTGATCGATGACGAAATAGCCCTGACCTTCGGGTCAGAATTGAAATGACTAAAACAGGAGCTATACCGTAACTAACTGGGGTAGCACCTTTGATCGGACACACTTCTTCGATACTATTTCTATGACTATGATGATGATGATTTGGGTCCATTTATGACTTTGGGAGTGTGTTTCGAGGTGGGCGGTAGTGGCTGCTATGCGTTACCACCGGTCCGGGAGTGCAATTGGTAGAATCCTACCCTGGGCATTGCCTCGAGTGCCTTGTAATATATATATCAATATCGAGCCCCATACGATTTTGATTTAGCATTGCCTTCTATGGAGTGCCCTCTAATAACACCAGTACGGTGAATTTACGGTACTGTATAGACTGTTGGTGGGTGTAAGGGTAATATGGTAATCCCGCTTACGCTATTTTCAGTATTTATACTTTACTGGATAGACACTATCATAATAGCGTACTATATTATGTATGTATTAGTTTAACGGATCCTTGAGAGATGGAAAATCCCGTAACATCTCTTGAGTTACTGTACCCATGACACTGATGTTATTTCGTATTTTGATTTGACTAATATGAGATGATTTAGTGCTGACCCGAGTGTTTGTTGTGTTTTCTTTTATGCAATACTCTCAGGTCAGCAGATGTTGCAGTATTTGAAGATGACTGTGCTTGGAGATCGAAGACGAAGATTTGGTATATCTATTATCTATACATATGTATTTCCGCTGCATTTATTTCTACTGCTTATTATGTACATTCGTATGTATATGTAACTCTGATAATCAATGAATGTTATAATCACAGTATACATTTCAACTGCTTTTAACTGCTATTTGTTTATTATATGTTGTCCTTCCGCTGTGAGATTCTGTTATTGTCTTTCTCTTCCTTCTTTCTTTTGCTTCTTTTCCCAATAACTACCTGCATTTGCGATTTGTTTGGGTTGACATATGTGGCTTATTGTCGATTTTAAACAGTCAAAATTGTGGGTCGTTACAGTTGGTATCAGAGCGATGGTTAGCGATAACCCTGGCTCTGTTTGGGAATTAACTCATTAGAGATAGGGTAGTAGTGCCCTAGAATGAGTCTGAGTGATATGAGAGAGCGTACTTGTATTTTGATATAAATTGGTTTACATTGTGTTGACTTGTTCTGCTGAATATTTATGGATTCTGGTCGATATATGGGACGCCATAGAATCGATAGGAGGTCTAAATAATCGAACAGAATGATCGACATAATATGATTTTCGATTATATTTTAAAATATATTAAACACATATTATTGGTTGAAATATATAAGTATTCATTTTATAAGGTGGTAATATTAGGCTATTTCCCATTATGGTTGATTAGATAATAAATCTAATAAGGAAAATTAATGAATTTAGAATATATTTGAAATGAAATGTTATCTTTAGGTATAATTGGGTGAGAAAGGTTGTGATTGAAATAAAAGTGAACTCGAAACTTGATCCTGGCGTATTTAAAAGATTTTTGCCAAAGTTGAGATAATATTATATTATAAGAATGGTTCTGGAAATGATTTCAAAAGGTATGAAACAAGTAGATAATCCCTTGCTCGGATCTTCGAAATAGCCTTAATAATGAGTGCACGCGTTATCGATGGTTATTCTGAAGAGTTTAAGTGGGGGAGAGGCCATTCAATGATCATTAAAATTTGGTTTTACAAGGATTTTGGGCTCGATTTCCATATGGCGTAGAATTTTATATAAAGGTATTAGCATACCATATTTAAAGTTGAATTTAATTTAAAACTAGGATTTAAATTTCCTTCTTAAATTTAAAAGTTTGGATTTGAAATTTCATATAGTATGGTTTATAAATAGTATAAATATTAAACGTATGTTATTTTAACTTGATTTGGAAACCCGGAATCAAGTATTGAGTTTACTTTAACCAGTAACAATTGTTAATTTATTTAAACGACACTTGAGTTCGAAATTTATAAAAAAAACTTATATTATGAGCCTAAAATGGCGCGGTAGTTTGAAAATCCGATCTTTAACTTTGAATAAATATATAAAATTCAATATAAGTCGGAATTGGATAAAACAATAAACGTTAGGATCGAATTGATCATATCCCTTTAATGAATGTAAGAAATTTAGTTTTCACTTTATAAATTGTGAGTTATGACTAAATTAAAATTTAGAGATAGCGCTATGGAATTTATATATATATTAATAATATATAAGCTCTTGAGAATAGAAATAGATGGGTAATGTTTAAGGAATGAATTCTAATTTTTGGAGTTGAAGACTTTGAAAGATGTTATAAGGAAATTTGAATTTTTGTTAAATGGAACATTCGATGGAATTTGAATTGGAAAGTGGATCAATTTAAGTCAATGAACTACGATAAATGGAAGGAAACTTAAGGAATTTATTAGAGTCGATTAAAATTTATGAGAGAATGAAATGAGGTACGATTCAAACTTGATTCAATTCCACTAACAACACGATGATTCAGTATATATACCAATTTGAGAAAAGCATGGAAGCGAGTCAAGTTCGGCGAAGTTAAATCAATATGAGTTAACTTAAGAAAAAAAAACACATAAGGTTGATTAAGAATTTAGTACTTAGGAAAGAAAATAAAAACCTTGAAATGTGGCAAATTGATTTCCTACTAATAGATTTAAAGATTTAATACTATCGAGTTAGTTGGAAATGTTAAAGCTAATTAAAGTTTTAGCGTCGAGGTAATATTTGGAATGAAATGAGGTGTTGGAATATAAACCAAAGTCTAAGTTATTAAATTTGAATATCGAAAGAATTTGAAACCAAGTAGATTCAAGTAAGCCAAATGAATTTGAATGAATGAAAGTAAACTCAAGAAATCTGAATTGATTCAAGTAAATGGCTAATTGAATATGGAAATTGGAATGATAATTCAATGGAATATAGTTGAAGTAAATAGTAATAAGTAATGAAATGTGGCAAATTGATCCACGTTAATGAATTAAGAATTCAACAGAGTCAAGAAGTTGGGAAAGTTAAAATGGATTAAAAATCTCAACTAAGGTTAATGTTTGGAATGAAACGGGAAAATGAATAGAGAGTATATCAGAATGAGGTAAGAATGTAGTGTGGATTCAATTCTCGACAAATGAAGTGAATGTAAATAGTTAAGTAAATGAACAAGAATAAGTGAAATGGATGAGTTGCAAATGAAATTAATATAGGATGAATGAAAATGAAATAGAAGTAAATGGAATGAAATTCATTTAATATAAGCGAAACGAACATGAAAATATTTAAGCAATAAAAGTGTGAATCATATTATGTGCTTAATGGAACAATAACCCCTTTGCAGATGGTTAAGTTCTACTCAAGTTGTTGAAACTCGATGGTTGAAACTCCAAATAAAATAACTCGACTTTTGGTGCGGAAAATTTGAAATATTCGATAAGCGAAAGCTAAAATGGCCATAACTTTTGATGGGCTGGTCCGAATTCAATGATCTCGGACTTTTTGGAAACCATAGAAATTGAGCTAAATTTTGTGTTAATAAAGCCTTGCCTAGTTTCCAAGTTTATTAAGTTGAAAACCAAGAACTAGTCGTAATTGTATGTGCAGAAAATAAAAATCTGAACTGAATACCAATATTGTTTGGACCATAAATTCCTAACCATGCGTCAGATTTGGATGTGCGAGTACAATTCGGAAAGGCCAGAATGTAAACTAAAACTTTCGCTAAATACGCTGAGTCAAATTCTGATGTTTAGAGGGCTAAAAAGTGGATAGAACATTTCAGACCTGCATTTTCAGGGTAAGGGCTGAAGCGTTCGGTTTTATTAAAACAGTCGTAACTTTTGAACGAATTGTCGGAATTCGACGAATCCGGACAATTCGGAAAGCTTAAAAGAAACGCTACAACTTTAGCCTGTGTGTCTTAGCCCAATTCCATCATTTAAGGGGTTAAACCCCAATTTGTTCGCTGACCTGATATGAGTATGGTGGTTTGATAGTTGAAATATTCGATTTATGTTATCTAAGTTGCATATGTTTGTTATATATTGCATATATGATTGATTCTCATATGTATGCGAGTTGTAACAGGTGTAAGGAAATGGTATTGCTCAACGAAGCCAGCTTGCGCTAAACGCTAATCGCTAAGATAAGTAAAAATGCAAATAAACGCTAAAGAAAGGTACGTAACTGTGTTACAAAGTTTTAGGTGGCGGTGGTTTATATTTTTGTTTTTCCCCTGTTTGGGATGCCTCATCGAGTGATGAGATGAATATTTGAGTATATGTGATGCATTGTGATTTTCCGGACTCTCCATACAAAGGAGATGGTGCCGAAATTTTTCCGTGATTTCGGGAGTTAGAAAATTTATGAGTTTTTCAAATATAACTTATTTTATAAAGGCTATTTTAAGTATGAATTTAAAGTAGATATGTGCTTAATATCGTTTCGTTCTCTTTTCGAGGACGAAAAGATTTTAAGTGGGGGAGAATGTAACATCCCATATTTTCTGTATATTTTATTTTCAAATTTTAAATAAATAAAACTTAATAATATGGGATAAAAATCAAATTTTTGTCGATTATAATGATAACGACTATTTGAATGGAGTATAAATAGTTTTAAATCTAGTTTATACTTAGAATTGGTGAAATTTGAAAATTATATTTTATTTAATAAATAAATTTGAGTTATTTAGTTTATAATGGAAATTCAAATTTATAAATGGAGAATTCTAAGTTGGGAAATAATAACTGAAATTCAAATCATAGATTTAATTTATCAAATTAAGATTTAAAATATGTGAAATTTGATTTTTTATTTTTTTATTTATTTAAGTTATAATTTGATTTAAATGGAATTTAATGAATATTCAAATTGAATCTAAACAGTTAACTGGATAATGGAATATTTTATTTATTTAATTAACTGTGAAATTTAACTGTTTTGGCGACTGTCTCGGAATTCGACGAAATTGGCGCCACTGGACCTGGAACGATGAGTTATAACAGGGTTCCAGTTTGTGTTACAATCCGACTTGTCGTTTGATCGTAGGAGAGAAAACGTGAAAGAAGTCAGTGTAATATGATAATTGGTTGTTTTCTAATATTGGGCCTCATATATTATATAAATAAAACCCAATTAACACCTCATCAGTTCATTCTCCACATATGTACTTTTCCATCTCCAAATTTCCTCTTCAATGGCTGAGAGAAATTTCGAAACCCTAGATTCAAAGCAAAATACAGCTCTAAAAATAAAATCTCTCCAAAACCCATCGAATTATATGTCAAATCGAAGCTCGTGACGTCAGGAAGCTACGATTATGGTCAGATTCGACATGCAGTGGAAGAAGTTGCCGGAATTTGCAGTCAAATAGTCGGATTTGCGAAACCCTAGAAGTGGATTTGGGGGTTTTCGATTCTGGAGTTAATCGGGGAAAGCGAAATATGGGTTTTGAAGAGGAAGCTCATACGAGTGCAACGGAGGTGGCGGCATCGTGTGAAATTTATTGAGGTGTTCGGAATTTACGTTTTAGGGTTTGATTCTCATTTCGGCATTTCTTCTGCCAACGGCAGCTCAGGCCATCGGAGGCCAAGGCGGTGGCCTCATCTGAAGCGCCTCTCGACGAGGGTCCGAGAGGCGATGGTCACGGCTCCCAAGTCGGCCGGAATCAAAGAGGAGGCTCGGTCAAAGTTTCATCGAAGTTGGGTTTTTCCGTTGAATTCCTGTAGCGAGAAGGAGAGAGGGGCGGGAATCCTTAGATGACGTGGCAGCATAGGAGTGGTGAGAAATAATATTTTATTTATTTTATAGATTTTAAAATTCAGAGAGTAAAACGCTGATAACTCTTTCGTTTTGACTAGGATTTGGACGCGGTTTTTTGCGTTGGGATCGTGGCGGAATTGCGGACGTTTTGGCACTAACCTAGCTGCATTTGGTGACTGTGAAATTTTGGGCTTCTTTTGGACGTCTGATCCACTAAGGACCCAAAGGTGAGTGATTCTTCGCTCACGGAATACTTAATTTTTCCCATATTTATTGAATTAAATTATGGAGTAAGTTCGGTTGGATGGTTGTGTTGGATTGTTGATGTGTGGTTTAAATTTAACATGCAAGTGTGTTAACATGCAATTTAAGTAATTGATTTGTTATTTAATTTAATTTAAATTTCTAGTTGAATTCGAACCCTTGTAAAATCCTGAAACAGTTTAATGCTGATCAGTTGAATGAAATGGTTGTGATGGATGTTGATTGAAATTTATTACTGAATTTATAGTGACATTTTTATGCTCCTTATTCAGTATATTGTAATACATGTTGATTTTGACGATAAATCCCATTTACCCTTGATGTTGCGGGCATCTAATGAACCCGGGATTTATTGATAAATGAATTAAGAACACGGAGTGAAATGATAAATCTCTGTGACCCTGATTTTGATTGAAATGATAGATTCATCCCTGAAATATCGAGAAATTAAATTTAAAATCACATGGCCATTGGGTAGATAATTATATACAGACATTGGTTGGTTAAATGATTTTAAATATTTGAAATTTTTATTTAATAGAATTTTCCCTCTAAAAGAATGTACCGTTACTCGATAATTCAATTCTTTAAAGATTCTGAACTGGGATGTTGATAAAATGGTTAAAGAAATTTTCCAAAACAAAGTGGAAATATTTAAATCGGAATTTGAATATGATTTAAAATCTTTTCAAATTAAGATTTGGATTAGAAGGAAATAAATTCTTATGTAATCCGATTTTGGGAAATTTGGAAATCAAAGATATCTGGGTTGTTTTAACTCAGTTGAATATATATTTGAACTCTTTAAACCAAATAGTTATTTGAACGGGGTTGAAACGAGAGATGGAATTTAATGAACTCCGTTGAGACCGGAGGATGGATTCAAGTATTGAAATTTGGAAGGAAGGAAGATTTTGATTAGAGAAATTTATTTTTAAATATATTTATGCATTTGATTCCAAATAATTATTCTTGCTTTAAATTTATTACTTACCTTTACTTATAATTATTGTATTTTTAAATATTTTTTTTCCTTATAATTCATTTTTCAGAATTTCTAGTAAACATATATTTAAGTAAATAAATAATATTTAAATTACTAATTTATTTTAATTACTATATCCTATATGTATAATTATGTATTTATTTTATTATCATTTTTATTATTACTATTGTTATTATTATATATAAACATTTAGTTTACAAGTGTTTGGAATTATAAATTTCTTCTGAATGGAAATGCTTGAATTGAACCGCTGGTTCAAATGGAGTTGAGATAAGAATCCGTGATAATTTGAAGTCTTTGAGATAAATTATATTCTATTTGAGTATAAGTCGTTTGTGAAATATTATGTGATTATAATATAATGATATGAAATATATTCTAGTTTGAGAATATAATCGGCTCGGGTATGATTATGATATGTTGATATGAAAATTTTATTCGTTTGAATGTAAATTGGGTTCGAAACAGAAGATGATATTTTGATATGAAAGCGAACCTTTATCAAATATAAAAGAACCGACCGATGTGTAAGATGTAAGCGTTGGTTGTTAAAGAGACCGGAGTCGACATAAGGCATACTCTCTGTCAGTGTCGATACCACTTTGACAACTGCGAACATTATGGCGTATCCAGATTGAGTACGATGACTTGGAGGCGATGATTGAATCGAAGATGTTGATCGATGACGAAATAGCCCTGACCTTCGGGTCAGAATTGAAATGACTAAAATAGGAGCTATACCGTGACTAACTGAGGTAGCACCTTCGATCGGACACACTTCTTCGATAATATTTCTATGACTATGATGATGATGATTTGGGTCCATTTATGACTTTGGGAGTGTGTTCCGAGGTGGGCGGTAGTGGCTGCTATGCGTTACCACTGGTCCGGGAGTGCAATTGGTAGAATCCTACCCTGGGCATTGCCTCGAGTGCCTTGTCATATATATATCCATATCGAGCCCCATACGATTTTGAGTTAGCATTGCCTTCTATTGAGTGCCCTCTGATAACACCAGTACGGTGAATTTACGGTACTGTATAGACTGTTGGTGCCTATAAACGGCGTAAGGGTAATATGGTAATCCCGCTTACGCTATTTTCAGTATTTATACTTTACTGGATAGACATTATCATAATAGCGTACTATATTATGTATGTATTAGTTTAACGGATCCTTGAGAGATGGAAAATCCCATAACATCTCTTGAGTTACTGTACCCATGACACTGGTGTTATTTCGTATTTTGATTTGACTAATATGAGATGATTTAGTGCTGACCCGAGTGTTTGTTGTGTTTTCTTTTATGCAATACTCTCGGGTCAGCAGACGTTGCAGTATTTGAAGATGACTGTGCTTGGAGATCGAAGACGAAGATTTGGCATATCTATTATCTATACATATGTATTTCCGCTGCATTTATTTCCGCTGCTTATTATGTACATTTGTATGTATATGTAACTTTGATAATCATTGAATGTTATAATCACAGTATACATTTCAACTGCTTTTAACTGCTATTTGTTTATTATATGTTGTCCTTCCGCTGTGAGATTCTATTACTGTCATTCTCTTCCTTCTTTCTTTTTCTTCTTTTCCCAATAACTACCTGCATTTGCGATTTGTTTGGGTCGATATATGTGGCTTATTGTCGATTTTAAACGGTCAAAATTGTGGGTCGTTACATAGTATTCGAAAGGAGTTAATTGATTAGAGTTAATCAATTAGAGTAAATTGAAAGGAGTTAATTGAGTTAGAGCTAATCGGGTTAGAATTAATCGACTAGAGTTAATCAAGTTAGAGTTAATTGAAAGGAGTTAATCAGTTAGAGTTAATCGAGTTAGAATTAATCGATTATAGTTAATCAAGTTAGAATTAATCGATTAGAATTAATCTAGTTAGAGTTAATTGAAAGAAGTTAATCAATTAAAGTTAATCGAGTTAGAATTAATCGATTAGAGTTAATTGAGTCAGAGTTAATTGAACAAGAGTTAGTCGAATATTAGTTATTCGAATAGAGTTAGTCGGATTAGAGTTAGTTGAATTAGAGTTATCGAATATAGTTTATTAGAAAAGGAGTTGATCGAATATAGTTTATTCGAAAAGGATTTTATCGAATATAGTTTATTCGAAAAGGAGTTATCGAATAGAGATTGTCCGAAAGAGAGTTATACATCAAAATTCGATTATATCAATTTCGAGAAGGTACTATTTACTTTCTGGTTTTTAAATCAAGATTAATTTATTCAGTTATAAATTGTCTATTTAGTTATTTAGTTAAATTAAGGAATAAAAGTTATATTTTGAAGTTAGATAATTCAGAAGTTGGGATTATAACACTATTGTTATCAACAAAATGTTTCCAATAAAGAAGTGGATTCGTAAATAGAGTCGGTGAGTTATGTAAGGAAGTTTGTTAAAGATATAATAGGTGAACTTTGTCCATTTCGGGGTTAGAAATGTTGTTCAATTAAGGTCTAAGAGGTAGTTATACCCCAACTGCATTGACTTCGTCTTTAACTAAGGAATGGTTAAGGTTCGATAGTGAAGGTTAGTTAAGTGAATTTAGTTAATGAGGTAATGGTTTAAGTTGGCATAGCGATGTTTTATTTAAACATCTATTTAAATCCGATGAATGAGTTTTGGAAACGTTCTACAAATATAATCAGAGATATTTTCTAATCATAGAAAATGAAATGTTTGATGATAAAGAATACTGAAATGACAGTGATACATGAAAAAGAGATGGTGATGTTTTCCAATGATTAATAACAAATATTTTCTGAATTTAGAAAATAAGAAATGTTGAATATATGGAAATAAGAGATGAAAAATGAATAAATTAATGAACTAGAGAGATAAATGTTAAATGATGACTGATCGATATAATTTCCATCTGGATATAATATCGTTGTTTGCACAGGTATTTTCTTTGATAGTTAACTCAGCGATTATTGAAGTTTTTGACCATTTTTCCGTCGTCAATACGTAAAGACCAGGATCAGATTCATTATCTGAAAATCACTCCGTATGGCATTAGTGTTGCGATCAAATATTATGAAGATAATTGAAGAAGGAGTTTGTGCATGGGTCATTATGTCAAATCCTAGATAGAAATTGCCTAAGATGGATTTACATAATAGTGCCTTCGGTTTGTCCAGTCCTAGGAAAACCTATATGGGAGAATGACAGAGTATATTTAATGGATCACAGAAGTTGATCTCTTCAAACGTATGTACGTTTGGTGATGGAGGAATTTGTTTCTTTTAGCTGTATACCCGTTGTATTTTTTGGGAAATCAATTTTTTGTTTGGTGGGTATGACGATGTGACATTAAAAGTGAATAAATGTGTGATCTATCAGAGATAAGCGTGGCCTCTTGCCTCACAACCGAAAAATGAAAAAAATCGAGCAGGCAGCATGGCTAAGTGGGTTGCTTCCATTTTAGGTGCATTGTCACCTGATCTAGAGTTTAATTTCATTCTTTAATCTATTCGACGTTGTACCACTCGGGAAAACGGTTGCTGATCCTAACCGTTGGTGATATACATTCGATACACTCAAGCGAAATAAGTTGTCGGTCATGTGTGGCCGAGTTGCAAGATGTTCTTATTGAACCCAGTGTATACCTATTTAGAGGTACACTATCGGAAGGTGGTTCCATACCTTGTCATAGTTGGTAATCCATTATCCAATAAGTGCTCGCAGTTTTGATTGTATACTATGTATGTAGAATGCGAGATGATAGCATTTCTGCTAGATGATTATCATATTGTGGTTGATAGACACTATCATAATATCAAAAGAGTTTTGATATAAATTTTATGGTTTCTTTCAAAAGGATTTTTGAAAGTTAAATCAAATGTTTTGGATTCTCATAAGGGAAAAACGCGTTCCGTTATACGGCGTGGTCTTATGAGATATCACTTAATTTCTCAAACTATTTTAAAATGTTTTACTCACACAAGTCCCATGACTGACCCAGATTTTGTTTTGTTTTCCCTAAACTCTTGGGTGCCTAATTTTTTATGGGCAGTCATTGTTCAGGATTTTACAGATATACTTGGAGAGCTCGGAGCAGGAGGCTTCCGTATTTTATAGCTATTGTTATTTCCGTTGTGTTGTAAGTTTTGTACTCAGATAATGTTATTGTATATATATATACTGATTTTATTTCAAAGATATGTTATCTATTATATCTTGTTCGTTCCACTGTGAGATTCGTGTTACTCTGATGTTATATGTTATTCTTCTTCTTCTTATATTCTAAGTTTCTATCTTATCTATTCTCACCCTCTATTTTCTTTCTATTAGTTTTTTGGTTTCCAATGTAGTTTGGTTTGGACTTGTGTTATTTGGGAAGCTCAAATTGTACCATAATTTTGGGACACTACATAGTAGGGTCAGAATTTCGAGCCCAGGGGTTCGGGATTACGAATTCAAGGGGTTCGAAATTTCGAACCCGTGGGGCTCGAGTTTTCGAACCCCTTGAGGTTCGAAATTTTGAACCCAATGGGTTCAGAAATTTCGAACCCGTACTGGAATATGAAGGTACACTTTTTCCTTTTATAAATAGACCCCCCTTGACTCGAGGAGGTGAGATGGAGAGGAGGTCGAAGGACCACGGCGGAGACCTCGTGGGTTCGATTTTTTGAACCCAGCTAGCTTCGACGCCTCGATCTCCCTGTGGGTTCGAATTTTCAAACCTTAGTGGTTTAGAATTTTCGAACCCACCAAGTTCGAAGTCATGAACCCACACTAGTTCGAGTCTTCGAACTCGGAGGTTCAAAGCATCGAACCCTTCTAGGTTTGTATTTTCAATCCCCTTGGGTTTGAATTCCCGAGCCCCTGTCTGGGTTCGAAGTTTCAAACCCGGAGGGGTTCTAATTTTCGAACCCGGTTTGGTTCAGAATTTCGAACCGTTAAGGTTCGAAATTTCGAACCTGGAGCTCGAATTTTTGAGCCCGACATGGTTCAAGACATGGCCTTTTATGTGTTGGGTTTCGAATTTATCGCACCGATGGATTTTGACTTTCGAATACTCGTCCCTAGATTTGCATACTTAGTGTTGATGGATAAGTTGTTAACCACGCGAGCGGGGTTTTAGAATTGTTCACATAGGATAGAGCATATAACCAGACTAGGACTTGGCCTATTTTGAATTGTTCTGGACTTTCTTTATGTAGCTTATTTTTTCATAGCATTTCTCACACATATTAGTTGTTACCAACACGAGGGGTACAGCTCAGTATACTACCCGTTCTAATACTGATGAGTTAAAGTATAGCTAAAGTTGAAGACCAGATCGATGACCGGAAAGACTATGGAATCTGAGGCTTCCCAGCCCACCTTACACACATCCGACCCTACCCCTGGAGGTAGCTCGTCTGGAAGCGAGCTTGAGACCACCTAAGTATCAACTCCTTCTCGTTCGATCAGCTCGCCCGAAACTTCTTAGCACGGGGAGCAACTTGAGCTGCAATATTCCCCGGTCATGACTAAACAGGCCTAGAATGTAGATATTATTGGCGAGGATGCGCCCGCACCTCCGGTGGATCCGGACATGTTGCCTGATGTGGTGATTTTAGAGAATCCTACCGACTCAGTGCAGTCGTGTATGGATGCTACAGAGGTCAGAAAAAAGGCGACATGATTTAACTTATCGGTGGATGATTCTCATGCACCTGGGAGAGATTACAGAGCCCATTTGTTGCCCGAGGGTCTCACTGCCTGGAATCGACAAGCTTGCCTTGTTGGGTGCATGCCCCCGGCTAACGACTTCATTCGGGATATGTTGTTCTACTTCCGTCCCTTGCCCTCACAGCTACACCCAAATGCTTATGCTTCTCTTCTGGGTATTTACATTCTCTTCCGCGAGTTTTTGAACAGGAGCCCACTGGGGAAGATATTCGATAATTCTTCCAATTACGGAAAACAAGCACAGACTCTCGCTCTCAATGGTCTTTGGAAGCGACAGCTGCTACAAAATTCTTTGTCGAGATGTGGCCCAGGATGTTTGTGTTTAAGAGCCAGTGGTTTTTCGTTAGCTCCCCTCCCGGATTTGCTAGAAGGTGGATTAGGGGAAGTAAGTGTTTCCATAACTTCGTTCATTGTTCCTTCCTTTATTCGAGGTTTTAAATAGAATATGACAGGAAATCTAAAGGCACCTACTGAAGACGAATAACGACAACGCCTCAATGCTTTACGAGTGATACCAGAGAATCTCTGCGATACCAGCACCATGATAAGTCAGGATCGCCTCCACCGCGGTGGGTTTTTGTCGAACAATTGGGCTGTCATCAGGCCGGCGGTTGCCATTAGTGTGCCAAAGGAAGAAGTTGTGGCGGGTTCTACCCCTATTGGGCGAAAGAGTAAAATGCCCCCAGCGGGAGGAGAATCGTAAAGGACTGCTCCGCTTGAAGGAGATGTGCGCGGAGGCGAGGTTCATGGTCAATAGGAGGTTGCCAGAGATGAGGGGTTTCCGAGCACACCCATCCCACCTCCGACAGGGGAGGGGGAAGGAGTGTTGGTTGGATCGCTGTCTCCTCCGACTTACTCAGGGGCCAAGGGCTCGCTGGAACCCGCGGGCCAGTTTGATGGTTTAAGGGGACTTGCTTTAGTAGTGACTCCATAGCCAAACAAGCGTGGAAGAACTTACTTTCGCTGCTGAGGGGCTAATTCTCTTGGTCGGACCATAATCTGGTTTGTTGAGAGAATACTTTAGGGCGTACATCCATAACACTGCATAACATAGATATCTACCTATGTGAATTACTTGACTAACTTCGGCTTTTTCCATTGGCAGGTGTCATGACAAGAGGACATGGCAGATAAAGTAATGGGCATGGGGATCGCCAGCCTCCCCGAGTTCTTCCTTCGAGAGATTCCAAAGATCCGCCAGCTTGTACGACGCTCCACCTCCATTAGAACAAGGCAGCGGTCATCGAGACCAGGACCGATCTAGGCGATCTCCAACACCTCCTCTTCCTCTCCTATTCGCGTATCCATAGGAGATACTCAGCTCAACATAGGTAGTCTTGATCTTTGCCTTCGACAACTCCCCTGTCGGTCGCCCCCTTCGGCTCCCATTCAACCTACTAAGGGGAGGGAGCTACTGTTTGGTCAACTAAAGTCGGGCATGGAAGTTGAGACCGGAATGCAAAATCTGACAAAGTTCCAAATCCAAGCATTTTCTATAGAGGAGAGGAGGATATTTTTGAAGCTGTACATCCCGCAATGTCATTTTGATGAGCTGTCGTCTCTCCCTGATCTCCGTCTTGCTTCTAGTAGGGAATCCGGAGATATATGCACGCATGTACAGGCTACGTATCACCAGGACAACGAACTTACCAAATATTCCATCCATAATTCTGAGTTGATAAAGAGGAAGAACCTGGAGCTCACCAATCGTCAACTAACTGTTGATGGTGAACAGACCTCGGTTACCCACTTGGAAGCCGAGATAGCTGGATTTTTCTGTGCGTTATTGGTTAATTAACCACTACCCTGTGTGTTTCCTAATTTTAACTTTTGACTATGCTATTGGAGCGAAGCTGAGGCGAACCTACTTGACTTTAAAGACAGGGCTGTGCAGGACCGTGAGACTTTTAGAGATACTGTAAGTCGCTTGAACTTTGAAAACACGGCCCTTAAGAATGATAAGGATGAGCGGTCCAAAGTGTGCGCTAATATGGAAAAGGAAATTGGGAAGGTTACTCAGTTCTAGAGTGACAATACCGCTTTGAGGAAGAAAAATGGGTGGTTGTGGGTTGAGAATGCCGAGGTTGCTGAGTTAAAGAGGCGGCTCGAGGCAATGAGGAAAGCGAAGGAGGATGCTGAGGTTCGCAACAGGGACGTATTAAGTGCGGCGGAGGATATAAAAGTCAAACATGAAAAGGAGATAGAGCAGTTGAGGGGATAGATGAGTGATGCAGAGTTCCGTGTTGGGTCCTCCTTCGAGGAGAGTATCCATGATATGTACGTGAAAGCTTTGAGATTTCGAGGGATTTCGTGGGTCGAAGACTACCACCGTGAGCTAGTCAGAACCTAAGAGAGATTAATCCCTAATGAGGCCTTCTTAGGTCAAGTGGACATACGCACCCTGGACGAGCGCCAACTCACGAATGTCCTTCTGAAAAACGACGAACGTGAGAGACTGGAGGAGGGAAGGAGGCTGTTGCAGGAGGATGTTGAGAACGAAAGGTTGGCGAAGCTTGCAGAAGAGAAAGGAAAGTTGGCGGTGACTGGGAGCGCGGTTGTGGCGGAAACATTTGCAAAGGGAAGTTCTCATCTGCCATTGGGATCCGGATCTGTAACACCCCACCTCCGCTAGGGTCACTCACAAAGGGAATGCACTAGTTTAGAAGGAGCGTTATCGAGTAAACAAACACAGAAATATCACAAGACAGAACATAGATAAAACAACGGAAGAATCAAAAGATAAATTTCATTACTTTCAAAAAGAGTCAAAACCTTTTACATCAAATAGCCAAGGTCATTATTTTCCATTACAATAAATTATGTCTTACATAAATAAAGAAGCATAAACTTGAAACAACAAAAGGAGCTTAATTCCCCAAAGGTAGCATAAATGCAGCCATAACATAGCCCAAGATCAAACCGTACATGAGCTGAATCAAAAGCAAGCGAAATACAAGCTAAGTGCTAGAGTTTCCTCACTGAGAACCTTGTAGGGGGGGGGGGAACGGAAGAAAAAGAGGCAAAAAAAAAACGGGTTAGTCACAAAGACTGGTAAGTCCAAGTGACTTTCAGCATAAAAACAGATAAAGGTAACATAACATGTATAAACTGAAAGCAAACATACGGATGATGACAAGATGGCCAAGATAGACTAAGATAACATGATAAATCAAGTATAAATCAAGTATAGCATCACGTATTCAAGGTTTACTGCATCAACTGTACTAGGATCCCAAACCCATGTCTTATATTAATCATGAAATGATCCCTTGGCCCAATATCACGAATGACCCATTAATGGGTCCAATGGAGTGATCCACTACTCGATCGGCTCCCTACAAGTTCTAGGTCATCATGTGTCTGTGTCGTACGGCCCGATCATGAATGTAGTCACATGTGCTAGGTCCATCATGGGGTGTATCAAGCCCTAGGGTGCCAACCACCGACACGAATCAAGAATGCATAGATAAACCTATTGATGCCCAATTCTTGCTTTTTCAACTCCGGACCACGTGCATGACCATAGCCTGCCTGAACCTACACCGGCGCACTAACACAGCCGTCATTCTGGTCGCTTACAATCAGCCCAGTAATCGTGCCCCACCCTGCCTAGTCCCAGGGTACCATGATACATTTAGTGGGTTACTCCTGAAAAGGACTGCATAACTAGGGGTTCGGTCCAATAGGTTAAGTATTTCAATTCGTGACTTAACCCCTATCATTCTAGCATGTCAAGTTGGTTAAGCATTGTCCTTCAAGTTCGTGACCTAACCCGCCCACGTGTCATGCCTAATTTGGCTAAGTATTTTCGTTCAAATTCATGGCTTAGCCCTACGAATCATGTATCAAGTTCGTTAAGTGTTGTCTTTCATGTTCATGACTTAACCCTATCATGTGGCATTAATTCATTAATGCACCCCAACCTCTCACATCAGATCTGTTGTTGTGGTCACTGTATATGCCAGGCGGTTCCGAGCAGATTTACACCACAACTCAGCCTAACCTCGGGTTTTCAAGTACTATATGACCAACTACCAACATTGGATCCTATTGTTTGCAGTAACTGGATTTGTCGGGCGGTTCTGGGCAGAATTACACTGCAAACTCAACCCAACCTTCAGTTGGCCATTTTCATGTTCATTCTAGTGTCATGTCCATGTTTAAGATCCATGTCAAGCTCGCGTCAAGTTTCAAGGGAAGCTTCATGTCCACATCCAGATTCAAGTTATAACAATGTTCATGTTCCAAGTTTTTCCTATTATCAAGTTCATAATTCATGTTCGTAACCAATTCATGTTTTGCCTAATCTACCCAAATCGTATTCCCATCGCACGTAAACGTGAATCGATCCATACTACAAATAAATTCAAATCTCAAAATAAAGGGAAAAACATCAAAACTATTATAGGAAAAAGGGACAAGCATAAAGCGATAAAAAGGGTTATAAGACTTAGCATGATATAACTTGAGATAATTGGTTACAACATCACTGTCATATAGGATTTCAAATTTAGCAGGATAAGACGATAGTCACGATAAAAGTTGGCATAAAAGAATAGGCATGCAAAAGCAAGCCAAATACAAGGATAATGGATCCAATGGTTTTGGTGTACATAACATCAAATAAACTAAGCAAGTCACACCCTAGGTATGCAATCCAACAAACTGCAAATTCGGTGTACAACATGGGTTTCAACTATAGGCATTAACAATCAACTACAATAGTCTTAGGTAATTAACCCCAATAGTCATAGTCATGCTCATAGGTAGAAATCTCATAATTTAGAACCATAAGCGATTAATCACAATAGTCATGGTTAATTATCCCAAATAATTCTAGGCAATAGTCATAGGCTATTTACAGTAATAGTTTCAAAGTCATGGTCACAGATAATAGCACTATGTTCATAATCATAGGTAATAATTCTCATAGTCAAGAGTCATATGTGATTAGCCACAATTGTCCTTGTCATAGTCATAGGCAACAGTCTTACGTTCACCGTCATAGGCAAAGGCATAGTCTTATGTTCACAATCATAGGCATAGGCATAGTCTTATGTTCACCGTCATAGTCATAGGCATAGTCTTATGTTCATAGTCTTAGGCATAAGCATAGTCTTAGGCCATTAATAATAGTTTCAACGTCATCGGCAATATTCCCAATAGTCAAGATCCAAAAAGAAAACAAGAATAGATATGAATCATACATAAATCACTTCCAATTTATACCATGCTCATATTAGATTTATTGTTTTTATCTAAAAGTAAATGGAACTTACAGATCATGGTCTAAGGAATTTAAATGCAGAAGTCAAGTCTAGAAATTTGTCGTTGAATCGTTGAATCTTGCATTGATTGTAGAAGCAAATCCCCAATTCCTAGCCGTAGTCTTCAAGAAATTATCTTCGCATTTTATTTTTAATTTAATTTAATTTAGAGGAAGGAGAAGAAGCCATGATCATCAAGAGTTTGAGCAGCATAAGGTTAGAGAAGAATGCTGTAAAGAGAATGAGGCTAGGAGACTGTTTATATAGGGTTTCTAACTAATTAGAGCCGTCGATGAAGTTAGAGTTAATCAAGGCCAACCATCTCAAGAGAAGCCAATCAGAAAGTGACAAGTTAGCCCTAGTGACAGAGCAGAGCTCAGAAATTCGACCAGAACCCGACCAGGCCAGCCAGGGTCTGACCAGCAGGTTTTCTGCTCATCCTGGGCGCACCTGCCAAGTGCGCCAATGCAAAACTGCATGGGCGCACTTCCCAAGTGCTCCAGTGCAATTTTGCTCTGGCGCACTTCCCAAGTTCGCCAGTGCATTCTGGCCGGTTTATGGTTTTTCTGCCTAACTTTGTTCGTCCACATCTTCTTCGTACGATATCCGTTTTACGCAAACTCGGACTCTATTTCAAGCAGAATTCCGAGACGAACGCAATGGCACAACCTGTTTCCCATGATTCTTATTTTAAAAATTAATTCATCCTTGATTTATGGTTTTATCATGTTATAAAAATTTGGGTTGTTACATTCTTTCCTCCTTAAAGGATTTCGTCCCCAAAATCTTCAAGTTAAGAAGAATGTATCCTATCATCCAATCAACCATCTACTCAACCATCATCCACAAGCAACTATTGTCCTTAAAAGATTTCTAATGCTATATGAACATATGTAGAAAGTGTGTGTATATGTTCCTTGTCTAATGCAAATGATCAAGCCTGAATGATCTTCTTAATGCAAAGTATGTTTTAGTGCCATGAATCCAACATGTATGCAAGTAGTCCTAGTCACATAAACACTATATGTGTGCACAAACGTCCATCCATATGCAACATCCATATGATAACACATTCAATTTCATCCACAAACAAGTATAAACACTCATGCATATGCAATATGAAAATGTGTCTGAGCCGATCTAGTGCCTAATGTGTGTTATGCAACCACGAGCAACCACTTGCGACCACTTACAACCATTTGCAAACATCAACCATAACATGTTTCAATCACATGTTTACATCCAAAAGGGTTCTACCTAAGGTTCTCAAGATAGGATTGGGAAGATAAGCAAGATAAAACAAAGCATCTAGGAGAAGAAGTTAAAGATGTACCCCAGAAGGTCCTTCTTGCGGGACTTGCCCTTGCTTCTTAGGACAGTTCTTGCTGATGTGTCCATTTTCACCACACTGGAAGCATGCTCCCATCTTCATCTTCTTCTTTCTACAATCCTGGATAACATTCCCAACCATACCACAGAAGTTGCACTTCCTCTTATCACGTGACTTGTTATTATTGTTGTCGTTGTTCTCGCATCCCTTCTGGAAGTCTTTCTTCTCGTTTTGAGACTCATCCGCCTTAACTTATCAATCATACCTTTCCTATGTAACATGTTAACTAGCCTCACAAAAACTATGTCCATCGTATGGAAAACCCTCTACGAAGCTAGAAAGAAGATTAGCCTATTTGACATTGCTTTAACTGAAGACATTGAAGATGAAAAGGATCATGACTTTAGAAACAAATACATTAGCAGAAATGATAAATGGGATAAACAGCTCAAGCTTGAGGGCAAAAACAACTACAAAAAAAGTGATAAACAAGTGGGAGTTAAGGTGGAGAGAAAAAGAAACAGCGGCCCCCCGTAGGTACCCTGTTTCCTTTTTCACTTTCAAACTTAATTAGTTTATTTTATGGATATCATAGCATGGAATTTAAGGTGTCTTAATTCCCCTGAAAGACAGCTTGATTTAGTTAATTTTTTAGGTAAGTACAAGCCTAGCATCATAGGTTTAATTGATCATAAACTTAATGATCAAAAGATCAATGAATTGCAGGTTAGAATCATTTCAAATTGGAGCATAATTAATAATAACTTGATGGGTGGAAATGGAAGGATTATGGTTCTCTACAATCCGAACCTTTGGTCACTCATCAATTACTTTATTGACATGCAATACATTCATTGTAATTTCAATAATAAGTGTGGTTTATCTATAAAAAATTACCTCTATTTATGCTTCAAATTTTGAAAATGATAGATTAATGCTTTGGAAAAATATTGAATAGTTCAGCAATGTTATTAAAAGTCCTTGGATGCTTATAGGAGACTTCAACACTGTTTTTCCCACTTGTCAGAAAATAGGAGGCAATCCTATTCCTTTTTCTAAACTAAATAAGGTTGCCTGCTTTATGTTGAAAATTGGTTTGATAGAACCCCAAATTGCTGGAAATAAATTCACCTGGAAGTCAGGGGAGTACAGAAACATTCACTACAAGCTAGACAGGGTTTTATTCAACCAACAATTGTTGGATCTTTTCCCTAACATCTGTTGTATACTGTACCACAAAATACTAGTGATCATACACCCATCATGGTCACTCTCAGCACTAACAAAGATAAAGTTGGTTTCCCTCCTTTCAGATTTGTCAATGGATGGGTGTATGAGAAGGACTATAAAGATATTGTTTCCAATAGCTTAAGTAACAATTACTATGGGACTGCTCAGTTTAAGTTCAATAAAACCTTACAGCTGGTTAAGACTAACCTGAAAAATTGGAATTTTTCTAGAAATAGAAAGGACATATATTCTATTAGGGATGAGTGTGAAAAGTTACAAAATGAGTTACATAACAATAGCTCAGGCCTGAACAAGGCTGAGGATTTTTACAATGCTCAAACCAAGTTAATTAATGCTCTTCATATTAGTTCAGTTAATCTTAAGCAAAGAGCTAAAGTTGATTGGCTTACTACAAGGGATGAAGCTAGTAAATTCTTTTATTCTAGAATGTCCAGCAGAAAAAATAGGAATAATACTTGTAAGATTATAGACAGTAAAGGAAAGATAGTTAATGAATCTTCCACCATTGAGAAGGAAGCCATTAACTATTTCTCCTCTCTTTACAACTCTGATAATGTCTCCAATAATTTTCCTGATATTGAGTTTAAATACTTAGTTAATATCAATAGCACTGATATTATGCTTGCTCCTATTAGACAAGAGGAGATTAAAAACATTATATTTAATGCTAATATTAATAAGTGTCCAGGCCCTGATGGATTCGGAGCTAAATTTTACAAAACACATTGGGATGAGTTACAAAATACTCTTAGTGATTCTACTAAAGAATTTTTTTATTCAGGAAAAATTCTGAAGAACACTAACCACACATATATTACTTTAATCCCAAAAGTGGAAAATCCTACTTGGCTTGATGAGTACAGGCCTATAGCCTATTGCAACTTTATATATAAAATTATCTCTTCCCTTTTGTGTAATAGGTTAAAATGTTTTTTAAAGTTTATCATTTCTGATAACCAGAGTGCCTTTATTCCAGGTAGATTCTAAAAATTCCCTATTAGCCCATGAGCTAATCAGAAATTTTAATATGAAAAATAGAAATCTCATGTGTATAAAGATTGATCATCACAAAGCTTTTGATAAAATAAATAGAAAATTCATCATTTATTCCTTGCTGAAAATGGGCTTTAATGAAAGATTTTGTGATTTGATCAATGAGTGTATATGTAATGTGACTTACTCTATAATGATAAATGGTTTCCCTAAAGGATTTATTAATAGAAATAGAGGAATAAGGCAAGGAGACCCTTTGTCACCTTACTTATTCTCTATTGTCATGGAATATTTCTCCATGCAAATGGAATTAGAAGTTTTTAAGGGAAACATCAAACCAATTAATAGAGTAAAGCCACACATTACACACCTTCTTTATGCTGATGACATGCTTCTTTTTTTAAAAGCAGTGCTATTGGTATTCACAAAGTTTTAAACAATATGGAAAAATATGCTGGCCTAGCAGTTAATTTAAATAAAAGCAAGGTGTATTTCAGCAAAGATGTTCTTATAAAAGATGAGATTCTGAACCTCTTAAATTTTAAAGAGGGCAATCTTCCTGTTAAATACTTAGGGCTGCCTTTAAGTATTAATCAGGTTAATGATAGGGATTGCCTTAGATTATTAGACATGATTCAGAATAAACTTGAGGGGTGGGCTTGCAAGTTATTGTCATTAGCTGGCAGAATGGAATTAACTCACACAGTAATCACTACTATGGTTATCTACTGGGTCCAATCTCACAACATCCCAAATACTGTCATTGCTAAAATTGAGAAAATGAGCTCCAATTTTATCTGGACAGGTAAGTATCATAAAGTTGCATGGGACATTGTGTGCAAGCCTAAAAAATTTGGAGGGCTTGGGCTTAGGAAAATTAAAGATATGGCTGATGTTTGTAAATTTAAACTTTTTTGGAAATTTCTTGAGGGAACATCTCTTTGGTTCTGATGAATGAGGGCAAAGTATTTAAAAAACAATAAGAATTTCTGGATTGCTAGAAAAGAGATGCATCACTCATATGTTTGGAAAAACATTTTGTATTGTAGAGATATAGGTAGAAAATTTCTGCTTAGAAAGTTAAAGGATGGAAATCAAACCAGCTTATAGTTCGACCCATGGATTAGTGGTAATTCACTAATCAACCTTCTGGGTTGGAATAACCTATACATTCTCGGGGGGGTTAATGACAGAATGCAGAACATCATTATAAATAATTGTTGGAGCTTTCTTAACAACCTTGCTGCTAGTATTTTTAAAAAATTCTATTTTGAATATTCATATTGACCAGAACTATTACAGGGATCATTGGTCCTGGATTTTAAGTTCTAAAAATAAATTCTCTTTTAAAAAAGTTTGGGAGTTTTTACAGGGTGATGAAGTTGAGGTGAATTGGCACAAAATTATTTGGTGCAAAGCTAATAGTCCCAAAATGGATCACTGTACCTATTTTGCTATTTTAGACAAACTCACAACCAGAGACAGATGTAGCAAATGGTTTAATAATTCTGAAAATACTTGTCTTTTATGTAAAAAAGAGGTTGAAAGCTCCAATCACTTATATTTTGACTGTATCTTCACCCAGTACATCTGGATTAATGCCAAATGCACTATGGGTACTAGTCATTCCACTGATACTATGAGCATTAGGGACTGTATTGAGGTTATTTTAAAAAAAATTAAGCCCAAGTCCTACAATTTTAAAAGAGCTTGTGTCATACTCACTGCTTCTGTTTATTATATATGGAGAGAAAGAAATCAGAGGCTGCACACAGGTATGGAAATTAATTGCATTCAAGTCTGGAAAACTATTTTTCATGATAGTGAAATTGTCATGAAGAAAAGCAGCAGATTGGGCAATGAGAAAAAGCATACAATTTTGTCTCATATTGATAACACAGATGATGAATATCAAGTTGAAGATTTTTTACTAAATGGCAAGCGGTTTGCTAATAATAAGTCCTATAATCCTGTCATAAGTGAAGATAGGCATTATTATGGCAACAGTCATCAGCTCAACAAAGGGAAGAACCACATTTCTACTGATAGTCATCCTCCCAATTTATATAATAGGAACAGTAATTCTATGATTTTAACTTTGGCAGGGAAAAAAGAATATTTCCACTTCCGCACATATGCTCTGATCAGATCTGACATCCTCACTGGGGCTTCCACTAGCTCTGCATTCAATTTGATTGTTAGAAAGGGAAGTGGACATAATTCTAATAATAAAGTGCGTAATTTTGAGAGAAATACAAGTAATAATCACATGTTTTTACCTTTGGCAGAGGTGGTTCCACAAGCAGTGATCCAAATCTCGCAAAGCATCTGGAAAAGAAGAAATCAGACGAAAATTTCAGTACTTTAAACAGAATCGGGAATACTCACTACAAGAGCATGTAGAACAACCAGATTTATCACTTATCTGCTTGGACAGAAGGAGAAAGCAGCACTAACAGATCGGGGAACAACAGTAGAGATTTATTTGGACCGAAGAGAAGACAAGAGAGCATGGAGAGTTCAGATCCAAAAGATATAAACTGAACAACACTCATTATAGTTCTAGATCCGCCTTCAAGAAAGCATATTTCGCTTCTGAGACACCATGAAATCAAATATACGCTGGATTCGAGCCATCAAAGCAAGGAAACCAACGTAGAGATGGAGATGGTGTGGAAACCGCCTTGAAGACATCGAATTTCTTTTCCACAGAGGAGCCGCCATTATTGAGTTTTTGTGAGCGTTTAGTGCTTAACTAATTATGTCGGCTAGGGTTTCATAACCCTTATGTTTGTAGCTAGGTTTGCCATATCTCTTTGGGCCTTGGGCCAAACCTTGTTTTTACCCATTTCAAAAAAAAAAAGATTAGCCGCAGGTAAAACTACTGTGACTACAGATGGAGAAAAGAAAGGAAAAGAGATTCAAACAAGGAAACAAGGGATAGTGCTAATGGCTTTTGGGGAATAGCCCTTAAATAAAACAAGACTTTTCATGAAAAATGCTTCTTTGTAAACGGTTTGGAAATAATTTCAAAAGGTTTTTAAAACATTTGCCCAGTCTGGTAACCTTCTGCTCTGATACCAAATGTAACACCCCACCTCCGCTAGGGTCACTCAGAAAGGGAATGCACTAGTTTTGGAGGAGCGTTATCAAGGTAAACAAACATAGAAATATTACAAGATAGAACATAGATAAAACAACAGAAGAATCAAAAGATATGTTTCATTACTTTCAAAAAGAGTCAAAACATTTTACATCAAATAACCGAGGTCATTATTTTCCATTACAATAAATTCTGTCTTGCATAAATAAAGAAGCATAAACTTGAAACAACAAAAGGAGCTTAATTCCCCAAAGGTAGCATAAATGGAGCCAAAGCATAACCCAAGATCAAACCTTACATGAGCTGAATCAAAAGCAAGGGAAATCCAAGCTAAGTGCTAGAGTTTCCTCATTGAGAACCTTGGGGGGAGGAAACAGAAGAAAAAGAGGCGAATGAAAATGGGTCAGTCATAAAGACTAGTAAGTCCAAGTGACTGTAAGCATAAAAATAGATAAAGATAACATGACATGTATAAACTGAAAGTAAACATACAGATGATGATAAGATGGGCAAGATAGACTAAGATAACAAGATAAATCAAGTATAAATCAAGTATAGCATCACGTATTCAAGGATCGCTGCATCAACTGTACTAAGATCCCAAAACCATGTCTTATATTAATCATGAAATGACCCCTTGCCCCAGTATCACGAATGACCCATTACTGGGTCCAACGGAATGATCCACTACGCGATCGACTCCCTACAAGTTCTAGCTTGTTATGTGTCTGTGTCATACAGCCCTATCACGAATGTAGTCACCTGTGCTAGGTCCACAATAGGGTGTATCAAGCCCTTGGGTGCCAACGACCAACACGAATCAAGAATGCACAGATAAACCTACTGATTCCCAATGCCTGCTTTTTCAACTCCGGACCACGTGCACGACCATAGCTTGCCTAAATCTACACTGGTGCACTAACACAACCATCGTTCTGGTCGCTTACAATCAGCCTAGTAATCGTGCCCCACCCTGCCTAGTCCCAGGGTACCATGATACATCTAGTGGGTTACTGCTGAAAAGGACCGCGTAAAACCGGTTTCCGTCCAACAGGTTAAGTATTGTCATTTCAATTCATGACTTAACCCCTATCAGTCTAGCTTGTCAAGTTGGTTAAGTATTGTCCTTCAAGTTCGTGACGTAAACCGCCCACGTGTCATGTTAAATTTGGCTAATTGTTGTCGTTCAAGTTCGTGGCTTAGCCCTACGAATCATGTATCAAGTTGGTTAAGTGTTGTCTTTCATGTTCATGACTTAACCCTATCATGTGGCATTAATTCATTAATGCACCCCAATCTCTAACATCAGACCTGTTGTTGTGGTCACTGGATATGCCGGGCGGTTCCGGGCAGATTTACACCATAACTTAGTCTGACCTCGGTTTTCAAGTGCGATATGACCAACTACCCCCATTGGATCCTATTGTTTGCAGTAACTGGATTTGCCGGGCGGTTCCAGGCAGAATTACACTGCAAACTCAACCCAACCACGAGTTGGCCATTTTCATGTTCATTCTAGTGTCATGTCCATGTTCCAGATTCATGTCAAGCTCACGTCAAGTTTCAAGGCAAGCTTCATGTCCACATCCAGATTCAAGTTATAATAATGTTCATGTTTCAAGTTTCGCCTATTATCAAGTTCAAAATTCATGTTCGTAACCAATTCATGTTTTGCCTAATCTACCCAAAACGTATTCCCATCGCACGTAAACGTGAATTGATCCATACTACAAATAAATCCAAATCTCAAAATAAAGGGAATAACTTCAAAACTATGATAGGCAAAAGGGACAAGCATAAAGCGATAAAAAGGGTTACAAGACTTAGCATGATATGACTTGAGATAATTGGTTACAACATCACTGTCATATAGGATTTCAAATCTTGCAGGATAAGACGATAGTCATGATAAAAGTTGACATAAAAGAATAGGCATGCAAAAGCAAGCCAAATACAAGGATAATGGATCCAATGGTTTTGGTGTACATAATAGCGAATAAACAAAGCAAGTCACACCCTAGGTATGCGATCCAACAAACTGCAAATTCGGTGTACAACATGGGTTTCAACTATGGGCATGAACAATCAACTACAATAGTCTTAGGTAATTAACCCCAATAGTTACAGTCATGGTTATAGGTAGAAATCTCATAATTAATAACCACAAGCGATTAATCACAATAGTCATGGTTAATTATCCAAAATAGTTCTAGGCAATAGTCATAGGCAATTAACGGTAATAGTTTCAAAGTCATGGTCACAGATAATAGCCCTATGTTCATAATCATAGGTAATAATTCTCATAGTCAAGAGTCATACGTGATTAGTCATAGGCATAGTCTTATGTTCATAGTCATAGTCATAAGCATAGTCTTAGGCCATTAATAATAGTTTCAACGTCGTCGGCAATATTCCCAATAGTCAAGATCCATAAAGAAAACAAGAATATATACATGAATCATACATAAATCACTTCCAATTTATAACATGCTCATATTAGATTTATAGTTTTTATCTAAAAGTAACTGGAACTTATAGATCGTGGTCTAAGGAATTTAGAAGCAGAAGTCAAGTCTAGAAATTTGTCCTTGAATTGTTGAATCGTTGAATCTTGCTTTGATTGTAGAAGAAAATCCCCAATTCCTAGCCGTAGTCTTCAAGAAATTATCTTCGCGTTTTATTTTAAATTTAATTTAATTTAATTTAGAGGAAGGAGAAGAAGCCATGATCATCAAGAATTTGAGTAGCATAAGGTTAGAGAAGAATGGTGTAAAGAGAATGAGGCTAGGAGCTGTTTATATAGGGTTTCAAACTAATTAGAGCCGTTGATAAAGCTAGAGTTAATCAAGGCCATCCATCTCAAGAGAAGCCAAACAGAAAGTGACAAGTTAGACCTAGTGACACAGCAGAGCTCAGAAATTCGACCAGAACCCGACCACGCCAGCCAGGGCCTGACCAGTAGGTTTTCTGCTCGTCCTGGGCGCACCTACCAAGTGCGCCAATGCAAAATTGCATGGGCGCACTTCCCAAGTGCGCCAGTGCAATTTTGTTCTAGCACACTTCCCAAGTGCGCCAGTGCATTCTGGCCGGTTTCTGGGTTTTTTGCCTAACTTCGTTCGTCTATATCTTCTTCGTACGATAATACGCAAACTCGAACTCCATTTCAAGCAGATTTCCGAGACGAATGCAATCGCGTAACCCATTTCCCATGATTCTTATTTTAAAAATTAATTCTCCCTTGATTTATAGTTTCATTATGTTATAAAAAATCGAGTTGTTACAGGATCTGTCATGGTGAGTGGTCCTAGGGGTTTGGCCCAAACTGCTACTGAGTATAATCCTGACTTCTTGGCACTGGGGATATAGGTTCACTTTACCCACCATCGCAAGCACCCTTCCTATCATTCCTACGCCATCCTTGACCATAGGTAAATTCCTTTTACCCTGCATCCCTGAGAACGAAGTGATATCGAATTTATGGACAAAAAAGGTTGTTTCTTTGCTTATGCTGTTCCTCCTGAGTCTACGACGGCAGTGGACCTTGCTTCCATGATCCCTCCAATGGACGGGCCTCACTGGGGCATAGGCTGGAGGGGGCGGTGACCCACTTGACACCTTTTCTAACATAAGAGTAACTTCTAGCATAGGCGACATTCTTAACAAAGAAGGAGATTTGTTCGATCGACAGAGTGCCCCTACCGAAGGCCTGATAGAAGTTGATGTGGCTTCGATGGCGGCTCTGGTGGCAAGTCAACAAGCCAAAATGGTGGCCAAGCATGACGAAGTAGAGGAGAAGCGAGAGCATGACGAGGCTGCCAGGAAGGAGCTCCTAGTGAAGACTCGGTAAGAGGCCGAGGCGAGGACTGTTGACACTGTTACGAAGAAGAGAGCCAATGTGGAGGCTGAGAACAAGAGGGTGAACGATGAGACTCAGAAGACGAGGGAGGATGAGGAAGCACAATAGAGGATTAATGAGTCTCTTGAGAAAACCAAAGCTGGTGACGTCACGCCTCATATGTCCCAAAAGCTTGTTGCTCGGAGGGCCGCCAGAGAAGCTAAGGAGTAAACTAAGTGGGAGGCCAAGGTGGTCATGAAGGCGAGTAACGTTGTGGTCGGCCTCGCTGCTGGGGGGTGCCGCCAAGCCAACGCCACAGGCCACCCTTATATATATTACCGAGGTTTATAGCGGCGAAGGGATGGGCAAAAGACGCATCTCGGCTTCTCATGAATCGCCCACTTCTCGGAGGGGCCGAGATGGAAAGAGAGAGTCTGGTAAGAAGAGGCCCGATGCCAGGGATGAACCATCAAGCATGGAATCATCAAAAAAGGACAAGCATAAGCACAAGAAAATGAAACATGGTTAGTGTTAGTAACCTAAGCAGGAGTTACTATTATTTTGGTTGTGTAGGCTGATAGTTTACACGAGTACGGCCCTCACTTTTGGTTTTTCAAGAGACGGTGTGGTTCTCATGTACCCCCTGTCATTAGAAAGTAAAAAACGCGTAGTTTGTTTCGAAAAGGTAATATGAAATAGTAAAGATCGCTGTTTATGTCAAGTGTTCGATGTTCTTTTTATGTTTTCCAGGGTCCTGTACATGCATAGACTTACTTATCATTACACTTGTCATAAAAGCTATTAGTGGTAGTCTCTGGGTAAATTTTTCCAGAGAGGTAAGGTAGTGCACTGGTTTCAGTAAGTTCCCCTCAGCTCAGGAAACCCGTCGTTTGCTAAACCAAGATGTGCGCCTACTGTTTTGGGTGGCCCGGGGTTAAACCCAGGTATAGAGAACGCATAGGGCGTCGCGTTGTGCGGTCCGCCAGGTGGGTGCCTCTCATGTCGTTCATCGGGTTGAGGTGAGCCGCCAGACGTTATTTATTCGCCGGCATAGTTTTCAGCCCCAATCATCAGATCGTATGGTCCGATCGTGGCCATGGGCTGCCTCTAGCCTTGAGAGCTAAGGGGAAGAAACGATTTAAGGTCGGTCTTGGTGCTGCACCAAGATTCGAACGACACCTGCAACCAGCGAAGAGAGATTTACATTGGTCTTAGTCGGCACGAAGTGGCGCCAAGCCACTTGAACTAGGACGCGAAACGTTCTATCCTCGGCCTCGGCAATGGGCCGAGGTTTAAGTTACGGTTGTTTGTACTCGATCACGCCATGGGTCGGTTATTCTAGTAGTGTTACTGGCTCCCGTGCTCAAGTTGTCGGGCATAGCCAAGTGTCCCAGGCTCGATGTTGCCTAGAAATTGAAACGGTCGTGCCAGCTCCCGTGCTTAGGGTGCCAATGCGGTAGTCATAGGCGTGAATATAACTAGTTGTTGGAACTAACAAGACGCATTACATGAGAAGTAAATAACAAGGAGATAGGAAATTGAACATCATTTTTATTGATAACTTTGGCAGTAATAGCGTTTACAATGCTTTGGATTTCTGAAAAACAGGACATTGTTTGAAATGCATAAGTGATCGTAAACTGAGTTATGTAAAGCAGTGGCGAATAAGTTCGTTATTCAATGCCCTTGGGAGTTCAGCCCCATCGATAGTGGCGAGCCTGAAGGTTCCATCACTTAGCTTTCGATGTATGGAGTACTGGCCTTCCCAGTGAGGCACGAGGCCTGTTGGTAGGGTAAAAAACCATTCAAGAATGAGGTAGCGGATGTTGAGGTCCTTGTAGCAGACCCTAGAATTAAAGTATCTGGTTACTCGCTATCGTTGGACGGTGGCTCTGATATCGGCCTCATTCCTTTTTTCTTCCAGCAAGTCGAGTGATCCCAGAAGTAAATATTGGTTTATCTATGGATCGAAGTCTGTGACTCAATGGGACTGAAGCTTGAGCTCAATGGGAATGACGTCTTCATCCCCGTATGCGAGGGAGAAAGGAGTATGACCGGTTGCTGTCTTGCGGGTAGTGCAGTAAGCCCTTAGAGCTAGAGGAACGTCGTCTGCCAACATGCCTCCAGCCTTTTCCAGACGCTTTTAGATGATGGACTTGATGACCTTGTTAACCACCTTGACTTTCCCATTGGCTTGGGGATGAGCCGTTGCTGAGAATTTTTTATCGATGTCGTGGCACTGGCAAAAGTCTTTAAACTCGATGCTCTCGAATTGAGTGCCGTTGTCGCAGATGATAGCTTGAGGCACTCTATAGTGGGTAACGATGTTGCAGACAACAATGTTGATCATCTTCTTCGTGGTGATGGTGGCGAGAACTTCAGCTTCTAAACACTTGGTGAAATAATCCACTGCGATGATGGCGTATCGTACCCCACCTCTGGCCAGTGGAAGTGTTCCGATGATGTCGATTCCCCACATGGAGAATGTGACGAACCAGGATTTTTAATGATTAGAATATAAAAAAATTCAATTTTTTGAATATCAAGTGAATTTAATAAGTTCGAATACAAGTTTTGTTTTAAAGATATTATATATATATGAGTTGAATAAATATTTTGTTTTGACTGTTTGATTATGAGTAACATATTTTATGATTTTATTCAAGATTTTTATATAAATAAATATTTTTAAATTTGATAAGTGATAATATTATTTAGTTTATCATATAGACTGTTTGCCTAAAGTTTTGTTGCGTATCAAAATCTCATTTAGTAAGTTATATGTGAACATAATATGAATATGTAAGATTTTAAATTAATGTTTATAAAATATTTTAAGGACTTTTAAGCATTTACTTTTCACTATTTTATAAATCCTGGAAATTTTTATGTGCAGATATTTTGGTGAATAAAATTGATAAGTATTTTGAAAATATTGAAATTTATAAATGGTTTGTAAAATCTTAAGTAATATATTTGTTACATTCATAAACATTGGAAACTTCTTACATTTTTTATAATTGTCTCTAAAGTGTAGCTAAAAATAAAAATTTAACAACTTAATAAATAAGATCATTTTGTTAAACATGCATTGGTTGGAAAATTTAATTTAAATAAATAAAGCATATGTGTCCCCATGCATGTTTGGTTTGTGCCAAGTGGCTTTAATTAAAGTGATAAATTACGCTTAAAAATCATTAAATATAAAGAAAGAAACGTTGCACTCTTTAACTTACACAGCAGCTCCTCTATGTTCCTTCCTACTTAAAATTTAGCGTTTACAGAAAATGAAGAATCCAAGTCTCCTCTTAATCAAAAATCCATAACTCACCATCCATGTGTTTTTAGCCAAATTAATTCACATGAATGTTAATCGGTTTTTCATTTCTGATTTTTAGAAATCAACGGATTTGAATTTCATCAACAAACGAAAGTGAAATCTCGAATTTACAGTAAAATCAAATTTGCAAAGAGAACTTCGAAAAATCCTTTCTCTCAATCCGCCCCAAATTGATCGACGCCGTCAGCGCCATTACGATCAGAGGAAGACGTAGTATTTTTCGTGCGAGTTTGAGACATTTCTGTGTCGATGATTTTGGAAGTTTAGAGTTAGGGTTGGAGTTCATCAATGGTGGAGGTGACGATAGATGAATCGGTGAGTGGCGTTGTGACGAGGAAGGAGAGAGCTTTGATATGATGTAGTTTGACAAATAACGGTGGAAATAAGTGTCGATACCTGTAGGGGTGTTCACGCGGTTTCTACTCCAGGGTGATGATCGGATTTTTATTCCAGGGACCGGAGTAGACGCGAAGTGGTGTAGTCGAACGAGGAGGAGGAGAGAATTACGATGGTGGGTTCAGATGTGAAGTTAGTGGAGCTTTCAGTCTGTGCAAGTGCACGAGGCGTGCACAAATTGGGTTCCAGGAAACGGTAGGCGTGAGGGAGAAGGAGTACGGGTCTGAAAGTGATATGCGGGCTTGGTTGGTGAAGTCGAGTGAAATGGTTATCTCGCGGCATTGAATGATGGAGATTTTGGCATGTATCCGTGCACACAGCAAACTGCTGTTGGGTTCCAGGCAAGATGAAGCCGCAAGAACCAGGAGGAAGAAGAGCTAGAAGGAGCTTGGTTGGGCCGGGTCTAATGTAGATGGGCTTGGGCGTCTTTGTTTAGGGTATGGTTCTTCTATCTATTTTAAGTTTAAGTTAAACTTTAACGTATAATATCTCGTTCGTTTTATATCGGTTTGACACACCGTTGAGTCCGTTATATTCGTATCAGAAAATAGAATATGCCGATATATTATGTTGGTAAATTTTGTTAAGTATGAATTAATTATAAAATAAAAATGTCATATATTTATATATATAAACGAGCGTTGTAATTAATGTAATTCCAATATATAAAATTAGCAGAAATGGCCAGTTGCTAATTGAAGTGGATAGATAGCAGTACGAGTAGCTGTAGCAATGTTCGTGGCTTGTCTGTCTTGAATATGGAGTCGTGGAGCTTTTTCGGTGAGAACTTCTAATTTAAATTTATTTATTTAAATTAGTTAATTATAATTAGCTGAGTTAATTATAATTTGTTGATGATGATTGTGTGATGGATGTTATTATGTGAATGGATGTGCATGTAGTTAGATAATACACTAAACGCTAGAAAGCGTTATCGACAGTAACGCTTGTGCACAACTGAATTGGTTATTGTTGATGATAACGATAATTCATTATCATCGTATATATATGGTTGATTTATTCTGTTATATGATGCACACACAATACCATGGTTATGGGATTATACAAGTGATCGATTTTATTCCCCTTCCATATAAACGAAGTTGATTTTTCTAATATTAAATATTACCATATTCAATTTATTTCAAAAATGAGATTTTTGAAAATTTGATTATGGCTTTATATGTTTTGAAAACATAATATGATAATATATAGACACCAGAACGTTCCAGGATGACAGAGAGGATGGTGTCTAGGCTTGGGTCCGGAAATACAGTTTCCTACTCTCCCTGGCTATCCCTAACTGGTCCGACAAACGGAATGGTAAATTTGAAATCAAATTTGAAATATAGTTTGAAATTATTTCAAATAATTTATAGATATAAGTCAAGTTTGAAAAGAATTTGAATAATTTATATATGGTTTTAAATTGGGTTGACTTGAAATAAGACGCATTGGATTTCAAAGAATAATAGCATTTGAATAGAAAGAAAATTTCAATTTTCGACATATGATTTTCATGCGATACACAAACAAATTTGAAATACGTGTGTTGCCAATCATAACGGAAGTCGAATGAAACAAGTTATTAAATTGGAGGAATTTATGATTTATAAATTTCAAAGGCGAATAGAAATCTGAAATATTTGAATTTCGAATAAATTTTTAATCTATTTGATTTAAATGGATATTTTAACAACAATGCTTTTGGTAACACTCCCAAATGTTGTTATTGGGTTGAAATTTATATGCGTGAACAATTTGTTCACTATAAGAATAGTTCGAAGATTTATTCAAGTATTGGAAACATGTATATGGAATCGGAAATGGGTTTTTCAAATTTTTAATTTGGATATGGTTGGAGATAAATCCTCGGATGTTTGATATTAACTCGAAGGACGAAAATTCATATTAGCTGAGGAATTTAAAAAGGTAATTCACCGTTATTCCACTTATAATATGAGTTGGATACGGAGATTAATATTGATGATATGTTGATGGTATTTCTAGCCAGATCTAATGTCAAAGAATTGGATAAATCATTTAATTAAGATATGGGTTTTCCACCTAATTGAAATGAGTTAGATAGAAATAATCTTCGATATTTGGAATAAAATTTCACGGTGTAAATGAATACTATCTGGGGAATTTGGAAGATATTATTATATCGTTATTTCACTTATAGTATACGTTGATTATGAGAATTTATATCGAATATAAGTGGATAAAATTTCTGTGTAATTTATAGCTCAATATCAATTGATTTGGGTTTGGTCGTGAATCGTATTTTCAATAATATCAGCCTTGAAACCCGATGAAATTGAATGGTGGAAATTCATATCGTAATTCAGGATTTAATCAAATCGTTAATTCAAGGGAATTAAAGTAAGAAATTGAAGCAAAGGTATAACCTTTGATTTCCAAGATGAGTTTAAGATGATAATGAGATGTATGAAATTAAAGTAATTCAAACCTTGAGTTATATATGAATTGATAACCATTTGGAAGGAGATTTGAATTGTAAAGCCTGTGTGAACCATAACTACTATTTAAAGTACGCTTATTACTTGGAAAGACCGGGATCGAATATATGTTCAAAAACCATTCCCAGTAATAATACGACGTTATGAATCAATTCAAGACTCGGTAAACGACGAATGAAGACCGGGAATATTGAAATTTGTTTAGATTGATTGTTGATTAATGTCTCGGTTAGGTAGGCCACCGATACAAGGTATGAGTTACATGAGACCTGAACATATTTAAGTATTTTCGGGTTGTTGTTCCGTTCAGACCCAGAACGGATTTATATGGATGGTGTGTCTGACATTTAAATTGACCGCATAGCACTGATTTCCGTTAATGTATATCGGATTTGTGGCAATATATTATCCTCGTCTCTAAGTCATATGAACTTAGACGGTATGCATTGATTTAAATCAGTGATATGTCGTGAATTGTCAATGTGGCATACCCGAGTTATGAAACGAGCTAGTGATGATCAAGAATGGCTTATCGAAGCATCGCTTTGTGGATGACGTGACATCGACAAACCTCACACCCTGGATTGATGAGAAACTGGCGGTTAGGTTTTATACTTATATATGAATTAACGATGAAGCTGTGCAGCAGTGGGAACCCACTTATGAACCTGGGGAAGTTGGGTATGTTCGGGGGGTCGTGTCTGGTCGAAAACCGTTGATCTGCCCTGACGATGTGTAGTTGGTGTCCACATATGGATGAAAAAGCCATTGAGGCACTTCGTTTTGTATCCCTGCTTGATCTTTCGTGCCAGGAATCATCAAGTTGGAAATCCAATCTCCAACATGAGCCATACGATTTTGGTTTGTATATATATATATGGCGACATAATATTAATGGTATTATGTAGCCTAGGATTAATACATTTATTTGCGAAATTTGTTTTCCACGTTATATGATAGTATTAAAAGAGGATTTTCACGTATGAAAGCACATTTGGTTATCATAAGATAAAATTCGCCCATCTGTTGTGTGCTTGCATTGTGTGATGTGGGACGAGCTTATGATAGCTTCATTTTCAAAAGTCATAGCGAATTTCTATGCACGGGAATTCATATGGAGTTAACCCGTTCCGCGTTAGCGGCGTGGTCCGTTGAATTACCCAACTTTAAAAAATGAATCATAAATAACGACTGTTTTGAGTTCTCACACCAGTCCCACAACTGACTCGGAGTTTATTGTTCCTTCCTAAACTCTGGGTGCCCATTAATTTCCACACGGGCAGCCAGTAGTTTAGTTTTGCAGTTATAGATCGTTGGAGCAGGATCCATAGCGCTTCCAGAGTTGGATTCCATGATAGAGTTGAAGCTTCCGCTGTGTTTGTTCTTCCGCAGAGAGTATGGTTATATGCTTTCTTCCGTTGTGTAAATATCGATATACTATGATGTATTCCTGGTAACTCTGATGTAATATTTTTTAATGAATTAAAAAGTTCTGTTGTTTTGTTCAATATACGTATGTACCCATAACAATTCGTCTTTCTGAACGTTTTAAGTCGGTTTAATTACCGCCGAAAAAAATCAGGCAAAAAGATGGGTCGTTACAGTTGGTATCAGAGCTTTGGTTTATACAAAGCTATGGGGTACGACGTATTTTGAACAAAAGATAGGACTCATCAGAGTTATAACGTCTCATTAGAGATAGGGTCAGAAAATGCCCTAGAATGAGATTTTGGAATATTATGTCGAGAGAACGTATTTCGAAATCCATATAAAGTATTTTGAACTAAGTAAATTGTTTTGAAAGTATGATTATTTTAGAAATATAATTAAAGATAAGGGATTCTTGAGTATTGTGTTCGACGTCGCGATTGGGCTATCAAGTATGTAGGGATTTGAATATACGCCTAGCTAACGTATATATGAAGCCCAGTGTATACTAGATAGATATGGAGTCACACTCTAGTCGCTCGAGGATGATTTTACTGATGACCATGGCACCATCAGTGGTTATTTTCGGTTTTCGAAAGTGGGATGACTATATCGTTCCAGTTAAGACGTCGAGGGATACTTAAATTATTTATATATGTTGGAAATATTAAAGGATTTAATATAAGGACAATATGTTATAAAGGCAAACAAACCATTTTGTTCATAACTAGAGAAGAAATTTTAGAAGTAAACCTTACGTAAAGATTTGAAAATGCACGTAAGTGAGATAATTCATTGAGATATAATATTAAAATATCAAACTATATTTCAAAATGGATCAATAAGTATGAAATTTAAGATCTGATAAGTGTAATCAGGAAAGATATTATACCCCTCGACAAGTGTTAAGCCATAGAGTCAAATCTATATCTAGTATGAGTTGTAAATGGCAAAATGTAAGTTAAATTGTTTTGCTTAGAAGATGATTTTAGCAATCAAACTTTCCTAGGAAATTTGAAGGTAATTTTGGCTTAAGAAAAGAATTTGTTTGAAGAAAAAAATGGTTTAAATTGTAACAAATATTCTAAGTGGGGGAGAATACTATCTTTCCCTATTGAAACCGTCTGAGCAATCCAAATGGAAAGTATTAAAGAGTAATCAGTACGATACAATGGAAGAAGAAACTGGAAGTAAGTTTTACTCAAGAAAAAGTTAATGGAAACCTGAGTACCCGACAAAACTAGGAACTGATTCAGATTTAGATAATTTTGATTTGTCCAAAGCCTTATGTTAACTGCTTCAAATAGTAAGCCTTGCGTAGTAAGTAGAGTAGGAAGATTTTTATTTTTCAAAATATAAAGATTTTAGTTTCGGAGAATCTTCGAAATCAATTTCTATTGTTTAGGACAAATTGTTTGAGAGATGTATACGTTTAATTAGAGTAGCGCAGTGGAAGCATAGTGGTAATTTGAAAGGAATGTTTTAAAGAATTTCGCTAGACTTGTGAATAATGTAACTTTCCGAACAAGATTTGGAATTTGAAACAAGAATGAATCCCGAAAATACAAACAAAAGAAAATTTGTTCGACTTTATGAATATGACTTCTAAACTATGGAATCGGACTCTTGGAAAACATTATATTAAAATCTTGACATGTGACGCGATATTGAAGTTTTAAAAGAAGTTAATACCAAGTATGAAGTTTAAACGGTTGGAATGTAAATGTAAATTTGCATAGGACCAATTTATGATAATAGGAGTCGATAAGAAAAAAAATTCAACTTATGTAAAGAATGAAAATTTAATTTCATAAAGTTTGGTATGAATTCGAAACTTGAAATGTTGATATCGACATAAGTTGCTAGGAATTATTTTTTTACCGTTTTGGATATGATAAATATGTTATAAACTGTTTATAATAAACAGTGGTTTCGACAACTAGAATCCCAATATTTTGAAATATTTAGAAAACAATAAGTATTTGTAAATTATGATTATGGAATGATTTATAATTTCGGGATATGAAATGATTTGAGTTGTTCGAGTAACCATGACTAAAACTGGGTTGGGATGAAAGGTAGGATTTCGTGCTATGGGTGATACTCAGTTGCCCTGTCATGAGAATGAACTTCTCGAACTAATAAAAATATAGATTTCGTCATAGTATATTTGAAATTTTGAAAGCAAATTTGGTTTTGGAAAGTCCCGAGGTAAAGTATGTTTCTTTATATAAACGTATAGTGTCTAATGAAAGGAAAAGTGGGATTCCAAGTCCGAGAGATCATCTTGAGTTTTCGAAAATCGAAATTTTAGGTAAGGTTTATATTACTTATGAGTAACTTTACGAACTCTCCTTTTCGAGGACAAAAAGTTCTTAAGTAGGGGATATTGTAACGAACCAGGATTTTTATTGATTATAATATAATAAAATTCAATTTTTTGAATATCAAGTGAATTTAATAAGGTTCGAATACAAGTTTTGTTTTAAAGATATTATATATATATGAGTTGAATAAATATTTTGTTTTGACTGTTTGATTATGAGTAACATATTTTATGATTTTATTCAAGATTTTTATTTAAATAAATATTTTTAAATTTGATAAGTGATAATATTATTTAGTTTACCATATAGATTGTTTCCCTAAAGTTTTGTTGCGTACCAAAATCTCATTTAGTAAGTTATATGTGAACATAATATGAATATGTAAGATTTTAAATTAATGTTTATAAAATATTTTAAGGACTTTTATGCATTTACTTTTCACTATTTTATAAATCCTGGAAATTTTTATGTGCAGATATTTTGGTGAATAAAATTGATAAGTATTTTGAAAATATTGAAATTTATAAATGGTTTGTAAAATCTTAAGTAATATATTTGTTACATTCATAAATATTGGAAACTTCTTATATTTTTTATAATTGTCTCTAAAGTGTAGCTAAAAATAAAAATTTAACAACTTAATAAATAAGATTATTTTGTTAAACATGCATTGGTTGGAAAATTTAATTTAAATAAATAAAGCATATATGTCCTCATGCATGTTTCGTTTGTGCCAAGTGGCTTTAATTAAAATGATAAATTACACTTTAAAATCATTAAATATAAAGAAAGAAAGGTTGCACTCTTTAACTTACACAGCAGCTCCTCTCTGTTCCTTCCTACTTCAAATTTAGCGTTTACAGAAAATGAAGAATCCATGTCTCCTATTAATCAAAAATCCATAACTCACCATCCATGTGTTTTTAGCCAAATTAATTCACATGAATGTTAATCGGTTTTTCATTCCTGATTTTTAGAAATCAGCGGATTTGAATTTCATAAATAAACGAAAGTGAAATCTCGAATTTACAGTAAAATCAAATTTGCAAAGAGAACATCGAAAAATCCTTTCTCTCAATCCGCCCCAAATTGATCGACGCCGTCAGCGCCATTGCGATCGGAGGAAGACGTAGTACTTTTCGTGCGAGTTTGAGACATTTCTATGTCGATGATTTTGGAAGTTGAAAATTAGGGTTGGAGTTCATCAATGGTGGAGGTGACGATAGATGAATCGATGAGTGGCGTTGTGACAAGGAAGGAGAGAGCTTTGATACGATGTAGTTTGACAAATAACGGTGAAAATAAGTGTCAATACCCGTAGGGGTATTCACGTAGTTTCTACTCCAGGGTCATGATCGGATTTTTATTCCAGGGGCCGGAGTTGACGCGAAGTGGTGTAGTCGAACGAGGAGGAGAGAATTACGATGGTGGGTTCGGATGTGAAGTTAGTGGAGCTTTCGGTCTGTGCAAGTGCACGAGGCGTGGACAAATTAGGTTTCAGGAACCGGCAGGCGTGAGGGAGAAGGAGTACAGGTCTGGAAGTGATATGCGGGCTTGGATGGTGAAGTCGAGTGAAATGGTGATCTCTCGGCATTGAATGATGGAGGTTTTGGCATGTATCCGTGCACACAGCGAACCGCTGTTGGGTTCCAGGCAAGATGAAGCCGCAAGAAGCAGGAGGAAGAAGAGCTAGAAGGAGCTTGGTTGGGCCAGGTCTGATGTAGATGGGCTTGGGATTCTTTGCTTAGGGTATGGTTCTTCTATCTATTTTAAGTTTAAGTTAAACTTTAACGGATAATATCTCATTCGTTTTATATCGGTTTGACACATCGTTGAGTCCGTTATATTCGTATCAGAAAATAGAATATGCCGATATATTATATTGGTAAATTTTGTTAAGTATGAATTAATTCTAAAATAAAAATATCATATATATATATATATATAAACGAGCATTGTAATTAATGTAATTCCAATATATAAAATTAGCAGAAATGGCCAATTGCTAATTGAAGTGGATAGATAGTAGTACGAGTAGTTGTAGCAATGTTCGTGGCTTGTCCGTCTTGATTAGGGAGCCGTGGAGCTTTTTCGGTGAGAACATCTAATTTAAATTTATTTATTTAAATTAGTTAATTATAATTAGTTGAGTTAATTATAATTTGTTGATGATGATTGTGTGATGGATGTTATTATGTGAATGGATGTGCATGTAGTTAGATAATACACTGAACACTGGAAAGCGTTATCGACAGTAACGCTTGTGCACAACTGAATTGGTTGTTGTTGATGATAACGATAATTCATTATCATCGTATATATATGGTTGATTTATTCTGTTATATGATGCACACACAATACCATGGTTATAGGATTATACAAGTGATCGATTTTATTCCCCTTCCATATAAACGAAGTTGATTTTTCTAGTATTAAATATTACCATATTCAATTTATTTCAAAAATGAGATTTTTGAAAATTTGATTATGGGTTTATATGTTTTGAAAACATAATATGATAATATATAGACACCAGAACGTTCCAGGATGACAGAGAGGATGGTGTCTAGGCTTGGGTCTGGAAATACAGTTTCCTGCTCTCCCTGACTATCCCTAACTGGTCCGACAAACGGAATGGTAAATTTGAAATCAAATTTGAAATATAGTTTGTAATTATTTCAAATAATTTATAAATATAAATCAAGTTTGAAAAGAATTTGAATAATTTATATATGGTTTTAAATTGGGTTGACTTGAAATAAGACGCATTGGATTTCAAAGAATAATAGCATTTGAATAGAAAGAAAATTTCAATTTTCCACATATGATTTTCATGCGATCCACAAACAAATTTTAAATACGTGTGTTGCCGATCATAACGGAAGTCGAATGAAACAAGTTATTAAATTGGAGGAATTTATGATTTTTAAATTTCAAAGGCGAATAGAAATCTGAAATATTTGAATTTCGAATAAATTTTTAATCTATTTGATTTAAATGGATATTTTAACAACAATGCTTTTGGTAACACTCCCAAATGTTGTTATTGAGTTGAAATTTATAAGCGTGAACAATTTGTTGACTATAAGAATAGTTCGAAGATTTATTCAAGTATTGGAAACATGTATATGGAATTGGAAATGGGTTTTCCAAATTTTTAATTTGGATATGGTTGGACATAAATCTTCGGATGTTTGATATTAACTCGGTGGATGAAAATTCATATTATCTGAGGAATTTAAAAAGGTAATTCACCGTTATTCCACTTATAATATGAGTTGGATACGGAGATTAATATTGAAGATATGTTGATGGTATTTCTAGCTAGATCTAATGTCGAAGAATTGGATAAATCGTTTAATTAAGTTATGGGTTTTCCACCTGATTGAAATGAGTTAGATAGAAATAATCTTCGATATTTAGAATAAAATTTCACGGTGTAAATGAATACTATCTGAGGAATTTGGAAGATATTATTATATCGTTATTTCACTTATAGTATTCGTTGATTATGAGAATTTATATCGAATATAAGTGGATAAAATTTCTATGTAATTTATGACTCAATAGCTATTGATTTGGGTTTGGTCGTGAATTGTATTTTCAATAATATCAGCCTTGAAACCCGATGAAATTGAATGGTGGAAAATCATATCGTAATTGGAGATTTAATCAAATCGTTAATTCAAGGGAATTAAAGTAAGAAATTGAAGCAAAGTATAACCTTTGATTTCCAAGAAGAGTTTAAGATGATAATGAGATGTATGAAATTAAAGTAATTCAAATCTTGAGTTATATATGAATTGATAACCATTTGGAAGGAGATTTGAATTGAAAAGCCGGTGTGAACCATAACTACTATTTAAAGTACGCTTATTACTTCGAAAGACCGGGATCGAATATATGTTCGAAAACCATTCCAAGTAATAATACGACGTTATGAAGCAATTCAAGACTCGGTAAACGACGAATGAAGACCGGGAATGTTGAAATTTGTTTAGATTGATTGTTGATTAATGTCTCGGTTAGGTAGGCCACCGATACGAGGTATGAGTTACATGAGACCTGAACATATTTAAGTATTTTCGGGTTATTGTTCCGTTCAGACCCAGAACGGATTTGTATGGATGGTGTGTCTGACATTGAAATTGACCGCATAGCACTGATTTCCGTTAATTTATATCGGATTTGTGGCAATATATTATCCTCATCTCTAAGTCATATGAACTTAGAGGGTATGCATTGATTTAAGTCAGTGATATGTCGTGAATTGTCAATGTGGAATACCCGAGTTATGAAACGAGCTAGTGATGATCAAGAGTGGCTTATCGAAGCATCGCTTTGTGGATGACGTGACATCGAAAAACCTCATACCCCGGATTAATGAGAAACTGGCGGTTAGGTTTTATACTTATATATGAATTAATGATGAAGCTGTGCAGCAGTGGGAACCCACTTATGAACCTGGGGAAGTTGGGTATGTTCGTGGGGCCGTGTCTGGTCGAAAACCGTTGATCTGCCCTGACGATGTGTAGTTTGTGTCTGTGTATGGATGAAAAAGCCATTAAGGCACTTCATTTTGTTTCCTTGATTGATCTTTCGTGCCAGGAATCATCAAGTTGGAAATCCAATCTCCAACAGGAGCCATACGATTTTGGTTTGTATATATATATATGGCGACATAATTTAAATGGTATTATGCTGCCTAGGATTAATACATTTATTTCCGAAATTTGTTTTCCACATTATATGATAGTATTAAAAGAGGATTTTCACGTATTAAAGCACGTTTGGTTATCATAAGATAAAACTCGCCCATCTGGTGTGCGCTTGCATTGTGTGATGTGGGACGAGCTTATGATAGCTTCATTTTCAAAAGTCATAGCAAATTTCTATGCACGGGAATTCATACGGAGTTAACCCGTTCCGCATTAGCGGCGTGGTCCGTTGAATTACCCAACTTTAAAAAATGAATCCTAAATAACAACTGTTTTCAGTTCTCACACCAGTCCCACGACTGACCCGGAGTTTATTGTTCCTTCCTAAACTCTGGGTTCCCATTAATTTCCACACGGGCAGCCAGTAGTTTAGTTTTGCAGCTATAGATCGTTGGAGCAGGATCCATAGCGCTTCCAGAGTTGGAGTCCACGATAGAGTTGAAGTTTTCGCTGTGTTTGTTCTTCCGCTGAGAATATGGTTAAATGCTTTCTTCCGGTGTGTAAATATCGATCTACTCTGATGTACTCCTGGTAACTCTGATGTAATATTTTGTAATGAAATTAAAAGTTCTGTTGTTTTGTTCAATTTACGTATGTACCCATAACAATTTGTCTTTCTGAACGGTTTAAGTCGGTTTAATTACCGCCGAAAAAAATCGGGCAAAAAGATGGGTCGTTATAGCGAACGAACATTGGCTGACCATTTGGGACAGTTCAGTAGGCGGGGCACTTAGGATCTTGGAGAAGCGCTGGCACTTACCACACTTGCGAGCGTAGTCCGCGGCGTCTTGATAAAGCTTGGGCCAGTAATAACCGTGTCTGAGAATCTTTCTGGCCAGGATCCGCCCCTCATTGTGATCGCCACATTTGCCTTCATGCACAATACTTAGCACTCGGAGGGCGTTGCTGTGAGCTACGCACTGGAGCAAGGGAATGGAAAAACCTCTACGGTACAGTACCCCGTCCATAAAAAGGTAACGGGCTGAATGGCGAGTAAGCTTTGGTAGGATCCATGCTGCATGTAATTTCTGATCAGTGTCCTCCATTACTCAGGTTCGGTGCTCATGATCGTCTTGCCCTGCCTTTGTTTGATGCTTGGAGAGTTGAGGATTTCAGCCGGGGAGAATCCGTTAAGTTGTGGATCTTTGTAGCTCGCCATCTTGGAGAGTGAATCAACCTTTTCATTTTGCTCGCGTGGGATATGAGTGATGGTGAAATGCTCAAAGTAGACAAGTAGCCCCTGTACCCGGGCCAGATATTGGGCAAGCCATCCCTCTTTCGCTTGATACTCTCCCAATACTTGTCGGACAATAAGTTTTGAATCGGAGAAGATGTGGATGGTCTCTAGCTTGAGTTCGATCACGATTATAAGCCCAATGATTAAGGCCACGTACTCTGAGTCGTTGTTAGTAGCAAGGAAATTTAGCCTCAATGCGTAACACATCGGGCGTTCTTCGAGGGTGATGAGCATGACTCTGGCCCCAGAGCATTTTCTGTTAGAGGAGCTATCTACGAACAATTTTCACCGATCATCAGGAGTTCCAGCATTCTCTATGGGATCCTCCTCGGGGGCTGTTGTAACACCCCATAAATTTTAAAACGGGGCATAAGAGATAATCAAAGAATAATTAATTGTTAAAAGAAGAATTAGATAAAACAGGTTACACTATTTCGTTCGTCCCGGAATTCTTCTTGAGATAGAGTCTGAGTTTGCATAAAACGGATATAGTATGAAGAAGATATGGACGAACGAAGTTAGGCAGAAAAACCGGAAGTCGACCTGAATGCACTGGCGCACCTCACAAGTGTGCCAGTACAAAATTTCACTGGTGCACCTGCCAAGTGCGCTCATACTGATCCAACAAATAATTCTAGAGTGTTCTGTGATGATGTGTCTTATTATGAGTGGCCGGACGATGTGTATTTGAGCTGGGTGGTTCTGATGGTCTCCTAGTTCATCTAAGGGCTCTAAATAATCATAGACATCTATATATACGTAGCTAAACCTAAACCCTAACATCATCACCCTAAAACTATGGTGATGTCATGATGTTCGTCTACAAGCTAACCTAGCCTCCTTCTTCCTCCCCAAACTAGAAAATCAAATCCAAACTAGTAGTTGATTAAGAAGAACATCAAATCAAACGTCTACATCAAAGGATAGCTTTTCAAATTCAGAAATCAAGATCCGTCCTTTTTCTGCAAGTTCAGTTATTGTTTCGATTTAAACACCTAATAAGAAATCATGACTGTAATAACTGGATCTAGACCTATGCCTACTTCTATTCATGCCTATCCTTTTGTGAATTCTGAATTTCTTATGCCTACTGGACTGTTGTGACTGACATAGAAAAGCTTATCATGCCTATTGGACTGTTGTGACTGGCATAGAAAAACAAATCATACCTATTGGACTGTTCAGACTGACATAGAAAAATCTATCATACCTATTGGACTGTTGAAACTGACATAGAAAAGCCTATCATGCTTATGAGACGGTGGACTGACATAATAAAACCTATCATGCCTATTGGGCTGTTTTGACTTATATGATGAAACCTGTCATGTTATACATCATATGCTTTTGAGACTATTGGGACTGATACATTTGAACTATCATGTTGTATTAAATTTACGGTTCTTTTATGCACATTGAATTACATGCTAGGTTATGTTCATACATGTTATATGTTAGATCCAAGCTAGTATCCATGTTTAAAATCTATATAAGTTCATGTTTTACAATTAGACTTATGCTAGTTCGCATGTTAATTGGATCTAATTTAAATGAAAGATCACGTTTATATGCTGAATAAAGTTTATGTCGTTCTATGCCAATTTTATATTACACATGTTGAACTATATTGTTTATGCCTATTGAAATATTACATGTCCCTTTCTTTTCGCTTTTGTTTATAAGTTAGGCTAATTTGTGAGCCTAATGTTCTATGTGAATTATGCGAAGGAAAATGGGAGAGACGTTGGGGAAAAAATATTTAACTACAAGCTAATGGCATAGATTGGCTCATAATCATGTAAATGATTAGTAGCATGAAATGGTAGAATTTTTATACCTAGAATTATGGGCTTAATTTATAGGGTAAATGGGGCTTGATTTTAATTGACAACAATGGTGGATAATTTACATATAATCAGTAAATATGTAAATTAATTAAAAGATGAATATGACTAACCGGAGGTTAGATTGAGTTATGGTGTAAGACTGCTCGGAACCGCCCGGCACATCTAGCAACCATAATAATTTAGATCTAATGTGAGAGGTTAGTTCATTAAGCCCAAAAACCCAAGGTTAGATTGAGTTGCAGTTTAAGACTGCCCGGAACCGCCCGGCACATCTAACGACCGCAACATTATAGATCTAATGTGAGAGGTTGGTTCTTTAATGAATGAATTATAGCTAAGAAACAAGCTAGGCTAAGAATGGTAGGGTTAAGTAACACAAGAGGGCAACACTTAACCAATGTAACATGACAAGTGGTAGGGTTATGTAACACGAGAGGGCAACACTTAACCAATGTAACATGACAAGTGGTAGGGTTATGTAACACGAGAGGGTAACACTTAACCAACGTAACATGACGGCAACACTTAACCAATGTAACATGACAAGTGGTAGGGTTAAGTAACATAAGAAGGCAACACTTAACCAATGTAACATGACAAGTGGGTAGGTTAAGTTAACTCGACTAGATTGACGACACTCAACCATTATAACATGATGAACGAGTGGGGTTAAGTAAATGGGTAACACTTAACCAATATAATACGATGAATGAACAGGGTTAAGTTAATAGAAAACACTTAACCAATTACAACATGATGAATGAGAAGTGTTAAGTTAATAAGAAACACTTAACCAACATGACATGGCGTGTGGATAGGTTAAGTTAACTTGAATGAATGGATAACACCTAGCCAATTTGGGGGATATACGAATAGACCCTAGAAAACCCTAGTAATGGGGACTCATTTCAGTAGTAACCCACATAGATATTTCACCGTAACCTGAACTAGGCAGGGCAAGGCACGATTACTGGGCTGATTATAAGCGGTCAAAATAGCGGCAGAGGGTGCAGCAGTGTAGTTCCAACGGAGTATGGGCCTGCACGTGCTCCGGTGTGGAAAAGTAGGCACTGGGCACCAGTAGTATACACTGTGCATCTAGAATTTGTGTCGGGTTGCTATCATAGGGATTGATACACCTTATGTGGGACCAGCACAGGGTATATACACGCAAGAGAGGGCCGATTGACATAGACATAAGGAAAAATTAATAAAAGTAAGGAGCCGATCGATAGGGTAGTAAGGGTACATCTAACATCTTCATGGATGTTAGGATGATTGAGGTAAGACCCTCATACTAGATGTACACCTGAAGGATACCACAATTACGGGGTTGGGATCACCTTATTTTATAACATAAGATACTAGTTGGGACACTAGTGGGGAATACAGATCCTTTTTCACAGGATACTAGTTGGGACACTAGTAAGGGATACAGATCGTTCCATAAAAGACACTAGTTAGGATGCTAGTTGGGTGGTGCAGACAAAATAGGAAATCAGAGAAAGAACCGAAGCGCATTCATTCTATCTTACCTTGTCATATCTAACAATCATCATTTATTGTCTTGCTATGCTTATTATCATGGTTATGTCTGGTATTCGTTTTATTCTTGTCATGATCCTATTACCTGTTTACATGTTGAATAATCACTAGACTTACCAGATTTATGTCTGACCCGTTTTCTTTTGCCTTCTTTTCTTTCATCCCCTCCTCTCCGCCCCCAAGTTCACAAGGAGGGAATATCACCACTTAGCTCCGTTTTATTTCCAAGCTCGAAGATAGACGATGTATTTGCTTTGGACTCTCTTTTCCACTGCTATGGATGGCTCATGCTTTACTGGGGGAATATCATTGTCATTTTATGGTTCTTTATTTTGTTAAACAAGACAGATGCTTTGTTGTAATGGATAAGGATGTTTTGGTGTTGGAAAATAATCTTTGTACATGCTATTTCACTAAGCTGCTGTTTTATCAATAAAGTAGTTTTATTTATTTTCTGCTATTCAAATTTTGTCTGTTTTGTAATTTATCTATTCTAACTTATGATGCTCCACTAAAGTTAATGCATTCCCTTTGTGAATGACCTCAACGGAGGTCGGGTGTTACATGTGGTATCAGAGCTGATGGTTACCAGATCAGATAAAGAATTTTGAAAACTATTTTTCAAAAAGAAGTTTTAAAGAAGCAATTTCAACAGAAAAGTTTTGTTTTAAAGTTATATTCCCCAAATCCATATGCATTATCTTTTGATTCTCTGTTTGAACCCTTGTTTTCCTTCTTTCCTGAGTCTCCGGGGCTCCTGGCTTTCTGGAAGGTAACCTCATCGCGACATGGTCCCGTAGGCTTGATGAGACTACGACACCTATCAAAGGGCGAAGAAGTTCCCAACTTCCATCTATAGCCGCAGTAGTTTCACCTGCGACTAATTTTTCTTTCAAAGCCTTGTAGGTTATCGTGCGTTGGAGGTAGTTTCGAGAAACTTGTCAACAAGCTACATAAGGATAAGAATAAGGGAGTTTGGGCTAAGGAGCACAAGCCTAAGGATAAGAAGCTTGTCGATACGGCTTAATCCTCGCAGAAGGAGAAAGGTGAAAAGAAAGAGGCCAAAGTGGAAGAATCAGAAACAAGGAACTGGAATATAAGAAGAGTGGAAGAAATAATAGATCCTCGACAAGAGGGAGTGTCTTTTTTATGGTATAGTGAGTCATTTAATTGTAGGAAGAAGAAGGCAGGTTGTTGTTTTCAGTATGGTGGAGTAGGGCATCTTATCAAGGATTGCCCGAAGGACAATGATAAGGGCAAAGGGCATGATCTTCTAGAGGGCAACTACATGCTCTCACGGCTAGTGTACCTAAGAGAGGTAGGAACATTTTTGTTGAAAGTTTATTTTTTCTTTTCAGTCATCCTATTGGAACTTTGTTCGATTCTAGAGCTTCACATTATTTTCTATCTGCTTCCGTATAGTTGAAGATCCCGTTATTGTCTCTAATCCAATTAATGGTTTGGCTCATTTATTTGTGATTTGTTTGGATTTGGGAATGTCTATACTATGCGTTGAGTTCAGATATAATGCTTACATCTTTGGTTTCATGGGCTATGGGTTAATTCTAGGGATGGATTGGTTATCCAGTAATGGTGTCTTTCTCAATTGTGAAAGGAGGGTAGTTAGACTTTTGAGGCGCCTCGGTAATACCCTCGAAATCTCATGTAACCCTAAGGGTTCTGTCATGCTTACCTAGAATCTCTTGACACATCTGTTGATAATTTGCAATCTATTCACGTAGTCCATGAGTATCCCGATGTCTTTGACGAAGTGAAGGGTTTACCCCCAAAACGTGAAATAGATTTCCGCATATACTTGGTTGATAACGCCAATCCAGTTGCATTAACCGTATGACACATGACTACTAAGAAGAGGAAGTAGCTCAGCAAGCAAGTAAAAGAGTTGCTTGAGAAGGGGCTTATTTAGCCAAGTATTTTTGAATGGGGTGCTCCAGTAGTGTTCGCCACTAAGATGGACGGTTCACTTCGCTTATGCGTGGATTATAGAGAATTAAACAAACTGACTATAACACCCCGTAATTTTGTAACATTAGGTTTCACAAATTAAAGTATAAATAATTTTTAGAAGAAGAATTAAGGGAAATGGGTTACGCCATTGCATTTGTCTCGAAATTCTACTTGAGATGGAGTCCGAGTTTGCGTAAATCTAACTCCGTATGAAGGAGTTATGACATTAAGAAGTTTCAGCAAAAATTCAGAACCAGCTCAGAAATTCAAAAATCGCAGAACTGCGTTTGGCGGGAAAATTCCCGCCTAGGCAGGTCGACCTAGAGGTCGACCTGCCCCAAGGGAGGTCGACCTAGGGGTCGACCTACCCCAGATCTGGGCAGAATTCACATTTTTGAACCTAGACGCGATTTTGGCCCTATACATTGATCAAACTGCTATAAAAACACCCCTAGGCGTCATATTTTCTCCTCACAACTACTCTATGTCTATACTCTTCTCTAATTCTAATTAAAATAAAATAATATATAAATCTAAGACGAGGTTATGCTGCACAAGTTTTTCAAGAAGAGATTTAAATCAAGTTAAAGCTTCAAGAAGGGAATCAAAGGCTAATTCAATGGCTTCGAGCAACGCCACACAAATCATAGCAAATCACCACAATGTTATCTTATTATCCTTTTCTAAAACCGATCAATGTAAGTTAGTTACTTTTTATATTTGAACGTCTAGATCTATTTGTGACATGAAATCAAATGGATATAAGAATAAGCCTGATCCTTTCATTTAAATCTGTGTTTGTACTTTCCTTTGGAACGGATTCAGTACTATTGTGATTAACTACTAAGGAGACTATGCCTATGCCTATGAACATAAGACTATGTCTATGCCTATGACTATGAATATAAGACTATGCCTATGACTATGAACATAAGCATATGCCTATGACTATGAACATAAGACTGATGCCTAAGACTATGACTATGATTCATAAATTCGGGACTATTGCCTATGATTCATGACTATGAGACTACTACCTATGACTATGATTGAGAAACTATCGTGGTTAGTCATACATGACTATTGTGGTTAATTGCCTATAACTATTGTAGTTAGTGGCTTATGCCTATTCCCATTAGCCTATTAAGTTGTACTTAGAACTGGCATTAAGTTGGGCCAAATCACCTATGCCTATTCCCATAATTATGTTGGATCTCATATTTAGGGTGTAACTTGTCTAGTTTATTCCGATTTACTATTATTTACATTGAACCTATTGGAACCATTTTTTTGGATTTGGTTCATTCTTGCATGTCTATTTTTTTATGTCAATTCTCGTGCTTATCCCATATTCCTTTTGTTAGTTTCATTTCATGAGTACTCAGAAACTTGTCAAATCATGTTATACGTACGATTTCGGCACGGGAATTTAGGGGTAGCTTAATTAAGATAATTTGGCATAAACAATATGATGGCATAATCTGAATTGGCTATAATCGTAAATAATTTACATGCATATTAGACTTGGGCGTAAATGGTAAAATTGTTAATTGGCAGCTAAGTATGTAATTGGCTTGTAAACTAAGTTTTGGGCATAAACTTTAAATTGGAATATTAAATCTAGTTTTAACAGGAATTGTAAGTTTGGATATTTAATCTAGATTGGGTGTAAATGTAAATAGGAACATTAAATCTAGATTAGGATTAACAATTGATTTGGAACACCAAATATATGACATAGTGATTTTGGGCATGACTATTATGGCGAGTTCGGGACGGTGGGGTATAGCCTATTCTAATTAATAACTTTAGATTACATGTAATTGTCATGTTTAGCATAATCATGGTTAGTGACACTTAATTTGGTATAATTTACTTACCAAAAATTATAAACATGATTTAGAGGGAAAGTGGCCATAATAATAAATGTTGATAATGTACATTAAAAGAGTAATTATGGCATAAGTAAATTAGGAATAATTTACATATAGAATTTGTCCTAAATGAGAAATGTGTACATTGTAGAAAATATGAATATGCCTAACTCCGAGGTTAGATTGCGTTGTGTTGTAAAACTGTCCGGACCCTCCCGGCTGTCCAGTAACCACAACAATACCTATCCAATGTGAGAGGTTGAGGAATTGAGCCCAATAAGAACCCGAAGTTAGACTGATTTGTGGTGTAAAGATGCCCGGAAACCGACCGACACATCCAGTGACCGCAACAATACCTGTCTAATGTGAGTGGTTGGTGCTTTAATAAATGAATTAAAGCTAAGACAAGATTTGGTAGGGTTAAGTTAATTTTAGAATACTTAATCAGTTTGACATGTTAATTAGAGAAGTGGTTATGGTTAAGTAAACTTAAAAAACTTAACCAATTTAACACATTAATTAGACAAGTGGTAAAGTTAAGTAAATTTAGAACGCTTAACCATTAAAACATGTTAATTAGACAAGTGGGTGAGGTCAAGTACATTTAGGACACTTAACCGATATAACATGTTAGTTAAACAGACAGTAGGGTTAAGTTGACTAAGGTAACACTTAACCAATATATATATATATATATATATATATATATATAAAACATGACGTGTGGTAGTGTTAAGTAACACAAGAGGATACACTTAACCAGCATATCATGATTTGTGGCAGGGTCAAGTTAATACAAGAGGGCAACACTTAGCCATAGTAACATGACAAGTAGATGGGTTAAGTTAACTTGAATTGATGATGACACTTAACCAATATAACATGGTAAATGGGTGGGGTTAAGTTAATATGAACACTTAACCAACATAACATGACGAGTAGGAGGATTAAATACATATCGGATTGGTGGGTAATATCAGTAAATATAGGCCCACACACTTAACCATTAAATACACGTGTTTGGATCTGTAGAAGGGTTAAGTACGCGTCAGGGTTGGTTGGTAATATTAGTAAATATAGGCCCACAAACTTAACCATTAGGAAACCCTAGTAACGGGGACCCATTTCAGTAGTAACCCACATAGATGTATCATGGTACCCTGAAACTAGGTATGGTAGGGCACGATTACCGGTCTGATTATAAGCGGTCAAAGCGATGGCGGTTGATGTAGCAGTGTAGGTTCTAACGGAGTGCTGGCTTGCACACACTCCGGAGTAGAAGAAGCAGGCTTTGGGCATCAGTAGTATACACTATGCACTCTAGAGTTGTGTCGAGTCGCTACCATGGGACTTGATACACCCTATGGTGGGACCAACATAGGTATCCACAATCAAGTTGGGGCCATATGACACATGTGAATATGCGAGCAGGGAACCGATCGATAGGATAGTAAGGGTACATCAAACATATACGTCGCAATTGGGCTGATTGAGGTAGAATCCTCATAACCTCTGTACACCTGAAGGCTACCATAATTGCGGGGATTGGGATCACGTTGTAATTATTATCATTGTATACATATTACTAGTTAGGACACTAGTTAGGCGGTACAGGGACATAGAAATCAGAATAACAGGGTAGTGGCGAGACAAAGAAAGAGTAGAAGCGCATCCAGTTTATCTTGCCTTATCATATCTTATACTTATCCTTTGTTATCCTGTTATCCTTATTATTATGGTTATGTCTTGTATCCAGTTAATTCATGTCATGTTATTTTTACCTGTTCACATGCTGAAAGTAACTGAACTTACCAGGCTTTATGTCTGACTCTATTTTCTTTCGTCTTCTTTTCTTTCATTCCCCCCCACTAGGTAGTCAGGGAGGAAACACTTCTGCTTAGCTTTGATTCTTGTTGCTTCAAGATCATCATGTGTTGCTTTGGACTCGGTCCCATTTCAGCTATGGCTTGCTTTGCTCTATTAGGGAATATTATTGTCATTCATGCTTCTTTATTTTATTAAACAAGATAGATACTTTGGTATTGTAAACAGTCTTTGTACAAGCTATTTTATAATAAAGTAAAGTTTCATTTTCCGCTAATTTATTTGTCTGTCTTGTAATTGATCTGCATGTTTTACCCAAAGCGCTCCACTAAAGTTAAGGCATTCCCTTTGAGAGTGACCTTAACGGAGGTGGGGTGTTACACTTGTTATCAGAGCTGAAGGTTACCGGATTAGATAAAAAGATTTGAAAATTTATTTCAAAATGGTTTTAAAAGAAGCATTTTCAAAAGAAAAGTTTTGTTTTAAAGGCATGTTCCCCAAATCCATATGCACTATCTTTTGATCCTCTATTTGAATCCTTCTTTCCTTCTTTCTTAAGTCTCCGGGGCTCCTGGCTTTCTGGGGGGTAACCTCGTCGCAGCATGGTTTCGTAGGCTCAACAAGACTGCGACACTTGTTAAAGGGCAAACAAGTGCCCAACTTCCATTTGTAGCAATAGTAGTTTCACCTACGGCTAATTAACTTTTGAGCATTGTAGGATTCTCCGTGCGGCGGAAGCAGCTTTCGAGAGACATATCAACAAGTTACACAAGGATGGCAAACTTGAGAATGAAGGGGTCTGGCTACGGAGCACAACACAAGGATGAAGAACCAATGGATATGGACTTGGCTCAGAAAGGAGGGGAGAAAAAGAATAGTAAAGCCTAAGACAAGAGGAAGTAAATTTACTAGGGTATAACGGGTCATATAATTGATGACAAGGACAAGAACAAGGGACAAGATTTTCCAGAAGGCGAGTGCATGCTCTCACCGCCAGCATACCTGAGAGAGAGGCAGTAAGATTTTGGTTGAAAGAGTTTTTCCTTTTTGATTATCCTAATAGTACTCCTTCCGATTTTAGCGCAACATCCGTATATATCTGCTTCCATAGTTGAGTCTCTGCACCCTAGATATTGTGTAGTAGAGGATCCCATTATAGTCACGAATCCAATTGCCGGTTCGGCCGATCTATCTTTGACTTGTGAGGATTTTTGAATAGCTATATTTATGCTTATGTTTTTGGGCTATGGGTTGACTCTAGGCACTGATTGGTTAGCTAGTAATTATGAAACAAGGGTAGTTAGACTTTTGACTTGCCTCGAGAATACCCTTGAGATTTCGTACGATCCTAAGGGATCAGTTTGTCATAGCTACCTAGGATTACTTCACTTATCTATCGATGATTTTCGATCCATTGGAGTAGTGCAGGAGTACATAAGAAGTTTTGATTAGGGTAGGGGTTTTCCCCCTAAAACTCGAGACGGACTCTTGCATATATTTAGTTGACAAGTCAAAGCAGTTAGGCGATCACGACAATTCTGGAGCAAGGTTGACGAGGATAGCTAGAGTCGGTAAACTTCTCAATTATTGGGTTGTTTTTTAGTATCATCTCGCATAGATCGTCTATATTCGGAGGAGGTATCCCTTGGGTGCTTGTCTGATATTGGTTTAGGCCTTTGGGGCTTGTAGTTGATGGATGTCGAGTTCGACTAGGATGGTTTGCATGAGAAAAAAATGGTTGGGACTGGCACCCTAAGTTAGACTGACCTTAAGAGAGGTAATAAGCGCATAGTAACCATTAGCTTTAGACCATCAGATTTGTAGCATGATGGGTAAGCTAAGTAGAGGAGAGACCTCTAATCGTCTTAGGTATATACACTTAGTATCACAATTAACATATATTTTTCTCCGAAGGATAGTTCGATTACATCGGATACCCTCTACCATAATAAGTGAGCGAGGTCCTATCTTTACTAGTGGGTTTTGGAAATGGAGGCCAAGAAGCTTTGTGATCGCGAAGTTAAATTAGTTAAGGTACAGTGAAGTGAAGCTCAAGAAGATGCGACTTAAAAGACTGAAGACCAGATACGCGCATCTTACCCTTTTTGAGGGTATATCCTTGATTCTTCTTTTTTCTGTAAAATCTATTTGCATGCTAGTCTTTAGCTTTTAAGTATATCCTCTTGGTCCTATCATCAATCCTTAGTTAGAAGCCAATGGGTGTAAACATGTGTTTGAGACATGTTATGTTTGGTGGATGCAAGTGGTTGCAAGTGGTTGCTCATGGATGCATATACACACATAGGGCACTAGATCGGCCCAGTCACATCCATATTGCATTTGCATATATGTATTTCTTTATGGATTGAACTTGATGTGTTATCCTGTGGATGTTGCATTTGAGTGAATGGTTGTGCACTCAAATAGAAATGATATGTATCGTTAGGATTGCATACATATTGGACGCATGGCACTGACATAACTCGCATTAAGGAGGTCAACTGAATCAGTAGACCGCCTGATTTCACATTAGATAAGGACATATACATGCACTATGCATATGAATTGAAAGCATTAGAAATCTTTTTAAGGACAATGAATGCTTGTGATTGAATGGTTGATGGATGACTGAATGGTAGGACACATTCTTCCTAATTTGAAGATTTCGGGGAAGAAATCCTTTAAGGGGAGGAGAAAGTAACACCCCGTAATTCTAACATTAAGTTTCGCAAATTAAAGTATAAATGATTTTTAGAAGAAGAATTAAGGGAAATGGGTTATGTCATTGCGTTCATCTCGAAATTCTTCTTGAGATAGAGTCCGAGTTTGCGTAAAACGGACTCCGTATGAAGGAGTTATGACATTCAGAAGTTTCGACAAAAATTCAGAACCAGCTCAGAAATTCAAAAATAACAGAACTGGGCTGGGCGGGAAAATTCCCGCCCAGGCAGGTCGACCTAGAGGTCGACCTACCCCAGGGGAGGTCAACCTGGGGGTCGACCTACCCCCAGATCTGGGCAGAATTCACATTTTTTAACCTAGACGCGATTTTTGCCCTATGCATTGATCAAACAGCTAAAAAAACACGCCTGGGCCTCATATTTTCTCCTCACAACTTCTCTATGTCTATACTCTTCTCTAATTCTAATTAAAATAAAATAATATATAAATCTAAGATGAGGTTATGTTGCTCAAGCTTTTCAAGAAGAGATTTAAATCAAGTTAAAGCTTCAAGAAGGGAATCGAAGGCTAATTCAATGGCTTCGAGCAACGCCACGCAAATCATTGCAAATCACCACAACGCTGTCTTATTATCCTTTCCTAAACCGATCAATGTATGTCAGTTACGTTTTAGATTTGAATGCCTAGATCTATTTGTGACATGAAATCAAATGGATATGAGAATATGCCTTATCCTTTTATTTGAATCTGCGTTTGTACTTTCCTTTGGACCTGATTCAGGACTATTGTGATTAATTACCAAGTAGACTATGCCTATGCCTATGACTATGAACATAAGACTATGCTTATGCCTATGACTATGAACATAAGACTATGCCTATGACTATGAACATAAGACTGTTGCGTATGACTATGACTATGATTCATAAATTTGGGACTATTGCCTATGATTCATGAATATGAGACTACTACCTGTGACTATGATTGAGAAACTATCGTGGTTAGTCGTACATGACTATTGTGGTTAATTGCCTATAACTATTGTTGTTAATGGCTTATACCTATTCCCATTAACCTATTAAGTTGTACTTAGAACTGACATTAAGTTGGGCCAAATCACCTATGCCTATTCCCATAATTATGTTGGATCTCAAATTTAGGGTGTAACTTGTCTACTTTATTCCTATTTACTGTTATGTACATTGAACCTATTGGAACCATTATTTTTGTATTTGGTTCATTCTTGCATGTCTATTCTTTTATGTCAATTCTCGTGCTTATCCCCTATTCCTTTTTTTGTTTCATTTCATGAGTACTCAGAAACTTGTGAAATCATGTTATACGTACGATTTCAGTGCGGGAATTTGGGTGTAGCTTAATTAAGATAATTTGGCATAGATAATATGATGGCATTATATGAATTGGCTATAATCGTAAATAATTTACATGCATATTAGACTTGGGCATAAATGGTAAAATTGTTAATTGGCCGCAAAGTATGTAATTGGCTTATAAACCAAGTGTTGGGCATAAAATGTAAACTAGAATATTAGATCTTGTTTTAACTTGAATTGTAAGTTTGGATATTTAATCAAGATTGGGTGTAAATGTAAATAGGAACATTAAATCTAGATTAGGCTTAACCATTGATTTGGAACGGCAAATATATGACAAAGTGATTTTGGGCATGACTATTATGGCAAGTTTGAGAAGGTGGTGTATAGCCTATTATGATTAATAACTTGAAATTACATGTAATTGTCATGTTTAGCATAATCATGGCTAGTGACACTTAATTTGGTATAATTTACATACCAAAAATTATACACATGATTTAGAGGGAAAGTGGCCATAATAATAAATGTTGATAATGCACATTAAAAGAGTAATTATGGCATAAGTAAATTAGGAATAATTTACATATAGAATTTGTCCTAAAGGAGAAATGTGTACATTGTAGAAAATATGAATAGGCCTAATTCGAGGTTAGATTGAGTTGTGGTGTAAAACTGCCCGGACCCACCCAGATGTCCAGTAACCACAACAATACCTATCTAATGTGAGAGGTTAAGGCATTGAATCTAATAAGAACCCAAGGTTAGACTGAGTTGCGGTGTAAAGCTGCCAGGAACCGACCGACACATCCTGTGACCGCAACAATACCTTTGTAATTTGAGTGGTTGGTGCTTTAATAAATGAATTAAAGCTAAGACAAGATTTGGTAGCGTTAAGTTAATTTTAGAACACTTAACCAATTTGACATGTTAATTAGACAAGTGGGTAAGGTTAAGTAAACATAAAACACTTAACCAATTTAACATGTTAATTAGACATGTGGGTAAGGTTAAGTAAATTTAGAACGCTTAACCATTAAAACATGTTAATTAGACAAGTGGGTGAGGTTAAGTACATTTAGGACACTTAACTGATATAACGTGTTAGTTAAGAAAACAGTAGGGTTAAGTTAACTAAGGTAACATTTAACAAATATATATATATATATATATATATATATATATATAAAACATGACGTGTGGTAGGCTTAAGTAACACAAGAGGATACACTTAACCAGCATAACAAGAATTGTGATAGGTTTAAGTTAATACAAGAGGGCAACAATTAATCATAGTGACATGAAAAGTAGATGGGTTAAGTTAACTTGAATTGACTGATGACACTGAACCAATATAACATGGTAAATAGGTGGGGTTAAGCAAGGTTTCTATGACATGTGGCATCCAAAGAAGGATAGCAGTAAATCCCGCAAAAGTACTTGCGGTGCAAGACTGAAAGGTCCCACGGAATGCAATAGAAGTAAGAAGCTTTGTTGGACTAGCGGGTTAATATAGGAAGTTCATTAAGAACTTTGTGAAGGTGTTAGCCCCACTTACTGGATTAACGAAGAAGAATCTAGCCCTTGCTCAGGATATTGATTATGATGTCGCTTTCTAACGATCGAAGAGGGCTCTTACAACGGCCCCAGTTTTGACTTTTACCTTACGGTAGTAAACCCGGTATACACGGATGCATACGGCACGAGACTAGGTGCCATTTTGATGTTAGAAGGGTAAGGTCGTAGCAAATGCCTTAAGAAGAAAAAGGTTAACTTCAAGTCCTCTTTATGTGAAAAGGAAAAGTTTCGAATGCATATCAACCTTTGATTTTAAAACCTTCAGTTAAGTTAGTAGTTGGCACCTCTAGGAGTAAGACCTACGCTTTTGGATCAAATAGGGACTTCACAAAGAAAAGACTCTCTGATAATTGACGCAATGAATAAGTTAATTAGATAAGAGACCTTTAATCACCTTAATAACTACACTTGGTAGCATGGTTAGCATCTGTTCATTTTCAAGAGATAGTCCCTCTACATGGAATACCATCTAGTGAATTTTGAAGGCACTTTTGAGGAAATGTTAGCATGAAACAGTAGAAGTTGTAGTGACGAGTATACTAGAAGGAGAAGGGGTGGAACGAGAGGCGACAGTGTAATGAGTTCCAACTCATATTTTGGAAACAAAAATTAAGAAGCTACGCAATCGTGAAGTTAAGACAGTCAGAGCACAATGGGGTGAAGCTCAAGAAGATGTGACTTAGAAGGCTGAAGACTAGATACGCGCACCATACCCTTTTTGAGAGTATATCCTTGATCTCCCTTTTTTCTATAATGTTTATCTGCATGCTAGTCTTTATCTTTTAAGTATATCCTCTCGGTCCTATCATTGATCCTTAGGTAGAAGCCAATGGATGTAAACATGTGTTTGAGACATGTTATGTTTGGTGGATGCAAGTGGATGTAAGTGCTTGCTAGTGATTGCTCGTGGATGCATATACACACACAATAGGCACTAGATCGGCTCCGTCACTTCCATATTGCATATGCATGAGTGGATTTTTTATATATGGATTGAAACTTGATGTGTTATCATACGGATGTTGCATTTAAATGTATGGTTTTGAACTCATATAGAAATGATATGTATCAATAGGGTTCTTTTGCATACATAATGGACGAATGACACTATCATTAATTGCATTAAGGAGGTCAACTGAATTAGTAGACAACCTGATTTTGCATTTAGGTAAGGAAATATACACACACTATGCATATGATCATGAAAGCATTAGAATTTTTTTTGAGAACAATGGATGCCTGTGATTGAATGGTTGAGTAGATGGATGTTGGATGGTAGGATATACATTTTTCTTAACTTGAAGATTTCAGGGACGAAATCCTTTAATTAGGGGGGAATGTAACACCCCGTAATTTTTAAACGGGACATAAGAGATAATTAAAGAATAATTAATTATTAAAGGAAGATTTAGCTAAAACGGGTTATGCCATTGCGTTCGTCTCGGAATTCTGCTTGAGATAGGGTCCGAGTTTACATAAAACTGATACCGTATGAAGAAGATATGGACGAACGAAGTTAGGCAGGAAAACCGGAAGTCGACCAGAATGCACTGGCGCACTTCACAAGTGAGCAAGTACAAAAATACACTGGCGCACCTACCAAGTGTGCTCATACCAATCCAGCACAAAATTTTGGAGTGTTCTGTGATGATTTGTCTTCTTTTGAGTGGCCGAATGATGTGTATTTGAGCTGGGTGGTTCTGATGGACTCCTAGTTCATCTAAGGGCTCTAAATATTCATAAACATCTATATATATGTAGCTAAACCTAAACCCTAACATCATAACCCTAAAACTATGGTACCTCCATGATGTTCATCTATAAGCTAGCCTAGCCTCCTTCATCCTCTCCAAACTAGAAAATCAAATCCAAACTAGTAATTGATTAAGAAGAACATCATATCAAACGTCTACATCAAAGGATAGCTTTTCAAATTCAGAAATCAGATCCCAGAAATCAAGAACCGTCCTTTTTCTATAAGTTCAGTTATTTTTCCGATTTAAACACCTAATAAGAAATCATGACCGTAATAAGTGGATCTAGTACTATGCCTACTTCTATTCGTGCCTATCCTTGTGTGAATTCTGAATTTCTTATGCCTATTGGACTGTTGTGACTGACATAGAAAAGCTTATCATGCCTATTGGACTATTGTGACTGGGATAGAAAAACCTATCATACATATTGGACTGTTGAGACTGACATAGAAAAACCTATCATACCTATTGGACTGTTGAGACTGACATAGAAAAGCCTATCATGCTTATAAGACAGTTGGACTGACATAATAAAACCTATCATGCCTATTAGATTGTTATGACTTATATGATAAAACCTATCACGTTATACATACTATGCCTTTGAGACTATTGGGACTGATACATTTGAACCTATCAGGTTGTATTAAATTTGCGGTTCTTTTAAGTACATTGAATTACATGCTACGTTATGTTCATACAAGTTATGTGTTAGATCCAAGCTAGTATCCATGTTCAAAATCTATATAAGTTCATGTTTTACAATTAGACTTATGCTAGTTCGTACGTTAATTGGATCTAATTTAAATGCAAGATCACGTTTATATACTTACTTAAGTTTATGTCGTTCTATGCCTATTTTATATTACACATGTTGGTCTATATTGTTTATGCCTATTGGAATATTACATGTCCCTTTCTTTTCCCTTTGTTTTATAAGCCAGGCTAATTTGCGATCCTAACGTTCTATGTGAATTATGCGCACGAATAACCGTTTGGGGGGGGGGGAGGGACGCTGGGGAAAAATATTTAACTACATGCTATTGGCATAGATTGGCTCATAATCATGTAAATGATTAGTAGCATGAAATGGTAGAATTATGGACATAATTTAAAGGTTAAATGGGTCATGACTTGAATTGACAACACCGGTGGATAATTTAGATATAAATAGTAAATATGTAAATTAATTAAAAGATGAATATGCCTAACTCGAGGTTAGACTGAGTTACGGTGTAAGACTGCTCGGAACCGCCCACCACATCCAGCAAACGTAACAATATAGATCTAATGTGAGAGGTTAGTGCATTAAGCCCAAAAATCAGAGGTTAGATTGAGTTGCGGTGTAAGACTGGCCGGAACCGCCCGGCACGTCCAGCGACTACAACAATATAGATCTAATGTGAGAGGTTGGTGCTTTAATGAATGAATTAAAGCTAAGAAACAAGACGGGCTAAGAATGGTAGGGTTAAGTAACACAAGAGGGAAACACTTAACCAATATAACATGACAAGTGGTAGGGTTAAGTAACACGAGAGGGAAACACTTAGCCAACACAACATGACAAGCAGTAGGGTTAAGTAACACAAGAGGGCAACACTTAAACAATGTAACATGACAAGTGGTAGGGTTAAGCGACACAAGAGGGCAACACTTAACCAATGTAACGTGACAAGTGGGTAGGTTAAGTTAACTCGACTAGATTGACGACACTCAACCAATTAACATGATGAACGAGTGGGGTTAAGTTAATGGGTAACACTTAATCAATATAATATGATGAACGAACAGGGTTAAATTAATAAAAATCACTTAACCGATTACAACATGATGAATGAGAAGTGTTAAGTTATTAAGAAACACTTAACCAACATGACATAGCATGTGGATGGGTTAAGTTAACTTGAATGGATGGATAACACTTAGCCAATTTGAGGTTATACGAATAGACCCTTGAAAGCCCTAGTAACGCGGATCCATTTCAGTAGTAACCCACATAGATGTATCACGGTACCCTGAACTAAGCAGGGTGGGGCACGATTACTGGGCTAATTATAAGCGGTCAAAATAGCGGTAGGGGGTGCAGCAGTGTAGTTCCGACGGAGTATGGGCATGCACATGCTCCGGAGTGGAAAAGCCGACACTGGGCATCAGTAGTATACACCATGCATCTAAAATTTTATCGGGTTTCTATCATAGGGATTAAAAAACCTTATGGTGGGACTAGCACAGGATATCTACATGCAAGGGAGGGTCGATTGACACAGACACAAGGAAAAATTAATGCAAGTAAGGAGCCGATCGATAGGCTAGTAAGGGTACATCTAACATCTTCATGGTAATTAGGCTGATTGAGGTAAGACCCTCATACTAGATTTACACCTGAAGGCTACCACAATTGATGGGTTGGGATTACCTTATTTTATAACACAGGATACTAGTTGGGACACTAGTAGGGAATACAGACCCTTTTTCATAGGATACTAGTTGGGACACAAGTAGGGGATACAAATCGTTCCACAAAAGACACTTGTTAGGATGCTAGTTGGGTGGTGCCGAGAAAATAGGAAATCAAAGAAAGAACCAAAGCGCATTCATTGTATCTTACCTTTTCATATCTAGTGATCATCATTTGTTGTCTTGCTATGCTTATTATCATGGTTATGTCTAGTATTCAGTTTATTCATGTCATGATCCTTTTACCTGTTTACATGTTGAATAATCACTGGACTTACCAGACTTATCTCTGACCCGTTTTATTTCGCCTTCTTTTCTTTCGTCCCCCCTTAGGTTCATAGGAAGGGAATATCCCCCCTTAGCTCCATTTTCTTTCCAAGCTCGAAGATAGATGATGTATTGCTTTAGACTCTCTTTTCCACTGCTATGGTTGGCTCATGCTTTATTGGGGAATATCATTGTTAGTTTGTGCTTCTTTATTTTGTTAAACAAGACAGATGCTTTGTTGTAAAGGGTAAGGGTGTTTTGGTGTTGGAAAACGATCTTTGTACAAGTTGTTTCACTAAGTTGCTGTTTTATCAATAAAGTAAAATTTTATTTATTTTCCGCTTTATAAATTTTGTTTGTTTTGTAATTTATCTATTCTATACACTTATGATGCTCCACTGAAGTTAATACATTCCCTTTGTGAGTGACCTTAACGGAGGTGGGGTGTTACAACTGTGAACTCCATGACGAAACCTGCTAGAGCTTGGACGAGGATGGATCGTCGGGGATGGAGGTTCTATTGAAATAGCTTAACTCTATGCTCCACTTTAATAATCATCCTGACGCCTCCGGTCGCTGTAGGACCGGACGTAGTGGTTGGTTAGTGAAAACTTTTGTAGGATGCGACTGGAAGTACGGTCAAAGCATTCAAGAGGAAATCAATAAGCAGAATGTCATCTTCTCTAGCTTTGGGTAGTTATTCTCAACCCCCGTCAACCGCATGCTGATATAGTAGACGGGCCGTTGAGTGCGATCTTCGATGCGTATTAGTGCCGAGCTGATTGCCTACACAGAAACAACCATGTAAATATATAAGTCCTTATGGTCTATAGGCTTAGAGAGGATATGTGGTCGCCCTAAGTGATCCAGAAGTTCCTTGAACGTGGAGACACATTCGGGGGTCCACTCGAAGTTGCGTTTCCCTTTTCGGAGTAAATCGAAGAAGGGGATGCACTTGTCGGTGGCCTTAGAGATGAACCGACTTAAAGCAGCGACCTTTCCATTCAGACTCTGGACATCCCTGATGTTCTCAGGGTCTCGGATGTCCTAAATAGCTTGGATTTTTCCTTGATTTGCTTCAATGCCCCGGGAATTGAGAATGAAACCCAAGAATTTTCCCGAGGTGACTCCGAAGGAGCATTTCAGGGGGTTAAGTTTCATGTCGTACTGGCGAAGGACATTAAACATTTCAGAGAGGTCGTAAATGTGATCACTTGATAATTTAGATTTTACTAGCATATCGTCCACGTACACCTCCATGTACTTTCCAATATTATTTTTGAAGAGTCGATTAACCATTTATTGGTAATTGGCCCCGGCATTTTTAAGGCCAAAGGGCATAACATGGTAGCAGTAAAGCCCGAGGTCGGTTAGAAAGAGGTATGATCTTGGCCGTGGAGGCTTATCGGGATCTGGTTGTAGCCTGAGTAGGCGTCCATGAAGGATAGTAGCTGGTATCCAGCGGTCGAGTTGATTAATCGGTTGATCTTCGGGAGCAGGAAGCGATTCTTAGGGCATGCCTTGTTCAGTTCGGAGAAGTCGATGCCTGTTCGTCATTTACCATTGGCTTTCTGAACCAGAACTGGGTTGGAAACCCATTCGGGATAGTTAGCCCCACGGATGAAGTTATTGTTGAGCAGACGGTCTGCCTCTTCTTCGAGGGCCTTGGACCTCTTGGGCCCTAAAAAGCGGCGCTTCTGTTTAACTAGAGGCATTCTGTGATCTAAGAAAAAGGAATGGCAAGCGATAGTGGGGCCGATGCCCTTCATGTTGGAGTGAGTCTATGCAAACACATCTAAATTAGCTTTCAGGAAGCATATGAGATCTTCTTTAATTACTGGGTAGAGTTGTGACCCTACCTTCAAAAACCTTGTTGGGTCGTCGAGGTTGACGGGAACGTCCACTATGGATTCAACCGGGGTAGCCCACTCGTATTTGGGCTATTCGTCTTTCCATGGGTCGAGGTCATTGAAAATTCAGGAGTGGCGCCTGAGCTAGGGCCCAGACGCCGCTGATTGCTATGTTGAGACGTTCTTTGCGCAAGAAGGCGTGGGCACGGCTTTGCCCTTGTCCTTGTCGCACGCTTTCTTCCATTCTATTGCATAACATTTCCTGGCCCTTACTTTGTCGCCCTTAACAGTTCCGATCCCATTTTCCATCAGGAATTTCATTAGGAGAGACCATGGTGCCATGTAAACTCGGAATTTGGTGAGAAAGCGGTGCCCTAGGAAAACATTGTAGGGGGAGTCGATGTCTATGACCATGAAGGTGAGAATTCGGACTCGGCTTCGTTGCCCCTCGCCCCGTTCTACATGTAGCTCGATCATCCCTATAGGGGAACTAGAGGCCCCATTAAAGCCGTGAATTGCGGCGTGACATGGATTCAAGTCATTTGTTTCCAATTTCATCTAGTCGTAGGCCGCCTTAAAGATGATGTTGACTGAAACACCCCACCTCCGTTAAGGTCACTCACAAAGGGAATGCCTTAAGTTTGGTGGAGGGTTATAGGTACAAGACACAAGAAAATTTTACAAGGCAGATAAGTATAAGAAGCGGAATTCAAATCATTTATTGAATACGTGGTTCAATACAAAAGCATTACAACAAATTGTCCCAAAATAACTTCCAAAACGTTACACCATAATTTCTGTCTTGATTATTAAATAAAGAAGCATAAATCATAAATAAAATTGCATAAATCCCTAAGGATAATGTCCAAGAGCCATAGCCAAGATTGAGAGAGAGTCCAAATCATACATCTACTTTCTTGAAGCTTGCAAAGGGTCTGACTAAGCTGTAGTATTCCCTCCCTGTGGACCTTGGGGGGGGGGGGGGGGCAGACGAAAGAAAAGAGGACGAAAGAAAATGGGTCAGACGATTAGTCTGGTAAGTTCGGTGATTACTAGTATTTAAATAAGGAAAGGGATCATGAGAGTAATAACAGAACATAGGATAATATCTTAACAAGATAAGAGGAACATGTGCTCGCACTCATTACTATACTCTCTGCACCTGCTTAACCATTGGATCCACCAGCCCTACGTGTTTATAACGAACGATCCCCTTAATGATCGGTTCCTACTCGTATATATTCATATCCTGTGTCATTCGGCCCCGCTTGACTGTAGATACCTATGCTGGTCCCACCATGGGGTGTACTAGTTCCTCTGGTGGCAACCCAACATGATACAAGGTGCACAGTGTATACTACTGATGCCCAGTGCCTGCTTTTTCCACTCCGTAGTATGTGCATGCCCATAATCCATCGGAAACTGCACTAACGCACCAACTGCTCACGTTTTGACCGCTTATAATCAGCCCGGTAATTGTGCCCCACCCTGCCTAGTTCAGGGTACCATGATACACCTATGTGGGTTACTGCTGAATTGGGTCCCCGTTACCAGGGTTTTCTAATCAACATGTTTATATGGTTAAGTGTCCAAGTTTACCTAACCCCACCCGTCAGTTTAGTTAACATGTTGAATCGGCTAAGTGTTTCTCTAATTGACTTAACCCTACCAATCCTGAATTAACTCTAATTTATTCATTGAAGCACCGACCACTCACATTAGACAGGTCTTGTTGTGGTCACTGGATTTGCCAGTCGGTTCCGGGCAGTTTTACACCATAACTAAGTCTAACATCGGGTCCTTTTTGGGCTTGATGCACTAACCACCCACATTACACAGGTCTTGTTGTGGTCATTGGATATGCCGGTCGATTCCGGGCATTTTTACACCACAACTCAGTCTAACCTCGGGATAAGCATAATCGTCTTTTTTAAATTCACATATTTTCCATATATGTCTAGTCCTTTATGTAAATTAATTTTAATTTACTCATGCCATAATTATCTTTCGAATATTGCTCATAATAAATGGTATATCAAATATACCATTCTATAAACAAACCTATGCCATGAATTTTCATGTTTTCCCATTGTTATCCCCGTAGAACGTACGTTTGAATTACATAAAATGTTTGGCTAGCAAATTAGCCCAAACCCATAAACAAAAAGGGGTAATAAACAAGGAACATGAAATAAACATAAAATAGCATACATTTAACTTATCACATGTAACTTGGCATAGACGTATCATTATCTTAACTAAACAGGTAAAGGTGAACTTGTGGCTAAGTTGGATCTACTTTTCATGTAAACTTGATATGGGTCTAACATGGTGGTTTTACATATAAACAAAATTTTAAACCACAATTTAGCATACTAACTTATGTATGTCAAAACATAAGAAAGCAACTATGAACAAATTTAAATCACAACTTGGAATGATAACTTATGTGTGTTACAACATAAGAGAACTACTACCAACATATTTAAATCACAACTTAGCATTATAAATTGTGTTAAAACATAAGAGGACTACAAATCCAATCTTGCAACACAAATAGATTCAAATTAACCAAGTTCTAAATATTACGAATGTTGATCTAACATGTAAGCATGTGATTTAGATCATAAACTTGCAAATAACCACCAAATTACAACATGATATGTTTCACCACTTTGTTGGCACAATAAGTTCTTTACCCAATCGTAATAGATTCCAACAACATACAATATAATATGTTTACCACCACAAACATATAGGCATGATCAATCGCAACAGTAATTTAATATACATTAGAATCAAACTTCATTATCTCATACATAAGCATCATTCAATATTCGAGTTACAACATGCCATGATTTCATTTAGAAAAAGAGAACGTTTAAATCAGCGTAATAACCAACTTACAAACTAAAAGGAATTCTTGATTTCTGAAATCTGAATTTTGAAATTGGAGATGCACGCCTTTGATGAATATCGTTGAATTAGACTAGTATTAATTTGACTTTGATTTTCAGGATTAAAAGTGGTGACGGCTATTCCAAGTTCTCTATTGACGGCATTTCAGTTGTAGGATTAGTTTTCTGTGTGTTTTTGTAACAACCCGAAAAATCTGAACCAATTTAATTTTTTTTAAATTGGCTATTTTAGTGAATTAAAAATATTTTAAATAAATATTTTAAATAATAACGATGAAGAGCAACTTGGAATCGACGTTTGAAAATGAATATAATTAATTTTAATTATAAACAAGGCCTGAAATGGCGTGGTAGTTTCAAAATTTGAATTCAAACTTTGACTGACTGTACTGGGTGCAAAACAAAACGGATTTTAGTGAAACCAAAATTATTTAAATCTGTTAGTGAATATCTTTCTAACGAATCTGAAAAATTGAAGTTTCATAGCGGGAAGCAAAAGTTATGGCTAAATGAATTTTCAGAAAGGTCGCTATAGAGTTTATATAGCCCGTGAAAATGACTATTTTGCAAACGACCTCAAAATTCGACGAAACCACTTTTGTTGGATCAAGGATGTTAAATTATTGCTAGGTTTCAAATTTCATAATTTTTGAAGATAGTATGCGAGCGTGGCAAAGGAAAATGAGTTTGGTCGATTTCTATTAAATTGGATCGACCAGAAAAGGGCCATTTTTCAAATGGTCTCAGAATTCGACGAAACTAGTTTTGTTGGGACCGTATCGTCAAAACATAGCTAGATTTATTTTTTGGGAATTTTTAGAATCAGTATGTGGCCCCAGCAAATTGAAATGTACGATCAAATTAAATATTGGATGTTGTATATTTTAATTTGAAGAGAAACTGACTTAAACAGTCGAATGGGCCTACGAAACATATCCCATTGTGCTTGGAATCGGGGTATTTAGCTAGGGACGACAGTCGTTGAGTTTGGTTTAGAGTTCGTGTGCGAAAACCCTATTATTTGAATTAATATAAATCTTGGCCAATAGAATTAATCCATTCATAAATTAAAAACATAAAAAAAAAATCCGAAAATCCTTCGTTGTCCTTAGGTCGACGGTGGAAAGCTTCTTCCACCTTCTCTCCTCCGTTCTGGCCGATCCCTTCATCAAAACCCATAGCCCCTTTGTAACTTTTTGAAGTTCATCTCCTCCTCTTCAAATCAACACCAACCACACCATCCCTCAACGCCCGTACATCGAGATCCACATCCACGAACATCCGCCCTTTAAGCCGCTGCCCTGCCTCAACCCCGCCACCGAGTGGGACCCACTTGGCATCGATTTGGGCGCCTCTCCTAGCCCGTCAAGGTGGCGCAGGCCGATCGGCCCCTAGCCACACGGATTTGGAGAAAAATCCACACTTAGTTTTGAACGAATAGCTGAGGTAACAGCTAAATCTATTTTAAACTATTCTATAGCACTTTAAAGCGCTACGGTTTAAGATTTCACTGTAAAAATCATATCTTTTTTCGTTTCTTGACGAAATTCAGTGAAACAAGAGACATTGGACTCGTGTGGACGTCTTCTACATTCTAGAAGAGATCGCATATTTTTATGAGCCTTCTGCTATTTTTGGTGGGGTGGAACCCAATGTGAGATTTTTGAATTATAAACGATATGGAGAACGACGATGTATAAATTATATAGTCGATGTACGAGTTATATAAGCGTTGTACACCTCATGTATAAGCATTGTATAAGTTGTACGTTCGATGTATAAGTTATATATGCATTGTAAAAATTATATATGCATTGAAATAGAAGTGAAATGCTTATATAAATGTATATATATGTACGCCCCTCATCCACAAACCGTGGACGATATTTATTGGTTGTGATTGGTGTGAAAATTGGTTGATAGCGAATGGTTCATTTGAATTGTTTGTGGTTGAAATTGATCGATTGTGGTTGAAAAATACCTGTTTGTGGTTGAGAATTATTTGGTTGAAACCACATAGGATTAGTTTGTGGAAAAGAAAGAAAAAAAATATACATGCCACCTGCGTAACTAGATGCATGAAATCCCCATTGTCAAAAGCTGCGAGGCTTTAAGGTAGAGCAAGGAGCCATACTAGGGACGACCCCGGTTTTAACTACCCTGCCGTTATGCTGCCGAAATTTTGAATAATATTCATGTGTTAGAATTATTTTCATGTGTTGAAACTATATTCGTGTGTTGAATAGAAAACATTCATGTGTTGAAAAGAAATTCATTCATTGAATAGAAATTCATGTGTTGAATGGTATTCGTGTTTTAAATAAATTGTTTAAACAATAAAGATCACATTTTTATTTTATTTATACGAACTACAGAAAACATTCATGTGTTGAATAGAAATTCATTCGTTGAACAGAAATTCATGTGTTGAATGGTATTCGTGTTTTAAATAAATTGTTTTAACAATAAAAATCACATTTTTATTTTATATATACGAACTATAGAAAACATTCATGTGTTGAATAGAAATTCATTCGTTGAATAAAAATTCATGTGTTGAATGGTATTCGTGCTTTAAATAAATTATTTTAACAATAAAAATCACATTTTAATTTTATATATACGAACTATAGAAAACTTTCATGTGTTGAATAGAAATTCTTCGTTGAATAGAATTTCATGTGTTGAATGGTATTCGTGTTTCGAAATAAATTGTTTTATAATAAAAATCATTTTTTTTACCATCTATATGAACTTTATAAAATAGTCATGTTTTGAAATAAATTGTTTTATAATAAAAATCATATTTTTATCATCTATATGAACTATATAAAATAGTCGTGTTTTGAAATAAACTGTTTTACATTAAAAATCACATTTTTATTATATACATGAATTGTTAAAATAGTGAAGTTTTGAAATAAATGTCTGTTGGATAAAAATATCATTTTTATCAAATGTATGAAAAGAAAATGGTTTTGAAATCGAAGAATAGATTATATTTATATATATACATTAATATAGTTAAATTAAATCAAATAATGAAGCTGCTGTTCATGTTTTGAAACCGTGATTTCAAACGATTAGTGCGGGAGATCCGACCATCGGATTTTCCCGAAACCGAAACCATTGGGTTCGCTTTGGAAATATCTTTCCAACGACACCAACTTTGTGAAGATCCAATGGTTTGATTGTCTGGAATGTTTAAATCAAATCTGAAGAAAAACAGCGCCAGAATCGATTATATATATAATTAAGTTAAATCGAATAACGATGTTGCAGTTCGTATTTTGAAGTCAAAACTTCAAACGAGTGTATCGGGAGATCCGATCGTCGGATTTTCACAAAACTGGAATCGTTGGATTCGTTTTGAAAAGATCTTTCTAATGATATAAATTTTGTCAAGATCCAACGGTTAGATTTTCAGATATGTGTAAATCAAATCTGAAGAAAAACAGCCCCGCGGCCGCGTTATGGCCTGAATCGTCATTTGAATAAATTGGCTATTTTTAAATAAATAAAAATAGCGATAAATCGTTATAAAGTATTATAAACGATATGGAATGTGAAATTTAGAAACTAACTTAAGGTTAGCTAAGTCGAATGGTTTCCTGGGTTTTGATCTGATGTTGGTTTCGGCCTTCGGGGTTAATATTTGGGAAATCTTTCTCTTACTAATTTACGGTTAGTGACTAATGAATTGGAATAAGATGTATGTCGTGTTTTTGTAGCACTTGTTAATTATATACGCGAGTTGCTCAGAAAGACCTAGTTTATCCCATTCTGAATAGCTGAATTGACGATAAGAAGTCGAAGATGGAGACGGTGGTTGAAGACCAGAGATCTTCACCTCGGTTGCATGATAACTGATGTCCTAATTGGGAGGCATCTCGAAATATGTATAATGAGAGGTGATTGTCCAGACGTACGTGGAGATCGATGGGTATACGAGGTATATAGTGCCTCTGGTTTCGTTCAGACCAAGAACGGACTTGTAAATGGACTATGTGTCTGACATTGGAATTCATTCTGTGTGATTGATAGCCATCAGTTGCATGGTGTGAATTGCCTGTGTGGCATAGTAAGATGTAGTGATCAAGGCTTTTATTGAAAAGAAAAGTCTTGTGGTTGATGATCAAAGCACCGCCTGTGTGGCGTAGCTTTGTGTATAACGTGAATTCACCAGCCTCACACCCCGGTATGGACCAGAAACTGGAGAGGACCTTAGGGAGGGCATGCGTTTCCTTCTAGCTAGAGGTGGTGTCAGTGCTTAAACTGGATGACATTCATATTATTTTCACCTGTGTGGTTTTTGCTATTGCGAGGTCCCTCTGATTTATCGGTGACTATGTGAAGCCGATGGAGTCATTCGTTGGCTCATTGACGCCCCACAGGGCGGGGAAACGCAGTGTTCTGGTATTTTAATCCACATAGGTGGATCGGCCCTGTCGCTCCAAGGGTCGATGCGTTCTGTTCCTGAGACATGGGATTGAGCCTCTTGAAGTCGATAAGGACTATTTTTTGCCTTGGTTCATGACGGAAATCCAATTTCTAAATACGACACCATGAGGTTTTGATTGTTTATATATATGGCGACATGATATATGGTACCCATGCCGTTTGTGATTGATAGTTATGATTGAAATTGTTTTCAAAACATATAAACACTAGTAATAATATCAAATGCTTTTGTTTTATTCGAATCAAGCATATTTTGGCCATTATAAGGTAAAACTCTATCCTCTGGTTTGCATTGCATTGTGTGATGGGAACTGAGTCTTATAACGGCTTCATTTTTATAAAAAGCATTGTGATGTTTAAAAGAATTATTTGTTTTAAAGCACTGGAAATCCAATGGAGTGAACCCGTTTCGCGAAAGTGGCGTGGTCCTGTGATTAGCCATATTATAAATTGTGTTAAATAGATTTCTCATACCAGTCCCATGACTGACTCGTAGTTTGTTTCACTTGCAAACTCAGGTGCCCCCTTTTCTACACGGGCAGCCTTATATTCAGGTTTTAGCTGGCTCTTTCTGGATAGCTGGAGCTGAAGATGGATACTATCATTTATCTCTTTTTATGCTGTTCAGCTCCTATTGTACATATTATGTTTGTTCCCAGCTGTAGACATTTATGTACAGCTGAACTATACTTTTACTAAGTATGATCCTGTATACTGTGTAACTCTGATGATTATGTTTATCTAGTGTATTATTTGTACATTATCTGGTGTATCTATTTAAATCTGTTCTGCTATTATCTCATTGTGCGTTATATTCCAAAGATTAACATTGCCACTGTAAGTACGGGGTTTGGGGTCGTCTCAACATGGTATTAGAGCTTTGATTAAGCATAGTTCTGGAATATAACATATTAACAAACTCGTTAGAAATATAACCAGTAGAGTTTTAGGACGAGTAACTCATTACAGATAGGATCAGTAATATCCTAGTATAAGTATAGCAGAATTAAATACACCCCGGTGGACACATTTACATCCAAGTATTTGTCTCTATATTTTTAAATGTATTTTTTGTTGACCGAACACTTTGTCTGCCATTTGCAGATGTACTAGAAAATGAGTGACAGAAACCGAAATAATCGTTTGGCTCGACAAGCTAATGAGCCAGTTGTGCTCCCGCAGCCAGAATTAGATATAGAAGTTCTATTCAAGAGAGTTCGAAATCTGGGTGGATCACCATTCTTAGGAAAAGATTCGATTATGGAAACACAAGCTTGGATTCATTCTGCTGAGAAAATCTTTGAAGGTTTAAAGCTGAGAGATGATCAGAAAAGATTACAGGCATCTTGGGCTCTCAAAGAAGAAGCTTTGTTTTGGTGGGATTCGACTATCAAAGATAATCCAGAAGGTGATATCACCTAGGATAGATTCAAAGAGGTTTTCAGTGAGAGATTTATTCCTCCCGAAGCAACTGAGCGGCTATGTGATGAATTCTCTTATTTGAAACAAGGAGATATGACCATTCCGGAATATCATAAGAAATTCAACAAACTTTCTCATTTTGCCCCTCGTCTAATTCAAAATACGAAGAGGAACAATCTGGGGCTTCAAAAAAAATACCAGAATAAAGTAATGGGGCATGTGAAGCTTCCTTTTTCAGAAATGATATAAATGGCTTATCAGTATGATGATCTCTATAAGAAAGGTATGTTGCACGACGAAGAAGAAGTTAGTCAGAGTAATAAAGAGGAGTCTAAGACTGATAGTCCTGAGGCCAGTATGAAGCCCAAAGCCAAGTGGAAAAGGGTTATATCTGAGAAAGGATCAGTAACGATTGTAATATGCAATAACTGCAAGGAACCAGGACATTTGTCGATAAACTGTGGACCCTTGAAGAAACGAAAGAAGGATAAATTTAAATCCAAGGACAATTTTCTAGAGAACAGAAAATACAGTCAATGCCATCAGACTGGTCATCTTGAAAAGGTTTGCCGGCTATTTAAGAAATCCAAAGCAGTGCATGTAAATGAAGTGGCAAAAGTGCCTGCATCTTCATCTTCTTAGGAAAGGTCCGATGTTTTGGAAGGCGTGCTTAATGTCAAAAATATTCCAGTTAAAGTACTGTTTGATACAGGCGCGTCACGAAGCTTTATTGCAAAGAATGCAGTTAAGAAGTTGGATTTGAATTTGAAAAAGCTTAAAGCACCAATTACTGTTCATAATCCGGTTCGGGGTTCCCTCGATCTCAGTTGGGTTTGTGGGGTGCCTGTCTCTTTTTCCTGTTATAAGTTCCCTACCATCTCCATCGTCATGAATTTTACTGAATTGATCTTATTTTGGGATTGGATGGGTTAACCAAATATGAAGAAGAGGTTAGATGCGCCTAGAGAGTTGTTAAGGCAAAGGACCAATTAGGGAACTATAAAACCGTACCATGCGAAGGTCCAAATTCAAATAGAAAAGATTTTTGGTCAACTTTGGATGTTTCTCCTGCTCAAATAGAAAATATCCCTGTAGTCACAGAGAATATTCCAGACCTCATCAAAGATATTCCTATCGTAAAGAATTATGCAGATGTGTTCGAAGAAGTTGTTAGCTTACCTCTGCAGAGAGAAATTGATTTCAAGATCGCTTTAATTCCGAACGCAAGGCCAGTAGTGCATGCTATTCGTAGAATGACTCTAAAGGAGAAAGAAGAACTAGACAATCAAACTCGACAGCTTGTATGGAAGGGTCTGATTAGGCCTAGTTTCTCTGATTGGGGAGCAGCAGTGTTGTTTGTCCCAAAGTCTGACGGTACTCTGCGACTATGTGTGGATTATCGTGACTTGAATAAGCAAACAATAAAGAATAAATATCCATTGCCGCGAATCAATGATTTATTGGATTGTCTGAATGGAGCACAAGTATTTTCAAGGATGGACCTAGCTACAGTTTTCCATCAGCTTCGTATTGCCAAAGAGTTTGTTCCTATGACAGCATTCAGAGGTCCAGACTTCTTCTATGAGTGGTTAGTAATGTCATTCGGCTTATGTAACACTCCAGCTTACTTCGTCGATTTGATGAATCGAGTGTTCAGAGGAGTCTTGAATAAGTTTGTTCTGGTTTTTATTGACGATATTCTAATCTTCTCTAAGTCAAAGGCCGAACATGAAAAACATATGGAGAAAGTTCTAGAAATTCTGAGAAGGAATGTATTGTAAGCTAAACTTTCCAAATGTATATTCTGGCAAGGTGAAGTGAAGTTTCTTGGCCACGCTGTATCAAAAGAGGGAATTGCTGTGGATCCAAGTAAAACCACCGCTATTCAAAATTGGAAACAGCCTAGTACTCCCACGGAAGTCCGAAGTTTTCTTGGATTGGCTAGTTATTACCGGAAGTTCGTTAAAGATTTTTCAAAGATATTTAGTCACTTAACAAAGCTTACAAAGAAGCACGCAAAATTCAAGTGGACTCCAGAATGTGAGGAGGCTTTTCAGAAGCTAAAAGTCAGATTAACATCGGCTCCAGTGTTAACGATTATCGATGGCAATCAGGACTTGAAAGTCTGGACAGATGCCTCTAGAGAAGGCCTTGGTGCGGTATTAATGCAAAGAGGACATGTTGTTGCTTATGCCAGCCGTGAGCTGAAACCACATGAAAAGAATTACGTCACTCATGATCTTGATTGTTGGCTATCGTATTTACTTTGAAAATCTAGAGGCACTATCGTCTGGGTGAGAAAATCGAACTGTTTACAGACCATCAGTCGCTAAAGTATCTGTTCACCCAGAAAGACTCGAATCTGAGACAGCAACGTTGGCTTGAGTTCCTTGCAGCATACGATTTTGAGATTCTGTACACTCCAGGGAAAGCCAATGTCATGGCCGATGCGTTAAGCAGAAAGAATGTTATGATCGCCAATTTTATCATTACGACTTCATTGACTGATAAAATATCTGCTCTTTAGAAGGATGATCACTTCATTCAGAATATCAGAGAGATAATTCAGAATGGCGAGCCCTCGAGTTTTCAGGTTAATAATGATGGGATTCTAAGGCTAAAAAGCCGAATTTGTGTTCCTAACGTTTCCGAGCTCCGAAAGGAAGTACTGGATGAATGCCACAAGTCAAAACTTAGTATCCATCCAGGAGTAAGCAAAATGTATAATGACATCAAACGCACTTTCTGGTGGAGGTCGATGAAGAGAGACATTTCTTTATATGTTGGCCGATGACCTACTTGCCAAGTAGTCAAAAGAGACCAAAAGAAACTTGCTGGATTGTTGCAACCGCTGGACGTTCCAGGTTGGAAGTGGGAACATATTTCCATGGACTTCATAGATGGTTTGACTAGAACCATAAATGGAAATGACAGTATTTGGGTGATCGTAGATCGCTTCACGAAGAGCGCCCATTTCATACCTATCAGATCGAACAGAACTACTCAGAGTCTGGCGTAGATTTATTTCAAGGAAATTGTTAGACTACATGGAGTGCCGATCAGTATAGTTAGCGATAGAGATCCAATATTTACTAGCAAATTCTGGGAGTCGTTTCAAGTAGAACTGGGAACGAAGCTGAACTTTAGCACTGCTTATCATCCTTAGACAGATGGTCAAACTGAGAGGGTGAATCGTATACTAGAAGATTTACTATGGGCTTGTGTTCTTGATTTTGGTGGATCATGGGAAGACCATTTGCATTTGGCTAAGTTCTCCTACAACAACAGCTACCAAGCAAGCCTAACAATGTCACCATTCGAAGCATTGTAATGTAGAACGTGTCGATCTCCTGCTTGTTGGGTCGAACCCGGTAATAGACTTGTATTGGGACCTGATATGATCCGTGAAGCTACCGACAAAGTCGATTTTGTTAAGAAACGATTACTCGCCGCTCAAAGCCGACAGAAGAGCTATGCCGATAAGAGAAGAAGAGATATATCATTTGCTGTTGGAGACTGTGTATATTTGAAAGTATCCCCGATGAGAGGAGTTATCCGGTTCGGTAAAACCGGAAAATTGGCGCCAAAATTCATTGGTCCACTCCCTATTCTTAAACGGACTGAAACTCTCACTTACAGAATTCAATTACCGGATTGGTTACCTGGAGTGCATGATGTATTTCACATATCTCAACTTCGAAAGCACGTTTAGAAGCCGCACAACAGGATATTGAAATTACTCCAGAGTTGGCTGTGAGAAGAGAGCCGCTAAAAGTCACTGGCAAAGAAACCAAAGAGCTGAGGAACAAGAAGGTTCACTTAGTCAAAGTGCAATGGAGTGGAGATCCACGAGATTGTACTAGGAAAACTGAGGAGAGCATTAAGAAAGCCTATCCTAAATGTCGAGTGGATATCTCTGACTGACTCCGGTGCAAGGTACATTTACCATAATTTGAAATTTATAGTTGTTCTCTACTTTGTTGTTATTTTCTTTTCATGGATGTAAACTTTTAATTCTATAGTCTGAATGATTTTAAAAGAGTATATGGATCGATTAGTATGATTTTGAAAAGTTAAAAAAACAAATTGATTGTTGTTTGTGTTGTGTGATATTGTATTTGATTAATTAAATTATTAGAACGATAGTTAATTTAATCAATAAGAGAATGAATGGTAGAATTTATTCCATTAAATCACACATTGAGCTGATTTAAAAATTGATAGAAATATATACATGTGCATTATACATGTTTCAACAGGTAAATGGATTAGCTGTTGAGTAAAGAATTTATTTGCGTGCCCGACAAATAGGTAAACCTTAATGAGTTGGATGCGAAATATTATTATATCAACTCCTGTGAATGTCATTGGATGTGGAGTGCTGGTTGTTCTGTGTGTAATAATAAACGTCGCCATATGGTAGTAACAATTAATTTTGAACTACACTACATAGCATACTCCTTGAAGATAGGCATACTTCATCATAAACCACATAAGCATTTGGAGCTTGTGTGACGAGGTTGAAGATTTAACATACGAGCGAGAGGCTTGTATGGCGATGACTATATAATACAGGTTGAACTGATGACTGATATGGACCATATAAAATGTAACGGTAAATTGCCAGAATAATAAAAACCGCACACGGGTCTAGAGATGACAATAAACACGTCTCTCTAGTCATTAAGGCACAAAAACCATTTATAGGGTAACGAGAATTTATTCTCTGGAGTTATGATCTATACACACTCCCCTGTGGACACCGGAATATATCACTATAAATACGTGCATGCTTATTAGGATTTATTGGGTACTAATATGGCCCAATAAATTTCCAAACCCCTCCTAGTACAAAGGAGGTTATGGCGAATTTTTTTGAAAATTCATGGTGTCAGCCAAATTTTTGAAGAATTTGAAAATTCTCAAAACTCAAAAGTTGTAGAATGGAAGCCTGATTGAAATTAGATTTGATTAATCGAACCACTTTCGATTTGGTTCCTTTTCGGGGACGAAAAGTTTAAAGCGGGGGAGATTGTAATAACCCGTAAAATTTGAACCAATTTAAATTTTTTTAAATTGGCTATTTTAGTGAATTTGACATATTTAAAATAAATATTTTAAATAATAACGACGAAGAGTAAGTTAGAATCGACATTTGAAAATGAATATAATTAATTCTAATTATAAACAAGGCATGAAATGGCGTGGTAGTTTCAAAATTTGAATTCAAACTTTGACTGACTGTACCGGGTGCAAAAAAAGGATTTTAGTGAAACCAAAAATATTTAAATCTTTTAGTGAATATCTTTCTAACAAATCTTAAAAATAGAAGTTTCATAGCGGGAAGCAAAAGTTATGGCTAAATGAATTTTCAGAAAGGTCGCTATAGAGTTTATAAAGCCCGTGAAAATGGCCATTTTGCAAACCAGCTCAAAATTCGACGAAACCGCTTTTGTTGGATCCGGGATGTTAAATTATTGCTAGGTTTCAAATTTTAGAATTTTTGAAGCTAGTATGCGAGCGTGGCAAAGGAAAATGTGTTTGGTCGATTTCTACTAAATTGGATCGACCAGAAAAGGGCCATTTTTCAAACGGTCTCAGAATTCGACGAAACTAGTTTTGTTGGGACCGTATCATCAAAACATAGCTAGATTTATTTTTTGGGAATTTTTAGAATCAGTATGTGGCCCCAGCAAATTGAAATGTACATTCAAATTAAATATCTAATGTTGTATATTTTAATTTAAAGAGAAATTGACTCAAACAGTCGAATGGGCCCACGAAACATATCCCATTGTGTCCGGAATGGGGGTATTTAGCTAGGGACGACAGTCGTTGGGTTTGATTTAGAGTTCGTGTGTGAAAACCCTATTTTTTGAATTAATATAAATCTCGGCCAATAGAATTAATCCATTCATAATTTAAAAATATAAAAAAAATCCGAAAATCCTTCGTTATCCCCAGGTCGACGGCGGAAAGCTTCTTTCACCTTCTCTCCTCCGTTCTGGCCGATCCCTTCATCAAAACCCATAGCCCCTTTGCAACTTTTTGAAGTTCATCTCATCCTCTTCAAATCAACACCAACCACACCACCCCTCGTTGCCCGTACATCGAGATCCATGTCCTCGAACATCCGCCCTTTAATCCGACGCCCTGCCTCAGTGCCGCCACCGAGTGGGACCCACCTGGCATCGATCTGGGTGCCTCTCCTAGCCCATCAAGGTGGCGCAGGCCGATCGGCCCCTAGCTACACGGATTCAGAGAAAAATCCATACCTAGTTTTGAACGAATAACTGAGTTAACGGCTGAAATTATTTTAAACTATTCTATAGCACTTTAAAGCACTGCAGTTTTTGATTTCACTGTAAAAATCATATCTTTTTTGTTTCTTGATGAAATTCAGTGAAACAAGAGACCGTGGACTTGTTGACGTCTTCTACATTCTAGAAGAGACCGCATATTTTTCTGAGCCTTCTGCTATTTTTGGTGGAGTGGAACCCAATGTGAGATTTCTGAATTATAAACGATATGGAAAATGACGATGTATAAATTATATAGTCGATGTATGAGTTATATAAGCGTTGTACACCTCATGTATAAGCGTTGTATAAGTTGTACGTTTGATGTATAAGTTATATATGCATTGTAAAAATTATATAAGTGTTGAAATAGAAGTGAAATGCTTATACAAATATACATATATATATATATATACATACATATATATATATACGCCCCTCATCCACAAACAATGAACGATATTTATTGGTTGTGATTGGTGTGAAAATTGGTTGATAGCGAATGGTTGATTTGAATTGATTGTGGTTGAAAGTAATTGATTGTGGTTGAAAAATACGCTTTTGTGGTTGAGAATTATTTGGTTGAAACCACGTAGTATTAGTTTGCGGAAAAGAAAGAAAAAAATTATACATGCCGCCTGTGTGCGAACTAGATGCCTGAAATCCACATTGTCAAAAGCTGCGAGGCTTTAAGGTAGAGCGAGGAGCCGTACTAGGGACGACCCCGGTTTTAACTACCTTGCCGTTATGCTGCCGAAATTTTGAATAATATTCATGTGTTAGAATTATTTTCATGTGTTGAAACTATATTCGTGTGTTGAATAGAAGGCATTCATGTATTGAATAGAAATTCATTCGTTGAATAGAAATTCATGTGTTGAATGGTATTCGTGTTTTTAATAAATTGTTTTAACAATAAAATTCACTTTTTTATTTTATATATACGAACTATAGAAAACATTCATGTGTTGAATAGAAATTCATTCGTTGAATGGAAATTAATGTGTTGAATGGTATTCGTGTTTTAAATAAATCTTTTTAACAATAAAAATCACATTTTTATTTTATTTATACGAACTATAGAAAGCAATCACGTGTTGAATAGAAATTCATTCGTTGAATAGAAATTCATGTGTTGAATGGTATTCGTGTTTTAAATAAATTGTTTGACAATAAAAATCACATTTTTATTTTATATATACAAACTATAGAAAACTTTAATGTGTTGAATAGAAATTCTTTTGTTGAATAGAAATTCATGTGTTTAATGGTATTCGTGTTTCAAAATAAATTGTTTTATAACAAAAATCATATTTTTATCATCTATATGAACTATATAAAATAGTCGTGTTTTGAAATAAATTGTTTTATAATAAAAATCATATTTTTATCATCTATATGAACTTTATAAAATAGTCGTTGAAATAAATTTTTTTACATTAAAAATCACATTTTTATTATATACATGAATTGTTAAAATAGTGAAGTGTTGAAATAAATGTCTGTTGGATAAAAATATCATTTTTATCAAATGTATGAAAACAAAATGGTTTTGAAATTGAAGAATAGATTATATTTATATACATATATAAATATAATTAAATTAAATCGAATAACGAAGCTGCAGTTCGTGTTTTGAAACTGTGATTTCAAACGATTAGTGCGGGAGATCCGACCATCGGATTTTCCCCAAACCGAAACCGTTGGTTCGCTTTGGAAATATCTTTCCAACGACACCAACTTTGTGAAGATCCAACGGTTGGATTGTCTGGATTATTTAAATCAAATCTGAAGAAAAAGAGCACTAGAATCGATTTTATATATATATATATAATTAAATTAAATCGAATAACGACGCTGCAGTTCGTATTTTGAAATCAAAACTTCAAATGAGTGTACAGGGAGATCCGACCGTCAGATTTTTCCCAAAACTAGAACCGTCGGATTCATTTTGAAAAGATCTTTCTAATGGTATAAATTTTGTGAAGATCCAACGGTTTGATTTTCATATATGTGTAAATCAAATCTGAAGAAAAACAGCGCCACAGCCGTGTTATGGCCTAAATCGTCATTTAAATAAATTGGCTATTTTTAAATAAATAAAAATAGTGTTAAATCGTTATAAAATATTATAAACGATATGGAATGTGAAATTTAGAAACTAACTGAAGGTTAGCTAAGTCGAATGGTTTCCTGGGTTTTGATATGATGTTGGTTTCGGCCTTCGAGGTTAATATTTGGGAAACCGTTCTCTCATTGATTTATGGTTAGTGACTAATGTATTTGAATAAGGCGTATGTCGTATTTGTGTAGCACTTGTTAATTATATACACAAGTTGCTCAGAAAGACTGGGTTTATCCCATTCTGAATAACTGAATCGACGATAAGAAGTCGAAGATGAAGACGGTGGTTGAAGACCAGAGATCTTCACCTCGGTTGGATGATAACTGATGTCCTGATTGGGAGGCATCCCAAAATATGGATAATGAGTGGTGATCGTCCAGACGTACATGGAGATCGATGGGTATGCGAGGTATATAGTGCCTCCGGTTTCGTTCAGACCCAGAACAGACTTGTAAATGGACTGTGTGTCCGACATTGGAATTCATTATGTGTGATTGATAGCCATCAGTTGCATGGTGTAAATTGCCTGTGTGGCATGCTAAGATGCAGTGATCAAGGCTTCTGTTGAAAAGCAAAGTCTTGTGGTTGATCATCAAAGCACTGCCTGTGTGGCATAGCTTTGTGTATAACGTGAATTCACGAGCCTCAAACCCTGGTCTGGACCAAAAACAGGAGAGGACCTCAGGGAGGGCATGCGTTTCCTTCTAGCTAGAGGTGGTGTCAGTGCTTAAACTGGGAGACATTCATATTATTTTCACCTATGTGGTTGTTGCTATTGCGAGGCGCCTCGGATTTATCTGTGACTATGTGAAGCCGATGGAGTCAATCGTTGGCTCATTGATGCCCCATAGGGCGGGGAAACGTATTGTTCAGGCATTTTAATCCACATCGGTGAACCGGCCCTGTCGCTCCAAGGGTCGATGCCTTCTGATCCTGAGACACGGGCTAGAGCGTATCGAAGTCGGTAAGGACTATATTTTGCCTTGGTTCATGACGGAAATCAAATTTCCAAATATGACACCATGCGGTTTTGATTGTGTTTATATATATATGACGACAAGATATATGGTATCCAGGTCGTCTATGATTGATAGTTATAATTGAAATTGTTTTTGAAACATATAAACACTAGTAATAATATCAAATGCTTTTGTTTTATTTGTATCAATCATATTTTGGCCATTATAAGGTAAAAATCTATCCTCCGGTTTGCGTTGCATTGTGTGATGGGAACTGAGTCATATAATGGGTTCATTTTTATAAAAAGCAATGCAATGTTTAAAAGAATTATTTGTTTTAAAGCACTGGCAATCCAATGGAGTGAACCGTTCCGCGAAACTGGCGTGGTCCTGTGATTAGCCATATTATAAATTGTGTTCAGTAGATTTCTCATACCAGTCCCATTACTGACTCGTAGTTTGTTTCACTTGCAAACTCGGGTACCCCTTTTTCTACACGGGCAGCCTTGTATTCAAGTTTTAGCTGGCACTTTCTGGATAGGTGGAGCTGAAGATGGATTCAATCATTTATCTCTTTTTATGTTGTTCAACTCCTATTGTACATATTGTGTTTGTTTTTCACTGCAGACATTTATGTATAGCTGAACTGTATTTGTACTAAGTATGATGATGTATACTGTGTAACTATGATGATTATGTTTATCCAGTGTATTATTTGTGCATTATCTGGTGTATTCATTTAATTCTGTTTTGCTATTATCTGTTTATGTGTTATATTCCAAAGATTACCCTTGCCACCGTCAGTACGGGGTTTGGGATCATCTCAGTTTTTAGGTTGAGCATTGAGTTATTTATATAGAATTTCAGTTTAATTGTAGCCGTCGGATGAACCTAGGGTTAATCACAGCCACCCAGACCAGATCAGGACCATCCAGAAACCCTAGTGACTCAGCAGCAAGTCATCAGTCGTTCAAAATTCAGATCTGACCGGGGGCCCGCTCGACCCCTAGGTCGACCCCCAGGTCGACCTCTAGTGGGGGAGGTCGACACTAGGGTCGACCCCATGGTCCACCGGCCTGGGCAGGAATTTTGCCGCCCAGCCCGCTTCTGACTTCTGTTTGAATTTTGAAATCTGGCTTGAGCTGTTTGAATTTATTTGAATTTCTGAAACTTCTGGAGGCTATAACTTTTTCATACGAAGTCCAATTTACGCAAAATCGGACTCTATCTCAAGCAGAATTCCAAGATGAGCACAATGGCATAACCTGTTTCCCTTAATTCTCTCATTTGAAATTAATTATTGTTTAATTCATTACAATAACATTAAAAGAAAGTACGGGTGGTTACGTTATCCCCTCCTTTTAAGATTTCGTCCCTGAAATCTTCAAGTCGGGAAAGACTTTTATCCTACCATCCAATCAACCATCTACTCAACCATCAAACACTGGCGTCCATTGTCCTTAAAAGGTTTCTAATGCTTCATGATCATATGCATAGTGTGTGTACATGTCCTGAACTAAAGCAAAATCAGGCGGTCCACTAATTCAGTTGACCAACTTAATGCAAATTAGGTCAGTGCCATGAGTCCATTATGTATGCAATTTTTCCTACTCAAAATTCCCTACATGAGTGCACAATTATTCATACAAATGCAACGTCTATATGCAAACACATCAAGTTTCAATCCATATACAAATACATATATTCATATGCAATATGGAAGTGACTGAGCCGATCTAATACCTAATGTGTGTATATGCATCCATGAGCAACCACTTGCAACCATCAACCATAACATGTTTCAATTACATGTTTACATCCAAAAATGTTTCTACCTAAGGATAAAGGATAGGAGATACACCTAAAAAGATAAATACGAGCATAAACTTAAGGAAAGAGAGATCAAAGATGTACCCTCAAAAAGAAAAGGTTAGGCTCCACGTATTCTATCCTCAGTTTCCCAAGTCGCGTCTTCCTTGGCGTCGCAACATTGAACTTTAACGACCTTAACTTCACGGTTGCGTAGTTTTTGACTTATGTTCCCAAGATATGGGTTGGAACTCTCCTCACAGTTGCTTCTCGTTCAACTTCAACTTCCTCTAGCATACTTGGTTCTACCACTTCCGCAGATTCATGTAAGCATTTCCGCAGGTGAGAGACATGAAAGACATTATGAACCCTGGCCAACCTTTCGGGGAGCTGTACCCTATAAGCCATCTTCCCAATCTTCTCGATGATAGGGAACGACCCTACAAATCTTGGTGCTGACTTCCCTGTGGATCCAAAGCGAGCGACGTTCCTCAAAGGAGATACTTTAAGGAACACCTTGTCTCCAACTTCGAACTCAAGGTCAGTTCTTCTTTTGTCTGCGTAGGACTTCTGTCTGTCTTAGGTAGTCCTCATTCTTCTTCGTATCAAGTTTACTTTCTATGAAGTTTCCCTAATCAGGTCTGGTCCAAGTATGAGCTTGTCTGTGGACTCCCACTAGCAAGTTGGTGACCTGCATGGTCTTCCATATAGAGCTTCGAAAGGCGCCATGCCTATGGTAGCTTGGTAGCTATTGTTGCAAGAAAATTCCACCAAAGGTAAGTGATCCTCCCATGTACCTCTGAAGTCAAGAATGCATAGTCACAAGAGGTCTTCTAATACTCTATTGACCCTTTCCGTCTGGCCATCGGTTTGAGGGTGATAGGTCGTGCTTAGGTATAACTGTGTGCCTCTAGCCTCTTGTAAACTCTTCCAAAACTCGCTCGTGAAGATAGGATCTCGAACACTCACTATGCTGGAGGGTATCCCAGGAGTCGAACTATTTCTTTAAGGTATATGGATGCTAGAAATGAGGCAGTCCTTCTACTCTTAATGGGTAAAAAGTGGGCGCTTTTTGTGAGCCTGTTCACTATTACGCAAATGCCGGTATTGCCCATTCTTGACCTAGGCAACCCATCTATAAAGTCCATCGAGATACTATCCCATTTCCACTGTGGGACCTCTAGAGGATGGAGCAGACCACCAGGCTTCTTCTGCTCCGCCTTGACCTACTGGCAAATTAAACACTAAAAACAAATTCAACTAGGTCTTGCTTCATGCCATACCAAAAGAAAACTCTTTTGATGTCTTTATACATTTGGTCTCCGCCTGGGTGTATGGTCAGCTTGGAATGGTGTGCCTCTTCTAGAACCGCCTTTACCAAATCCCTTACTCGTGAGACACATAGTCTTCCATCTCGTCTCATCCAGCCCGTGGCATCAATGGAGTACCTATTAAGGTGACTGGAAGTCTCACCCCTAATTAACTTGTCCATCACATCGGCTAGCAGAGGGTCTTCTATTTGCGCGGCTCTGATTGAGTCTAATAGTATTGGTCGCACTTCAAACATTGCTAGCAAGCCAGGTACAAAGTCAGAGGAGGGTTCGAAGTCAAAGCTTGCTATGAACTCCTAGCTTTGCCTTTCCTCGAAGAGAGGGCTTAAGGCCAGCTTCTTTCTACTTAAGGCGTCTGCTACTGTATTGCCCTTGCCAGGAGTGTAGGAAATCTCAAAATCGAACGAGGCATGAAACTCCATCCATCTTTGCTGCCTCAAATTGATATCTTTCTGCGAGAAAAGGTATTTCAACGATTTATGGTCAGTATACAGTTCAAATTTCACACCTAGGAGATAGTGGCACCAAGACTTAAGCACAAAAGCGATGGCTGCCAACTCTTGGTCGTGGGTTGGGTAGTTTTTCTCGTGTACTTTCAAATTCCTTCCACCATAAGCTACTACCTTCCCTTCTTGCATCAGAACAGAGATTAGTCCCGATCCGCAAGCATCTGCGTAAACCGTAAACATCTTGCTTCCATCAGGCAATGTCAGAACTGGAGCTGTTGTTAGAGCCCTTTTCAAACGTTGGAAAACAATATCACAATCCAAATCCCAATTGAAAGCTAGGTTCTTCTTTTTCAATCTTGTCAGTGGAGCTGAGATTTTTGCAAAATCTTTGATAAATTTTCAATAAAAGCCTGCTAGCCCGAGAAAGCTTCGGACTTCGGTTGCGTTTCGAGGAACCTTCCAATCTTGCACAGCAACCACTTTTTTGGGGTCCACAGCCCTCTTTGGACACCACATGTTCAAGGAACCTAACTTCTTCTCTCCAGAAATGGCATTTGGAGAATTTGGCTTTCAACTGATGTGCACGAAGAGTATCCATGACTTCCCTTAAGTGCTGAGCATGCTCTTTCTCACTTTTTGAGAAGATCAAAATATCATCCACGAAGACCGCCACAAACTTATTAAGGAACTCCCTGAACACCCTGCTCATCAAATCAACGAAGTAAGAAGGTGCATTTTTCAAGCCGAAAGGCATGACAAGCCAATGGAAGAAATCATCCGGAGTTCTGAACGTTGTCTTATCAATGCTGTCCTCAGCCACTCTTAGCAGGTGAAACCTGGTAGCTAAATCTAATTGGGAGAAAACTGATGCACCTACAAGTTGACCGAACAAATCATCTATACTCGGGAGTGGGTGCCTATTCTTCTTGGTCAGCTTGTTTAGCTACCTATAATCAACACATAGGCGAAGTGAACTGTCTGCTTTAGTTGTGAACACTACTAGAGCGCCCCATTCAGATATACTCTGCCTTATAAACCGCTTTTCTAGGAGCTCTTTAATTTGCTTGCTGAGCTCTTTCCGCTCCCTTGGGGCCATGTGCCTAACGGGTAAGGCAGCGGGCTTTGCATTGTCAATGGGGTATATGCGGAAGTCTATCTCCCGCTTCGGGGGTAAACCCTTTACCTCTTCAAACACATCTGAATATTCATGGACTACCTTTACAGACTGCAAGTTCTCAACAGACGCATCAAGAGATTCTAGATAGCTTAGAATAATGGAGTTCATGGGATTACAAGAAATATCGAGAGTGTTACCGAGGCGAGTCATGAGTCTAACCACACTCCTTTCACAATCGAGGACGGCACCATTACAGGATAGCCAGTCCATGCCTAGAATCAACCCATAGACCGTGAAGCCCAAAACAAAGGCATTACATTTAAAGCCAACGCTTAGTATAGAAAATTTCAAATCCAAACAAACCATTGATAAATAAGCTGAGCCCCCAATTGGATTTGAGACGACCAAGGGATCCTCTACTATACTGATGTCTAGGTGCAGAGATTTTACTAAAGCAGTAGATATAAAAGAGTGTGATGTGCCAGAATCAAATAGTGTATCAACAGGATGATCAAAAAGACAGACTAAACCTTCAACAGAAATATTTCTACCTCGTTCTTGCGGAGGTGCCGTGAGAGCGTGAACTTGTCCTCCAGACGAAGGTCCAGCTCGCTGCCCTTTCTTCCTTGGGCAAGCCCTTGCCATGTGTCCTGTCTCACCACAGTGGAAACAGCCACCCATCTTCCTTTTCTTCTTCTTGCAGTCTTTGATCAGATGTCTAGGAATGCCACAGAAATTACACTTCCTCTTTTCACGGGGTTTGTTGTTCTTCCCGCCTTTCTTTGAATCATCCTTTCTATTATGTGATCCCTCCACCTTCTTATCTTGAGGCACTTCTGCTTTTGTCTCTTTCTTTCCCTTGTCTTCCTCATGTAAGAGTGTCATGTCCACTAACCTCTTGTAAGTAGCCCCTATAGGTATATGGGTCATAACCAAGCTATGAAGTGGCTCATTCAATCCTTTGACAAAACGGAGAGCCTTCTTTTGAGGAGTATTCACTAAGTCCAATCCGAATCGGGCCAGTTGATTGAATTGGCTGACGTACTCGTTGACCGTTATACTTCCTTGCTTAAAAGATAAGAACTTTTCTAGCTGTAGACTTCGCTCAGCTTGTGAGAGGAATTTCATCTCAAACCTTATTCTGAAATCCATCCATGTTTCAACCGGTCTTTCAGCATTAGTGACTTCTCACCAATAGGAAGCTTCGTCTTTGAGCAACCATACAACCAACTTATCTTCTGCCTATCGTCCACCACGAAGATAACGAACAAATCCTCAATTTCTTTCAGCCAGTTCCTAGCTTCTATGAATGATTCAGTTCCCTTGAAATCCTTTCCACCCATGGCCCTAAAGTCTCTACAAATCTTTGAGAAAGCATTTGCACGTGGAGGAAAAGGTGGAGGAGGACAAACCGCCGCACCTGGAGGAGGAGAAATATCTGCTGGTCCCGCATCATTGGCCCAAGCCTCTAAGTACCTCCTGAACCAACCAGGTATCGGCACACCCTCTGGAAGGTTAAGATTCCCACACATGCTGAAACGAAAAAGAAGAGATTCGAAACAAAGGATAGAATGATAGGGCATATGGCTTTGGGGGATTATGCCTTTAAAATAAAATAACACTTTTTCTTATAAAATGCTTCTTTATATTTCTTTTGAAAGTAGTTTTTCAAAAATTCTTATCTGATCTGGTAAACCTTTTGCTCTGATACCTAGTGAAACACTCCACCTCCGTTAAGGTCACTCACAAAGGGAATGCCATAAGTTTGGTAGAGGGTTATAGGTAAAAGACACAAGAAAATTTCATAAGACAGATAAGTATAAGAAGCGGAATTCCAATCATTTATTGAATACGTGGTTTAATACAAAAGCATTACAACAAATTGTCTCAAAATAACTTCCAAAACGTTGCACCATAATTTATGTCTTGATTATTAAAAAAAGAAGCATAAATCATAAATAAATCTGCATAAATACCCAAGGATAACGTCCGAGAGCCATATCAAAGATTGAGAGAGAGTCCAAATCATACATCTACATTCTTGAAGCTTGCAAAGGGTCTGACAAAGCTGCAGTATTCCTCCCTGTGGACTTGGGGGTGACAAAAGAAAAGAGGGCGAAAGAAAACGGGTCAGACAATAAGTCTGGTAAGTTCGGTGATTACTAGTATTTAAACAAGGAAAGGGATCATGACAATAATAACAGAACATAGGATAATATCTTAATATAAGATAAGAGGAACATGTGATCGCACCCATTACTATAATCTCTGCACCTGCTCAACCATTGGATCCATTAGCCCTACGTGTTTATAACAAACGATCCCCTTAGTGATCGGCTCTTACTCGTATGCATTCATATCCTGTGTCATTCGTCCCCGCTTGACTGTAGATACCTGTACTAGTCCCACAATGGGGTGTATCAGTTTCTCTGGTGGCAACCCGACACGATTTAAGGTGCACAGTGTATACTACTGATGGCCATGCCTTCTTTTTCCACTCCGGAGTATGTGCATGCCCATACTCCGTCGGAACCTACACTGACTCACCAACTGCCGACGTTTTGACCGCTTATAATCAGCCCAGTAATCGTGCCACACCCTGCCTAGTTCAGGGTACCATGATACACCTATGTGAGTTACTGCTGGGTCCCTGTCACTAGGGTTTTCTAATTAACATGTTTATATGGTTAAGTGTCCAAGTTTACCTAACCACATCAATCAGTTTAGTTAACATGTTGAATCGGCTAAGTGTTTCTCTTATTGGCTTAACCCTACCAATCCTGACTTAGCTTTAATTTATTCATTAAATCACCGACCACTCACATTAGACAGATCTTGTTCTGGTCACTAGATTTGCCGGTCGTTCCGGGCAGTTTTACACCACAGCTCAGTCTAACCTCGGGTCCTTTTTGGGCTTGATGCACTAACGACCCACATTAGACAGGTCTTGTTGTGGTCACTGGATATGCCGGTCGGTTCCAGGCAGTTTTACACCATAACTCAGTCTGACCTCGGGTTAGGCGTAATCATCTTTTCTAAATTCACATATTTTCTATAGATGTCTAGTTCTTTATGTAAATTAATTTTAATTTACTCATGCCATAATAATCTTTTCAAATATTGCTCACAATAAATGGTATATCAAATATACCATTCTGTGAACAAACCTATGCCATGAATTTTCATGTTTTCCCATTGTTATCCCCGTAAAATGTACGTACGAATTACATAAAATGTTGGTCTAGCAAATTATCCGAAACCCATAAACAAAAAGGGGTAATAAACAAGGAACATGAAATAAACATAAAATAGCATACATTTAACTTATCTCATGTAACTTGGCATAGATGTATCATTATCTGAACAAAACAGGTAAAGGTGAACTTGTGACTAAGTTGGATCTAATTTTCATGTAAACTTGATATGGGTATAACATGGAGGTTTTACATATAAACAAAATTTTAAACCACAATTTAGCATACTAACTTATGTATGTCAAAACATAAGAAAGCCACTATGAACATATTTAAATCAAAACTTGGCATGATAACTTATGTGCGTTACAACATAAGAGAACTACTACCGACATAGTTAAATCACAACTTAGCATGATAACTTGTGTTAAAACATAAGATTACTAAAAATCCAATCTTGCAACATAAATAGATTCAACTTGACATAGTTCTAAATATTCATGAATGTTGATCTAACATGTAAGCATGTGATTTAGATCATAAACTTGAAAATAACCACCAAATTACAACATGACATTTTTCACCATTTTGTTGGCATAATAGGTTCTTTACCCAATTGTAATGGATTTCAATAACATACAATATAGTATGTTTACCACCACAAACATATAGGTATGATCAATCGCAATAGTAATTTAAGATACACTAGAATCAAACTTCATTATCACATGCATAAGCATCATTCCATATTCGAGTTACAACATGCCATGATTTCATTTAGAAAAAAAGAACGTTTAAATCTACATAATAACCAACTTACAAACTAAAAGGAATTCTTGATTTTTGAAATCTGAATTCTGGAATTGGAGATGCGCGCCTTTGATGAAGATCGTTGAATTAGACTACTTTTAATTTTATTTTGATGTAGGCTCCTATCTTGTTTCAGGATTAAAAGTGGTGACGGCTATTCCAAGTTCTCTATTGACGGCATTTCAGTTCTAGGATTATTTTTCTGTTTGTTTTTAGGTTGAGCATTGAGTTGTTTATATAGAATTTCAGTTTAATTATAGCCGTCGGATGAACCTAGGGTTAATCACAGCCACTTAGACAGATCCGGACCATCCAGAAACCCTAGTGACTCAGCAGCAAGTCATTAGTCGTTCAAAATTCAGATCTGACCGGGGGCTAGGTCGACCCCCAAGTCGACCTCTAGGGAGGAGGTCGACACTAGGGTCGACCCCCTGGTTGACCTGCCTGGGCTTGAATTTTCCCGCCCAGCCTGCTTCTGACTTCTGTTTGAATTTTGAAATCTGGCTTGAGTTGTTTGAATTTATTTGAATTTCTGAAACTTCTGGAGGCCATATCTTTTTCATACGATGTCCAATTCACACAAACCCGGACTCTATCTCTAGCAAAATTCCGAGACAAATGCAATGGCGTAACCCATTTCGCTTAATTCTCACATTTGAAATTAAGTATTGTTTAATTCGTTATTATGACGTTAAAAGAAAGTACGGGGTGTTACATTGACTAAACTCCTTGAGTCGGTTAAATTCTTTCAAACGGAAGTGGCACCGATCTAGGCAGTGATGACTAATGGATCGGTGGTCGGTATTTCGACCCTCGTCGATTCTCTTTCTCGGAAGATGATGTCGGCCCGCATGGTCTTTTGCAGCTTGGATGGGTTGGACTCTAGGAGAGCGGAGCATGCTTCGTAAGTAGCATATTTTATGGAACTCACATATTCCTCCATTTTTCAAAAGCTGTCATGTGTGGGGTAGGGTCCACCACATATGGTGTTGATCATGTTTCCTCGTATTGGGTTAGATGGTCCCGCAGCTCCCCTGGTGGCTGCCTGTGGAGCTGGCATTGGAGGTTGCGAGTTTTCTTAAGGGGGAAGGGCTCTTGGACATATTGCTCGATCCATTTCTCACAAATAATTTTCTCAATTACATCCCTAAGTTGGAGGCATTCGTTGATGTCGTGCCCGTACACGTCGTGGTATGGACAATACCTCCTGGTGTTTTTCGCGCGTAAAGTTGATTCTCTGATGTGCGGCTTCTACTATGGCAAGGTGTTACACGTTTCCAAGTAGATTGTTTCTATGTCTTCATTCAATTGGGTGTCGGTCTTGAAAGTTTGGCGAGGGCCGGGCTTTCATAATTCTGCTGTGGATTTCCTGGTGTTTCATCCACCTGGTCTTCCATTGTTTGTTTTTTACCTTTGGGGACCTCCCGTTATTTTGGTCAAAGGGCTCCACGGCTCGCCTTCCTCTGAAGTGGTTATTGGTGGTATCCACTTGGGGATCATTGGGATAACTTGTGACGGAGAGCCGATTCCGTCTTGCGTCTTCTTGGCACAAGTATTGATCTGCCTTCTCATTGAAGGCGTCGAGACTATTGGCCTGTTTTCGATCGATCCATTCCCCAAACTCTGAAGTAGGGAGTACACCTTTCGTTAGTTTAAAGTATGGTGTGAGGATCTGGATCTTAGACCTCGGCGAGAGATGTATTGAATCGAGAAAGGTAGCTTCTAAGCGACTCGGCGGGCCCCTGGTATAGGATGGATAAAGAGAGGGCATTCTTCGGAGTTGGGATATGCACCCTAAATTGCTTGACCATCTCTGTCGCTAGTTGTCCGAAGTTGTTAATGAAATCGAGAGGGAGGCACGAGAACCAAAGTAAAGCGGTACCAGATAGGAAGACCTAGAAGCATTTACATTTGGCTGGATCGTCACCCTGGCTCGAGTTCATTTGCCATTCATAGTTTTTCAAGAAGGCACAAGAATCTGTGGTACCATTGTAGAGTGGCATTTGTGGCATGATAAAGCGTTTCGGAAATTTGGCCTCATTTACTCTTCTCGTGAAGGGGTTACGCCTAATATGGGATTCACATGCGCCGTATGCGACCCCTCGCATTTCCCTCATGACCCTTCGTATCATGTAGGGAAGATAAGTTGGATGGGGATCCACCATTGGGATCCACAGATTTTTGACGCGGCTCCGGAGTCCTTTTTCTAGTTCATCTTCTATGATGGATGTCAGTATCGTGCTCCTCTATGTCCTTGACATTTATGATTAGGTCTTCACGTGGATGGTATGGTGGAGAGGGGTGATGTAGATCCTGTTCTGGAGGAGCGCGGGCCATTGGAATAGTGGGCCCTTCACCCTGATTAGCGACCATTGCGTTCGCATTCCCGTTGTCATGACCGTTACCGTTATCGAGGGCATTGGTACGAGTAGGGACATTGTTGATGAGGGTGAACCTCCTCCTTTGGTGTGGGCCCCTTGACTTGGAAGAGTAAGTTTCCGATGCAGTTGGTCTGGGTCGAGCATTGTTCTGGGTTAATTGAAGTCGGGCAACGATGCATTGACTTTCTTGAAATTGCCGCATAGGACTGATATATCCCTTTATTCTTGGTTGAGCTCGATAGTGGTACTCTCACATCTTTCATTAAGCACGCAAATTTGAGCTTGGGTAGCAGGCGCTTTGGGGTCCACAATAGGAGGGATGGTTTCATTAGGGGCTAGGACATTCAACGGTTGAGGTTGTTGGAAGGTACCGGCCTCGGCTGCGGCTAAAGAGCCGACCATTGTGTTCTTTGACTTCATTACTATCGTAAGCGGACTCGACAGCAGGTTGGGCAAGGAACCTTAAGCTTGTCGAAGTTGAGTTGATAATGTGGAAGAAAGACGCAAATCTTGAATTCTGACCTTCTCAATGAAAGCACCAAATGTTGACGGCAATATATGTCGTAAACACCAAAGATTCCTTTTACTAGGAATAGTTGATTTGGTCGCAAGACTAAGTAAGAGAAAGCGCTAAACAATACGAGAATTTATAGTGGTTCAGCAGCAGATTAGGCCTACGTCCACTTTGGAAGGATGTTGAACTTTTATTAATCACTCGAGAATTACAAGGTAGAGCCATGCTCATTACATGCACTTTTATAATTGCCATATTCTAGGTATTGGGGAAAAAGAATGTTTGATTCTCCTTCTGCCTCAAATAGGAGATGCCACTAATGGAGTTCATTGAGCTCTAGGAAGGTCTAAAGTGAAGAAAATCCAACCCCTTTGAAGTTTGCGGCCATGGGTTATTTATAGGACCAGGAGTAGGTATTAGTATGTAGGATTAGGTAGAAATAGGGACCACGTGCAGGAAATTATAATCCACCACCTGCACGCCTCGAAATTTCAAACACGGGCACAGGTTCAAAATTTTGAGCCCCTTGTGTTCGAAATTTCAAAATCACCAGGTTCAAAATTTTGAACCCAGGCGCAGGTGAGACATCTCGCTCCTGCTGGGTTTGGAATCTTGAACCCCTCCATGGGTGCGAGATTTCGCACCCGCTGGGCTCGGAATCTCAAACCCAGCCATTGGTGCGAGATTTCGCAACCGCTGGGCTCGAGACCTCACACCCACTGGGTTAGAAATTTCGAACCCAGGTATGGGTTCGAATTTCAAACCCAGGCATGGGGGCGAGATTTCGCACCCGGCTAGGTGCGAATTCCGCGTCATGCTTGTCGTGAAGTACTTCCGAGGGGAGCGAGGATACCGGGACCGGGTGGTCGAGGCTCGTACCTCCTTCGGGGTCTGAGGCCTTGGTTCGTGGATTTCTTCCGGATGCCATGAGTTTACAAGTAGTGTAATCCCTTCTTGATCCTGTTTCCTTCACTCTTGTGTGTCCCTTTTCGGGCTCAGCTTAACGTGGTTCGTTGGGTTGGGCGTATCTGATGCACTCCTGGGAACCAGACCAAAAAGCCAGTTAACCCCATTCATACAAATAAGAATGGTATTTTTATTTGCCATTTTCATATTCAAAATCATATATTTACCATGTTAAAAATCATATTCTTTTATTTATAAAAATCAAATCATTTCCAATATAAAAAAATTCAAATTTTTTTCTATTTAAAAATATAATCTTTTTATAATTAAAAATATAATCTTTTCATGATTAAAAATATAATCTTTATATTATTAAAAATCTTATTTTTATATTTTTAAAAATCCTAACTTTATATTAGTAACTAAACAAATAAATTAGTTATTTTAATTAAAATAAGCACCACAACAAAAGGTTACCTTCCCTTTCAAATTTCCTGGAAGACATCGTAACCCCAATACCCATCGCTCCTCCTTCAGGTTCGTCTGTGCACGCTTATCGAGGGGATGGAGACCACTATTGAAAAGGGGGGTTTCTTCGTGTTGGAGGTGGAGGGGGTGCTAAAGGGGGGGCGTGGTGTCAGGTGGCGGGTCCTCATCGAAGGTGGTGGCGTTCAAGCAATGCAGGAGGGGGCTGGCGGTTTCCATTGGGTTTGGACTGTGGAGATCGAATTGAAGAGGATTGGGGCTGGGGATGATCGGAGAAGGAGGGAGGAGCTAAAGGGGGTTGGCCGGAGCAGGCGAGGCGGCGGCGATGGTCCCTCCGGAGGCGTCGACGATGAGAATGAGAGGGCACGCGATTCCTTTTTATTTTTTTATTTTGATTTAAAACTGACCGGGGGGTGAAGAATAGAAAGAGAAAGGGGGTTTTAAGCGAAATTTATATATATATATATGTTATTATTATTTTCCATTCAGTTCCAAAGAGGATGACTTTTTATTTTGAACTCTAAATGAGACCCAGTGACTGTCACCCCTAGCTTGTTACCCCCATTCCAAACACAATGAGATATGTTTCATAACCTAATTTGGCTATTATGATTTGTTTCCTTTAAATTTAAAATACAAATCAATATATTTTAAATTCAAACGCACATTTTAATTTACCGGGGCCGCATACTAACTTCAAAAATTTCGAAAAAAATAAATCTATCTATATTTTGATGACACAGTCCTAAAAGAATTAATTTCATCGAATTTGGAGACCGTTTGAAAAACGGTCATTTTCCAGTCGATTAAATTCAAACTGAATTGACCAAATGCGTTTAAATCTGCCACGCTCACGTATTGATTCCAAAAATTATGAAAACGGGAATCTTGCAATAGCTTTACATTCTGGATCCAACAAAAGTGTTCTCATCGAAAACGGAGGTCGTTTGCAAAATTGCAATTTTTAAGGGCTATATATTACATAAATTCCATAGTGACTATCCCGAATTTTCAACTAGACATAACTTTTTATTCCTGCTATGAAATCTGGATTTTTCACATTCTTTGGAAAGATATTTTATAACAAACTTAAATATTTCTGGTTTTACTAAAAACTGGTTTATTTTGAATCCTGTACATTCATTTGAAATTTGAAATCGAATTTTCAAACTACCGCGCCATTTTCAATTCCTTTTATAATTAAAATAAATATTTATATTCTAACTTCGATTTAAATATATTTATACATTCTAATTCTATTAAAAATAAATTTCTGGTCATTATTATTTAAAATAATTCATTTAAATATTCAAAATTCAATAAAATTGTTAAAATAAAAAATTTAAATTGGTTCTGATTTCTGGGTTGTTACAGTCCCCCCCACTTAAAATCATTTCGTCCTCGAAAAGGAACAGAGCTGAAAGTTGTTTAACTAATCAACTCAACTTCCATTGTGACATTTATTCTTTAACTTTTTAACTTTCATTCTTCAACTTTTCAGTTTCTAAGATTTTTCAAATTTTTCAAAAATTTGGCCAATTCCCTAAATTTCGAAAAATTTCGCCATAACCTCCTTTGTACGGGGAGACATATAAACTTCAACTAGCCACGCAGGGCCCTCACTATCCAAAAAGAAATATAAAAAGCCATGCGGCTAGACAATCAGCTCATAAAATCATCCAAACCCAATAAATTTGTAACATGTACCTATTTGTCGGGCATACAAATTTATTTCTCTTCTCTAGCTTCCTTGCTATGACCTGTTCAATGTATTCACATGTATATGCATCCAATTTCCAAACAATTTTCGATTCAATTTCAGATTTGATACAATTTGGCTAAATTTACCTTTCTTCTATGTATTGGTTTTAAATGAATAATCATAAAACACAATCAACAGTTAGCAATCAATTAGTTGATTAATGTTTCAAACACATTACTTTAATACTGAGTCAAAATCAGATTTTTAGTGGCAAATCACAAAAATAATCTAATCTAAATTTTTGTTCTTACACCAGTCCATTGGAAATATATAGAAATAACACTTTCGAAACTCGAACATAAATTCTATTGATGTCCAGACATCACCAGAATTATCCCCGAGCGACTAGAGTCTGACTCTATATCTATCCAGTATATTAAAACTTCAAATATATGTTCATGACGCGTATATGCAAAATCTTTATATACTTGATTGTCCAAATTCAATACAAAATAAATATTCAAATACGTATAATAAGATTTGAATTTTCAAAACAAAGTTTGTTTTCATTTTTATTTTTAAAAATAACGCTCTTCCAACTCATTCTAGGATACTACTGATCCTATCTCTAAGGAGTCATTCTTATTGGATATTACAAATCCAACCTCTGATGAATTCCTTCGTTTGATTCTAATGTGCCTTATTCTTGAGCTTTATAAACCAAAGCTCTGATACTGCGTGTAACAACCCGATCTTCCCCGTAAAGGAAAGCCTGGATTCAGTTAAGAACATGACAAATCAGAACACAAACAGAAAAAACATTTCATTGCTTATTACAACAATTTATATCAGAGTACAAGAATATACGGAGTATGAACCAGTGATATACATTTGATAAATATCAAAGATTTATAAATTACATTGCAGTGGAAAATTATACAAAACACAACTGAAAGAAATACACGGATACTAAGCGTTCTGAATATAGCTCCAGTTGTAAACCAGGATCTTGTTAATATACTATCTGCAAAACCAAAACTACTAACTGCCCGTGTGGAAAATAGGGGCACCCAGATTTTAAGTTAAAATAATAAACCGCAAGTCAGTCAGGTGACTGGTGTGAGAACTAAAACAATTATTAAATCTTTACTTTAAAAATAAAGTAAATCAAGGGACCACGCCGTATAACACGGAACGAGTTTCCTCTCGAGAATACAAGTGCATAAAACAAACAACGCAATGCTTTTTGGAAAAATGAAGCTATTATAAGACTTAGGTCCCATCACACAATGCAACGCAAGCCGAAGGATGGGGTTTTCCCTTATAATAGCCAAACATTCTTGGTAAGTTTAAAACAAATCATTTGATACTATTATAAGTGCATAGTGTATAAAACAACTTCAAATATAAATGTATCAATCATAGGAGGCATGGATACCATCTATCATGTCGTCATACCAGGCTCTACTAATAAAACCGAAATGTCGTATTGGAAGTTGGATTTCCATCTATGAACTAAGGTAAGGGATCATCTTTACCGCTTCGAGACACTCTAGCCCGTGCCTCAGGAACAGCTGCAACTATACCTAGATCTTCATGGTCGGTCCACATGAAGTGGATTATAATGCCTGAACAATATGTTTCCCCGCCCTGTGGGGCGTAAATGAGCTATATGAATCAATATCCATCGTCTCCGTAGTAACCGATATATCCGTGGTGCCTTGCTATCCATCATCCACATAAATAAAATGTCTAGGCTTGCAAAACCCTGACAACACTCCTAGCTATATATTAAAGTCATGCTTTGATCATCAACCACAAGACTCTGCTTGCCTTGATCCTTTGCATCTCAACATGCCACATAGGAAATTTACGCCATGCGACTAATGTCTATCGATATATAACCTGTGATCTCGTACGTCTCAGCGAAGGGCGTTAAGCAAGAGAATAAATTCCCCCCGCCAAACAGATGTACATTTAACAGAGATCAATCAACACAGAATAAAATCCAGTATCAGACAGACATCCATTTACAAGTTATTTCGGGGCCTGAACAAAATCGGAGGCACCTTATTCCTCATCCCTTGTGTCCAATATAGGAGAGAGGTCCATGCATATACGGTCAATCTCCAAGTATGTCTGAACGATCACCACTTATTACCTCATCTAGGGTGTATAGCCCAATAAAGACATCAGTAATCATCCAAACGATGTAAAGACCTCCGGTCTTCAACCACCGTCTTCATCGTCGACTTATCGTCGAATCGGTTATTAAGAATTGGTATAAACCCAGTCTTTACGTATAACTCGTGTATATTATAAACAAGTGCTACAAAAACACAACATACGCCTCATTCCAATTCAGAGTATTATTTTATTCAAATATGATTTTCAAAATATAAACCAAATTAAGGTTTTCCAAACTAGTCGAGATTAGCGAACCTTACCGAAGTAATCATTTGTTTAGTATCCTAATCCCAACCTATTTATCAAATGGAGCAAAACTGGTAGTACTCCATATCTAACACCCGTGGTGTTGTCTGTAAAATTCATTGCCATTTCACGTTCAAATCTAGTTAAAGATTTAACTATCGCATGGAGTAAAACTGGTAGTACTCGATTCTCAATCATTTCTTGAGTTTGATAATTTAAATTGTCAGATTCACCTTTCAATCTATTTAAAGATTCATTAAAACTCTAATTCAGTTTTAATCTCCAAAAATCATTGCTTAATGATTATTTAAATTTAAGAAATAAATCTTATCTTTAACTGGATTAAAGAACTAATTTCATTTAGAACACGACTCATGAAAAACCCAAAATCACTTTCCATTAACAATGGAATCTTCACTGAAAACAGATCAATATATATAATCGATATAAACTTCCATATCTAACTGATAATATAAATGGAATAATGATAAAGCCTTTTAAATTCCATATATAGTAACAGTCTTCCTCCACAGAAGTTCACTTTGATTATTACCAAATCGAATTCCATTCCACTCCAATTTATTTTATTAAACTGGAAACTTTTCTTTGGAAAATTTCCCTTTAATCTTAATTAAAAGATTTATAAATTCCAAATCACATTTCACTGTGAATCGGGTTAAAGAACGAATGTCGTTAAAAACATAGTTCGTGATAAACCTAATTCACATCCCATTTTATTCCAATTAAATGTTAATTAACTGGGAACACCAGTAATCTTGATTAAAAGATTTATTCTTTTCTCAACTGGGTTTAAGAACAGTGCTAATGAAGATACCATTCAGGACAAACTAAAAATCCAATTTGATATTAAATACAAGGCTCTGAATAGAAATTATATCGGCTTATATTCAATATCAAATTCTGAAACCAACAAATATCGTAATGGAAATAACGATGTATAATATATCTTCCAAATTTCAATAACAATATCTGCATAATCACAAAATTCAACTTCAAAATATTCCGAAGATGATTTCCATTCAAATACGCCCCAATTCATATATTGGACATTCTGGTTTTCTTAAATCCCATTCTCAATCCAATTTATTTATTTAAAAATAATTAGATTTTAATTCTAGATAACAACTAGTTCATTTCGATAAAAATATATTTTTATCTTTCCAAATATGGAATTTTTCATCCCAATTCTTTCCAAATCATTTATGATTTTACACGAATTATTAATACTTTTAATAATTTTATTAAGGCGCTTTCAGTCGATATCCATAAACAGTCATTGAACTGCACTTATAATGACCTTTTCCAAATTTGATTTGGACATAATCCCAAGTCCAACCATTAGATTTCGAATTTCTTATACTCGTTGGCAATCTCTTTTCGATACGAAGCAGACGGTTCCAGTTTTAGGAGAATCCAACGGTCGGATCTCCCGTATTCTCAATTCGAAGTCAATGGTCGAAATTCGCTAAATACCGTGGCGTGGAGCGTTCAATTCAGGCCATTAAATATATATAATATGTATATTATATATATTTCATTGATTTTAAATTTAAAACGTATTTTATAAATCATTTTAAATTCGTTTTCAAAACGATTTCAACTTCATATTCAATTTTAAATCAAAATTGAATATTCCATATCATTAATATATAAATGATAATATTTTCAAAACGTTAGATTTTGAAATCACTTCCTTTTCGATATTTATTATAAAAAATGAATAAAATCGATATAAATATCGTTCACGAAAAAATGGCGTTAATTTAATCAACACGGCTTTTTATATTTAAATATTTTTGGGTCCGTCCCGACATGGACGACAATATCATATTTTGATCCATTACTAAATTTTATTTTAAAATATTCGTTATTTTAAAATATTCGTTATTTCTGAATTGGAATCAGACACAGTCAATTATCATATAATTCTATTTATGTGGATTTCATACACACATGCACACAACCATAATCAAACACAGTCAACCATCATCCAAAGTGCATTACACAACTACATAAGCGTTAAATATAAATAATTAATGCTTACAACAGTCTGTCAACCCATCGATAGACATATAACTAAATATTGGGATTAGTGTATGTCCAATATAATCCTAATACCCGTATGGAGTTTTCAAACAACAAACACTGATTATTATTTTTGCAGTTGGGCGATGTGTAAACTATATCATCCCAATCAATATCAGTCAAATGTGTGTACATAAACAAATTGTCAAATTTTTAAATGAATATTTATTTTATTCATATACTCATTAAAAATTATATTTTTAACTATAAAGTATTTATTTCATCTCAGGAATATTTTATACTATTCATTTATACAATAAAATTTATATTTATATTTTTCTAATAATTTTAGAAAATTTCGGCAGCATAACAACGCGATACTAGAACCGGAATAAGGTCTAGCCTTATCCCTCGCCTAATAATGGCTCGCACCATGTACAAACCAAATTCTAATCAATTCGTTCAACCAAACAACCAAATTCAAACAAATAATCTAACCAACCAAACTAACATGGTTTCAAATAAAGGTGTCAGGTGCTACTAGGCATCTTCTGCATCCTAGTATACATATTAACTAGAAAATAAATTAAAGTGAGAAGTTCTCACCTTTGGAATCCAATACACCATTCTGTATTTCTGAACGGTTCAGATTTGGATTTGTTTTCCACCGGTTCCATCGCAATCTATTTCACATGATTCTTATATTAAAAATCACATTTTTATTCTGATACTATATAAATAAAAATCACATTTTTATTCTAACGTTATATATATAAAAATCATATTTTTACATTCTCTCTATGTATAAAAAGTATATTTTTATATCTCTACTCGTATAATAAAAATTATATTTTTATTATGCTATTGTATAAATAAAAATCATATTTCTATTTTGTTGTTCAAACAATAAAGATCCAATTTTTACATATCATTCATATAAATAAAAATTGTATTTTTATTTGCTATTTTCATATTAAAAATAACATCTTTACCGTGTTAAAAATCATATCCTTTTATTTATAAAAATCAAATCTTTCCCAATATAAAAAAAATCAAACCTTTTTCTGTTTAAAAATATAATCTTTCTATAATTAAAAATATAATCTATTCATGATTAAAAATATAATCGTTATGTTATTAAAAATCTAATTTTTATGTTTTTAAAAATCTTGACTTTATGTTATTAACTAAGCTAAATAAATTAGTTTTTTAAATTAAAATTAGCACCACAAAATACATTACCATCCCTTTCAAATTTCCTAGAAGACGTCGTAACCCCAATACCTATCTCTCCTCCTTCAGGTCCGTCTGTGCACGCTTATCGAGGGGCTGGAGACCACCGTTGAAAAGGGCTTTCTTCGCACTGGAGGTGGAGGGGGTGCTGGTGGAGGAGAGGTGTAAGGTGGCGGGTCCTTATCGGCGGTGCGCTCAAGCGACACAGGAGGGGGGCAGCGGTTTCCTTCGGGTTTGGGCTGTTGTAATGACCCAAGGATTTTCGACTCTGAAAATCGACATAAACCATGTTGTCGACTACTCAGACATCGGAAATACCTGATCATTAATAGAATGAAGGTAGAGGGTGAGAATAGATAAGATAGAAAATTAGAATAGAAGAAGAAGAAGTACACAACAACATCAGAGTAACCCAAATCTCACAGTGGAACGGAAAAAAATATAGTATCTAAACTAACTTTGAACACAAATCTATATTTGTATATTAAAGTATAACACTTACATCACAGCGGAAATAAACAATGGATATAAAATGCTGCTGAAGCCTCCTGCTCCAAGCTACATCTAGTGTATCTGTAAATCCCAACTACTTGACTGCCCGTACAAATTTGGGCACCCAAGAGTTTAGGGAAAACAAAACAAAATAAACTCTTGGTCAGTCATGTGACTGGTTTGAGTAAACTCCAACCACTTGGTTTAACTTTTAAAAATCATTTCCAAAAGAAATGATAATGGTAAGACCGATCCACACATAAACGCGAATGGTTTTTACCTTACGATAACCCAAAACATTTTCAAAATCAATACTTTTCTAATATTATAATAATGTCTAACCACAAATAATTAACAATCTAGCAGAACGCTTGCATCTTATGCTCCACACATATATAGTATACAATCAAAACCGCGGGCGCTTATTAGAGATTGGATTTCAACTATGATAAGGTATTAAACGACCTGTCGATAGTGTATCTCTAGAGAGGAATACACTGGGTTCAATAAGAACGTCTTGCAACCCGGCCACACATGACCGACCACTCATTTCTCTTTAGTGTATCGAATATATTACTACATACGGTTGCTAGAAACATAACCGTTCCTGGGAGATACAGAAGCGAAAAGAAGTAACAAATATGAATATTCTCTAGATGGTGACAATACACCCTAATGGGGGCGACCTACATAACCATGTTGCCTACCTGATTTTTGTCATTTCCCAGTTGATGAGGCTTGAGGTCATAACATATCTTTTGATAGATAATATATTCCTTTACCTGGAATGCCACATCGTCATACCCACTAAATCACAAATTGATTTCCACAAAAATACCACGGGTACAAAACTAAGAGAAACGAATTCCTCCGCCACCAAACGTGGATACGTTTGAAATGATCAACTTACGTGATCCATTAGATATACTCTGTTAGACATTAGCCCATACATATTGTCGTAGGACTCGACAACACGAAGGCACCATTCTGTAAATCCATCTTAGGCAATTTTTACCAAGGATCGCCAAACAGCCCTTGCACCACTCCGTCTTCAATTATCTTCATCATATTTGATTCGCAATGCTAATGCCTACACAAAGTGGTTTCAGATAATGAATTTGATCCCGGTCTCTCCATATTGATGATGGAAAAATGGTCAAAAACTTTGATAGTCGGTTATTTAACTATCAAAGGAAAACATGTGTACAAACAATAGTGTATTTCCAAATGGAAATCTTACTGAGCAAATCAACAATCAACACCGATCCCCTTTTATTTAATTTGTCATTCAATTATTCATCCCGTATTCCCGATCCCGTATATTCGTAAATTCTTATTTTCTATATTTACAAAATATACGTTATTAATCATGGGAAAACATTTCCATATTTACTCCTGTTTCTTATTTTCAGTATTAAAACATTTCTGATTTCTTATTTGGACAACATTTCCAAAACTCCTTCATTGGATTTAAATAGATGTTTAAACAAATATCGCTATGCCAAATCGAAATTGTTGATGCCAAAAAGTGGTCATCAACGGCCAGAAGTCAGATATGAGCATGATATACGAAGAAATATCAGAAAAAGCGAGAAAAAGCAAGACAACAGCGTTTTTATAGTGGTTTGGCATTAACGAGCCTACGTCCACTTTATAATCTCATAATAATATCGTAAAATCGGAGATACAATGAATGAGATCGTCAGGATCTCTATTACATAATCGTTTTTAAGGAATGTAGCAAGTATTTCATGATGAAAGTGGTTGGCAGCCATGATTGATTCATGCGTGAGCCAAAGAGTTAGGCTCTAATCTGATCCGAAGAAGATTCCCTCTTTGTTGTATTGCTTGGTGTATTTATAGGCAGTAGACTTCTATAATTGGATGTGCCATTGAGACGCCCCCAAACCCCGTACTGACAGCGGTAAGGGTAATCCGTGGAATATAACACAGAAACAGATAATAGCAGAACAGAATTAAATAAATACACCAGATAATGAACAATAGAATGTACTGGATAAAAGTAATCATCAGAGTTACACAGCATACAGGATCTTACTTAGTACAATTACAGTTCAGCTATACATAAATGTCTACAGCGGAAAGCAAACAAAATATGTACAATAGGAGCTGAACAGCATAAAAAGAGATAAATGATAGAATCCATCTTCAGCTCCAGCTATCCAGAGAAAGCCAGCAAAACCTGAATACAAGGCTGCCCGTGTAGAAAAAGGGCACCTGAGTTCGAAAGTGAAACAAACTTCGAGTCAGTCATGGGACTGGTATGAGAAATCTACTCAACACATATATGAGATGGCTAATCACAGGATCACGCCACTTTCGTGGAACGGGTTTACTCCATTGGATTGCCAGTGCTTTAAAACAAATCTTTCTTTTAAACATCGCAATGATTTTTATAGAAATGAAGCCATTATAAGACTCAGTTCCCATCACACAATGCAACGCAAACCGGAGGATAGAGTTTTTACCTTATAATGGCCAAAATACGCTTGATATGAATAAAACAAAGGCATTTGATATTATTGCTAGTGTTTATATGTTTTGAAAACAATTTCAAATCATAACTATAAATCATAGACGGCATTAATGCCCCATACCACTATGTCGCCATATATAGGTATACAATCAAAACCGCACAGTCACGTATTTGTAAATTGGATTTCCATCATGAACCAAGGCAAAAGATAGTCCTTACCGAATTTGAGACTGTCTAGCCCGAGCCTCAGGACCCAGACTCAGGTGGGCCCTTGGATTGTCAGGGCCGGTCCACCGATGTGGATTAAAATTCCTGAACACTGCGTTTCCCCACCCTTTGGGGTGTAAATAAGCCAACGACTGACTCCATCGGACCCGGATCGTCCGATCAAACTGAGGCGCCTTGCAACAGCAACAACCACATAGGTGAAAAGTAAATAAATGTCAGGGCTGGTTGGTCACTGACACCCTAGCTAGAAAGAAACGCAGGCCCTCCCTGATGTCCTCTCCCGTTTCTGGTTCATACCGGGGTGTAAGGCTCGCGAATTTACGTTATACACAAAGCTACACCACACCGGCGGTGCTTTGATCATCAACACAAGGCTTTGCTTTTCAACAGAAGCCATGATCACTACATCTTAGCATGCCACATAGGCAATTCATGCCATGCGACTGATGTCCATCGATATACAACCTCTGAGCTCGTGCGTTTCAGAGAAGGACGTTAAGCAAAAGAATAAATTCTCCGCCGCCAAACAGATGTGTATTTTATAGAGATCAATCAACACAGAACAAAATCCAATGTCAGACACACAATCCGTTTACAAGTCCGTCCTGGGTCTGAACGAAACCAGAGGCACTAAATACCTCGCAAACCCATCGATCACCACGTACGTCTGGACGATCACCACTCATTATCCATATTTCGGGATGCCTCCCAATCAGGACCTCGGTTACCATCCAAACAAGGTGAAGATCTCCGGTCTTCGACCACCGTCTTCATCTTAGAATTTCAATCGTCGGTCAATTATTCGAAATGAGAATTAACTCGGCCCTTTCAAATAATTCACGTATATTTAGAATTTCAAATCAATTTATTTCAATGGTTAAATCATTCGACAACACCAATTTTGTTCTTTAATGTAATTTTCACACCAAACACATTCAACCATCAAATACCACATAAATCGAGCAAATTCAGTTTATTTCCATTCCATATCGTTTATGATATTTTATAACGATTTATCGCTATTTTTATTTATTTTAAACTAGCCAATTTATTCAAAACGACGCTTCGGGCCATAACGCGGCCGTGGCGCTTTTTTCTTCAGATTTGATTTACACGTATCTGAAAATCTAACCGTTGGATCTTCACAAAATTTACATTATTAGAAAGGTCTTTTCAAAACGAATCCAACGGTTCTAGTTTCGGGAAAATCCGACGGTCGGATCTCCCGGTACAATCGTTTGAAGTTTCGATTTCAAAATACGAACTACAGCGTCGTTGTTCGATTAAATATAATTATATTTATATATATATAAATAATCGTTTCTGGCGCTGTTTTTCTTCAGATTTGAATTAAACATTCTAGACAATCCAACCGTTGGATTTTTACAAAGTTGGTGCCGTTGGAAAGATTTTTCCAAAGCGAACCCAACGGTTGCGGTTTCGGGAAATTCCAATGGTCGGATTTCCCGCACTAGTTGTTTGAAATCACGGTTTCAAAACACGAACTGCACGGCCACGTTTCGTTTTAATTTTATTTATATTTATATATTTATATAAATATAGTTCATTCAAAAATTTCAATATCGTTTTCACTTCAAATATTTCACTAACGCCTTTAAATTTTGGAAAATTTTTCCATAACCTCCTTTGTACGGGAGGGGCTAGGAAAATTCCCAAATAGCCACACGGGCGTCTCATGTCGAAAAGAAAAGGAAAAGCTAAGCGGCTAGCCAACAGGCTCATAAAATCATCACCCAAACAAAACAGTAAACGTGTACCTATTTGTCGGGCACAAAATTTTATTCCTCTTCTCTAGCCCCTTTGCTATAACCTGTTCAATAAATATGCATGTACATATATATAGTTCTTATCACTTATCATTTTCTATTCAACTTCATATTTGATTCCATTTGGTTTGAAAACACCATTCATTCTAATGTTGCATGTATAGGCAAAAATCATATCATTAGCTAATTAATGAATATTTCAATTCATATATACTTATTTGAACGAGTGGCTATTTTTAACACTTCACATTTCAACAATTCGTGAATATAATAAAAATGTGATTTTTATATTTGAAACCCGAATACCACTCAACACATGAATTTCTAATCAACGAATGAATATCGATTCAACACATGAAGGTTTTCTATAGTTTCTATATATAGATAAAAAATGTGATTTTTATATTTGAAACCCGAATACCACTCAACACATGAATTTCTAATCAACGAATGAATATCGATTCAACACATGAAGGTTTTCGATTCAACGAATAAATATAGTTTCAACAAATGAAAATAATTCAAGCACATGAATATTATTCAAAATTTCACCAGCATAACGGCAGGGTAGTTAAAACCGGGACCGTCCCTAGTACGACTCCTCGCTCTACCTTAAAACCTCGCGGTTTTTAACAATGGGGATCATGCATCTAGTTCGCACGCAGGCGGCATGTATATATTTATTTCATTTCCACAAACTAATCCTATGTGGTTTCAACCAAATATTTCTCAACCACAAACGGGTATTTTTCAACCACAATCAATCAATATCAACCACAAACAATCCCAAACAACCATTCGCTATCAATCAATTTTCACACCAATCACAATCAATAAATATCGTCCATGGTTTGTGGACGAGGGGCGTATATATATATATATATATATATATATCTATATATAACAATTCACTTTTATTTCAATACATATATAATTTTTACAATGCATATATAACTTATACATCGAACATACAACTTATACAACGCTTATACAGGAGGTGTACAACGCATACATAACTCATACATCGAATATATAATTTATATATCGTCGTTTCCATATCGTTTATAAATTAGAAATCTCACATTGGGTTCCACTCCACCAAAAATAGCAGAAGGCTTAGAAAAATATGCGGTCTCTTCTAAAATGTAGAAGGCGTCCACACGGTCACGATGTATCCTGTTTCACTGAATTTCGTTAAGAAGCGAAAAAGATATGATTTTTATTGTGAAATCGCAGACTATACCGCTTTTAAAACGCTATAATATAGTTTATTATAAAACAGCCGTTACCTCAGAAAACTGTTCGAAACTAGGTTTTGATTTCTCTCTCGATCCGAAGCACGATATGCAGATCAGCCTACGCCACATCGACGAGCTTGGAGGGGCTCATCATCGCGCCGAACGCCGTTGAACTCGGTGGCCGATCTCGGCCAGGATTCGGGTGCGAACGGCGTGACTTCAGCGCCCTGGATCTCTCGATATACTCAGTGAAAAAATCGAATCCAAGTATGGATGTGAAGCTTGCAAAATTCTCTACAAAAACTTCCAAAAGACGATGGGGTTTTGTCGAGCGTGGAAGGAGAAAATTGGCTGGGAAGTTTCGATCTCTTTCCGTCGTGCGTTCTGGGGTTTCGAGGAAGAAGGTCGGGGCTGAGAGAATGAGGTGGACCAATAGATTTTTTTTATTATTTTATATATTTTTAAATCTCTAAAATACCCTCTTTCCCTCAGGAACCCCAATCCAGACCCAACGACTGTCGTCCCTAGCGTTTTACCCTCATTCTGAGCACAATGGGATATGTTCCGTAGGCCCATTCGACTGTTTCAATCAGTTTTCCTTCAAATTAAAATATATAACATTCAATATTTAATTTGAACGTACATTTCAATTTACCAGGGCCACAAACTGATTCGAAAAATTCCAGAAAAATAAATCTAGCTATGTTTTGACGATACGGTCCCAACAAAACTAGTTTCGTCGAATTCTGAGACCGTTTGCAAAAAGACCCATTTCTGGTCGATCTAATTTAACTGTAATTGGTCAAAACACGTTTTCCTTTGCCACGCTCACATACTAGCTTCAAAAATTATGAAATTTGAAACCTAGCGATAACTTCACATCCCGGATCCAATAAAAGTGGTTTCGTCGAATTCCTAGGTCGTATGCAAAATGGCCAATTTCAAGAGCTATATAAATTCCTTAGCGACCTTTCTGAAAATTCATTCGGCCATAACTTTTGCTTTCTGCTATGAAAATTCGATTTTTCAGATTCGTTAGAAAGGTATTCACTAACAGATTTAAATATTTTTGGTTTCCCTAAAATCCGTTTTGTTTTGCACCCGGTATAGTCCGACAAAGTTTGAATTCAATTTTTGAAACTTCAGTGCCTTTTCAAGCCTTATTTATAATTATAATTAATTATATTCGTTTTCAATTTTCGATTCAAACTCACCTTTCATCGCTATTATTTAAAATATTTGTTTTAAATATTTAAAATCCATTATTTTAGCCAATTTTAAAAAAAAATTAAATTGGTTCAGATTTTCTGGGTCGTTACAATCTCCCCCACTTAAAACTTTTCGTCCCCGAAAAGGAACAAAGTCGAAAGTGGTTTGATAAATCTACAATTACACAACACAACCAACAATTAAATCGTTTTAAACTTTCAAAAATATACTAATCAACTTCTATACTCTTCTTTTTTAAATCATTCAGACTATAGAATTTAAAAGTGCACATCCATGAAAAGAAAATAACAACAGAATAGAGAATTAAATGGTAATGCAAAGTAGGGTAAATGTACCTTGCACCAGAGTCAATCAGAGATATCCACTCGGCATCTAGGATAAGCTTTCTGAATTCTCTCCTCAGTTTCCCAAGTACAATCTCGCGGATCTCCACTCCATTGCACTTTGACTAAGTGAACCTTCTTGCTCCTCAGCTCTTTAGTTTCTTTGCCGATGATCTTTAGCGGCTCTCGCCTCACAGCTAATTTTGGAGTAATTTCAATATCCTGCTGAGCTGCTTCTTCGACGATCAAGTCTGGATCATGAACGTGCTTTCGAAGTTAAGATATGTGAAATACATCATGAACTCCAGGCAACCAATCTGGCAATTTTACCCTATTAGCGAGAGTCCCAATCCGTTCCAGAATAGGAAACGGACCAATGAATTTGGGCGCCAACTTTCCAGTTTTACCGAACCGGATAACTCCTCTCATCGGCGATACTTTCAAATATACATAGTCGCCAACCGCAAAGGATATTTCTCTTCTTCTTCTATCGGCATAGCTCTTTTGTCGGCTTTGAGCGGCGATTAATCGCTTCTTAATAAAATCGACTTTGTCAGCAGCTTCTCGGATCATACCTGGACCCAACACCAGTTTATTACCTGGTTCGACCCAACAAGCAGGAGATCGACACGGTCTACCATACAACGCTTCGAATGGCGATATTGTCAGACTAGCCTGGTAGCTGTTGTTATAAGAGAATTCAGCCAAATGCAGATGGTCTTCCCATGATCCACCGCAATCTATAACACAAGCCCGCAATAGATCTTCTAAAATACAATTTACCCTCTTAGTCTGACCGTCTGTTTGAGGATGATAAGCGGTGCTTAAGTTCAACTTCGTTCCCAGTTCGTCTTGAAATGCCTCCCAGAATTTACTAGTAAATATTGTATCTCTATCGCTGACTATACTGAGCGGCACTCCATGTAGTCTAACTATTTCCTTGAAGTAAATCTGCGCCAGACTCTGAGCAGTTCTGTTTGATCTGACAGGTATGAAATGGGCGGTCTTCGTGAAGCGATCTACGATCACCTAAATACTGTCATTCCCTTTTCTGGTTCTGGGCAGACCATCAATGAAATCCATGGAAATATGTTCCCACTTCCAACCAGGAACTTCTAGTGGTTGTAACAATCGAGCCAAATTCTGTTGGTCGCTCTTGACTAGTTGGCAAGTAGGGCATTGGCTAACGTATATTGAAACGTCCCTTTTCATAGCCCTCTACCAGAATGCTCATTTGAGATCATTATACATTTTGGCCACACCAGGATGGATACTCAGCTTGGACTTGTGACACTCGTCTAACACTTCCCTTTTTAACTCTGGGAAATCAGGAACACAAATCCTTCCTTTCAACCTCAAGGTCTCGTCGTTATCTATTTGAAAACACGAGAGTTCGCCTTTCTGAATCCTTTTGATCATATCCTAAATAAAGTTATCCTCCATCTGAAGAATAGATATCTTGTCAATTAAGGAAGTCGTGGTAATAAAGCTGGCGATCATTACATTCTTTCGGCTCAGCGCATCGACCACGACATTTGCTTTCCCTGGGGTGCATATAATCTCAAAGTCATATGCTGCAAGAAACTCCAGCCAACGTTGCTGCCTCAGATTCAGGTCTTTCTGAGTTAACAGGTACTTTAACGACTGGTGATCTGTAAATAGTTCAAACCTCTCACACAGAAGATAGTGGCTCCAGATTTTCAAAGCGAACACAATAGCCAATAACTCAAGATCATGAGTTACGTAGTTCTTCTCGTGCGGCTTCAGTTGACGGCTAGCATAAGCAATCACTTGGCCTCATTGCATTAACACTGCGCCAAGGCCTTCTCTAGAAGCATCAGTCCAGACCTTTAAATCCTGGTTGCCATCGATGATGTTTAACACTGGAGCAGTCGTTAGTCCTAACTTTAGCTCTTCAAAAGCCTCCTCACTTTCTAGAGTCCATTTGAATTTAGAGTGCTTCTTTGTAAGCTTTGTTAAATGACCAGATATCTTCGAAAAGTTTTTAACGAACTTCCGATAATAGCTAGCCAATCCGAGAAAACTGCGGACTTCAGTGGGTGTACTGGGCTGCTTCCAGTTTTGAATAGCTGTGATTTTACTTGGATCCACAGCGATTCCTTCTTTTGATACGACATGGCCCAGAAATTTCACTTCATCTTGCCAGAATATACATTTGGAAAACTTTGCTTTCAATACATTTCTTCTGAGGATTTCTAACACTTGTTCCAAATGTTTTTCATGTTCGGCCTTTGATTTAGAGAAGATTAGAATATCATCAATGAAAACCAGAACAAATTTATTCAAAGCCCCTCTGAACAATCTATTCATAAGATTGACGAAATAGGCTGGAGCATTACATAAGCCGAACGACATTACTAACCACTTGTAGAATAAGTCGGGACCTCTGAACGCGGTCATTGGAACACACTCTTCGGCAATTCGAAGTTGACGGAAGCCCGTAGCTAGGTCCATTCGTGAAAATACTTGTGCTCTATTTAATCGATCTAACAAATCATCAATCCGCGGCAATGGATATTTGTTCTTTATTGTCTGTTTGTTCAGATCACGATAATCCACACATAGACGTAGAGTACCGTCAGATTTTTGGACAAACACCACTGCTGCTCCCCAATCAGAGAAACTAGGCCTGATTAGACCCTTCCATACTAGCTGTCGTGTCTGATTGTCTAATTCCTCCTTCTCCTTCAAGGACATTCTTCGAATAGCGTGAACTACCGGCCTTGCATTGGGAATCAAAGCGGTCTTGAAATCTATTTCTCTTTGCGGAGGTAAGCGAGCAACTTCCTCGAACACATCCGCATAGTTCTTGACGATAGGAATATCTTTCACCAGGTCGGGAATATTCTCTGTGATTTCAGGGATATTTTCTATTTGGGCTGGAGAAACATCTAAAGCTGCCCAGAAGTCTTTTCTATTAGATTTCTGACCTTCACACGGTACAGTTATATAATTCCCAGATTTAATCTTAGCTCTAACAACTCTCTCGACGCATCTAACCTCTAATTCATATTTGGTTAACCAATCCAATCCCAGAATAAGATTGAATTCTTCAAAATTCATGACGACAGAGATAATAGGGAATTTATAGCAAGAAAAAGAGACGGGTACTGCACAAATCCAACTGAGATTGATGGAACCCCCATCTGGATTTTGGACAGTCATTGGCTCTTTGAGCTTTTTCAACCTCAAATCCAACTTCTTGACTGCACTCTTTGCAATAAAGCTTCGTGACGCGCCTGTGTCAAACAGTACTTTAACTGGAATGTTCTTTACATTGAGCATGCCTTCCAAAACATCAGACCTTTTCTGAGCAGACGAAGAGGCAGGTACTTCTGCCATTTCATTCACTTGTACTGCTTCAGATTTCTGAGATAGCAGGCAGTTTTTCGCAATATGCCCAGTCTGATGGCACTTATGGCATCCTCGGCCCTCATGAACTTTCTTTCTGGGTCCAAATCCACTCTTCCCTCGTTTGTTTACAGATTTACATTTTCTGGACAAATGCCCCTTCTGATTGCAGTTCTTGCATATGGCAGTTATGGCAGGTTCTTTTTTAGATCTAGCCCTTTTTCGATTGACTTTAGGCTCTTTACTGACCTCAGACCTCGTACTGGTTTCAGGAATATCAGTTTCCGACTCTTCTTCGTTACTAGAATAGACTTCTTCTTCTTCGCGCAACATTCCTTTCTTATGGAGATCTTCATACTGATAAGCCATATAAATCATCTCTGAAAAAGGAAGCTTCACATTCCTCAGCACACTATTCTAATATCTCCTTTGCAGGCCATGAATAAATCTCAGATTTTTCCTCTTTGGATCTTGAATCAGATGAGGAGCAAAGTGAGCAAGTTCGTTGAATTTCTTATTATATTCTAGAATGGTCATATCACCTTGTATCAAATAAGAAAATTCATCACATAATCGCTCAGTTGCCCCGGGAGGAGTAAACCTTCCTAGGAAAATCTCTTTGAATCTATCCCAGGTGATATCACCTTCTGGATTATCTTTTATGATTGTTTCCCACCATATTAAAGCTTCTCCATTGAGCGCCCAAGATGCTACTAATCTTTTCTGGTCGTCTCTCAGTTGGAAACGCTCAAATATTCTTTCTGCAGAGCTTACCCAAGCTTGAGTTTGAATAATAGATTCATTGCCAAAGAATTGTGCTCCACCCAGATTCCGATATCTCTTAAATAGAGCCTCTAGATCGGGTTCTGCATTTCTCCTATTTCTGACACTCATTTTTTTTTCTAGTACCTCTGCAAATAGCAGATCAAGTGTCAGGTCACAGAAAGGGTATTTTAAAACATAGAAACATATACTTCAAATGTAAATGGGTCTATCGAGGTGTAATTTCATTCTGCTTTGCTCATACTAGGATATTACTGATCCTATCTGTATAGAGTTACCCGTCCTAGAACACTACTGGTTCTATTTCTGATGAGTTCGTTCAAATGTTATATTCCAGAACTAAGCTTAACCAAAGCTCTAATACCAAATGAGATGCCCACAAACCCCGTACTGACGGCGGCAAGGGTAATCCGTGGAATATAACACAGAAACAGATAACAGCAGAACAGAATTAAATAAATACACCGGATAATGAACAATAGAATATACTGGATAAAAGTAATCATCAGAGTTACACAGCATACAGGATCTTACATAGTACAATTACAGTTCAGCTATACATAAATGTCTACAACGGAAAGCAAACAAAATATGTAAAATAGGAGCTGAACAGCATAAAAAGAGATAAATGATAGAATCCATTTTCAGCTCCAGCTATCCAGAGAGAGCCAACTAAACCTGAATACAAGGCTGCCCATGTAGAAAAAGGGGCACCCGAGTTCGAAAGTGAAAAAACTACGAGTCAGTCATGGGATTGGTATGAGAAATCTACTCAACACATATATGATATGGCTAATCACAGGACCACGCCACTTTCGTGGAACGGGTTTACTCCATTGGATTGCCAGTGCTTTAAAACAAATCTTTCTTTTAAACATCGCAATGTTTTTTATAAAAATGAAGCCATTATAAGACTCAGTTCCCATCACACAATGCAATGCAAACCGAAGGATAGAGTTTTTACCTTATAACGGCCAAAATATGCTTGATACGAATAAAATAAAGGCATTTGATATTATTGCTAGTGTTTATATGTTTTGAAAACAATTTCAAATCATAACTATAAATCATAGACGGCAATAATGCCCCATACCACTATGTCGCCATATATAGGTATACAATCAAAACCGCACAGTCACGTATTTGTAAATTGGATTTCAGTCATGAACCAAGGCAAATGATAGTCCTTACCAAATTCGAGTTTGTCTAGCCCGAGCCTCAGGACCCAGACTCGGGTGGGCCCTTGGATCATCACGGCCGGTCCACCGATGTGGATTAAAATTCCTGAACACTACGTTTCCCCACCCTTTGGGGGTGTAAATAAGCCAACGAATGACTCCATCGGACCCGGATCGTCCGATCAAACCGACGCGCCTCACAACAGCAACAACCACATAGGTGAAAAGTAAATAAATGTCAGGGCTGGTAGGTCACTGACACCACTCTATCTAGAAAAAAAGCATGCCCTCCCTGATGTCCTCTCCCGTTTCTGGTTCATACCGGGGTGTGAGGCTCGCGAATTTACGTTATACACAAAGCTACGCCACACCGGCGGTGCTTTGATCATCACCACAAGGCTTTGCTTTTCAACAGAAGCCCTGATCACTGCATCTTCGCATGCCACACAGGCAATTCATGCCATGCGACTGGTGTCCATCGATATACAACCTCTGAGCTCGTGCGTTTCAGAGAAGGGCGTTAAGCAAAAGAATAAATTCTCCACTTCTAAACAGATGTATATTTAATAGAGATCAATCAACACAGAACAAAATCCAATGTCAGACACACAGTCCATTTACAAGTCCGTCCTGGGTCTGAACGAAACCGGAGGCACTAAATACCTCGCAAACCCATCGATCACCACGTACGTCTGGACGATCACCACTCACTATCCATATTTCGGGATGCCTCCCAATCAGGACCTCGGTTACCATCCAAACGAGGTGAAGAGCTCCGGTCTTCGACCACCGTCTTCATCTTCGAATTTCAATCGTCTGTCAATTATTCGAAATGAGAATTAACTCGACCCTTTCAAATAATTCACGTATATTTAGAATTTCAAATCAATTTATTTCAATGGTTAAATCATTCGATAACACCAATTTTGTTCTTTAATGTAATTTTCACACCAAACACATTCAACCATCAAATACCACATAAATCGAGCAAATTCAGTTTATTTCCATTCCATATCGTTTATGATATTTTATAACGATTTATTGCTATTTTTATTTATTTTAAACTAGCCAATTTATTCAAAACGACGCTTCGGGCCATAACGCGGCCGTGGCGCTGTTTTTCTTCAGATTTGATTTACACGTATATGAAAATCTAACCGTTGGATCGTCACAAAATTTACATCATTAGAAAGGTCTTTTCAAGCCGAATCCAACAGTTCCAGTTTCGGGAAAATCCGACTGTCGGATCTCCCGGTACAATCGTTTGAAGTTTCGATTTCAAAATACGTACTGCTGCGTCGTTATTCGATTAAATATAATTATATTTATATATATATAAAAATAATCGTTTCTGGCGCTGTTTTTTTTTCAGATTTGAATTAAACATTCTAGACAATCCAACCGTTGGATTTTTACAAAGTTGGTGCCATTGGAAAGATTTTTCCAAAGCGAAACCAACGGTTGCGGTTTTGGGAAAATCCAATGGTCGGATTTCCCGCACTAGTTGTTTGAAATCACGGTTTCAAAACACGAACTGCATGGCCACGTTTCATTTTAATTTTATTTATATTTATATATTTATATAAATATAGTTCATTCAAAAATTTCAATATCGTTTTCACTTCAAATAGTTCACTAACGCCTTTAAATTTTGGAAAATTTCGCCATAACCTCCTTTGTACGGGAGGGGCTGGGAAAATTGCCAAATAGCCACATGGGCGTCTCATGTCGAAAAGAAAAGGAAAAGCCAAGCGGCTAGCCAACAGGCTCATAATATCATCACCCAAACAAAACAGTAAATGTGTACCTATTTGTCGGACACAAAATTTATTCCTCTTCTCTAGCCCCTTTGCTATAACCTATTCAATAAATATGCATGTACATATATATAGTTCTTATCATTTATCATTTTTTATTCAACTTCATATTTGATTCCATTTGGTTTGAAAACACAATTCATTTTAATGTTGCAGGTATAGGCAAAAATCATATCATGAGCTAATTAATGAATATTTCAACTCATATATATTTATTTGATCGAGTGGCTATTTTTAATACTTCACATTTCAACAATTCGTGAATATAATAAAAATGTGATTTTTATATTTGAAACCCAAATACCACTCAACACATGAATTTCTAATCAACGAATGAATATCGATTCAACACATGAAGGTTTTCTATAGTTTCTATATATAGATAAAAAATGTGATTTTTATATTTGAAACCCGAATACCACTAAAAACATGAATTTCTAATCAACGAATGAATATCGATTCAACACATGAAGGTTTTCGATTCAACGAATAAATATAGTTTCAGCAAATGAAAATAATTCAAACACATGAATATTATTCAAAATTTCGGCAGCATAACGGCAGGGTAGTTAAAACCGGGACCGTCCCTAGTACGGCTCCTCGCTCTACCTTAAAACCTCGCGGTTTTTGACAATGGGGATCATGCATCTAGTTCGCACGCAGGCGGCATGTATATATTTATATCATTTCCACAAACTAATCCTATGTGGTTTCAACCAAATATTTCTCAACCACAAACGCGTATTTTCCAACCACAATCAATCAATATCAACCACAAACAATCCCAAACAACCATTCGCTATCAATCAATTTTCACACCAATCACAATCAATAAATATCGTCAATGGTTTGTGGACGAGGGGCGTATATATATATATATATTTATATATAACAATTCACATTTATTTCAACACATATATAATTTTTACAACGCATATATAACTTATACATCGAACATACAACTTATACAACGCTTATACAAGAGGTGTACTATGCTTATATAACTCATACATCGAATATATAATTTATACATCATCGTTTCCATATCGTTTATAAATTAGAAATCTCACATTGGGTTCCACTCCACCAAAAATAGCAGAAGACTCAGAAAAATATGCGGTCTCTTCTAAAATGTAGAAGGCGTCCACACGGTCACGATGTTTCCTGTTTCACCGAATTTCGTTAAGAAACGAAAAAGATATGATTTTTATTGTGAAATCACAGACGGTAGCGCTTTTAAAACGCTATAATATAGTTTATTATAAAACAGCCGTTACCTCAGAAAACTGTTCGAAACTAGGTTTCAATTTCTCTCTTGATCCGAAGCACGATATGCAGATCAGCCTACGCCACATCGACGAGCTTGGAGGGGCTCATCATCGCGCCAAACGCTGTTGAACTCGGTGGCGGATCTCGGCCAGGATTCGGGTGCGAACGGCGTGACTTCAGCGCCCTGGATCTCTCGATATACTCAGTGAAGCTTGCAAAATTCTGTACAAAAACTTCCAAAGGACGTGGGGTTTTGTCGAGCGTGGAAGGAGAAAATTGGCTGGGAAGTTTCGAGCTCTTTCCGTCGTGCGTTCTGGGGTTTCGAGGAAGAAGGTCGGGGCTGAGAGAATGAGGTGGACCAATAGAATTTTTTATTATTTTATATATTTTTAAATCTCTAAAATACCCTCTTTCCCTCACGAACCCCAATCCAGACCCAACGACTGTCGTCCCTAGCGTTTTATCCTCATTCTGAACACAATGGGATATGTTCCGTAGGCCCATTCGACTGTTTCAATCAGTTTTCCTTCAAATTAAAATATATAACATTCAATATTTAATTTGAACGTACATTTCAAATTACCAGGGCCACAAACTGATTCGAAAAATTCCAGAAAAATAAATTTAGCTATGTTTTGACGATACAGTCCCAACAAAACTAGTTTCGTCGAATTCTGAGATCGTTTCCAAAAAGGCCCATTTCTGGTCGATCCAATTTAACTCTAATTGGTCAAAACACGTTTTCCTTTGCCACGCTCACATACTAGCTTCAAAAATTATGAAATTTGAAACCTAGCAATAACTTCACATCCCGGATCCAACAAAAGTGGTTTCGTCGAATTCCAAAGTCGTATGCAAAATGGCCAATTTCTAGGGCTATATAAGTTCCATAGTGACCTTTCTGAAAATTCATTCAGCCATAACTTTTGCTTTCCGCTATGAAAATTCGATTTTTCAAATTCGTTAGAAATGTATTCACTAACAGATTTAAATATTTTTGGTTTCCCAAAAATCCGTTTTGTTTTGCACCCGGTACAGTCCGACAAAGTTTGAATTCAAATTTTGAAACTGCAGTGCCTTTTCAAGCCTTGTTTATAATTATAATTAATTATATTCATTTTCAATTTTCGATTCAAACTCACCATTCATCGCTATTATTTAAAATATTTATTTTAAATATTTAAAATCCATTATTTTAGCCAATTTTAAAAAAAAAAATTGGTTTAGATTTTCTGGGTCGTTATAGTCATGTGTTAGTTGATCCATGTGAATAGAAGATAATGAAGCTGAGTCTTGATTACGTAGAGTAGTTCCCTCTAATATGTGGCAGCATAAACGCAGCTAGATCCGAGGTTATCGGCTTTAGAATACGTAGTTGGACCAAGTAAGTAGGCTATTAAATAAATCTCATGACCAAGTCATTGCTATAGCGTAAGCTGATCTCAAGACAATCTAGCCTGGGTATTTTGAGTTGAAATATTTCGATCCAAAAGCCCTTGAGCCAAGGAGCTTCGAGCCATGAATGTCCGGGCGTGTCCAAGCCCGTACTCGAGCCCTGAGCGATCCTGTGATGGGTCCATGGGTTGACGGCCTTGCCAAAAGGCGGGTCAACGCTTTGCCCCCCAAAGTACATCATGTGGTAGACATGATGTACTTTGAGTAAGTTGAACTGCATCTCTTTGGAATGTCATTCATCTTCGAAAAAGCAACGTTGAATTGTCATGTCTTTGGGAATAGTCTTGAAGCTTGGATTCTTTTTTCTTTTCTATATGGAAACATCATGTCATGTACTACACCGCCATTTGTGGTACCTATCGAGCCAAAGGTCGAGGCTGGAGTAGTTGAGAAGAACAAGTAATCACTTACGCCTCGTCGAGTCAAGAGGTCAAATGAAATCATCATAAATCACGCTGGGCTGCTGGCTTCTGCACGTGATCGTTCATAAACTGGTCATCGCCAAATGGTGTCATCTCCTTATGGAAGTCGAGAGCATGGTCAAGTGTAATGTCAAGCCAGACCATTAGTCACACATAAGTTAGTGCATGGTTTGGCTATCTAAGTCATGAAAAAGTATAGAAAATCAGAAATGGCATGTGAACTTGACATCGCATGTGGGTTTTTACTTCCCGACTTATTGGAATAATAGGCTAGGAATCCATGATCGCGCCATATCTTACCAATATAGCCAGAAAACCACGATCACTTCGGATCGTATTTATGGTCCAAAAATCACGTAAGAGTCAGGGCAAGACGTTGCTGAAATCATGTGAGACGATGTCTAGTATGATTGTCAAAATCATAAGACATTAGAAAAGTGAGTCTCACTCTGATAAGACTTTATTGGAGGTATATTGTCTATAGCCTCCATTTAACTTTGAAAACGGGTCGCGTCCGAAGCGTGCTTGAAGTTAACTAGGAAATCTATGCGCATGCCCCCAGCATCGGGTGGGAACCGGGTTAAGTCGTTTAGACGTTTAGCCCATAAGTCTTTTATAATCCCGTCCTCAGTCGGAGGGCGTTGGAGATTGCATGCACGCCACAGCATTGTCCTTTATACTTTCTCCCAAGTCGTGGGAGTTAGAGTTATGGGTTTATTGGTTTTAAGTCATGGTGCACCATTCACACTAACCCAACAGATTTATATACTCTCTCAAGTCGTGAGAGTTAGAGTTACGGATGTCGTGGCTTATCCTTTATACTCTCCCTTCGTCGGTCAGGGTTAGAGTTGTTGATCGAGTGATCTTAAATCTTTGCGCGTCTGTCACACTCGTCCTAAGTTTATAATCATATCCAAGCTCTGTGGATTAGAGTTAGTCGGGCAAACAGTTAGATCATATTTGCCTTGGCATCGTCCCTTTGCTCCCACGTCAAGGGCAAAGGTCGCCATCAGGGGTGGTCAGTTCACGCCCCTATTGAGTTTATACTCCTCCCATTGAAGTCACGGGAAAGAGTTAGAGACATTGTGAGAGAGCGGTCGAGTCGTACTTATCCTCGTCTTAACATTTCTCTTTTGCCCTCACATCAAAAGCAAAAATTGTTATGCTGTTCGTGGATCATTCCCCTATCATTGTTGCCCTCTTCCTGACAGATCAAGGGACAGAGTATTCAATCTACTAAGTGGTTACGTCACACTCGAATACATTTCTATGTCTTGCATGGCGAATCAATGGCTAGATGCTGAGTAGGCCTCATTAGTATGTCCATATATAGATAACACACGTCAAACTCACGTGCATTTATTCTCTTGCCACCAGATCAAGGACAAAAAGTCGATGAATGAATGGTCGAACTTCATTTACTTCAGATTGTTGGCGTCAAACCGAGAGTAAGCAGGTGAATAGACGAATCATGTTCGCCAAAGCTTTACATTCCTCCAATCAAACTATGGATGGAGTGGTCGATACCAAACCTCGGGTACCTGCCACATTCATATACAAATTTGCATGAGTTAATCATGTCAATAACTCAAGAAGCATGTAAAGGCTAAATGCATGATTGGAAAATAAGTATGTTGATGGGCGATGCTGCCTCTTCTATTTGGATCCACGAAATCCGATGGCGTCAAGCATAGTATCCATCCATATGACTGTTGAACCGTGTCCATTATGATTCGGATTTGGACTTTGAAACGCAAAAGTCGATGCACAATTGTCTTGAGTCATGCCTCGCATGGGCTGAGTAGTGGATGGTCATGTCAGATCCACCTTGAGTTGTATAACTTTCCTCAGATGGGGGGCATGGTTTTGTAAACGAGTAGCTTAGTCCGGCTCCTTATGGCAATGCCCTATAGTTCTATATGCAGGCATTGGAAGTCTTTTTAGTGCTAGACTCTGGGTACCTATATCATTTACACATAAATTTATATGAGTTAGTCACATCAATAACTCATAAAGCATGCAAGGATAAGATATATGGGTAAAAAAATAATCATGTTAAAGGAATGAGTATTTTTCAGAATGAGAATGGTGTGGCATATCTATTGCTAGTCCATTCTGACTTGTCCCATCTATGACAGGTGACGACCTCTGAAATATTAATTGATGAAGGAAGGCTTTTCAAATCCTCATGGGGCGGCAATGCCATGAACGATCAGACCTTGATTGGGGTATTTGGATAACAAAGACAATCAGGCGGCCTTTATGGGTGAATGATGAGGGTGTGTTTCCTTTGAGTCGCCTTCTTGCCCCCACATCGAGAGCAAGGAATAAAGGTCAGATAGTCAGATCAGAACGGCTAATGGTGGCATCTCATCTTGTCGGTGCTAAGGCGGTGATCGACAGAGGAACAGTAGATCTATGCTTATAGAAGCTTGATCCTTTCCATGTCAGGAAGTGGGATACAAAGGCAAAGAATGTAGACATGCCTTGTTCATCCGTGGTTATGCCTTTGATTCCACGTCGGGGAATGAGAGCCGATATATAGACAATCAACATCCCAACTTAAGTGTTTCAAACTTTTAACTTGTCGATCTTTGGGCAAGACTGAAGCAGTCGATCAGGATTGAATAACCTCAGTAAATGAGGGTGATGGCTTTTGGAAGAATCCCGGTCATTACCATCTTGCTGTTGATATTCTCGTACCATCCGTCAAATCTTGGATGATAAGATTTATTTTTGGCCAAAATATATGCCGAGCCTAAGGCGAGCCACCAAGCGGTTCCGGGTACAGCGCCGATGGAGGTCTAGGCCCCCACAGTCCCGGCGGCGATCGACCTAACCGGTTAGGTCGAAAATGCGGGCACCACACGATTTTTTCGATTTTGGAAGATGGCGCTTTTTTTGGAATGATCAGAAAAATTCATTTTTTCTAAAAATGACCTTGTCTTAGGTCGATGTGAAAGACTTTAGAAATGACTAGTAATTCAGGCCGGTATTTCTGGAAAAGTCAGTTCAAAGCAGGTCGACCTGGAGATCTTCAGAGGAGTTGGTCGACCTGGAGAGCTTCAGACAAGTCGGTCGATCCGAATTCCATCGACCTGGACTTGAACATCGTTACGACGATGGTTGTTTGAACTGATCTCACCTCGACCCATGACCTTCTCTAGGGCAAGCTACATACTGGGAGCTTTCCAAAGTGCAATTCCTACTGGCTAGTTCTCTGGTCAGGTCGATGTCGACCCAAGAAGGGTCAACCCGACTGGGGTCGAACCCAGAACTAAAAAAACAGTTTTTTATGCAGTTGTCGCTGCTTCTGCTTTCCAAAGCATGTGCATAATTATTGGAAACCATGGCTGCTGAAGATGACCGAAAATAGGATTTTGTCTTGGACTTAGTGATCCAAAAGTTGACCAAAACCCTTAAGACATTGAAAATTCATTTCTCAGTTAAAGCACCAAACTATTTACACCAAAAAGTGGTCATCAACGACCAAAAGTCAGATATAAGCATGATATACGAAGAAACATCAAAAAAGCAAGAAAAAGCAAGACAACCGCGTTTTTATAGTGGTTTGGCATAAATGAGCCTACATTCACTTTATAATCTCATAATAATATCATAAATTAAGATATACAATAAATGAGATCGTCAGGATCTCTATTACATAATCTTTTTTAAGGAATATAGCAAGTATTTCATAACGAAAGTGGTTAGCAGCCATGATTGAGTCATGCGTGAGACAAAGAGTTAGGCTCTAATCTTAGCCGAAGAAGATTCCCTCTTTGTTGTATTGCTTGGTGTATTTATACGCAGTAGGCTTCAATAATTGGAGGTGCCATGTGTTAGTTGATCCATGTGAATAGCAGATAATGGAGCTGAGTCTTGATTACGTGGAGTAGTTCCCTCTAATATGTGGCAGCATAAAGGTACCTAGATCTGAGTTTATCGACTTTAGAATAGGTAGTTCAACCAAGTAATTAGGCTATTAAATAAATCTCATGACCAAGTCATTTCTGTAGTGTAAGCTGATCTCAAGACAATCTTGCCTGGGTATTTTGAGTTGAAATATTTTGAATCAAAAGCCCTTGAGCCAAGGAGCTTCGAACCATGAATGTCCAGGCGTGTCCAAGCCCATGCTCGAGCCTTGAGCGATCCTGTGATGGGTCCATGGGTTGACGGCCTTGCCAAAAGGCCAGTCAACAGAACCATTAACACTTATTAACTAAATTCGACTAACTAACCTTCACTATCGAACCTTAACCATTTCTTAGTTAAAAATGAAGTCAATCAAGTTGGGGTATAACTACCTCTCAGGCCTTAACTTAACAACATTTTTAACCTCAAAATAGAAAAAATTCACCTTTTATATCTTCAACAAACTTCCTTACGTAGCTCTGGATTCTATTTACGAATACACTTCTTTTACAGAAATCATTTGATTATAACAATAGCGTTATAGTCCCGTGCTTTCGAAATATAATAACTTAAATATAACTTTTATTTATTAATTTGAATAAATAAACAAACATCTAATTTATTATTGAATAAATAAGTATTGATTTTAAAACAGAAAGTAAATAGGACTTTCCTACATTCGATATATATAGTCGAATTTAAATGTATAATTCTATCTCGAATAATCTATATTTGATATTTCTCTTTCGAATAACTATATTCGATAATTCTTTCTTTCAAATAAACTATATTCGATAACTCTTTACGAATAAACTATATTCGATACTCTCTCCTTCGAATAACTTATGTTTGACTCACTCTATTCGAATAACTAATATTCGACTAACTCTGTTCGATTAACTAATTCGATTAACTCTATCTCGCTTCACTCTATTCGATTAATAATATTCGATTTAACTCTATTCGATTAACTGTAAACGGTTTAACTCCATTTGATCAACTCTAATCGATTTAACTCTATTTCGATTAACTCTAATCGATTAACTCTGTCTCATTTAAATTCCCATTTGAATTTCTATTTCAAAATTCCAATTTTCCTTTATAAATGTTTTAATTTATAAAATAACTATTTTAATCCATTATTCACATCGAATGTGAATAATATTTCTTATATATACCAGTTCAGTTTGATTTCATATTTAAAAATAATATTCCATTTCTAAATTCTATTTATACTTTTATTCGTATAATTATTTCTACAAATCCTCCTTTTAACTTCTAGCAGTTAAAATCTCATTTAAATTCCCTTTTATAAATGTTGAATTCAAATTCTATTAACATATCGGTGTTAAAACCGATTTCTACTTCTTTATATAAATTCAGATTTATATATTCAAATTATCCAATGATAAATATTTTTCTTAATTTATAAACATCGTTGGTAAATTAATCTTCTCAATTTATCTGTTAAAAACAGATTTCCATTTAATTATACTTTAAATAAATCTTTTCCACTTATTCTCTTTTATAAAATTCTATTCATTTTATACAATTATCCCTTTTATAACTCCTATTTATTTTCCAATATTTCCTTTTCAATTCTATTATAAATGTTTAAAAATATTCCTTTTTCAATTCTATTTGTTTTATAAATATTTCCTTTATATAATTCTCTTTAATTCATATAAACATTTCATTTATAAAATTCTATTTATTTTATATAAATATTTCCCTTATATAATTCTATTTATTTTATATATAATCCCTTTTCTAATTTTATTTATTTTCCAATGTATTACCTTTAATAACTATATTTGTTTCATATAAATATTTCCTTTTATATAAATCCATTGATTTTGTATAAATATTTTATTTTCAAAATACTTTATGAAAATTCCGTTTTTACATTCGAGTATTTCATATGGTATTTGAAATACCAAATCAAAAAGATCTATCATCATCCAAACACACACAATCAATAACAGATTATATACCACATCATATATCACAATATATGAAAAACAATATTATAAATATTGAGGAATCCAGTTGGATCCCTCCAACTTGTTTCCCTGCATCCACAGATGTTAAACAATAAAATTAACATTAATTTCATTTCAATATGAAATAGTCTGATCAACAAAATCAGTATTTAACTAATGATATTTATATAACTATATCGATATTTTTAACCAATCAATTAGCAGTTCAACCAACCAAACAACTCACAGCAATCAATCAATATTTATTAGTTCTAAAAATACATTATGAAATATAAACTGAGCAGCGTTATTGAGATACACTCACCTTGGTTGACTATCGTTAAATAATGATAATCGTCCGTTGGATTGGTTCAGGCGTTTTATTTCGCCATAAATTGAGATGAGCACAAAATCACTCCAAACCAGTTTCATTGTATGACCTACGTCCATATGATCCCAACGCGACCGACCGTTCGAAATTCTGATATAGTACGACCGAGATATTTAATTTACAATATTGTATGCATAATAAAATTTAACAAAACTTGTATTTCATCGAATTGAACCTTACCCCTTATTACACACTGGCCTACTACTACCTTACACCCGCAATACCTCTCCTTCTTCCACTCCAATGCTTCAACCCGTTCTGCAGTAACACGGAAAATGGCCATAGCCGTTTATTCAAACTTCCATCAAACCTCCATCTCTCCACCGAATTCAAAACAGAAAACACCATCGAACTCCTCATCGATTTTTCTTCCGACTCCACACCACCATTCGCCGTCCGATGTCTCACCTCAGAGACTGACTTCCACCCTCCTCCGACCGACAAAGTGCATCGATCGACACCAAAATGTGTCAAAACCAACCAAAAACTCACGACAGGTGCTAAACACCACGTTGAATCCAAAAACAATCACCAATCCGCAAATAGATGCTTGTATTTGCTGTTAATCCTAACCCTAGATAATATTTGTCGTGCTATGAAGTTTTCCAGGGAAGAAAATCTTCACCGAACCCATCAAAAGCCATACCAAATTGAAGAGCATGCTTGCATAAATCTAAATATATGAATATCATGATTTGTAGATTTTTATTTGAATTTGTATTGATTTTCAAAGATGCTCATTTATTATAAAATGAAAAGAGGATGGCGCCGGGTTCTTTTGACCAGAGAGGAAAAATGTATTTAAAGTTAGAAGGATGTTAGGCAATTTATAGGTAAGTTATATTATTTTTCTGTTCAAGTTATATATTTGGTTTAGTCAATCGTTCATTGTATTCGTCTTCTAAAAATTTACATGATCACGCTCAATATACAAAATCATTGAAATTAAACTTCAGCTAGAGTTTGACATTACGGACTCAACGAAACTTGTTTCGTCGAATTCTGACTTCGTTTGCTCACATAGCGTCTTTTTAACTGTCAAAATAATGACAGTTTTTCACATTAAAATCCGGTACGGCCACATACTCACTCCAAAAATCATGAAAAATGAAATGTAACAATAATTTAACGTTATGAATCCAACAAAATTGGTTTCGTCGAATTTAGCAGTCGTGTGCACAAATGGCTATTTTTAATGCTCTAAATAGACCAATTAAATATTTATATATTTAAAAATAATTAAATTAATTATTAATAAATTAATATTATCACATATATTCACATATAATATCAAACAGCTCCAAAATATACACATTTGGATTTATACATCAAGATTTCAAAATCTCGGATAATATCGATATTCCTTTTATATTGAAAATCCTTTATTATACAAATAAATCATTATAATTATAAAGGAATTCCATAGCGACTTTTTGAAAATTTGATTTGGACATAATTCATAATCTATACAATGAAATCCCGATTTTTCTCTTCCAATAAAAAAATATATTTCACTAGCCCCGAACGTTTCTTGTTTCACAGAAATCCAACTTAAAATGAATCCTGTATATTCAATTGAAGTTCAAGTCGCCAAATAATGAACTGCCGTGATGTTATGGGCTCGATTATAATTAAATTATAATTTATACATTCTAATGTCGTTTATATAATATATTTGTTATTCTAATTCAATTCTAAACTGTATTATACCTTATATATGATCCAATTCACACCATATTGTGAATTCAGCTATTTTTGACTATTTCGGAATTATAACATATTATTATATCATAAATATTCATTAAATATTCATTATTATTTAATTTAAACCATTTAAATATCTAAATCACTATTTAAATAATTAAATAAATTAATTATTACACCGTAAAAATAAAGGAAATTATAGCTGTGGAGATCGAATTGGAAAGGATTGAGGCTGGGTATGATCGGAGATGGAGTGAGGAGCTAAAGGTGGTGGGCCAGAGCAGGCGAGGCAGCGGCGGTGGTCCCCCCGGAGGCATCGACGGTAAGAGCGGGAGGTGGCACGATTCCTTTTTTTATTTAAAACTGACCAAGGGGGTGGAGGATTAAAAAAGGGGGAGAGGGTTTTAAGGGAAATTTATATATATTAAATTATTATTTTCCATTCAACTCCAAAGAGCTTGACTTTCTATTTCGAACTCCGAACGAGACCCAATGAGTGTCGCGCACAGCTAATTACCCCCATTCCGAACACAATGAGATATGTTTCGTAACCCAATTCGGCTGTTACGATTTGATTCCGTTAAATTTAAAATACAAATCAATATATTTTAAATTCGAACGCACATTTTAATTTACCGAGGCCACATACAGACATCAAAATTTTCCAAAAAAATAAATCTGGCTATGTTTTGACGATACAGTCCTAACATAACTAATTTCATCAAATTTGGAGACCGTTTGAAAAACAGTCATTTTCCAGTCGGTTAAATTCAAACTAAGTTGACCAAACACATTTAAATCCCCCACGCTCGCATATTGATTCAAAAAATTATGAAAATTGGAAACTAGCAATAGCTTGACATTCTGGATCCAAGAAAAGTGGTCTCGTTGAAAATGGAGGTCGTTTGCAAAATTGCAATTTTTAAGGGCTATATATTATGTAAATTCCATAGCGGCTACTCTGAATTTTCCACTGGACATAACTTTTTATCCCTGCTATGAAATCTAGATTATTCACATTCGTTGGAAAGATATTTTCAAAAAGATTCAAATATTTCTGGTTTTACAAAAATTCGGTTTATTTTGAATCTTGTACATTCATTTGAAATTTGAAATCGAATTTTCAAAATACCGCGCCATTTTCAATTCCTTTTAAAATTAAAATAAATATTTATATTCTAACTTCGATTTAAATAAATTTATATGTTCTAATTCTATTAAAAATAAATTTCTAGTCGTTATTATTTAAAATAATTCATTTTAAATATGCAAAATTCATTAAAATTGCGAAAATAAAAATTTTAAATTGGTTCTGATTTTCTAGGTTGTTACAAATGCTCTGAACACCACTTTAAGCTTCAATACAGAATCCTGCCCAATAAATAAATATCTGTAAAATAAACTACTCAATTGCTAGTGTGGAAAATAGAGGCACCCGAGTTTGCAAGGTAAAAGCGAACTAAAGGTCAATCGGTGGACTGGTGTGAGAAACAATACATTTAAAATTAACATATATAAATAATAAGTAAAATCACAGGACCACACTGCTAACACGGAACGGGTTTACCCCATGAATGCCAGTGTATAAACAACAAACAGTAATAGTGATATGGATCTACTATGCATTAATCAACATGCAATATCCCAATCTACCCATTTAGATTAATCATCACACTTAGATTTTCCCAATCTACTTCAATTTACAGAAATTATTCCTTTGGACTTTATTTCCCGATTTCTATTTCAAATCATTTGAAATACATATCTAACTTTTATATCAAAGTATATCTAACTTTTATATCAAAGTTGATTTCACTACGGGATCTCAAACCAAATCATTTGGAAATATGAATTCCAAATCATAAAAATGCATACAAACAAGTATGCAACCAAATATCGGGAATCTTCCCTTAGACAAGGCAATAAGCGCACCTCCAACTCGATATATATATATATATATATATATATATGTGTGTGTGTGTGTGTGTGTGTGTGTGTGTGTGTGTGTGCACTTCACACGCATGGAGCAGGCTACATTGCTGACCACTCACCCTAAGGCACTTGATCCAACCCATACTTTTAGTCGCTCTCGGGTCACCTAATCTTTAACCACATACTTGCTAAACCATTTTATATCCCAAAGTGGGGAACATCATTTCACAACATAATAATCACAAGTATTTTCAAATTATAGTACTTCACATCGGCAATTCACACATATGATCAGTCACTATTAATCACATAAAATTTGAGTTCGTACGTCTCAAAGAAGGGTGCTAAGTAAGAGAATAAATTCTCCGATACCAAACAGATACATCATTAATAGCAACTAGTTGAATATGTGATGAACTACAATGTAAAACCATAATACATTTTCAAATCATTCTGAAATCATCAGGTTTTAGCCTTGGAAATCCTTTCTGTTTTATAAAACATTTATAGAACATTCCCTGTCCAAAATCGGGAATACATTTCTTTTCAGTTAAGAAAAATATCATTTCAAAATCATTTATTAAATTTGAAATGAACACAACAACATCGCTACACATCTCATAGTCAAATCGTGAAGTGTTTCACTAGATGTTAGCATACCAATATTTTTATCCAACCCAATGCTAAATTTAAACGCATATTTTGCTCATAAACCGGTCGAGCACAATCCAAACAATCAATCAATCACAATCAATATCAACAACCAAGTAAATTTGGTTCAGTCACGTTTCATGTTATGCATAATTTAATTACCATTTATATATTCACAGTCTAGTTAAAGATTTATTCAAACTCCAATTGGTTTTAATCCCATAAATCATTTCATATTGATTGTTCAATTTTATGGAAATTAATCCTGCTTTTACTCGGGTTAAAGAACTAATGTCATTTAATCACAGTTCATGACAAACCCAAAATCCAATTCGATATAAATATAAGGCTCATAATAGAAATTATATCAGCATATATTTAGTATCAAATTATAAAACCAACAGATATCGTATTGGAATAACGATATCAATATCTTCCAAATTCCCACAACAATATCCGTATAATCACGGAATCCAATATCAAAATATTCCGAAGATTATTTCTACTCTAGTCCATTCTAATTTATATATTAGAAATTTCTGGTTACATTTAAAACCCTTTCAAATCCAATTTATTTATTTAAAAATTATTAGATTATTAATCTAGTTAATAACTAGTTCAATTTGATAAAAATAATTTTTTATCTTCACAAATGTGGAATTTTTCATCCAAATCATTTATTATGATTTTACACAAATTATCAATTTTTTTAATAATTTTATTAAGGCCTGTACAGTCGATTTCCATGAATGGTCATCGAACTGCATTTATGTAATAACCCGGAAATTCTGGCGAGTTTAAATTTTTTATTTTGGCAATTTAAGCGAGTTTTGAATATTTAAAACAGATTATTTTAAATAGTATCGACGAGAAATTTATTTTGAATATAATTCCAACGTATATATTATATACGCCGTCGTTAGAATATAAATATTTATATATAATTATAAATAGAATTGAAAATGGCGCGGTAGTTCGATAATTCGATTTCAAACTTCAATTGAATGTACCGGGTGCAAAATAATCCGAATTTTAGTGAAACCAAAAACATTAGGATCTATTTGATAATATCTTTCCAACGAATCCGACAAATCGAAATTTCAAAGCGGGAATCAAAAGATATGTCCAGTTGAAAATTCTGAATAGTCGCTATGGAATTCAGGCCCTTAAAAATGGACATTTTGCAAACGACCACGGATTTCGACGAAACCACTTTTGTTGGGTCCGTGATGTAAGGTTATTGCTAGATTCCAAATTTCATAATTTTTCGAATCAGTGTGTGAGCGTGGCAAAAGAAAACGCATTTGACCGGTTTTAGTTGATTTTAATCGATTGGAAATTGGCCATTTTTCAAACGGTCTCAGAATTCGACGAAACTAGTTTTGTTAGGCCCGTATCATAAATACGAAGCTAGAAAATATTTTTCGAGAATTTTTCTAGTTAGTATGTGACCCCGGTAATTCGAAATGTACGTTTAAAATTCAATATAGTAATTTAAATGTAAATTCAACGGAAACTAATCGAAACGATCACATCAGCTTGCGATACATATCCCATTGTGTTCGGAATGGGGATAAAACGTTATGGACGACAGGCGGTGGGCCTCGTTTAGGGGTCGTATGTAAAAGTCAACTTCTTACAAATTAAAAAAAAAATTCTCTCTCCCTCCCCTTATTTCTCTCTGCCCCCCCCCCCCCCCCCCGTTCGTTTCATTTCAAAACAAAATCAAAAAAAAAAAAGAACGCTGCTCCAGATCGACGGCCGCCTCCCACCGCCCTACCCTCCATCGCGTTAGCCGCCACCCTCCCTGACTTCGCCGTCGACCTCCCCAGCAAGTCCGACCTCCCCTCGCTCTTCCTCCCTCGCATCGATTCCAACCACCCCAAAACCCTAAAAGCCCTGGCGCCAACCCCCCCTGCGACTGTAGCGCCGCCTCCTCCCCATATCCGACCACCTCCAGTGCCTCTTCCGCCCCTGCTGACTCCGACCGATCCGCCCCTAGCCCTCTCCGATCTCTTTCATCCCTCTCTACCCTTCAAAACCCGCCCAAATCAGTCCAGCGTTGCCATAGTGGGACCCGCCATCGCCTCCAGCTGCTGCTCCACCCTACAACTCGCGATTTACGGAAAAATGTGAGTTTTATACATATATATTTAGTTTAAATAAATTTAGAAAGTAAATACAAAAAGGTTCGATTTTTGATTAAAGAAAAAAGGGGATTTCTTTGATCTATTAAATCTATGACTTTTTAACTTAGAAAAGATAAGATTTTTATATAGGAAAGGGTCAGATTTTTTAACACTATCAAGAATAAAAATTGGATTTTTATTTATATGAACAGCAGATAAAAATGTGATCTTTGTAATGTAAACATCGAAATAAAAATAGAATTTTTATTATGAAGTTAGATTTATAAAAATATGATTATTATCATGAAGGGAAATAAAAATTAGATTTTTATATATATGATGTAGCGAATTAAAAATATGATTTTTGTATAATAGGGAATATAAAAATGTGATTTTTATATATGTAGTGGATACGGGCAACGAAGGTGGCAAAGATGCGATAACGACGAAGACTTCTACCAAAAGAAGAGTCAAGATGTTTGGATAGCTTTCGGTGAGAACTTCTCACTCTAAATTTCTTTTTCTAGTTATATATATATACACACTAGGATGCAGACGGTGCTTAGTAGCACCCGACACCCGTCATCCACAGACCATGGATGGCTTGTTTGTTAAATTGTTTAGATGTGTAGTTGGTTAGTTCATTTGGTTTGAATTGAATTGTTTGGTGAAATGAAATTGATTTGATTGATGTGTGAATGGCGTGGGCCTTCACTAGACCTGGGATAAGGCTAGGCCTCGTCCCGTTTCTAGTATCGTGCCGTTATGCCGCCGAAATTTTCTAAGATATGTTAGAAAAATAAAAATATCATTTTATTGAATAAATGAACCGAATAGAATATTCATAGTTTGAATAAAATATTTTAGTCGTTAAAAATATAATTTTTAACGTGAATGTGAATAAATAAATATTAATTTACAAACCGGACGGTTTGTTTATGTACACCTATTTGAAAGACATTGATTGGGACGATAAATTTTACACATCGCCCAATTGCACAAATAAAATATGTGTTTGATTGTTTGAAACTCCACACGGGTGTTGGGATGAAATTTGAAGTTCACTCATCCTGATTGATTGAATATGTCGATCGATTGATTGACAGGCTGTTATAAGCGTTAGATATCTATATTTGATGCTTATACAGTGTAGTGCACTTTGGTTGATGGTTGATTATTTTTCAATGCTATGATATACATGTGTTGTATGAAAATCCATATAATTAACTTTATATGGTAATTGATTGGGCCTCATTCCAATTTAGAAAATAAAGAATTTTATAAAATAAAAGTTCATGTGTTGACTTTACTCATCCGTTGAGATTAGTCATGTGTTGAACGAAATATTTTAACAATAAAATTTATACCCTTGTCACTATAAAATAAAAGTTCATGTGTTGACCGTACTCATCCGTTGAGATTAGTCATGTGTTGAACGAAATAATTTAACAAAAATAGTCACACGTGGACAGTACTCATCCGTTGAGATTAGTCGTGTGTTGACAAAAATAAATATTCATTTGTTGAATAGAATATTTGAAAATAGAAATGTATGAAGCCGTGTTGGTTAGATTGACGCCATTTGGAGGTGAATGATATTTATACCGATTTATTCATTTCGAAATGAATATTGAAAAACGATTTCGAAATGAATATTGAAAAACGATTTCGAAACGAATATTGAAAAACGATTTAAAAATGAATATTAAAAAGTGATTTCGAAATCGAATATTTTGAAATGAAAATTGAATTTCAATTGAATATATAACGATTTTGAAATTGAATTGAATAGAAAACCAATTTGAATTAAATCGAATAGAAAACGATTTTTAAATTGAATTGAATTGAAAACGAATTCAAATTGAATGGAAAACGAATTCAAATTGAACTGAAAGCAAATTGAATTGAATTCAAATTGAATTGAAATTTGAATTGAATAGAAATGAATTTTAAAACGAATTTATAAAGAAGAATTCAATTTTGCATTGAATTGAAATAGAGGTTGAAATTGTTTTTGAAACGAATTTAAAACTATTTATATAATTCGTTTTAAATAGAAATCGACGAAATATATATTATATATATTATATATATAATATAATGGCCTGAATAGAACGCGCCGGGCCACGGCAGTTCGCGAATATCGACCATTTATTTCAAACGGACATTACGGGAGATCCGACCGTCGGATTCTCCTAAAACCGGAACCGTTGGGTTCGTATCGAAAAGTGCTTTCTAACGAATAATAGAAATTTGAAATCTAACAGTTGGATTTGGAGATACGTCCAAATCAAATTTGAAAAAGGTCGTTGTAAGTGCAGTTCGATGGCCATTGATGGAAATCGACTGTACGGGCCTTGATAAAATTATTAAAAATAATAATAAATTGTGTAAAATCATAAGAAATGATTTGGGAAAAATTGGGATGAAAAACTCCATATTTGAAAAGATAAAAATAGATTTTTATCGAAATGAACTAGTTGAACTAGAATTATAATTCTATTTATTTTTAAATAAATAAATTGAATTTAAAAAGGGTTTTAAAAATAACCAGAATTTCCAATGATTGCATTGGAGTGGATTTGAATCGAAATTGTCTTCGGAATATTTCGATGTTGGAATTCGTGATTATACAGGTGTTGTTATGGAAATTTGAAAGATATATATTTATATCGTTATTTGCAATACAACATTTGTTAATTGTAGAATTTGTATTGAATATAAGCCGATATATTTTCTATTCAGAGCCTTGTATTGAATATCAAATGTGATTTGGGTTTGTCGTGAATGGTGTCTTCATTAACACTGTTCTTGAACCCTGTTGAGAAAAGATTAAATCTTTTTATTTAGATTTAATGAAGTGTACCAATTAAATAATATTTAATTGGAATTGAATTGATATTGATTTTTGGGTTTATCGTGAACAGTGTTTTTAAATAACACTTGTTCTTTAACGCGATAATTAATGGAATGATATTTTGGGTTCATCGTGAACAGTGTTTTTAAATAACACTTGTTCTTTAACCCGATAATTAATGGAATGATATTTTGGGTTCATCGTGAACAGTGTTTTTAAATAACACTTGTTCTTTAACCCGATAATTAATGGAATGATATTTTGGGTTCATCGTGAACAGTGTTTTTAAATAACACTTGTTCTTTAACCCGATAATTAAGGGAATGATATTTTGGGTTTACCGTGAACCGTGTTTTAAAGGACACTGATTCTTTAACCCAGTCAAAGATTAAAACTAAGTGGGGTTTTAATAAATCTTTAATTAGATTGAAATAATCGAAATGGAGTATCACCAGTTTTGCTCCAGGCGATAGTTAAATCTTTAATTAGATTTGAACGTGAAATGGTAATTGAATTTACCGATAACACCGGGGTGTTAGATATGAAGTATTACCATTTTTACTTCATGGGATGAATAGGTTGGGATTGGGAAATTAAAACAAATGATTACTTCGGTAAGGTTCGTTAATCCCGACTAGTTGAATGGATATTCAAAAGTAGATTAAAGAATAAATTAAAGAATTTTATCTTGGATAAAATTAATGGGAACCTTTCCCTATGAATGGGAAATTTAGAAACTAACTGTCGGTTAGCTAAGTAGAATGGTTTTCTGGATATTGATCTGATGTTGGTTTCGGCCTTCGGGGTTAATATTTGGGGAATTATTCTCTTGATTAATTTACGGTTAGTGACTGATGAATTAGAATGAGGCGTATGTTGTGTTTGTGTAACACTTATTTAAAATATACGCGAGTTATTCGGAAAGACCGGATTTATCCCATTTTGAATAACTGATATGACGATAAGTCGAAGATGAAGACGATGGTCGAAGACCGGAAGTGTTCACGTCGTTTGGGTGATTACTGATGATCTTGATTGGGCTGTACACCCAAGAAGATAGAAACAGTTGGTGATCGTCCCGACGTACTTGGAGATCAATGGATATGCGGGGTACTAGGTGCCTCCGGTTTCGTTCAGACCCAGAACGGACTTGTAAATGGACTGTGTGCCTGACATTAGATTTTAGTCCGTGTGATTGATCTCTATTAAATATATATCTGTTTGGCGGCGGAGAATTTATTCCCTTTCTTAACGCCCTTCTCTGAGACGTACGAGCTCAGAGGTTATATGTTGATGGATATCAAACGCATGGAGTGAATTGCCTGTGTGGCATGCCTAAGTGGCAAATGATCAAGGCTTCTGTTGAAAAGCAAAGTCTTGTGGTTGATGATTGAAGCACGGCCTTTGTGGCATAGCTTTGTGTAACGTTTACTTCGCGAGCTTCACACCCGGTATGAACCAGAAACGGGAGAGGACATCAGGGAGGATCTTTGTTTCTTTCTATCTAGAAGTGGCGTCAGTGGTTTTACACGCCCTGACGAGTTTGACTTATGTGGTTGTTGCTGTTGCGAGGCGCCTCGGTTAGATCGGGCGATCCGGGTCCGATGGAGCCATTCGTTGGCTCATTTACGCCCCAAAGGGCGGAGAGACGTAGTGTTCAGGCATAATAATCCACATCAGTGGACCGGCCCTGACGATCCAAGGCCCACCTGAGTTTGGGTCCTGAGACATGGGCTAGATTGTCTCGAATCGGTTGAGGACTATCTTTTGCCTCGGTTCATAGACGGAAATCCAATTTCCAAATACGTGACATTTGCGGTTTTAACTGTAGGACTAGTACGGCGACATGATATATGGTACCCATGCCGCCTATGATTGATACTTATGATTTGAAGTTGTTTTACACACTATGCACTTATTATAGTATCAAATGATTTGTTTTAAACGTATCAAGCATTCTTTGGCTGTTATAAGGGAAAACCCTATCCCCCAGCTTGCGTTGCATTGTGTGATAGGACCTGGGTCTTATAACAGCTTCATTTTTCTTTATTTAGCATTGCGCTGTTTGTTTTATGCACTGGTATTCTTGGGAGGAAACCCATTCCGTGTTATACGGCGTGGTCTCTTGATTTACCGAACTTTAAAAATAAAGATTAACTGTTTTTGTTCTCACACCAGTCACATGACTGACCTGGAGTTTATTATTTTAACCTAAACTCTGGGTGCCCCTATTTTCCTCACGGGCAGCTAGTAGTTTTGGTTTTGCAGATTTATATCCACAGGATCCTGGTTTACAGCTGGAACGATATCCGGAAAGCTTTGTATCCGTATATCTACTTCTAGTTGTGCATTGTATTAATTTCCGCTGCTAAGTATTTAAATGTAATTTAAATCTCTGATATTTCTGTGTAATATTCATTTATACTCTGTATATTCTTGTAATCTGATGCATTGTTGTAATATACAATGAAATGTTCTTTCGTCTGCGTTTTGTTGTGGTTTGTTCTCGAACTATCCGCTCTTTCCTTCACGGGGAAATTTCAGGTTTTTACAGTTGGTATCAGAGCTTTGGTTTACAAAGCTCAGAGAACAAGACACATTGGAACCATATGAAAGAATTCATCAGAAATTGGATTAGTAAAATCCAATAAGAATGACTCGTTAGAGATAGGATCAGTAGTATCCTAGAACGAGTGTGAAGAGTATATTTTTAAAATGAAAAAAAATTTTGTTTCGAAAATTTAAATCAATTATTCGTATTTGATTATTTATTTATATTGATTAGGACAGTCCAGTATATAAAGATTTTTCATATACACCTTGCAAACGTGTATTTGAAGTTTTAATATACTGGATAGATATCGAATTACACTCTAATCGCCCGGAGATGATTTTGATGATGGAGCTCCATCATTAGTATTTATATTCGAGTGACGAACGTGTAGTATCTATTTATCTCCTATTGACTGGTGTGAGAACCAAAAACTAGGTAGGGCTTATTGTAGTGATTTGGCATCAAAAATCTGATTTTTGACTATATATCAAAATTATGAATTTGAAAAGCTTATCAACTAATTGATTGATGGTTGTGTAGTTGATTATTGGTTGATTAATTAAGATGTTGAACCTTTAACCAAATTGAACCAAATATTGAGTTATAATTGAAATTAGGTCGCATTTTCTTGCATATACATGTACTTACATTGAACAGGTCATAGCAAGGAGGCTAGAGCAGAGAATAAAATTTGTTTGCCTGACAAATAGGTACATGTTTACTACATAATTTACTGTTTTGTTTGGGTGATGATGATTTTATGAGCCTATTGGCTAACCGCTTGGCTTTTTCTTTTTCTTTTTGAAATCTGAAGGACCGGGGAAGCTATTTGAAATTCCCCGATGCTCCCGGTGCAGGGGAGGTTATGGCGAATTTTTTCGAAAATTTAGGGTGTTAGCCAAATTTTTGAAAATTTGAAAATTCTCAGAAACTGAAAAGTTGGAGAATGGAAGCCGGATCGAACGTAGAGTTGATTAATCAAACCACTTTCGACTTTGTTCCTTTTCGGGGACGAAAAGTTTTAAGTGGGGGAGATTGTAATAACCCGGAAATTCTGGGCCAGTTTAAAATTTTTATTTTGGCAATTTTAGCGAGTTTTGAATATTTAAAATATATTATTTTAAATAATATCGACGAGAAATTTATTTTGAATATAATTCGAACGTATATATTATATACGCCGTCGTTAGAATATAAATATTTATATATAATTATAAATAGAATTGAAAATGGCGTGGTAGTTCGATAATTCGATTTCAAACTTCAATTGAATGTACCGGGTGCAAAATAATCCGAATTTTAGTGAAACCAAAAACATTAGGATCTATTTGATAATATCTTTCCAACGAATCCGACAAATCGAAATTTCATAGCGGGAATCAAAAGATATGTCTAGTTGAAAATTCCGAATAGTCGCTATGGAATTCAGGCCCTTAAAAATGGACATTTTGCAAACGACCTCGGATTTCGACGAAACCACTTTTGTTGGGTCCGTGATGTAAGGTTATTGCTAGATTCCAAATTCCATAATTTTTCGAATCAGTATGTGAGCGTGGCAAAAGAAAACGCGTTTGACCGGTTTTAGTTGATTTTAATCGATTGGAAATTGGCCATTTTTCAAACGGTCTCAGAATTCGACGAAACTAGTTTTGTTAGGACCGTATCGTCAATACGAAGCTAGAAAATATTTTTTGGGAATTTTTCTAGTTAGTATGTGACCCCGGTAATTCGAAATGTACGTTTAAAATTCAATATATTGATTTAAATGTAAATTCAACGGAAACTAATCGAAACAATCACATCAGCTTGCGATACATATCCCATTGTGTTCAGAATGGGGGTAAAACGTTATGGACGACAGGCGGTGGGCCTCGTTTAGGGCCGTATGTTAAAGTCAACTTTTTACAAATTAAAATAATAAAAAAAATATTCTCTCTCCCTCCCCTTATTTCTCTCTGCCCCCCCCTCCGTTCGTTTCATTTCAAAACAAAATCAAAAAAAAAAAGAACGCTGCCCCAAATCGACGGCCGCCTCCCACCGCCCTTCCCTCCATCGCGTTAGCCGCCACCCTCCCTGACTTCGCCGTCGACCTCCCCAGCAAGTCCGACCTCCCCTCGCTCTTCCTCCCTCGCATCGATTCCAACCACCCCAAAACCCTAAAAGCCCTGGCGCCAACCCCCCCTACGACTGTAGCGCCGCCTCCGGCCCATATCCGACCACCTCCAGTGCCTCTTCCGCCCCTGCTGACTCCGACCGCTCCGCCCCTAGCCCTCTCCGATCTCTTTCATCCCTCTCTACCCTTCAAAACCCGCCCAAATCAGTCCAGCGATGCCATAGTGGGACCCGCCATCGCCTCCAGCTGCTGCTCCACCCTACAACTCGCGATTTACAGAAAAATGTGAGTTTTATACATATATATTTAGTTTAAATAAATTTAGAAAGTAAATACAAAAAGGTTCGATTTTTGATTAAACAAAAAAGGGGATTTCTTTGATCTATGAAATCTATGACTTTTTAACTTAGAAAAAATAAGATTTTTATATAGGAAAGGGTCAGATTTTTTAACACTATCAAGAATAAAAATTGGATTTTTATTTATATGAACAGCAGATAAAAATGTGATCTTTGTAATGTAAACATCGAAATAAAAATAGAATTTTTATTATGAAGTTAGATTTATAAAAATATGATTTTTATCATGAAGGGAAATAAAAATTAGATTTTTATATATATGATGTAGCGAATTAAAAATATGATTTTTGTATAATAGGGAATATAAAAATGTGATTTTTATATATGTAGTGGATACGGGCAACGAAGGTGGCAAAGATGCGATAACGACGAAGACTTCTATCAAAAGAAGAGTCAAGATGTTTGGATAGCTTTCGGTGAGAACTTCTCACTCTAAATTTCTTTTTCTAGTTATATATATATATACACACTAGGATGCAGACGGTGCTTAGTAGCACCCGACACCCGTCATCCACAGACCATGGATGGCTTGTTTGTTAAATTGTTTGGATGTGTAGTTGGTTAGTTCATTTGGTTTGAATTGAATTGTTTGGTGAAATGAAATTGATTTGATTGATGTGTGAATGGCGTGGGCCTTCACTAGACCGGGGATAAGGCTAGGCCTCGTCCCGTTTCTAGTATCGTGCCGTTATGCCGCCGAAATTTTCTAAGATATGTTAGAAAAATAAAAATATCATTTTATTGAATAAATGAACCGAATAGAATATTCATAGTTTGAATAAAATATTTTAGTCGTTAAAAATATAATTTTTAACGTGAATGTGAATAAATAAATATTCATTTACAAACCGGACGGTTTGTTTATGTACACCTATTTGAAAGACATTGATTGGGACGATAAATTTTACACATCGCCCAATTGCAAAAATAAAATATGTGTTTGATTGTTTGAAACTCCACATGGGTGTTGGGATGAAATTTGAAGTTCACTCATCCTGATTGATTGAATATGTCGATCGATTGATTGACAGGCTGTTATAAGCGTTAGATATCTATATTTGATGCTTATACAGTGTAGTGCACTTTGGTTGATGGTTGATAATTTTTCAATGCTATGATATACATGTGTTGTATGAAAATCCATATAATTAACTTTATATGGTAATTGATTGGGCCTCATTCCAATTTAGAAAATAAAGAATTTTATAAAATAAAAGTTCATGTGTTGACTGTACTCATCCGTTGAGATTAGTCATGTGTTGAACGAAATATTTTAACAATAAAATTTATACCCTTGTCACTATAAAATAAAAGTTCATGTGTTGACCGTACTCATCCGCTGAGATTAGTCATGTGTTGAACGAAATAATTTAACAAAAATAGTCACACGTGGACAGTACTCATCCGTTGAGATTAGTCGTGTGTTGACAAAAATAAATATTCATTTGTTGAATAGAATATTTGAAAATAGAAATGTATGAAGCCGTGTTGGTTAGATTGACGCCATTTGGACGTGAACGATATTTATACCGATTTATTCATTTCGAAATGAATATTGAAAAACGATTTCGAAATGAATATTGAAAAACGATTTCGAAATGAATATTGAAAAACGATTTTGAAATGGATATTGAAAAACGATTTCGAAATGAATATTGAAAAACGATTTAAAAATGAATATTGAAAAGTGATTTCGAAATCGAATATTTTGAAATGAAAATTGAATTTCAATTGAATATATAATGATTTTGAAATTGAATTGAATAGAAAACCAATTTGAATTAAATCGAATAGAAAACGATTTTCAAATTGAATTGAATTGAAAACGAATTCAAATTGAATGGAAAACGAATTCAAATCGAATTGAAAGCGAATTGAATTGAATTGAAATTTGAATTGAATAGAAATGAATTTTAAAATGAATTTATAAAGAAGAATTCAATTTTGCTTTGAATTGAAATAGAGGTTGAAATTGTTTTTGAAACGAATTTAAAACTATTTATATAATTCGTTTTAAATAGAAATCGACGAAATATATATTATATATATTATATATATAATATAATGGCCTGAATAGAACGCGCCGCGCCGCGGCAGTTCCCGAATTTCGACCATTTATTTCAAACGGACATTACGGGAGATCCTACCGTCGGATTCTCCTAAAACCGGAACCGTTGGGTTCGTATCGAAAAGAGATTTCTAACGAATATTACAAATTTGAAATCTAACGGTTGGATTTGGAGATACGTCCAAATCAAATTTGAAAAAGGTCGCTGTAAGTGCAGTTCGATGGCCATTGATGGAAATCGACTGTACAGGCCTTGATAAAATTATTAAAAATAAAAATAAATTTTGTAAAATCATAAGAAATGATTTGGGAAAAATTGGGATGAAAAACTCTATATTTGAAAAGATAAAAATAGATTTTTATCGAAATGAACTAGTTGAACTAGAATTATAATTCTATTTATTTTTAAATAAATAAATTGAATTTAAAAAGGGTTTTAAAAATAACCAGAATTTCCAATGATTGCATTGGAGTGGATTTGAATCGAAATTGTCTTCGGAATATTTCGATGTTGGAATTCGTGATTATACAGGTGTTGTTATGGAAATTTGAAAGATATATATTTATATCGTTATTTGCAATACAACATTTGTTAATCGTAGAATTTGTATTGAATATAAGCCGATATATTTTCTATTCAGAGCCTTGTATTGAATATCAAATGTGATTTGGGTTTGTCGTGAATGGTGTCTTCTTTAACACTGTTCTTGAACCCTGTTGAGAAAAGATTAAATCTTTTTATTTAGATTCAATGAAGTGTACCAATTAAATAATATTTAATTGGAATTGAATTGATATTGATTTTTGGGTTTATCGTGAACAGTGTTTTTAAATAACACTTGTTCTTTAACCCGATAATTAATGGAATGATATTTTGGGTTCATCGTGAACAGTGTTTTTAAATAACACTTGTTCTTTAACCCGATAATTAATGGAATGATATTTTGGGTTCATCGTGAACAGTGTTTTTAAATAACACTTGTTCTTTAACCCGATAATTAATGGAATGATATTTTGGGTTCATCGTGAACAGTGTTTTTAAATAACACTTGTTCTTTAACCCGATAGTTAAGGGAATGATATTTTGGGTTTACCGTGAACCGTGTTTTAAAGGACACTGATTTTTTAACCCAGTCAAAGATTAAAACTAAGTGGGGTTTTAATAAATCTTTAATTAGATTGAAATAATCGAAATGGAGTATCACCAGTTTTGCTCCAGGCGATAGTTAAATCTTTAATTAGATTTGAACGTGAAATGGTAATTGAATTTACCGATAACACCGGGGTGTTAAATATGAAGTATTACTAGTTTTACTTCATGGGATGAATAGGTTGGGATTGGGAAATTAAAACAAATGATTACTTCGGTAAGGTTCGTTAATCCCGACTAGTTGAATGGATATTCAAAAGTAGATTAAAGAATAAATTAAAGAATTTTATCTTGGATAAAATTAATGGGAACCTTTCCCTATGAATGCGAAATTTAGAAACTAACTGTCGGTTAGCTAAGTATAATGGTTTTCTGGATATTGATCTGATGTTGGTTTCGGCCTTCGGGGTTAATATTTGGGGAATTATTCTCTTTATTAATTTACGGTTAGTGACTGATGAATTAGAATGAGGCGTATGTTGTGTTTGTGTAACACTTATTTAAAATATACGCGAGTTATTCGGAAAGACCGGGTTTATCCCATTTTGAATAACTGATATGACGATAAGTCGAAGATGAAGACGATGGTCGAAGACCGGAAGTCTTCACGTCGTTTGGGTGATTACTGATGATCTTGATTGGGCTGTACACCCAAGAAGATAGAAACAGTTGGTGATCGTCCAGACGTACTTGGAGATCAATGGATATGCGGGGTACTAGGTGCCTCTGGTTTCGTTCAGACCCAGAACGGACTTGTAAATGGACTGTGTGCCTGACATTGGATTTTAGTCCGTGTTATTGATCTCTATTAAATATATATCTGTTTGGCGGCGGAGAATTTATTCCCTTGCTTAACGCCCTTCTCTGAGACGTACGAGCTCAGAGGTTATATATTGATGGATATCAAACGCATGGAGTGAATTGCCTGTGTGGCATGCCTAAGTGGCAAATGATCAAGGCTTCTGTTGAAAAGCAAAGTCTTGTGGTTGATGATTGAAGCACGGCCTTTGTGGCATATCTTTGTGTAACGTTTACTTCGCGAGCTTCACACCCGGTATGAACCAAAAACGGGAGAGGACATCAGGGAGGACCTGTGTTTCTTTCTAGCTAGAAGTGGCGTTAGTGGTTTTACATGCCCTGACGAGTTTGACTTATGTGGTTGTTGCTGTTGCGAGGCGCCTCGGTTAGATCGGACGATCCGGGTCCGATGGAGCCATTCGTTGGCTCATTTACGCCCTAAAGGGCGGAGAAACGTAGTGTTCAGGCATAATAATCCACATCAGTGGACCGGCCCTGACGATCCAAGGCCCACCTGAGTCTGGGTCCTGAGACATGGGCTAGATTGTCTCGAATCGGTTGAGGACTATCTTTTGCCTCGGTTCATAGACGGAAATCCAATTTCCAAATACGTGACATTTGCGGTTTTAACTGTAGAACTAGTACGGCGACATGATATACGGTACCCATGCCGCCTGTGAATGATACTTATGATTTGAAGTTGTTTTATACACTATGCACTTATTATAGTATCAAATGATTTGTTTTAAACGTATCAAGCATTCTTTGGCTTTTATAAGGGAAAACCCTATGCCCCGGCTTGCGTTGCATTGTGTGATAGGACCTGGGTCTTATAACAGCTTCATTTTTCTTTATTTAGCATTGCGCTGTTTGTTTTATGCACTGGTATTCTTGGGAGGAAACCCGTTCCGTGTTATACGGCGTGGTCTCTTGATTTACCGAACTTTAAAAATAAAGATTAACTGTATTAGTTCTCACACCAGTCACATGACTGACCTGGAGTTTATTGTTTTAACCTAAACTCTGGGTGCCCCTATTTTCCACACGGGCAGCTAGTAGTTTTGGTTTTGCAGATTTATATCCATATGATCCTGGTTTACAGCTGGAACGATATCCGGAAAGCTTTGTATCCGTATATCTACTTCTAGTTGTGTATTGTATTATTTTCCGCTGCTAAGTATTTAAATGTAATTTAAATCTCTGATATTTCTATGTAATATTCATTTATACTCTGTATATTCTTGTAATCTGATGCATTGTTGTAATATACAATGAAATGTTCTTTCGTCTGCGTTTTGTTGTGGTTTGTTCTCGAACTATCCGCTCTTTTATTCACGGGGAAGTTTCGGGTTTTTACAATTTACAGCGACCTTTTCCAAATTTAATTTGGACATAATTCCAAATCCAACTGTTAGATTTCAAATCTCTTGTATTCCTTGGAAAGATCTTTTCGATACGAACCCAATGGTTCCAGTTTTAGGAGAATGCAACGGTCAAATCTGCCGCAATGTCAATTCGAAGTCAATGGTCGAAATTCGCGGATGATCGCTACGCGGTGCGTTAAATTCCGGCCATTTGTGACAAAAAGGAATTTCATTCGATCCAAATCAGTCGCTAAACCGATTTAGACCGCTCGAAACACCTCATTGATTTGAGAACACGACAAAATAGAATGCAGATGGAAGAACATTTCATTGTCTATTACAACAACTCACCAGAATACAAGAATATACAAAGTATAAACAAATAATATACATCAGAAAAATATCAGAGATTACAATACATTACATAGCAACGGAAAATAATACAATACACAACTAGAAGAGATATACAGATACAAAGCTTTCCGGATATCATTCCGGCTGTAAACCGGGATCCAGTGAATATAAATCTATAAAACCAAAACTACTAGTTGCCCGTGTCAAAAATAAGGGCACCCAGAGTTTAGGTTAAAACAATAATCTCCAGGTCAGTCATGTGACTTGTATGAGAACTAAAACAGTTATTAATCTTTATTTTAAAGTTTGGTAAATCAAGGGACCACGCCGTATAACACGGAACGGGTTTCCTCCCAAGAATACCAGTGCATAAAACAACAGCGCAATGCTAAATAAAGAAAAATGAAGCTATTATAAGACCCAGTTCCCATCACACAATGCAACGCAAGCCGGAGGATAGGGTTTTTACCTTATAATAGACAAGAATGCTTGATACATTTAAAACAAATCATTTGATATTATTATAAGTGCATAGTGTATAAAACAACTTCAAATCATAAATATCAATCATAGATGGCATGGGTACCATATATCATGTCGCCATACTAGGCTCTACAATCAAAACCACAAATGTCACGTATTTGGAAGTTGGATTTCCATCCGTGAACCGAGGCAAAAGATAGTCCTCAACCGATTCGAAACAATCTACCCCATGTCTCAGGCAAGCGTGCAGACAAGCCTTGGAGCGACAGGGCCGGTCCACCGATGTGGATAAAAATTCCTAAACACTGCGTTTCCCCGCCCTTTGGGGCGTAGGTGAGCCAACTAAATGACTCCATCTGTTCGAGAACGACCGATATATCTGAGGCGCCTCGCAACAGCAACAACCACATAAGTCAAACTCTTCAGCGCGTGTAAAACCACTGACGCCACTTCTAACTAGAAGGAAACGCATTCCCTCCTTGAGGTCCTTCTCCCATTTTTGATTCACAACCGAGGTGCGAGGCTCGCGAATCAACGTTACACAAAGCTACGCCACACAGGCCGTGCTTTGATCATCAACCACAAGACTTTGCTTTTCAACAGAAGCCTTGATCCATTGCCACTTAGGCATGCCAAACAGGCAATTCCTTCCATGCGATGGATATCCATCAATATATAACCCCTGAGCTTGTACGTCTCAGAGAAGGGCGTTAAGCAAGAGAATAAATTCTCCGTCGCCAAACAGATATATATTTAATAGAAATCAATCACACAGACTGAAATCCAATGCAGACACACAGTCCATTTACAATTTCGTTCTGGGTCTGAACGAAACTGAAACACCCCACCTCCGTTAGGGTCACTCTCAAAGGGAAGACCCTAATTTTGGTGGAGGTTTATAAGTATAAGTCACAGATATACAAGACAGATATAAGAACACATATTTGTAAACAGCAGAAAAGCAGCAACTTTTATTTCATAAAAGTAAATACGTGTTACAACAACATCACCATGATTGTCTTACATCCTTTCAAAAAAAAACATAACACCTTCATAACTGTCTTGATTACATTATTTAAAGAAGCATAAAGAAAACATAAATAAACTGCAAAAGTCCCATAGTTGTTGTCCAAAGCCATAGTTCAAAACGAAAAGGTCCAAGCAATACATTCTTTCTCTTCAAGCTGGATATGAAGGCTGGTCAAGCTGCAGTATTCCCTCCCTGAGGACCTGGGGGGTGGGGGGGAACGGAAGAAAAGAAGACGAAAGAAAAGTAGAGTCAGACATAAAGCCTGAGTAAGTCTAGGACTATTCAGTCTATGAATAAAGAACTGGGTATGATAAGTATAAACAAGAAGCGGGAAAGCACTATAAACTTAGTTAAGTTGTCTAGGGTCAAATATACTATCGTACCCCATATTAATCTCTGATCCCATATAAACTAGTTCCCAACTGGCAACCCATAATCAGGGTGAAGTGATCCATTCTATGATGATCGGCTCCTACTCGCATAGTTACATGTGTCTTACGGCCCCCGATGTTGTAGTTACCTATGCTGGTCCCACCATGGGGTGTATCAAGTCCCATGGCGGCGGCCCAACACAACCTTAGAATGCACAGGTATGCTACTGGTGCCCAATGCCTTATTTTTCTGCGCCGGAGTGTGTGCACGCCCGCACCCCGTTAGTACCTACACTGCTACACCACCGCCGTCGATTTGACCTCTTACAATCATCCCAGTAATCGTGCCCCACCCTGCCTAGTTTCAGGGTATCATGATACACCTTATAGGGTTACTGCTGAAAAGGGTCCCCCGCTACTAGGTTTTCTATTTCTAGCCAACATGCTAAGTTGGTTAAGTGTTTTATAACCTAACCCCCAATCAGTCTGTTTAGTTAAGCATGTTCCATTTTGATTAAGTCTTTAGTTCACTTAATCCTAACAATCCTGACTCAGCCTTAATTTGTCTTATTAAAGCCTTGACCTCTCACATTAGACAGGTATTGTTGTGGCTGCCTGTTGCCGGTTGGTTCCGGGCAGTCTTACGCCACAACTCAGTCTAACCTCGGGTCCTTATTGGGCTCCATGTTTAACCTCCCACATTGGATAGGTATTGTTGTGACTACTGGACAGCCGGGCGGTTCCGGGCAGGTTTACATCACAACTCAATCCAACCTCGGGTTAAACACATCGTATGTTCTACATTTACATATTTTGTCTTTCTTCTTTATTTTCTTATATGTAAATATTTGCGGCCCATTATTCAAAATCAATTTAAGCTAATGGTGTAAAGGTTACACCAATCATGGGCCCAACCCATACTTGAATTTGGGCCCCTTTACTTTATATTTTTCATTTATTAATTAATTTGGCCCAACGCTATTTTCCCCCGCTTAATACGTTCGTTTATTATATATATGTTGGGCTTAGCCTTTTTAAGCCCAACTTAGCCACGTGAAAAAGGGGAGGCTTAAAGCGTGATTACATACACAAAAAGGGGAATGTGAACGCATGAACTTGCAACATAACGTTGGAACTACAAAATAGAAACTGGTGTACTTGCATAGTAGTAATGTATAATTTGTTCATAAAGCATAAGTGACATGAATCAAAGCATGTAAACTTGTAGTTAAGCTAAGAATCTAAATTGGATATCATTATTGACACATAGTCTTAACTACAACATAAACCTATATTCTTATTTAGGCATAATGTCAAACATAAGCAAATCATGTTCATAAGATTACTACATGTTTACAAAGGTGCTTACTTTTGTTACTAATACAAAAGTATAGTTCCACTAGAATTATTCCAACTTAATCATGATTTTTAAATCTATTCACATAACCATGGCACAAATATACTTATGCATAAATATTCCTAAACATGAAATCATGGTGTTTACTTTATTCAAGCGAACTTGCAAGTGGGGTTGTAAATCTAACCTAGCTATTATCATATAATTCTTGTTAACAATATAGGCCTAACATGTTTTTCAATTAGGCATAATATCAAACATAGCCTAGTCATATTCATAAGTTCACAAAAAGGCTTACTTTTGTTTTCTAGTACAAAAGTATGGCTTAATACATAGGTTGTGATACCAATTCCAACATAATTTCATATGAACCATAATACCCCAAATTTAATCTAATTACACAAAAAAAGTGATTTTATACAAAAATATACATCATGTCGGCATAATAGCAAAACCACATACTTGCATGAATCTCAATTAAACAATCATAAACATGTAGCTTCAACATGAATTACATACTTTGCGGATATCCAAACGTATACTTGCATAAAACTACCGCAAACATGTAGTTTTTATAATGAATAACATACTTTGCAAATATCCAATCGTATACTTGCATAAAACTACCGCAAACATGTAGTTTTTATAATGAATAACATACTTTTCGAATATCCAATCGTACACAACATTCCAAATCGATAAGAATCATAGTAACGCACAAATATGAATTACTTATCACCACAAGTCAAGTGTACAAACCAACACCGTTATTTGTTCATACCAGAATAATAATCTACTTACAATCGTGTGGCGAATTCTCCAATTCAGGAATTTGGAGATGCGACTCCTTTTGACGTAGGCGTTGATTTGATTTGTTTAAGTTGCTTTATGCTTTAGAATTTTCCTCCTAATCTTCTCTCAAATTGGTGGCTACTCCTAGTCGTTCCTCAGCAGCATGATGGCCTCGTTCTTATTTTTGAATGAATAGATTAGGTAGAGTCTAGGGTCATTTTTATAGAGTTTATGAACTGATTAGGACAATCGATGTTGCTTGGATTGATCGTAGCCATTCATTCGAAAGAGAGACCAATTAGAGCCTGCCACCTAGCCCTAGTGACAAAGCAAGCTTCTGAAAATCGACCAACATAGACTAGGCCAGCCAGGGTGGGCTGGGTTCGACCTGGCTCTGGACCAGGTCGACAGCCCTGTCGACATGGCCAGCCCAGGTCGACAGCCTAGTCGACCTGGGTGCCTTAGGCGGGAATTTTCCCGCCCTGGCCAATTGGGCCCGATTTTGAATTTTAAACTTGTTTTTCTGAGTAGTTTTCTTCTGTTTGAATTTTAAACTTAATTCAGAAACTTCCGGAGGCCATATCTTCTTCATACGGACTCGGTTTTTCGAAAACTCGGACTCTATCTCGCGTATTTTTCCGAGACGAACGCAATGGCGTATCCTGTTTCCCTTAGTTCTTTAATTTGAAATTAATTAAACTTTAATTCGTGAATTTCACAGTTATAGAATTCACGGGGTGTTACATTCTCCCCCACTTAAAAGGATTTCGTCCCCGAAATCTTCAAGTTAGGAGGAATGTATATCCTAACATCCAATCATCCATCTACTCATCCATCAAACCCGAGCATCCATTGTCCTTAAAAGACTTCTAATGCTTCATGATCATATGCGAAGTGTGTGTGTGTACATGTACTTATCCAATGCAAAATCAGGCGGTCTACTGATTCAGTTGACCTCCTTAATGCGAATTATGTAAGTGCCATGAATCCATTATGTATGCAAATTTTCCTATTCATGATTCTACATGAGTGCACAATCATTCATACAAATGCAACATCCATATGACAACACATTGAATGCAAACATATATGCATATGCAATATGAAGTGACTGAGCCGATCTAAAACCTAGATTGTGTGTGTATATGCAACCACGAGCAACCACTAGCAATCACTTGCAACCACTTGCAACCATCATCCATAACATGTTTCAATTACATGTTTTCATCCAAAGGGTTTCTACCTAAAAGATAAGGTCGAGGAAATATACATAAAAAGATAGATAAAAGCGCAACTTAAGGAAAAAGAAAGATCAAGGATGTATCCTCGAAAAGAAAAGGGTAGGCAGTGCGTATTCTAGCTTCAGTTTCCCAAGTCGCATCTCCCTCGGCGTCGCTCCACTGAACTTTGACGAGTTTGACTTCGCGGTTGCGTAGCTTCTTCACTTCCGTTCCTAATATGCGGGTTGGAACTTTTCTTATGGTTTCTTCGCGTTCCACTTCGGCCTCTTCGAGGATATTTGGCTCTACCACTTCAGCAGACTCATGTAGACATTTTCGGAGATGTGAAACATGAAAAACATTGTGGACTCCGGCCAGCTTCTCAGGTAGCTCTAATCTATAGGCCATTTTCCCAATTTTCTCAATGATAGGGAATGGCCCTACGAACCTTGGTGCCAGTTTTCCTGTGGTTCCAAAGCGAACAACGTTCCTTAGCGGAGATACCTTAAGAAAAACTCTGTCCCCAACCTCAAATTAAGGTCGGTTCTCCTCTTGTCGGCGTAGGACTTTTGTCTGTCTTGGGCCGTCTTCATCCTTCTTCATATTAAGTCTACTTTCTCTGAAGTCTCTCGGATCATATCTGGTCCAAGTATGAGCTTATCAGTAGACTCCCACCAACAAGTGGGCGATCGGCACGGTCTTCCATATAAAGCTTCGAAGGGCGCCATTCCGATGGTTGCTTGATAGCTGTTGTTGTAGGCAAATTCCACCAAAGGAAGGTGGTCTTCCCATGTCCCTCCGAATTCGAGGATGCATAGTCTTAAAAGGTCCTCCAAAACTCTGTTCACTCTCTCTGTTTGGCCGTTGGTTTGGGGAAGATAGGCTGTGCTCAAGCATAACTGCGTTCCTACTGCCTCTTGCAGACTACGCCAAAACTCACTGGTGAAGATGGGGTCTCGGTCACTAACAATGCTAGATGGTATTCCATGGAGTCGAACGATTTCCTTGAGGTAAAGTGATGCTAGGGATGAGGCAGTTCTTTTACTTTTGACAGGTAAAAAGTGGGCGCTTTTAGTAAGCCTATCCACTATTACCCAAATGCTAGTGTTGCCTCTCCTAGACCTAGGCAGCCCATCGATGAAGTCCATTGAGATGCTATCCCACTTCCACTGCGGGACCTCCAGAGGATGAAGTAGTCCGCCAGGCTTTTTCAGTCCCGCCTTAACCTGTTGGCACACCATACACTTAGAAACGAATTCTGCCACGTCCTTTTTCATGCCGTTCCAGAAGAAAGTCCTTTTTTTATCTTTGTACATTTTATCTCCGCCTGGGTGTATCGTCATCTTGGAGTGATGTGCTTCCTCGAGAACCTTCTATACTAAATCTTTTGTCCGTGGGACGCATAGTCTTCCGTCTCGCCTTAGCAAACCCTTATCGTCGATGGAGTATCTGTTGAGGTGACTTGAAGTCTCACCCCTGATTAGCCTATCAATCATTCCCACAAGCTGAGGGTCTTCGCGTTGCGTTGTCCCTACTGAATCCACTAAAGTTGGCCGTACTTCGAGAGATGCTAGCAAGCCTGGTACGAAATCGGAGGAGGGCCTAAAGTCGAAGCTGGCTATAAACTCTAGGCTTTGTCTTTCAACAAACAACGGGCTTAGGGTCAATTTCTTTCGGCTCAACGCGTCTGCCACTACGTTGCCTTTGCCTGGAGTATAGGAGATCTCGAAATCGTACGAGGCAAGAAACTCCATCCATCTTTGTTTCCTCAAGTTAAGATCTTTCTACGAGAAAAGATATTTCAACGATTTATGGTCAGTGTAAAGTTCGAACTTCTCACCTAGGAGATAGTGTAAAGTTCGACCTGGCTCTGGACCAGGTCGACAGCCCTGTCGACAGCCCTATCGACATGGCCAGCCCAGGTCGACAGCCCAGTCGACCTGGGTGCCTTAGGAGGGAATTTTCCTGCCCTGGCCAATTGGGCCCGATTTTGAATTTTAAACTTGTTTTTCTGAGTTGTTTTCTTCTGTTTGAATTTTAAACTTAATTTAGAAACTTCCGGTGGCCATATCTTCTTCATACGGACTCCGTTTTTCGAAAACTCGGACTCTATCTCGCGTATTTTTCCGAGACGAACGCAATGGCCTATCCCGTTTCCCTTAGTTCTTTGATTTGAAATTAATTATACTTTAATTCGTGAATTTCACAGTTATAGAATTCACAGGGTGATACAGAAAACCGGAGGCAGCTATTACTCCACAAATCCATCGATCTCCAAGTACGTCTGGACGATCACTAACTAATTCCCTCCTCTTGGGTCTACGGCCCAATCAAGATCATCAGTAATTATCCAAACAACGTGAAGACCTCCGGTCTTCAACCACCATCTTTTTCTTCGACTTATCGTCGTATCAGTTATTCAGAATGGGATAAACCCGGTCTTTCCGAATAACTCGCGTATATAATAAACAAGTGTTACACAAACACAACATAAGCCTCATTCCAATTCATCAGTCACTAACCGTAAATTAACAAGAGAATAATTCCCCAAATACTAACCTCGAAGGCCGAAACCAACATCAGATCAAACCAGAGAAACCATTCTACTTAGCTAACCTACATTTAATTTCTAAATTTCACATTCTTAGGGAAAGTTTCCCATTAATTTTGTCAAAGATAAATTCCTTGAATTTATTCTTTAATCTTCTTTTGAATATCGATTCAACTAGTCGGGATTAACGAACCTTACCGAAGTAATCATTTGTTTTAATTTTCCAATCCCAACATATTCATCCCATGAAGTAAAACTGGTCATACTTCATATCTAACACCACGGTGTTATCGGTAAATTCAATTACCATTTCACGTTTAAATCTAGTTACAGATTAAACTATCGCCTTGAGCAAAACTGGTGTAACTCCATTCTCGATCTTTTCAATCTAATTAAAGATTTATTAAAACTCCACTTAGTTTTAATCTTAAACTGGGTTAAAGAATCAATGTCATTTAAAACACGGTTCACGATAAACCCAAAATCACATCACATTTCAATCAGTCCCTAACCGTAAATTAGCAAGTGAGCAATTCCCTAAGTATTAACCCCGAAGGCCGAAACCAACATTAGATCAATACCCAATAAACCATTCAACTTAACTAATCTCCAGTTAGTTTCTGATTTTCTTAAATCAGTTGGGTCTAAGAACAGTATTATTGAAGATACCTTTCACGACAACCCAAAATCACATTCCATTAATTATCGGGTTAAAGAACAAGTGTTATTAAAAACACTGTTCATGATAAACCCAAAAATCAATAACAATTCAATTCCAATTAAATATTATTTAATTGGTACACTTCATAAAATCTAATTAAAAAGATTTAATCTTTTTCTCAACTGGGCTTAAGAACAGTGTTAATGAAGACACCATTCACGACAAACCCAAATCACATTTGGTATTAAATACAAGGCTCTGAATATAAAATATATCGGTTTATATTCAATATCAAATACTACGACCAACAAATATCATATTGGAAATAACGATATAAATATAACTTTCAAATTCCCATTACAATACCTATATCATCACGAAATCCAACATCGAAATATCCCAAAGACAATTTTGACTCAAATCCCTTCCAATTCAATTATTGGGAATCTTGGTTATTTTCAAAACCATTTCAAATCCAATTTATTTATTTTAAAAATAAATAGAATTATAGTTCTAGTTCAAAACTAGTTCATTTCGATAAAAATCTATTTTTATCTTTTTAAATATGGAGTTTTTCATCCCAATTCTTCTCAAATCATTTCTTATGATTTTACACAAATTATTACTATTTTTAATAATTTTATCAAGGCCCGTACAGTCGATTTCCATCAACGGCCATCGAACTGCACTTACAACGACCTTTTCCAAATTTGATTTGGACATAAGTCCAAATCCAACTGTTAGATTTCAAATTTCTAATATTCGTTAGAAAGCTCTTTTCGATACGAACCCAACGATTCCGGTTTTAGGAGAATTCGACGGTCGGATCTCCTGCAATGTCCATTTGAACTCAATGGCCGAAATTTACGAACTACCGCAGCGCGGCGCGTTCTATTCAGGCCATTATATTATATATATAATATATATAATATATACTTCATCGATTTCCTTTTAAAACGTATTTTATAAATCGTTTTAAATTCGTTTTCCAAATGATTTCAACTTCATTTCAAATTCAAATCAAAATTGAATTTTTCCTTATAAATTCGTTTTAAATTCATTTCAAATTGATTTCAATTCAAATCGATTTTCAGTTCAATTTCAATACGTTCTAAATTCAATTCAAAACGATTTCAATTCTATTCAATCTAATTCGAATTTCAATTCTATCCAGTTTAATTCGAATTTCAATTCTTTTCAATTTAATTCGAATTTCAATTCTATTCAGTTTAATTCGAATTTCAATTCTTTTCAATTTAATTCGAATTTCAATTCTATTCAGTTTAAATTGAATTCATTTCTATTCAATTTAATTCGAATTCATTTCTATTCAATTTCAATTCGAATTCATTTCAAAATATTTCAATTCGAATTCATTTCAAAATATTTGATTTTGAAATCACTTTCAATATTCATCATAAAATCGACAAAAATCCCATTCGTGTTAAAATGGCGTGTAACTACTTAACACGGCATCATACATTTCTATTTTCAAATACTCTATTTCAAATATTTCTTTTATTTCTTTTTCAAATGTTTCTATTCAGAAATGGAATGAGGCCCAATCAATTACCATATAATGTTAATTATATGGATTTTCTACAACACATGTACAAAATAACAACGATGAGTAATCAACAATCATCCAAAGTGCATTCCACACTGTATAAGCATCCAATATTAGTATTTAACGCTCATAACAGTATGTCCATCAATCGATCGACATACAGCTAATTATTGGGACTAGTGTATGCCATATATCATCCCAATACCCGTGTGGGGTTTTCAAACAATCAAACACAGATTTTATTTGTGCAGTTGGGCGATGTGTAAAATTTATTGTCCCAATCAATATCAGTCAAATGTGTGTATATAAACAAATCGCCTAAGTTGTTTATATTTATTTCATTTCAAGTACACGATAAAATTTTTATTTTCAACTATAAAATATTTTATTTCATTTCACATCTCATCACACAATCAACAACACATCAAAATCTAACAAACAAGCATACAAGCCGTCCATGGTCTGTGGACGACGGGTGTTGGGTGCTACTAAACACCGTCTGCATCCCAGTATATATTTTTAACTAGAAATTTAAATTAAAAGTAAGAAGTTCTCACCGAGGGATCCACTCCTCCAGTTTTATTTTTGAATTTCTGAACAGTCTGGATTTTCCCGTACTTCCAACATAGTCTTTGTCACGCTGTTCACATTTAAAAATCACATTTTTATTTCAATGCTAAAAAAAATTTCGCCTTTAACATTATAAAGATTTCATTTTGATAACGCTTCATATATATAAAAATCGAATTTTTATCTATATAAAAATCTCAACTTATATTTTAAACAGAGTCACTTCTTTATATTGTTAATTCGCTACAACACATATAAAGGTCGTATTTTTATGATCTCTATTATATAATAATAATAATCATATTTTCTCTTCGCTCTTCCGATAATAAAGATCATATTTTTAATCTCTTACATTAATAAAAATCATATTTTTATTATGCTACTATAATAAAAATTATATTTTTAATCTTTCTATAACATAAATTCATGTTTTTATTCTTTCTATATTATAAAAATCATATTTTCATTATCTCTACTTTATAAAAATATAGTCTTTCTCATGAATAAAAATCCTACTCTTTTTCTACAAACAAAACGCAATCTTTTTATTTTTTCAACTAAAAATCAGATTTTTACTTGCTAAAAATCTAAACTTTGTATAATTATAAATCTAAACTTCATATAATTATAAATTTAAACTGCTCTCTCTAATTAAAAATCAAGAAAAACTCAACTTTTCATTAAAAACCGGGTCTTCGTTGCCGGAGCAGATCCACCTCGACTGGAGGATGAGCGGCGCCATCAGCAGGTGGAAGGGGAGGCTGCAGCAGGTCGGAGGAGGGTTCAGAGGCGGTAGGGGTTTGTGGTGGTCTCGATTTTGGGATATAGGGTCTGGGGGTTTTGATGTCGGCCAGAGGATAGAGGGGTGGTGGCTGCTAAGGGGAGCAGGCGGAAGTGGGGAGCGGCGGACAGAGAGAGGCGGGCCCACGGGGACTAGCGACGGCTGTTTGGGCCATAGGGGCGTCGGGTTTTGGTAAGGTGTGCGGGTTCGTCTGAGAAGGGGTGAGCGTGGTCGAGGAAGGAGGCGGAGAGGCCGACGTCAAAGGGGGGCGAGGGGAGCGGAGCGCCGACGTCACGGCGGTGAGTGGCTGAGTGCGATGAAGTCTTCTATTTTTAATTAATCGATGGTTGACTGGAGGAAAGAGAGAGGATCTGGTGAGGTTTATAATAATTTATATATATTTATTTATTTCAAATTTCAAAAAGAAACTTTTATTTTCGAACTCGAAATCGAACCCACCACCTATCGTCCACAGCTAGTTACCCCCATTCCGAACACAATGGGATATGTATCGTAAGATGATTTGATCGTTTTGGTCAGTTTTCGTTTTAATCAAAATTTAACTCTATATATTGAATTTGAACGCACATTTCAATTTACCGGGGCCACATACTAACTAGAAAAATTCCCGAAAAATATTTTCTAGCTACTTATTGACGATACGGTCCTAACAAAACTAGTTTCAACTAATTCTGAGACCGTTTGAAAAATGGCCATTTTTCAGTCGATTAAAATCAACTGAAATTGGTCAAACGCGTTTTCCTTTGCCACGCTCACATATCGATTCGAAAAATGATGAAATATGAAACGTAGCAATAACTTGACATCACGGATCCAACAAAAGTGGTTTCGTCGAAATCCGAGGTCGTTTGCAAAATTTCCATTTTTCAGGGCCTGAATTCCATAGCAACTATTCAGAATTTTCAACTGGGCATATCTTTTGATTCCCGCTATGAAATTTCAATTTTTCGGATTCGTTGGAAAGATATTCTCAAATAGATGCTATTATTTTTGGTTTTACTAAAATCCGGTTTATTTTGCACCCGGTACATTCATTTGAATTTTGAAATCGAATTATCGAACTACCACGCCATTTTCAATTCCTTTTATAATTATATATAATTATTTATTTCTATCAACGACGTATATACATATATACATTCTAATTCTATTTAAAATAAATATTTTGTCGATATTATTTAAAATAATCCATTTTAAACATTCTAAATTCACTAAACTTGCCATAATAAAAATTTTAAATTGGCTCGGATTTCCGGGTTATTGCAATCTCCCCCACTTAAAACTTTTCGTCCCCGAAAAGTAACGAAGCCGAAAGTTGTTTCACAAATCAACTCAACTTTTGTTATTTTCATTACGGATTAAGTTCTTCAACTTTTCAGTTTCTATGAACTTTTCAAATTTTTCAAAAATTTGCCTAACACCCTAAATTTTCGAATTTTTTTGCCATAACCTCCCCTGCACTGGGAGCACCGGGAAAATCCCGAAATTGCCATACAGGCCCTCTGATCTCAAAAAGAAAAAAGAAGAAGCCAAGCGGGTAGCCAATCGGCTCATAAAATCATCATCACCCAAACAAAACAGTAATTTATGGTAAACATATACCTATTTGTCGGGCAAACAATTTTATTCTTTTACTCAAGCCTCTTTGCTATAACCTGTTCAATGTAAGTACATGTATATGCAAGCAAATGCAACCAAATTTCAATACAATTCCCTTTTTGGTTCAATTTCTCTACATGGTACAAATTTTAATTAATCAACCAATAATCAACAACACAACCATCAATCAATTAGTTGATTAGCTTTTCAAATTCATAACTTTGATACATAGTCAAAAATCAGATTTTTGATGCCAAATCACAACAATAAGCCCTATCTAGTTTCGGTTCTCACACCCGTCAATTGGAAATATATAGAAATCTCACTTTCGAAACTCGAAAATAAATACTAGCGATAGTGCCCCTTTACCAAAATTATCCCCGGGCACAAGCGTGTGATTCTATAACTATCCAATACATTAAAACTTCGAATAAACGTTTACAAGACATATATGCAAAATCTCTATATATTGGATTGTCCAAATTCATATAAATAAATTATCAAATACGAATAATTGATATATATTTTCAAAACAAAACTTGTTTTCAATTTTAAAAATATACTCTTCACCCTCGTTCTAGGATACTACTGATCCCATCTCTAACGAGTCATTCCATTGGATATTACTAATCCAATATCTAATGTATTCTTTCGTATGGTTCTAATGTGTCTTGTCCTCTGAGCTTTGTAAACCAAAGCTCTAATACCAACTGTGACGAAAAGGAATTTCGTTCGATCCGAATTAGTCGCTAAACCGATTTAGACCGCTCGAAACGCCTCATTGTTTTGAGAACACGACAAAATAGAACGCAGACGGAAGAACATTTCATTGTCTATTACCAAAAATCACCCGAATACAAGAATATACAGAGTATAAACAAATAATATACATCAGAAAAATATCAGAGATTACAATACATTACATAGCAGCGGAAACTAATACAATACACAACTATAAGATATATACGGATACAAAGCTTTCCGGATATCATTCCAGCTGTAAACCAGGATCCTGTGAATATAAATCTACAAAACCAAAACTACTATCTGTCTGTGTCGAAAATAAGGGCACCCAGAGTTTAGTTTAAAACAATAAACTCCAGGTCAGTCACGTGACTGGTGTGAGAACTAAAACAGTTATTAATCTTTATTTTAAAGTTCGGTAAATCAAGGGACCACGCCGTATAACACGAAACGGGTTTCCTCCTAAGATTACCAGTGCATAAAACAACAGCGCAATGCTAAATAAAGAAAAATGAAGCTATTATAAGACCAAGTTCCCATCACATAATGCAACGCAAGCCGGAGGATAGGGTTTTTACCTTATAATAGCCAAGAATGTTTGATACGTTTCAAACAAATCATTTGATACTATTATAAGTGCATAGTGTATAAAACAACTTCAAATCATAAATATCAATCATAGACGGCATGGTACCATATATTATGTCGCCATACTAGGCTCTACAATCAAAACCGCAAATGTCACGTATTTGGAAGTTGGATTTCCATCTGTGAACCGAGGCAAAAGATGGTCCTCAACCGATTCGAAACAATCTACCCCATGTCTCAGGCAAGAGCGTAGACAAGCCTTGGAGCGACAGGGCCGGTCCACCGATGTGGATTAAAATTCCTGAATAATGCGTTTGCCCGCCCTTTGGGGCGTAGTTGAGCCAACTAAATGACTCCATCGGTTCGAGAACGACTGATATATCCGAGGCGCCTCGCAACAACAACAACCACATAAGTCAAACTCGTCAGGACGTGTAAAACCACTGACGCCACTTCTAACTAGAAGGAAACACATGCCCTCCCTGAGGTCCTTCTCCCATTTTTAGTTCACAACCGAGGTGCGAGGCTCAAGAATCAACGTTACACAAAGCTACGCCAAACAGGCCTTGCTTTGATACTCAACCACAAAACTTTGCTTTTCAACAGAAGCCTTGATCCATTGCCACTTAGGCATGCCACACAGGAAATTCATTCCATGCGATGGATATCCATCAACATATATCCCCTGAGCTTGTACGTCTCAGAGAAGAGAGTTAAGCAAGAGAATAAATTCTCCGCTTCCAAATAGATAAATATTTAATAGAAATCAATCACACAGATTAAAATCCAATGTCAGACACAGAGTCCATTTACAAGTTCGTTCTGGGTCTGAACGAAACCGGAGGCACCTAGTACCCCGAAAATCCATCGATCTCCAAGTACGTCTGGATGATCACTAACTGATTCCCTCCTCTTGGGTGTACGGCCCAATCAAGATCATCAGTAATTATCCAAACGACGTGAACACCTCCGGTCTCAACCACCGTCTTTATCTTCGACTTATCGTCGTATCAGTTATTCAGAATGGGATAAACCCGGTCTTTCCGAATAACTCGCGTATAAAATAAACAAGTGTTACACAAACACAACATACGCCTCATTCCAATTCATCAGTCACTAACCGTAAATTAACAAGAGAATAATTCCCCAAATACTAACCCCGAAGGCCGAAACCAACATCAGATCAAACCAGAGAAACCATTCTACTTAGCTAACCTACATTTAATTTCTAAATTTCACATTCTTAGGGAAAGTTTCCCATTAATTTTGTCAAAGATAAATTCCTTGAATTTATTCTTTAATCTTCTTTTGAATATCGATTCAACTAGTCGGGATTAACGAACCTTACCGAAGTAATCATTTGTTTTAATTTTCCAATCCCAACATATTCATCCCATGAAGTAAAACTGGTCATACTTCATATCTAACACCACGGTGTTATCGGTAAATTCAATTACCATTTCACGTTTAAATCTAGTTACAGATTAAACTATCGCCTTGAGCAAAACTGGTGTAACTCGATTCTCGATCTTTTCAATCTAATTAAAGATTCATTAAAACTCCACTTAGTTTTAATCTTAAACTGGGTTAAAGAATCAATGTCATTTAAAACACGGTTCACGATAAACCCAAAATCACATCACATTTCAATCAGTCCCTAACCGTAAATTAGCAAGTGAGCAATTCCCTAAGTATTAACCCCGAAGGCCGAAACCAACATCAGATCAATACCCAATAAACCATTCAACTTAACTAATCTCCAGTTAGTTTCTGATTTTCTTAACTCAGTTGGGTGTAAGAACAGTATTATTGAAGATACCGTTCACGACAGCCCAAAATCACATTCCATTAATTATCAGGATAAAGAACAAGTGTTATTAAAATTACTATTCACGATAAACCCAAAAGTCAATACCAATTCAATTCCAATTATATATTATTTAATTGGTACACTTCATTAAATCAAAATAAAAAGATTTAATCTTTTTTTCAACTGGGCTTAAGAACAGTGTTAATGAAGACACCATTCACGACAAACCCAAATCACATTTGTTATTAAATACAAGGCTCTGAATATAAAATATATTGGCTTATATTCAATATCAAATTCTACAACCAACAAATATCATATTGGAAATAATGTTATAAATATATCTTTCAAATTCCCATAACAATACCTGTATCATCACGATATCCAACATCGAAATATCCCAAAGACAATTTCGATTCAAATCCCTTCCAATTCAATTATTGGAAATCTTGGTTATTTTCGAAACCATTTCAAATCCAATTTATTTATTTTAAAAATAAATAGAATTATAGTTCTAGTTCAAAACTAGTTCATTTCGATAAAAATCTATTTTTATTTTTTAAATATGGAGTTTTTCATCCCAATTCTTCCCAAATCATTTCTTATGATTTTACAAAAATTATTACTATTTTTAATAATTTTATCAAGGCCCGTACAGTCGATTTCCATCAACGGCCATCGAACTGCACTTACAGCGACCTTTTCCAAATTTGATTTGGATGAAATTCCAAATCCAACTGTTAGATTTCAAATTTCTAATATTTTTTATAAAGCTCTTTTCGTTACGAATCCAACGTTTTAGGTTTTAGGAGAATCCGACGGTCGGATCTCCCGCAATATCCATTTGAACTCAATGGTCGAAATTTACGAACTACCGCAGCGCGACGTGTTCTATTCAGGCCATTATATTATATATATAATAGATATAATATATATAATATATACTTTGTCGCTTTCATTTCAAAACATATTTTATAAATCGTTTTAAATTCGTTTTCAAAACAATTTCAACTTCATTTCAAATTCAAAATTGAATTTTTCCTTATAAATTCGTTTTGAATTCATTTCAAATTGATTTCAATTCAAATCGATTTTCAGTCAATTTCAATACGTTCTAAATTCAATTCAAAATGATTTCAATTCTATTTCAATCTAATTCGAATTTCAATTCTTTTCAGTTTAATTCGAATTTCAATTCTTTTCAATTTAATTCGAATTTCCATTCTATTCAGTTTAATTGGAATTTCAATTCTTTTCACTTTAATTTGAATTTTAATTCTATTCAGTTTAATTCGAATTCATTTCTATTCAATTTAATTCAAATTCATTTCTATTCAATTTCAATTCGAATTCATTTCAAAATATTTCAATTTGAATTCATTTCAAAATATTTGATTTTGAAATCATTTTCAATATTCATTATAAAATCGATAAAATTCCCGTTCGTGTTAAAATGGCGTGTAATTACTTAACACGGCTTCATACATTTCTATTTTCAAATACACTATTTCAAATATTTCTTTTATTTCTTTTTCAAATGTTTCTATTCAAAACTAGAATTAGGCCCAATCAATTGCCATATAATGTTAATTATATGGATTTTCTACAACACATGTTTAAAACAACAACGATGAGTAATCAACCATCATCCAAAGTGCATTCCACACTTTATAAGCATCAAATATTAGTATTTAACGCTCATACTAGTATGTCCATCAATCGATCGACATACAGCTAATTATTGGGACTAGTGTATGTCATATATCATCCCAATACCCATGTGGGGTTTTCAAACAATCAAACATAGATTTTATTTGTGTAGTTGAGTGATGTGTAAATTTATCGTCCCAATCAATATCAGTCAAATGTGTGTATATAAACAAATCGTCTGATTTGTTTATATTTATTTCATTTCAAATACGCGTTAAAAATTCTATTTTCAACTATAAAATATTTTATTTCATTTCACATCACACCACACAATCAACTACACATCAAAATCTAACAAACAAGCAAACAAGCCGTACATGGTCTGTGGACGACAGGTGTCGGGTGCTACTAAACACTGTCTGCATCCTAGTATATATTTTTAACTAGAAATTTAAATTAAAAGTGGGAAGTTCTCACCGAGGGATCCACTCCTCCAGTTTTATTTCTGAATTTCTGAACAGTCTGGATTTGCCCGTACTTCCAACATAGTCTTTGTCACGCTGTTCACATTTAAAAATCACATTTTTATTTCAATGCTATAAAAAAATTCGCCTTTAACATTATAAAGATTCCATTTTGATAACGCATCATATATATAAAAATCGAATTTTTATCAATATAAAAATCTCAACTTATATTTTAAACACAATCACTTCTTTATATTGTTAATTCGCTACAACACATATAAAGGTCGTATTTCTATGATCTCTATTATATAATAATATTCATATTTTCTCTTCGCTCTTCAGATAATAAAGATCATATTTTTAATCTCTTACTTTAATAAAAATCATATTTTTATTACGCTACTATAATAAAAATTATATTTTTAATCTTTCTATAATATAAAAATCATATTTTTATTCTTTCTATAATATAAAAATCATATTTTTATTATCTCTACTTTATAAAAATATAGTCTTTCTCGTGAATAAAAATCCTATTCTTTTTCTACAAACAAAACCCAATCTTTTTATTTTTTCAACTAAAAATCAGATTTTTACTTGCTAAAAATCTAAACTTTGTATAATTATAAATCTAAACTTCATATAACTATTAATTTAAACAGCTCTCTAATTCAAAATCAACAAAACTTCACCTTTTATCATTAAAAACCGGATCTTCGTTGCCGGAGCAGATCCACCTCGACTGGAGGACGAGCGGCGCCATCAACAGGTGGAAGGGGAGGCTGCGGCAGGTCGGAGGAGGGTTCAGAGGCGGTAGGGGTTTGTGGTGGTCTCGATTTCGAGCTATAGGGTTTGGGGGTTTTGATGTCGGCCAGAGGACAGAGGGGTGGTGGCTGCTAAGGGGAGCAAGCGGAAGTGGGGAGCGGCGGACAGAGAGAGGCGGGCCGACGGGGACTGGCGGCGGCTGTTTGGGCCATAGGGGCGTCGGGTTTTGGTAGGAGGTGCGGGTACGTCTAAGATGGGGTGAGCGTGATCGAGCAAGGAGGCGGAGAGGCCGACGTCAAAGCGGGGGCGAGGGGAGCGGAGCGCCGACGTCACGATGGTGAGTGGCTGAGCGCGATGAAGCCTCCTTTTTTTTAACTGATCGATGGTTGACTGGAGGAAAGAGAGAGGATGTGGTGAGGTTTATAATAATTTATATATATTTATTTATTTCAAATTTCAAAAAGCAACTTTTATTTTCGAACTCTAAATCGAACCCACCGCCTATCGTCCATAGCTAATTACCCCCATTCCGAACACAATGGGATATGTATCGTAAACTGATTCGATCGTTTCAGTCAGTTTTCGTTTAAATCAAAATTTAACTCTATATATTGAATTCGAACGCACATTTCAATTTACTGGGGCCACATACTAACTAGAAAACTTCCCGAAAAATATTTTCTAGCTTCGTATTGATGATACGGTCCTAACAAAACTAGTTTCATCAAATTCGGGGACCATTTGAATAATGGCCATTTTTCAGTCAATTAAAATCAACTGAAACTGGTCAAACGCGTTTTCCTTTGCAACACTCACATATCGATTCGAAAAATGACAAAATTTGAAATGTAGCAATAACTTGACATCACGGATCCAACAAAATTGGTTTCGTCAAAATCCGAGGTCATTTGTAAAATTTTCATTTTTCAGGGCCTGAATTCCATAACGACTATTCAGAATTTTCAACTGGGCATATCTTTTGACTCCCGCTATGAAATTTTAGTTTTTCGGATTCGTTGGAAAAATATTCTCAAATAGATTCTATTATTTTTGGTTTCACTAAATTCCGGTTTATTTTGCACCCGGTACATTCATTTGAATTTTGAATTCGAATTATCGAACTACCGCGCCATTTTCAATTCCTTTTATAATTATATATAATTATTTATTTCTAATGACAATGTATGTAAATATATACATTCTAATTCAATTTAAAATAAATATTTCGTTGATATTATTTAAAATAATCCATTTTAAATATTCTAAATTCACTAAATTTGCCAAAATAAAAATTTTAAATTGGCTCGGATTTCCGGGTTATTACACCATTATAATATATATATTAATATATATTAATATATATATATAATATAATATATAAATTTCAACGATTTCTATTTAAATCGAATTTTATAAATCGTTTTAAATTCGTTTTAAAAACGATTTCCACTTCCAGTTCAATTTCATATCAAAATTGAATATTCCATTATAAATTCGTTTTAAATTCATTCTAAAATGATTTCAATTTGATTTTCAAATTTAAATCAAAATTGAATATTCCTATATAAATTCGTTTTAAATTCATTTTGTACAATTTCAATTTCATTTTCAAGTTTAAATCAAAATTGAATATTCCTATATAAAATCATTTTAAATTCATTTAAAACGATTTCGGTTTCATTTTCAAATTTAAATCAAAATTGAATATTCCTTTACATGACAATTTTATACATCTCATATATAAGCTAAAATAATATTTATTTCATTCACACTTCATATATATATATATATATGTATGTATGTATGTGTATATATATATATATATGTGTGTGTGTGTGTGTGTGTGTGTATATTTCACCTTTCATATATATCTTATTTTCATACTTCATATATATATATATTTTACATTTCTTATATATATTTTATTTCATATATATATTTTATTCATACTTCATATTTTTTTTCAAATTATATATATATATATATTTTATTCATACTTCATATATATATATCATATTTATTTTCCACTCCATATAAATATTTATTTTCCATTCCATATATATATACTATTCACATTCCACATATATTTAATTTTCATTTCAAATTTATATTATTTCAATTTCATATATATATATATATAATTTTCATTTCGAATATATATTTTCACAATGCATATATATATAGTTTCCATCGTGTGTGTATATATATAATTTTCACAACGCACACACACACAGATATATATATATATATATATATATATATATATATATTTATATAATTTTATTTAACATCGCGTATATATTTTATTTCATATCATATATATATATATATGTATCACATTACAATCACAATACAATCAAATAAATCGTCCATGGTCGACGGGGAGGTGATCTAACAGAAAATAAATAACTGTACAAAAATTTATAGTGAGAGAAGTTCTCACATTGGTAGGATTGAAAATCGTTTAAATAATGGTTTATTTCAATCAAATTAAATTGGACATTAACTTGACCAAAAACTGCAACTTGCTCCAAATCTGTTCCTGTTTGTTCCATTGAGTAGAATTTGATTTCACGGTTCTAACACATTCAAAATTGTCCAAATCTGTGTTCGTTTGTTCAAGATACAAGCGTTCAAGTTTTAAATAAATTAATTCATCATTAACAATTAATTATAATATTAATAAACCTTAATAACATGTTTAAACGTCATCTTCCTCTATCGATTCTCGTTACCAAGTTCGAACTACATGCCGTTACTTTGGAAAATAACTCATGCCCTAATGTTCCAATTTGTCGTGCCTTCGCTCGACCGGAGATCCATCGGTATACCCCGCCATAAGCGTCGCACCACCCTCTCCCTTCGCCTGTGTCACTAGAGAACTCGATGGTCAAGCGCCGCCCGAAACGGTGTTCGAACGTCTTGCGTTCTGGCTTTACAATCCCACAGATTCCTCAAGGAAAAACGATCAAAGTCATACCAATTTGTAGATCAGGGAACACTCTTGAATTATTTTGTTGAGAGATTTTCTAATTAATGTGAGGACTGGAAGTTTTTGGATTAAATTAGGAAGAAATCGATCGTAGATTAACAAAGGGACGACAGCTCAAAGTGATAAGGATTAGGGTTTTAACTTCCTGTTTATATCCTTTTTTAATATTAATATAATCCAAGTTTATTTAGTTTTGCGTCTGAGCTCCAAACAAATTACAACGACTTTTGCCCCTTGCTAAATACCCCCATTTCGAACACAATGGGATATGTTTCGCAAGCCAATTCGACCGTTACAATCAGTTTCCGTTAAACTTAAAATGTAAATCGATATATATTAAATTCAAACGCACATTTTAATTTATCGTGGCCACTACTGACTCCAAAAATTCCTGAAAAATAAATCTAGCTATGTTTTAATGATAAGGTCCTAACAAAACTGATTTTGTCGAATTTGGAGACCGTTTGAAAAACGGTCATTTTCCAGTCGATTACATTCAAACTGAATTGACCAAACACCTTCACATATTGATTCCAAAAATTATGAAAATTGGAATCTCGCAATAATTTGACATTCCAAATCCAACAAAAGTGGTCTGGTCAAAAATGGAGGTCGTTTGCAAAATCGCTATTTTTATGGGCTATGTATATATTAATTCCATAGCGACTATTCTGAATTTTCAACTGGACATAACATTTTATTCCTGTTATGAAATCTGGATATTTCACATTCGTTGGAAAGATATTTTCAAACAAATTCAAATATTTCTTGTTTTACCAAAATCCAGTTTATTTTGAATCATGTATATTCATTTGAAATTTGAAATATAATTTTCAAACTACCGCGCCATTTCAAATTCCTTTTATAATTAAAATAAGTATTTATATTCTAACTTTGGTTTAAATTAATTTATACGTTCTAATTCTATTCAAAATAAATTTCTAGTCTTTACTATTTAAAGTAAATCATTTTAAATATTCAAAATTCATTAAAATTGCCAAAATAAAATTTTTATATTGGTTCCGATTTTCCGGGTTGTTACAATGCAATAATAAACATATACCATAAAGCAATTTTATATTGTTTTGATATGCTAGTAATGGATAATTATATGTGACAAAAATTAAAGTTTACTGACATAAAATAGTTAAACACTTTGCAATTATCATAATGTATGTGCATTTTTTCTTATAAAGCTTTAATTTGTAAAATTATAAATATATATACATTTTCGTAATGATAAAAATATTGAAAACATATTATCAATTGAAATTATTTGTTTCACCATATGGTAAATTCTAGTACTCAAAATAATTTGAAAACATTTCATACGATATAAAATTATTATGTACAATATAAGTACGAAAACTGTAACGTCCCGCATTTTTATCGGTTTATATTTGAATATTTAAATCAGTTTAAATATTGAATTCTTAATATAAGTAGATTTATATATTAATTAAAACGAAGTTGAACATATAAAAATATATATTAAATATAATCGAGCTCGTAATATCGCGGCAGTTCGTAATTTAACGTTCTGAACTTCAACTGAGTGTACAGAAACCAGTTTAAATCGGATTTCTGCAAAACAAGAAATATTGGAATCTGTTGAACTGTATCTTTCTGACAGAAATGAAATATTGAGATTTCGTCGAATAGATTGCAAGATATGTCAAAATCAAATATTCAGAAAGTCGCTATGAAATCGTATATCGACCGTAAAGGTTTATTCGATATAACTTGATATCGGATTCGAATTTAGACAAGGTTCTTTTGAGGCGAAGTGATAATTTAATTTTTAGAATTTTACTGTAATTTTTAATTAATTTAATACGAAACTTTTTATTTGGAGTATTTTGCACCCTATATCGATATTTTGGGGTTTCACAATATAAGTGAAACCACCGATATTATTATATTTTTGGGATCGTTGCACCACGCTGGACACGACCGTATTCTTATATCTGTCCGTATCCCGATGATGTTTTACGTAATGAGTACGCCAAACAACCGCTTATCTGTTTTCACTATTATAATGTAAGCTCAGACAAGACCTATTGAAATAAGACCATGGCAAACGCTGGTACTCGCACATGCTATCGCTATTTTCATTTCAGCTATAGCTATTTTCCCATCTGAAATCCTAGCATGTACCAGTTCAGTGCACATGCTATACATGTCCAATCCCATCCTATATTCTCAACATCACGCACAGCTATACAAAGAAGTGTACCAAGCCTAGTCTATGTATGTTCTTTTCAGCAGATGGAACCTTGCCGACCAAGTATGCAGATGTCTACCCACTCTTTCACTTCCTAAATGCACAGCTAAAGTAAATTCTGCAAACAACATGCCATAACGCATAAAGCTGTACTCACTCGTTCTGGGCAACACGCTATTAAATAAATATTTAAAATATTTTTGCATGTTACGAAGTAATTGGTACATATTTAATACCTTCGCTGAAATGACCCCATGAGCTTGAGCCGCCTCTACCCTATAACATTACAACTTGGGTATCAAGTAATTATTTTTATATCTATTTTCTTTTCGTGGTTGCCACGGCTTGTAAGCATATATAAAGTTGTCTTTGGTCTTTCAGGAATTAGCAACCAAGAAATAAGCCTATATAAACTCAGCTGTTCACTTTCTTTTTCTCCTCAAAGCAATTCGAAGCCGACTGTTAATAGCCTCCAACAGAAAAAAAAAAGAAGAAAAAAAAATATAACAAAGGGAGGGAGGGTTTCCAATGGTGACCGTAAGTTTTGGAGGCGTGTCATTTCAGGTGCGTTCCTTTACAGAAGTAGTATCAGATTTAAATGAGAGAAAAAGTTTAAAAATGGGGTTGGCTTTCATAAATAAAGTAAAGCGTGTAAACATGGGTTTGTTCGGCTATACACAAGCATCTCGAGAGTGAGAAAGCTTTCAATGATGAAGCAACGATGAGTGTCCAACGAAGTTCGAAGTAGGGGTAGTTTTTGGGTGGCAAGTGGCTGAGTTGAGGTCGTCATGGTGGAGATTTATTCGGACAGGAGGAGTGCGGTTTTAAAACTAAGTGCAGGAGTTAATGTGGCATTGATTTCTTTGAGTATGGGGATGCAGCGTTTAGGTGCAACACTATGGAGAGGAATGGTATTTGAAATACATGAAGTAATGATGTATGAGTTCATTAAAGAAGTGACGTGGATGAGCAGGAAGTGGCATGGGAAGTATATCAAAATATAGATGGATGTAGTTGTTGTAGTAGGTCACGTGAAAGGGGGACAATGTGTTCATGGGAGAGGAGAGGGCACGGTATGGTGTGACAGCAGTTTTGTTCGGTAGGAGGAAATGAGGAGTGTAGCAACTTAGAATAAGGAGATGAAGTAAATACACGGTGCAAACACGCATCAGCCAAAATCATTGGCTAGGCTAGTGAAATGAAGAGATTAAATAACAACAAATAAAGGGCTAGTTTTTGAAGTGATCGGGTGGTTGTTGTGTGCGGGGACTGACCGGAGTCCGAGCATCAAAGTGATGAAGTTGTGGCGATACTGGAAGCGGTCTAAAGCAATTTGGCGCCCGTCTGAATTCAGGCAAAATAAACCACTCAACCAAATCAGCCAACGCAAATCGTTATTCAACGGTTAACGCGCCAAGGTGAGTAAATTCACTAACTCTGTTTTATTTAAAATATTTTAATTATATTTTAAATGCTATATGATGATTGTTTAGGGAAATTACAGTTAAATTGGTTGAAATAAACATATATCGTTGCATATGTACACATCATTGGTTGATACTGATTTGACTAATATCTGTGGATGCGGAAATCGGTTGGAGGAACTCAACCGGATTCCTAAATATTTAATTGTATTGTTTGTGCACTGTTTGAACCGTGTTGAATGGACATTCAACGTTATGTTGATTTGGTAAATAAAAGATATCAGCGACAGTCAACCATAAACCCATTTTGTTAAGAAGTTGGTTGACCGTCAGACAAATCAACGATGTTAATTTTAAAAAAAAATTATATTTTTATAATTGAAGCGATGTTTAAATTATAATAGAAATTCTATTATAAACCGGTATTAAGTTTGTATTGAGATATTTTATTGAATTGGGTATAAAAATTCGAATAAGAAGTAAATTGCCAAAAAAAAAAGACAAAGAACGTAATCGACTTTTGATAAGAGAAGTTTAAAGAGAAATGTTTAAGGAAGATGGAGTGAAGAGTTAATGGCCAATGTAAATAATTTTAAACAACCGAGTTTTCAAATAAGGATATGGCGTCATAAAATCATATATAGAAAATGTCAAGATTTTTGTAACGAAAAGAGATGTCAAGATTTTTGTAACGAAAAGAGATGTCAAGATTTTTGTAACGAAAAGAGATGTCAAGATTTTTGTAACGAAAAGAGATGTCAAGATTTTTGTAACGAAAAGAGATGTCAAGATTTTTGTAACGAAAAGAGATGTCAAGATTTTTGTAACGAAAAGAGATGTCAAGATTTTTGTAACGGAAAGAGATGTTAAGATTTTTGTAATGGAAAAGGATGTCAAGATTAGTATAAAAGAATATGACAGCGTATCGATAGTCTGTGAACTATAACGATAAATTAGCGATGTTGACCAAACTTAAGCGTGATTGTATGATGGTTTGTTAGACATTAGAATGGATGTTTGTTTTTACTTCGATAGTTAAATAACCAACTATCGAAGTGTTTTGACCATCATTGTCAATACGGAGAGACCGGTTGGATATATTATCCGGAACCACTCTGTATAGGCATAAGCGTTGCGAATTCGATTATGCTGAAGACAATTGAAGACGAAGTGAAATGCAAGGGTCGTCCTGTTCCAGAATGGTGCTTTCTGTTTGTCCAGACCCAGGACAACTTGTATGGACGAATGTCTGACAGGGTATTCCTAACGGTCACATAAGACGATCTTTTCAAGGTATTACGTCTGGTAGCGGAGAAATTCGTTTCTCTTAGCTTTTATACCCGTGATATTTTTGGGAAGATCAACTAGTGATTTGACGGGTTTGACGATGTGGCATTCAAAGTGTATGGTGGCCAGATGTCCTAAAAGGTAAACGTAGCCTCAAGCTTCACAACCGGGAAATGACAAAAATCGGGCAGGCAGCATGGCTATGTGGGTCGCTCCCATTAGGGTGTATAATCACCTATCTAGAGAAATTCCTTTTGTTTCTAAATCTATCGATTCTGCCCATTCGGGAACGGTGGTTTGAGTCCAACCGTTGGTGATATACATTCGATACACTCAAGCGAAATGAGTGGTCGGTCATGTGTGGGCCGGGTTGCAAGACGTTCTTGTTGAACCCAGGTGTATTCGCCTCTAGAGATACATCATCGGAAGGTGGTCCCATACCTTGTCATAGTTGGAATCCAATCTCCAATAAGCGCCCGCGGTTTTGATTTTATACTATATATGTAGAGCGTGAGATGCAAGCGTTCTACTATTGGGTTATTTATTTGATTAGACATTATTATAATATCACTGGATTTTGATATCAATAATGATTTGGGTTATAGTAAGGTAAAAGCCGTCCGTGTTTATGTGTGGATCGGTCTTACTATTATCTTTTGTTTCAAAAAGGATTTTCAAAGTTAAACCATATGGTTGGAGTTTACTCACACCAGTCCCATGACTGACCCAGAGTTTGTTTTGTTTGTTTTCCCTAAACTCTTGGGTGCCCAAATTTGTACGGGCAGTCAAGTGTTTCAGGCTTTGCAGATGCACTTGGAGGATCTTAAAGTAGAAGGCTCCACCGTCAGTTATCTAGAGTTATTTCCGCTGTATCAAATGTTATGTTGTACTCTGATGATGGTATGAATATATAATACAGTTTTGTATTTCAAAGTTATGTTATATAATATATTTTATTCGTTCCGCTGTGAGATTCGTGTTTACTCTGATTATGTTCAGCAGCTGTCTTCTTCTTCTTCTATTCTATTAGTTCTATCTTTTTTTATCTCACCCTCTAATTTCTTTCTATTAATGATTCGGTATTTTCGATGTCTGAACAGTCGACGCTGGGTTTTGTGTCGATTTTCGGAGTCGAAAATCCCGGGTCGTTACAGTTGGTATCAGAGCTGAAGGTTAAGTGATTGCCTTGGCTCTGTGGCGTGACTCAATAGAGATGGAGTTAGTAATACTCTAGATTAAGATTGAGTGTATATATATGAGCGTGTATTTGTAGATTTGATATAAAATTGTTTTATATTGTGTTGATTGATCTGTTGAGTGGTATATGAATTCAAGATCGACGCGTTTAGCTGACGAGGTCGATAGGGATTTATAAACGCTTGGATAGAGAATTTCGACATAGTATTGTTTTGAAAGAGAGTAAATGAAATAATTTTACTCGAAATATGTTTTGATATAAATAAAACATATATATTGGAATTATCTAATATATATTGAATGTGTTGGGTGAACTTATGATCGAATAAGATTTATAATTGAATTGGTTATATAAATAACCAATCGAAGTATTTTATAAATATATTATGTAAAATCAGATGAACTAAATCTGAATTTAAATTAGATTTGGAATTTAAAACTATGGTAATTTGGGAAAAAGATTTGTAAATGAATACGGATTTAATATATGGAATTTTAAGATCCTGGGGAAATTTTGAAGTATTATCCAAGTTTCGAAAAGATTTTTTTGAAGTAAAATTTCAAATAAAAGTATTTGAATATGAGTTTTGAAAGTGATATAGTATTGAACTCACTTTGATGACTAGAAAATAATTCCGATGATGATCCAGACATCATCGGTGATCATTTTCGAGTTTCTAAGTGATGGATTACTACCAAAGATTTTGTTTTGAATTGTTTTGAGAAAACGAGTTGTTAAAAATTCAAATGTTTTGAATTGCTATGTTATGAATATATATATATATATGTATATTATTTCAAACTGATTTGAAATGAAAACCCCAGGAATTTGAATTCTGAAATTTAAAATTTACCTATGATGTAAATAAACAGAGGATTTAAATAAGTCAAATAAAATTTGAGTTGAATTGAAGCCAAGTAAGTGGAGATCGCACTGGAATAAGGATTTGACTTGGTAAAGTAGTTGAGTGATGAATTGAGATTGGAAATGGAACCGAACTTGGTTGGGAAATTTGATTATTTGGAATTGGAATTGAACTGGAGTTTGGAAAAAGAAATTTGAGTTGGGATGTAAGGGAATTATTGATTGAGAAAAAAAAACTGACTGGAGGTCAGTTGGAGATGCATTTGGGTGATTGCAAATGGAAGCGAGAAAGTTAGATGCCCGATAAAGGGAGAAGGCCCAGAGTGGCGTGTGGTAGTAGTACCGAATGAACCATGCAATAGAGGGGTTGACGAAATTCTCCAAAAATTAAAGTGTTAGAAAATTTTCAGAATTTTGAAAATTTTCATTACAAAGAAGGGAATTAATATTTTGATCAGTTCAGTTCGAACTGAAATTATGAAGTAAACCAAAAGAATTTTTAACATATTTACAACAGAAATTGTAGCATTTTCCCCATCTTAGCAATTTCGAGGACGAAATTATTTTAAGGGGGAAAGAATGTAACGTCCCGCATTTTTATCGGTTTATATTTGAATATTTAAATCAGTTTAAATATTGAATTCTTAATATAAGTAGATTTATATATTAATTAAAACGAAGTTGAACATATAAAAATATATATTAAATATAATCGAGCTCGTAATATCGCGGCAGTTCGTAATTTAACGTTCTGAACTTCAACTGAGTGTACAGAAACCAGTTTAAATCGGATTTCTGCAAAACAAGAAATATTGGAATCTGTTGAACTGTATCTTTCTGACAGAAATGAAATATTGAGATTTCGTCGAATAGATTGCAAGATATGTCAAAATCAAATATTCAGAAAGTCGCTATGAAATCGTATATCGACCGTAAAGGTTTATTCGATATAACTTGATATCGGATTCGAATTTAGACAAGGTTCTTTTGAGGCGAAGTGATAATTTAATTTTTAGAATTTTACTGTAATTTTTAATTAATTTAATACGAAACTTTTTATTTGGAGTATTTTGCACCCTATATCGATATTTTGGGGTTTCACAATATAAGTGAAACCACCGATATTATTATATTTTTGGGATCGTTGCACCACGCTGGACACGACCGTATTCTTATATCTGTCCGTATCCCGATGATGTTTTACGTAATGAGTACGCCAAACAACCGCTTATCTGTTTTCACTATTATAATGTAAGCTCAGACAAGACCTATTGAAATAAGACCATGGCAAACGCTGGTACTCGCACATGCTATCGCTATTTTCATTTCAGCTATAGCTATTTTCCCATCTGAAATCCTAGCATGTACCAGTTCAGTGCACATGCTATACATGTCCAATCCCATCCTATATTCTCAACATCACGCACAGCTATACAAAGAAGTGTACCAAGCCTAGTCTATGTATGTTCTTTTCAGCAGATGGAACCTTGCCGACCAAGTATGCAGATGTCTACCCACTCTTTCACTTCCTAAATGCACAGCTAAAGTAAATTCTGCAAACAACATGCCATAACGCATAAAGCTGTACTCACTCGTTCTGGGCAACACGCTATTAAATAAATATTTAAAATATTTTTGCATGTTACGAAGTAATTGGTACATATTTAATACCTTCGCTGAAATGACCCCATGAGCTTGAGCCGCCTCTACCCTATAACATTACAACTTGGGTATCAAGTAATTATTTTTATATCTATTTTCTTTTCGTGGTTGCCACGGCTTGTAAGCATATATAAAGTTGTCTTTGGTCTTTCAGGAATTAGCAACCAAGAAATAAGCCTATATAAACTCAGCTGTTCACTTTCTTTTTCTCCTCAAAGCAATTCGAAGCCGACTGTTAATAGCCTCCAACAGAAAAAAAAGAAGAAAAAAAAATATAACAAAGGGAGGGAGGGTTTCCAATGGTGACCGTAAGTTTTGGAGGCGTGTCATTTCAGGTGCGTTCCTTTACAGAAGTAGTATCAGATTTAAATGAGAGAAAAAGTTTAAAAATGGGGTTGGCTTTCATAAATAAAGTAAAGCGTGTAAACATGGGTTTGTTCGGCTATACACAAGCATCTCGAGAGTGAGAAAGCTTTCAATGATGAAGCAACGATGAGTGTCCAACGAAGTTCGAAGTAGGGGTAGTTTTTGGGTGGCAAGTGGCTGAGTTGAGGTCGTCATGGTGGAGATTTATTCGGACAGGAGGAGTGCGGTTTTAAAACTAAGTGCAGGAGTTAATGTGGCATTGATTTCTTTGAGTATGGGGATGCAGCGTTTAGGTGCAACACTATGGAGAGGAATGGTATTTGAAATACATGAAGTAATGATGTATGAGTTCATTAAAGAAGTGACGTGGATGAGCAGGAAGTGGCATGGGAAGTATATCAAAATATAGATGGATGTAGTTGTTGTAGTAGGTCACGTGAAAGGGGGACAATGTGTTCATGGGAGAGGAGAGGGCACGGTATGGTGTGACAGCAGTTTTGTTCGGTAGGAGGAAATGAGGAGTGTAGCAACTTAGAATAAGGAGATGAAGTAAATACACGGTGCAAACACGCATCAGCCAAAATCATTGGCTAGGCTAGTGAAATGAAGAGATTAAATAACAACAAATAAAGGGCTAGTTTTTGAAGTGATCGGGTGGTTGTTGTGTGCGGGGACTGACCGGAGTCCGAGCATCAAAGTGATGAAGTTGTGGCGATACTGGAAGCGGTCTAAAGCAATTTGGCGCCCGTCTGAATTCAGGCAAAATAAACCACTCAACCAAATCAGCCAACGCAAATCGTTATTCAACGGTTAACGCGCCAAGGTGAGTAAATTCACTAACTCTGTTTTATTTAAAATATTTTAATTATATTTTAAATGCTATATGATGATTGTTTAGGGAAATTACAGTTAAATTGGTTGAAATAAACATATATCGTTGCATATGTACACATCATTGGTTGATACTGATTTGACTAATATCTGTGGATGCGGAAATCGGTTGGAGGAACTCAACCGGATTCCTAAATATTTAATTGTATTGTTTGTGCACTGTTTGAACCGTGTTGAATGGACATTCAACGTTATGTTGATTTGGTAAATAAAAGATATCAGCGACAGTCAACCATAAACCCATTTTGTTAAGAAGTTGGTTGACCGTCAGACAAATCAACGATGTTAATTTTAAAAAAAAATTATATTTTTATAATTGAAGCGATGTTTAAATTATAATAGAAATTCTATTATAAACCGGTATTAAGTTTGTATTGAGATATTTTATTGAATTGGGTATAAAAATTCGAATAAGAAGTAAATTGCCAAAAAAAAAAGACAAAGAACGTAATCGACTTTTGATAAGAGAAGTTTAAAGAGAAATGTTTAAGGAAGATGGAGTGAAGAGTTAATGGCCAATGTAAATAATTTTAAACAACCGAGTTTTCAAATAAGGATATGGCGTCATAAAATCATATATAGAAAATGTCAAGATTTTTGTAACGAAAAGAGATGTCAAGATTTTTGTAACGAAAAGAGATGTCAAGATTTTTGTAACGAAAAGAGATGTCAAGATTTTTGTAACGAAAAGAGATGTCAAGATTTTTGTAACGAAAAGAGATGTCAAGATTTTTGTAACGAAAAGAGATGTCAAGATTTTTGTAACGAAAAGAGATGTCAAGATTTTTGTAACGGAAAGAGATGTTAAGATTTTTGTAATGGAAAAGGATGTCAAGATTAGTATAAAAGAATATGACAGCGTATCGATAGTCTGTGAACTATAACGATAAATTAGCGATGTTGACCAAACTTAAGCGTGATTGTATGATGGTTTGTTAGACATTAGAATGGATGTTTGTTTTTACTTCGATAGTTAAATAACCAACTATCGAAGTGTTTTGACCATCATTGTCAATACGGAGAGACCGGTTGGATATATTATCCGGAACCACTCTGTATAGGCATAAGCGTTGCGAATTCGATTATGCTGAAGACAATTGAAGACGAAGTGAAATGCAAGGGTCGTCCTGTTCCAGAATGGTGCTTTCTGTTTGTCCAGACCCAGGACAACTTGTATGGACGAATGTCTGACAGGGTATTCCTAACGGTCACATAAGACGATCTTTTCAAGGTATTACGTCTGGTAGCGGAGAAATTCGTTTCTCTTAGCTTTTATACCTGTGATATTTTTGGGAAGATCAACTAGTGATTTGACGGGTTTGACGATGTGGCATTCAAAGTGTATGGTGGCCAGATGTCCTAAAAGGTAAACGTAGCCTCAAGCTTCACAACCGGGAAATGACAAAAATCGGGCAGGCAGCATGGCTATGTGGGTCGCTCCCATTAGGGTGTATAATCACCTATCTAGAGAAATTCCTTTTGTTTCTAAATCTATCGATTCTGCCCATTCGGGAACGGTGGTTTGAGTCCAACCGTTGGTGATATACATTCGATACACTCAAGCGAAATGAGTGGTCGGTCATGTGTGGGCCGGGTTGCAAGACGTTCTTGTTGAACCCAGGTGTATTCGCCTCTAGAGATACATCATCGGAAGGTGGTCCCATACCTTGTCATAGTTGGAATCCAATCTCCAATAAGCGCCCGCGGTTTTGATTTTATACTATATATGTAGAGCGTGAGATGCAAGCGTTCTACTATTGGGTTATTTATTTGATTAGACATTATTATAATATCACTGGATTTTGATATCAATAATGATTTGGGTTATAGTAAGGTAAAAGCCGTCCGTGTTTATGTGTGGATCGGTCTTACTATTATCTTTTGTTTCAAAAAGGATTTTCAAAGTTAAACCATATGGTTGGAGTTTACTCACACCAGTCCCATGACTGACCCAGAGTTTGTTTTGTTTGTTTTCCCTAAACTCTTGGGTGCCCAAATTTGTACGGGCAGTCAAGTGTTTCAGGCTTTGCAGATGCACTTGGAGGATCTTAAAGTAGAAGGCTCCACCGTCAGTTATCTAGAGTTATTTCCGCTGTATCAAATGTTATGTTGTACTCTGATGATGGTATGAATATATAATACAGTTTTGTATTTCAAAGTTATGTTATATAATATATTTTATTCGTTCCGCTGTGAGATTCGTGTTTACTCTGATTATGTTCAGCAGCTGTCTTCTTCTTCTTCTATTCTATTAGTTCTATCTTTTTTTATCTCACCCTCTAATTTCTTTCTATTAATGATTCGGTATTTTCGATGTCTGAACAGTCGACGCTGGGTTTTGTGTCGATTTTCGGAGTCGAAAATCCCGGGTCGTTACAAAAACATTATTTTTAAACAAGACATATGTTTTTATCTTTTTATATTGTAAAAAGTATGAAAATTATGTGATCAGTAGAGCTTCTAGGTTTCAGTAATCAGAAAAATATCACATGTGTACAAATCCGTTAGTGTCATGATGTGCATGTAAAAATGCACATTTACATTCACATATTTATTCTTGTTTAATTAAATAAATAAGCATTTTTGGGTATTTTATACGATCAAACCATATTCTAAATATTTTCAAAATAATCAATCATTTTGGGAAAAAGTGGTCACCTGTGTATGTTTTAATTTGTGAAATCTTTTACTTGTTCCTTGTGTTTAACTCTTGTTGGAATTTTTGATCTAAAAGGATATATACACATGAAGAGATGAGGAAAGGCATGCATTTTTACAAACTGAGGTAATGAATTAATTCATTTTATGGATAGAGGAGGCCCGCACCTTTCAATTAACTCACTTGCTCTTAAGCTTCATATTAAAGACTGAGACAAAAAGGCCTAATGCATTCTACATGACTCATTAGCGGCTAGTGTCAATTAGAAGCTACATGAATGGGCATTTTGGGGATTTCCCAAGGAAAGTGATTAGGGTTTTAGGTTTTTTTGTCATGTATATATATATCCCTTTGTTTCATGTATTTCAGATCTTCTTTTTAGCAATAAAAGTGTAATTGATTAAATAAAGAAAAATGGCTTCCAAGCCAATTTCTTTTATGTCTGTCATATCTCTTTTAATTTCTATGCTCTACTTTATGTTAGTAGTTTATATTTTCTTTTCTTAAAGTATTGTAATTTTATTTTATGCAATTAGTTAGTAGTCAGTATCTTTTCTTCATTATTTACTCTTTATTTTTGTTGTTTGCCAATGTTGAAATCTAATTGTGTTGAATTAATCACACAAATGAGCAGCTAAACCCCTACAATTTAAGGGTGATGAAGCTTTTTCTCTCAATTAATGTAGATTCAGCATAAATTTGTATGAGTGATCTCTTTGGGTTTAATGGAAATGGATGTTTTTGGTGAATTTGTGTTTCATATTGAATTCAATAGCTTCTTTTGTTCATTTCATAACATTGAGGCTATGTTTAGGACATATACAAGAAATTTCCACTTCATCTAAAATTATGATTATGGCAATGAAATGATTTTTGAATTGAAATTTGATGATCTATATTACTAACCAATAGTAAATAGATCATACTTAAATTAGATCTTAGTTTTATTTCGATGGCCTGTTTCATAATAGTTAAAAAGTTGGATTAATTATGTATTATTGTTTGATGGCGTATTTTTTGTTAATTATTAGCACAAATAAGTTATGCTTATGATAACTACATAATTAATCTTACTTCAGTTATTTGAGAGATGTTTGTGCTATTTTATGTTGAACAATGTTGAAAGAGAGAAAAGTAAAGTTGCCCCTAAATTGGTTTTAATCTCATCATTTTAATCTACTTTTTTTTCATGTACTTAATCACAATCCAAATTTTGGTTTAATTTGATTGAATAAGATTGAAATTACTTCTTTCCTTGTAGATTAACTCGTATTCGCCACGTACTAACAGTTGTACGCCGTGCGCTTGCGGTTTATTATTAAAATATTTCATCGACATTTTTCTAATTCGATATGCCATAAGTCGAATTATATTACATACTTACCTGGCCAGAAACAAATTCACCGAAAATCAGTTCTTCAATCAAGTCCTTGTGTATGACAATACTGTTTTTATCGTTAAATCTCTACACGATAAAGTAAACAAAGTTAGAATTTAAGAAATTTGTTTTTATTAATTTATAAAGTATATATTTTAAATAGTGTATAAGATTACTCAACATCATCAAATTTGTTACTTCTGTTGTGTACTCCTTGTGACGACCCCAAACCCCGTACTGATGGTGGCAAGGGTAATCCTTGGAATATAACACAGAAACAGATAATAGCAGAACAAAAATAAATAAATACACCAGATAATGTATAATAGGATATACTGGATAAACGTAATCATCAGAGTTACACAGTATACAGGATCATACTTAGTACAAATACAGTTCAGCTATGCATAAATGTCTACAGCGGAAAACAAACATAATGTATAATCGGAGCTGAACAGCATAAAAAGAGATAAATAATAGAATCCATCTTCAGCTCCAGCTATCCAGAAAGAGCCAGCTAAACCTGAATACAAGGCTGCCCGTGTAGAAAAAGGGGCACCCGAGTTTGAAAGTGAAACAAATTACGAGTCAGTCGTGGGACTGGTATGAGAAATCTACTCAACACATTTAAAATATAGCTAATCACAAGATCACGCCACTTTCATGGAACGGGTTTACTCCATCGGATCGCCAGTGCTATAAAATAAATAATTCTTTTAAACATCGCAATGCTTTTCGTAAAAATGAAGCCATTATAAGACTCAGTTCCCATCACACAATGCAACGGAAACCGGAGGATAGAGTTTTTACCTTATAACGGCCAAAATATGCTTGATACGAATAAAACAAAAGCATTTGATATTATAACTAGTGTTTATACGTTTCAAAAACAATTTCAAATCATAAGTATCAATCAGAGACGGCATTAATGCCCTATACCACTATGCCGCCATATATAGGTATACAATCAAAACCGCACAGTCACGTATTTGGAAATTGGATTTCCGTCATGAACCAAGGCAAAAGATAGTCTTTACCGACTTTGAGACTGCCTAGCCCGAGTCTCAGGATCAGAGCTCGAGTGACCCTTGGATCGTCAAGGCCGGTCCACCGATGTGGACTAAAATTCCTAGACACTGCGTTTCCCCGCCCTTTGGGGCGTAAATGAGCCAATGAATGGCTCCATCAGTCCCGGATCGACCGATATAACTGAGGCACCTCGCAAAAACAACAACCACATAAGTCAAACCCGTTAGGGCGTGTAAAACCACTGACGCCACTTCTAGCTAGGAAGAAACGCGTGCCCTCCCTGATGTCCTCTCCCGTTTCTGGTTCATACCGGCGTGTGAGGTTCTTGAATTCACGTTATACACAAAGCTATGCCACACAGGCGGGGCTTTAATCATCACCACAAGATTTTGCTTTTCAATAGAAGCCCTGATCACTACATCTTAGCATGTCACACAGGCAATTCACGCCATGTAACTGATGGCTATCTATCACACAGAATAAATTCCAATGTCAGACACACCATCCATTTACAAGTCCGTTTTGGGTTTGAACGAAACCGGAGGCACTATATACCTCGCAAACCCATCGATCTGCACGTACGTCTGGACGATCACCACTCATTATCCATATTTCGGGATGCCACCCAATCAGGACATAAGTTACCATCCAAACGAGGTGAAGATTTCCGGTCTTCAACCACCGTCTTCATCTTCGATTTCTTATCGTCGATTCAGTTATTCAGAATGGGATAAACCTAGTCTTTCTGAGCAACTCACGTATATAATAAACACGTGATACACAAAAACTATATACGCATCATTTCAATTCATTAGTCACTAACCGTCAATCAGTAAGAGAACGATTTCCCAAATATTAACCCCGAAGGCCGAAACCAACATCAGATCAAAATCCTGGAAACCATTCGCCTTAGCCAACCTTCAGTTAGTTTCTAAATTTCACATCCATATCGTTTATAATATTTTATAATGATTTATCGCTATTTTTATTTATTTTAAAATAGCCAATTTATTCAAAACGACGCTTCGGCCATAACGCAACTGTGGTGCTGTTTTTCTTCAATTTGATTTACACATATCTGAAAATCTAACTGTTGGATCATCAATAAATTTATATCATTAGAAAGATCTTTTCAAAACGAATCCAACGGTTCCAGTTTCGGGAAAATCCGACGGTCGGATCTCCCAGTATAATCATTTGAAATTTCGATTTCAAAATACGAACTACAGCGTCGTTATTCGATTTAATATAATTATATATATAATTGATTCTGGCTCTGTTTTTCTTCAGATTTGAATTAAACATTCCAGACAATCCAACCGTTGGATTTTTACAAAGTTGGTGCCGTTGGAAAGATATTTCCAAAGCGAAACCTATGGTTGCGGATTCGGGAAAATCCGATGGTCGGATCTCCCGCACTAATCATTTGAAATCACGGTTTCAAAATACGAACTACAGCTTCGTTATTCGATATATTTCAATTCTATATATATATATATATATATATATATATCGATTCTTCGAGTTCAAAACTATATGATTTTCATACATTTGATAAAAATGATATTTTTATCTAACTGTCTTATATTTCAACACTTCACTATTTTTAACAATTCATGTATATAATAAAAATATGATTTTTAATGTAAAACAATTCATTTCAAAACACGATTATTTTATATAGTTCATATAGATGTTAAAAATATGATTTTTATTATAAAACAATTTATTTCAAAACATGACTATTTTATGTAGTTCATATTTATGATAAAAATAGGATTTTTATTATAAAACAATTTCTTTCAAAATATGAAACCATTCAACACATGAATTTCAATTCAACGAATGAATTTCGATTCAACACATGAAGGTTTTCTATAGTTTGTATATATAGAGTAGAAATGTGATTTTTATTGTTAAAACAATTTATTCAAAACACGAATACCATACAACACATGAATTTCAATTCAACGAATGAATTTCGATTCAACACATGAAGGTTTTCTATAGTTTGTATATATAGAGTTAAAAATGTGATTTTTATTGTCAAAACAATTTATTCAAAACACGAATACCATTCAACACATGAATTTCAATCCAACGAATGAATTTCAATTCAACACATGAAGGTTTTCTATAGTTTGTATATATAGAGTAAAAATGTGATTTTTATTGTTAAAACAATTTATTCAAAACACGAATACCATTCAACACATGAATTTCAATTCAACGAATGAATTTAGATTCAACACATGAAGGTTTTCTATTCAACAGACGAATATAGTTTCAACACAGGAAAATAATACTAACACATGAATATTATTCAAAATTTCGGCAGCATAACGGCAGGGTAGTTAAAACCAGGACCGTCCCTAGTGTGGCTCCTCGCTCTACTTAAAGACTCGCAACTTTTGACAATTGGGAATCATCCATCTAGTTCGCATGCAGGCGACATGTATATTTTTTTCATTTCCACAAACTAATCCTATGTGGTTTCAACCAAATATTTCTCAACCACAAACGTGTATTTTTCAACCACAATCAATCAATTCCAACCACAAACAATTTCAATCAACCATTCGCTATCAATCAATTTTCACACCAATCACAACCAATAAATATCGTCCGTGGTTTGTGGACGAGGGGCGTATGTATTTATATATATATATATATATATATATATATAGCATTTCACTTCTATTTCAACACATATATAATTTTTACAATGCATATACAACTTATACATCGAACATACAACTTATACAACGCTTATACAAGAGGTGTACAACGCTTATATAACTCATACATTGATTATATAATTTATACATTGTCGTTTTCCATATCGTTTATAAATTGTAAATCTCACATTGGGTTCCACTCCACCAAAAATAACAGAAGGCTCAGAAAAATATGCGGTCTCTTCTAGAATGTAGAAGGCATCCACACGAGGCCACTGTCTCTTGTTTCACTGAATTTCGTCAACAAGCGAAAAAGATATGATTTTTACAGTGAAATCAAAAACCGTAGCGCTTTAAATTGCTATAATATAATTTATTTTAAAATAGCCGTATACCTCTCACGTTTGTTCAAAACTAGGTCAAGGATTTCCGCGAAATTCGTGCATCTATATGACGATCGGCCTTCACCACCTTGAAGGGCTAGGAGCGGCGCGCCTGGGTTACTGATGGTGTCGAACTCGGAGGTCTGGGGGAGGAGAAATCGAACAGCGAACGGCGAAACTTCGTGACCTCCTTTCGGACGAAATATAGGGCGAGGGGAGGTGAATCAAGTATGGATTTGGAGAGGAGGAGGAGCTCTTCAAAAACTTCAACTGGAGTTAGGGCTAATTCTTCTTGGATCGATCGGAAAATGAGGGGGAGGGGAGGAGCGTTTTCCGCCTTCGATCTGGAGCTTTTGGCGTGACGATGGGGAGAGAGAAAAGTGTGGACCAATGGGAATTTTTTATTTTATTTTATAATTTTTAAATCTCCAAAATACCCCTTGTCACATACGAACACCAATTCAGACCCAACGACTATTGTCCCTAGCATTTTACCCCCATTCCGAACACAATGGGATATGTTTCGTAGGCCCATTCGACTGATTGAGTCAGTTTTCCTTCAAATTAAAATATAAAACATTCAATATTCGATTTGAACGTACATTTCAATTTGTCAGGGCCACAAATTGATTCAAAAAATTCCAGAAAAATAAATCCAGCTATGTTTTGACGATATGGTCCCAACAAAACTAGTTTCATCAAATTCTGAGACCGTTTGTAAAATGGCACTTTTCTGGTCGATCCAATTTAACTATAATTGACAAAAACACATTTTCCTTTTCCACGCTCACATACTACCTTCAAGAATTATGAAATTTGAAACCTAGCAATAACTTCACATCCCGGATTCAACAAAAGTGGTTTTGTCGAATTCTGAGGTCGTTTGCAAAATCGCCAATTTCACGGGCTATATAAATTCCATAGCGACCTTTCTGGAAATTCATTTGGCCATAACTTTTGCTTCCCGCTATGAAACTTCAATTTTTCAGATTCGTTAGAAAGGTATTCACTAACAGATTTAAATATTTTTGGTTTCACTCTAATCCGTTTTGTTTTGCACCCGGTACAGTCAGTCAAAGTTTGAATTCAAATTTTGAAACTAGCGCGCCATTTCAGGCCTTATTTATAATTAGAATTAATTATATTCGTTTTCAAATGTCAATTCAAACTTACTTTTCATCGTTATTATTTGAAATATTTATTTTAAATATTTAAAATCCACTAAAATAGCCAATTTAAAATTTTTAAATTGGTTCAGATTTTCCGGGTCGTTACAATCTCCCCCACTTAAAACTTTTCGTCCCCGAAAAGGAAGAAAGTCGAAAGTGGTTTGATTAATCCACTCTACATTCAATTTGGCTTTCTTTCTCCGACTTTTCAGTTTTTGAGAATCTTCAAATTCTTCAAAAAATTTGGCTAACACCCGGAATTTTCGAAAAATTTCGCCATAACCTCCTTTGTACGGGGAGGGGTTTGGAAATTTATTCGGCCGTATTAGGTACCCAATAAATCCTATAAAGCAAACACATATTTATAGTGATATATTCTGGTGTTTACAGGGGAGCATGTATAGATAATAACTCCAGAGAATAAATTCTCATCACCCTGTCAAAGCCTGAGGGAGTGTGTATTTTAATTGCTCCAGAGGATAAATCCTCGCCACCTCGTCCCGTGTGGGAAATAAATAGTCCATGTGCCGTATCTAATGACTAGAGAGACGAGATTATTGTCAACTCCAGACCCGTGTGGGGTTTTTATTAATCTGGCAATTTTATCGTTACAATTTTATATGGTCATATCAATCATCAGTTTAACCTGTAAAATATAGTCATCGCCATACAAGCCTCTCGCTCGTATGGTAAATCTTCCACCTTGTCACACAAGCTCCAAATGCTTATGTGGTATATGATGAAGTATGCCTATCTTCAAGAAGTATGTCATGCTGTGTAGTTCAAAATTAATTGTTACTATCCTATGGCGATGTTTATTTTTTCACACAGAACAACCAGCACTCCGCATCCGATGGCATTCACAGAAGTTGATATGATAATATTTCACATCCAACTCATTAAGGTTTACCTATTTTTCGGGCATGCAAATAAATTTTTTACTCAACAGCTATCCATTTACCTGTTCAAACATATATAATGCACATGTATATATTTCTATCTATTTTTAAATCAGTTCAATGTGTGATTTAAATGAATAAATTCTTCCATTATTCTCTTATTGATTAAACTAACTATCGTTTCAATAATTTAATTAATCTAATCTACTATCACACAACACAAACAACAATCAATATGTTTTTAACTTTTCAAATATATATCTTTTACACATTCAAAAATTATATTTCTAATACCAGACTATATATATAATCACAAATACGTCATTTAAAAACATATTACTCTCGACTCGTTCTGGGGCACTTCTGACCCCATCTCTAACGAGTTCTTCTGATTCAACTATACTCATACTAGGATATTACTAATCCTATGCGTAATGAATTACCCATCCTAGAACACTACTGGTTCTATTTCTGACGAGTTCGTTCATATGTTTTGTTCCAGCACTAAGCTTAACCAAAGCTCCGATACCACGTGAGACTTCCCCGAACCCCGTACTGACGGTGGCAAGGGTAATCCTTGGAATATAGCACAGAAACAGATAATAGCAGAATATAAATAAATAAATACACCAGATAATGCACAACAGGGTATACTGGATAAACGTAATCATTAGAGTTACACAGTATATAGGATCATAATTAGTACAAATATAGTTCAGCTATACATAAATGTCTACAGCGGAAAACAAACATAATGTACAATAGGAGCTGAACAACATAAAAAGAGATAAATAATAGAATCCATCTTCAGCTCCAGCTATCCAAAAAGAGTCAGCTAAACTTGAATACAACGCTGCCCATGTAGAAAAAGGGGCACCCGAGTTTGAAAGTGAAACAAACTACGAGTCAGTCATGGGACTGGTATGAGAAATCTACTCAACACATTTAAAATATGGAAAATCACAGGACCACGCCACTTTCATGGAACGGGTTTACTCCATCGGACCGCCAGTGCTTTAAAATAAATAATTCTTTTAAATATCGCAATGCTTTTCAAAAAAATGAAGCCATTATAAGACTCAGTTCCCATCACACAATGCAACGCAAACCGGAGGATAGAGTTTTTACCTTATAACGGCCAAAATATGCTTGATACGAATAAAAAAAAGCATTTGATATTATTACTAGTGTTCATACATTTCAAAAACAATTTCAAATCATAAGTATCAATCAAAAACGGCATTAATGCCCCATACCATTATGTCGCCATATATAGGTATACAATCAAAACCGCACAGTCACGTATTTGTAAATTGGATTTCCGTCATGAACCAAGGCAAAAGATAGTCCTTACTAACTTCGAGACTGCCTAGCCCGAGTCTCAGGATCAGAGCTCGAGTGACCCTTAGATCGTCAGGGCCGGTCCACCAATGTGGATTAAAATTCCTGGACACTACATTTCCCCGCCCTTTAGGGCGTAAATGAGCCAACGAATGACTCCATCAGTCCCGGATCGAACGATATAACTGAGGCGCCTCGCAACAGCAACAACCACGTAAGTCAAACTCGTCAGGGCATGTAAAACCACTGACGCCACTTCTAGTTAGGAAGAAACGCGTGCCCTCCCTGATGTCCTCTCCTGTTTCTGGTTTATACCGGGGTGTGAGGTTCGCGAATTCACGTTATACACAAAGCTACGCCACACAGGCGGGGCTTTGATCATGACCACAAGACTTTGCTTTTCAACAGAAGCCCTGATCACTGAATCTTAGCATGCCACACAGGCAATTCACGCCATGTAACTGATGGCTATCAATCACACAGAATAAATTCCAATGTCAGACACACCATCCATTTACAATTCAGTTCTGGGTTTGAACGAAACCGGAGGCACTATATACCTCGCAAACCCATCAATCACCATGTATGTCTGGACGATCACCACTCATTATCCATATTTTTGGATGCCTCCCAATCAGGACATCAGTTACCATCCAAACGAGGTGACGATTTCCGGTCTTCAACCACCGTCTTCATCTTCGATTTTTTATCGTCGATTCAGTTATTCAGAATGGGATAAACCCGATCTTTCTAAGCAACTCGCGTATATAATAAACACGTTCTACACAAACACTACATACGCATCATTTCAATTCATTAGTCACTAACCGTCAATCAGTAAGAGAACGATTTCCCAAATATTAACCCCGAAGGCCGAAACCAACATCAGATCAAAATCCAAGAAACCATTCGACTTAGCCAACCTTCAGTTAGTTTCTAAATTTCACATCCATATCATTTATAATATTTTATAACGATTTATTGCTATTTTATTTATTTTAAAATAGCCAATTTATTCAAAACGACGCTTCGGCCATAACGCGGCCGTGGCGCTGTTTTTCTTCAGATTTGATTTACACATATCGAAAAAAATAACCGTTGGATCATCACTAAATTTATATCATTAGAAAGATCTTTTCAAAACGAATCCAACGGTTCCAGTTTCGGGAAAATTCAACGGTCGGATCTCCCCGTATAATCGTTTGAAGTTTCGATTTCAAAATACGAACTGCAACATTGTTATTCGATTTAATATAATTATATATATATATATATATATATATATATATATATAATCGATTCTGGCGCTGTTTTTCTTCAGATTTGAATTAAACATTCCAGATAATCCAACCGTTGGATTTTTACAAAGTTGGTGCCGTTGGAAAGATATTTCCAAAGCGAAACCAATGGTTGCGGATTCGGGAAAATCCGATGGTCGAATCTCCCGCACTAATCGTTCGAAAACACAGTTTCAAAATATGAACTGCAGCTTCGTTATTCGATACATTTCAATTCTATATATATATATATATGTAACGATTCTTCGATTTCAAAACTATATGATTTTCATACATTTGATAAAAATGATATTTTTATCTAACTGTCTTCTATATCAACACTTCACTATTTTTAACGATTCATGTATATAATAAAAATGTGATTTTTAATGTAAAACAATTCATTTCAAAACATGATTATTTTATATAGTTCATATAGATGTTAAAAATATGATTTTTATTATAAAACAATTTATTTCAAAACATGACTATTTTATATAGTTCATATTGATGATAAAAATAGAATTTTTATTATTAAACAATTTCTTTCAAAATATGAATACCATTCAATACATGAATTTCAATTCAACGAATGAATTTTGATTCAACACATGAAGGTTTTCTATAGTTTGTATATATAGAGTAAAAATGTGATTTTTATTGTTAAAACAATTTATTCAAAACACGAATACCATACAACACATGAATTTCAATTCAACGAATGAATTTCGATTCAACACATGAAGGTTTTCTATAGTTTATATATATAGAGTAAAAATGTGATTTTTATTGTTAAAACAATTTATTCAAAACATGAATACCATTCAACACATGAATTTCAATCCAACGAATGAATTTTGATTCAACACATGAAAGTTTTCTATATTTTGTATATATAGAGTAAAAATGTGATTTTTATTGTTAAAACAATTTATTCAAAACACGAATACCATTCAACACAAGAATTTCAATTCAACTAATGAATTTCGATTCAACACATGAAGATTTTCTATTCAATAGATGAATATAGTTTCAACACAGGAAAATAATTCTAACACATGAATATTATTCAAAATTTCAGCAGCATAACGGCAGGGTAGTTAAAACCGGGACCGTCCCTAGTACGGCTCCTCGCTCTACCTTAAAGCCTCGCAGCTTTTGACAATAGGGAATCATGCATCTAGTTCGCACGCAGGCGGCATGTATATTTTTTTCATTTCCACAAACTAATCCTATGTGGTTTCAACCAAATATTTCACAACCAAAAATGTGTATTTTTCAACCACAATCAATCAATTCCAACCACAAACAATTTCAATCAACCATTCGCTATCAATCAATTTTCACACCAATCACAACCAATAAACATCGTCCATGGTTTGTGGACGAGGGGCGTATATATATATATATATATATATATATATATATATATATATATATATATATATATATTTATATATAGCATTTCACTTCTATTTCAACGCATATATAATTTTTACAATGCATATGCAACTTATACATCGAACGTACAACTCACATAACGCTTATACAAGAGGTGTACAACGCTTATATAACTCATACATCGATTATATAATTTATACATCGTCGTTTTCCATATCGTTTATAAATTAGAAATCTCACATTGGGCTCCACCCCACCAAAAATAGCAGAAGGCTCAAAAAAATATGCGGTCTCTTCTAGAATGTAGAAGGCGTCCACACGAGTCCACTGTCTCTTGTTTCACTGAATTTCGTCAAAAACGAAAAAGTTATGATTTTTACAACGAAATCAAAAACCGTAGCACTTTAAAGTGCTATAATATAATTTATTTTAAAATAGCCCTATACCTCTCACGTTTTTTCAAAACTAGGTCGATGATTTCCGCGAAATCCGTGCAGCTATATGACGATCGGCCTTCACCACCTTGAAGGGCTAGGAGCGGCGCGCCTGGGGTGCTGACGGCGTCAAACTCGTAGGTCTGGGGGAGGAGAAATCGAACGGCGAACGGCGAAAATTCGTGACCTCCGTTCGAACGAAATACAGGGCGAGTGGAGGTGAATCAAGTATGGATTTGGAGAGGAGGAAGAGCTCTTCAAAAACTACAACTGGAGCTAGGGCTAATTCTTCTTGGATCGATCGAAAAATGAGGGGGAATGGAGGAGCGTTTTCCGCCTTCGATCTGGAGCTTTTGGCGTGACGACGGGGAGAGAGAAAAGTGTGGACCAGTGGGATTTTTTATTTTATTTTATAATTTTTAAATCTCTAAAATACCCCTTGTCACATACGAATACCAATTCAAACCCAACGACTATCGTCCCTAGCATTTTACCCCCATTTCGAACATAATGGGATATGTTTCGTAGGCCCATTCGACTGTTTGAGTCAGTTTTCCTTCAAATTAAAATATAAAACATTCAATATTCGATTTGAACGTACATTTCAATTTGCCAGGGCCACAAATTGATTCGAAAAATTCCAGAAAAATAAATCCAGATATGTTTTGACGATACGTTCCCAACAAAACTAGTTTCGTCGAATTCTGAGACCGTTTGTAAAATGGCCCTTTTCTGGTCGATCCAATTTAACTACAATTGACCAAAACACATTTTCCTATGCTACGCTCACATACTAGCTTCAAAAATTATGAAATTTGAAACCTAGCAATAACTTCACATCTCGGATCCAACAAAAGTGGTTTCAACAAATTCGGAGGTCATTTGCAAAATGGCCAACTTCGCGGGCTATATAAATTCCATAGCAACCTTTCTGAATATTCATTTGGCTATAACTTTTGCTTCCTGCTGTGAAACTTCGATTTTTCAGATTCGTTAGAAAGGTATTCACTAACAGATTTAAATATTTTTGGTTTCACTCAAATCCGATTTGTTTTGCACCCGGTACAGTCAGTCAAAGTTTGAATTCAAATTTCGAAACTACTGCGCCATTTCAGGCCTTATTTATAATTAGAATTAATTATATTCGTTTTCAAATGTCGATTCAAACTTACTTTTCATCGTTATTATTTAAAATATTTATTTTAAATATTTAAAATCCACTAAAATACCAATTTAAAAATTTTAAATTGGTTCAGAATTTCCGGGTCGTTACACTATTGTTCGTCATCGGGCAATTCCTTAAAAAATTCAGAATTTACTATTTTCCTTTTCCTTTTTCTCATTTTTAAACTTTTTGGTTTGTTGAGAGTATCCACGTCTATAGTTTCTTGGCTTTCACACTTTCGCTTTTTCTTTTTCCTTTTCTCTTTATCTATTTTTTTCTTTTTCTTCAAATTCTTTAGGGTCATTATGTTCTACTTCTTCTTCTTTATCTTCCTATTCTTCACTATCCATATTTTCACATTCTTTTTCTTGAATTTCTTCATTTCCATTATGTTCTATTTCTTCTTCTATATCTTCCATTTCTCCACCATCAATTTTCTCATATACTTTTTTTTCAAAATTTTGTCGGTTTCACTATGTTCCAGATCTTTTTTTGTATCTTTGTTTTCTTTATCATTCTTTTTTTCACATTCTTTTTCAAGAATTTCAGTTAAATTGTGGTCATTATTTAATAAACTTTCCAATTCTTTTCTCTTCTTTTTTTGGCTTGTAATTGATTTTATTTGGACTGAAGCTTTTTTGTAATTGCTCAACATTTATTTTTAACCTTGCAATTTCTTTAACTTTGCCTTTGACTTGTGTTAGAAGAAAGCTTTCTTTGTTATCTTTTTTTCCCCTCTTCCATAAACTAGTTCACTTTTAGTAGAAGGATTTTTTTATCTTTCATAATTTTGTCGAATCTCTTTGCAAACTGAAAAAATAAAATTAGGAAAACAATATCGTTACTTCATATTATTGATTAATTTGTTGTGTGCAAATTTATTTGACTTCTAGGTGAAAATACACAATAATTATTAATATGCATAAGATTAATCAAAGGTATAGATAATAAAAACAGGAAATAATTAAAAAGATAAAAGTTCTTATCTTTTTACACATGTGGTAAAAATTAAGTTTTTTAAATTTAAAAATAACAGTAAAATGACAAAATCAGCTTAAGCACACACAAAGAAATTACCTTTTCTGACTTAATGGATTGAATTGATATGTTTTTCAATAGCGATAAATTCCATTTTAATATTATTGGCCTTTCATTTCCATAACCCTGTTTAACCCTAATGATTTGTGTCCTTTCACAAAGCCAATAGTGTAAAAAAATTAAAATATGTTAAATTTTGATATTAGATAAATTCAATGTACAATATTAAATATAAAATATATACCAATAATATCATGGAGCATCCGCGCATATTTTTTGGGTCTTTAGCAAACTTTTCAACATTTTGTGACCCATATGCGTGAATAGATTTTGCCGAAGAAATGGAATTTATGTTCTTCAAATTCAACAATTTGGGAATAAATCCCCATTGTAATTAGAATTGGTTGTTAGGGTAGAAGAATGTGATAATTAGTAACAAAAGAAGTAATTTAACTAAATCTTCACTTCCGTTCCTTTCTTCAATCATTATTTTGATTCTCTTACTGAAAATTTTCTTATTTACCCCTCATTCCACTCAAAATGTCGATTTAGAAAACTTAAGTACTCCTCATCCAAGTTATTCCTGCTAATAATTCAAATTGGGAATATATTCTTTCCAGTCAATGGAATTCCAAGTATTAAACTAATATCCCCTTCAGTTAACTTAAGACTAGCATCTCCTATTTTAATGCTTTCTCTTCACTATCGTATGATGAAATGACTTCATCTAAACTTTTTGCACTTTTTCTAATATCCTTTCTTCTGATTTTACCTTCCAAACATATATGAAATAATTTTTTGAAAGGTGTTCTATCTATATATGACATTGCAGCAGAAAAGAATTTTTTTTTCCTTTTTTTTAGTCATCACCTTGTAGAATGCATCTAAATTACAGCTACAAGTTCCCTTATGTTTTTCCTCACCCTTTTTTTCACTTCATATTGTCCAGCATCATATTCAGTGTAGGGGTCGGAGTTGTTGTCTAAATTTGCACATAAGCAACCTTCTGGAGGAGCGTAGACACATTCATAAAGCTGTGTCTCTGACCGCAGTATTCTTTTTTCTGCTTCAGTGAAGTTGATTGTATGAACCTGTTGTACCAAGTTATTAAATGGAAATAATGTAAATTTAAATACCGAATAATATTTCTACTTAGCTTTTGGTTAAGCATGTAGGAAAACAATTAAACTAAGTTTAGATGATCACATGAATATTTTTTTTAGTAAGCTAAACAAATTTATCTTTTTATACAATATATATGTTTACTCACAATATGATATACATATTTTATCTTTAACATTGGTTACATAATCATCTATTGTCTGTTAATAAAATTGTTATGTAATAATATAATGATAATATAGTATTACTTTTGTACTTAATAGTATAAAATTTTGTTTACTTACAGTAGGAGTACATGGAGGTGTTGGGATATTTTGCATTGTCTGACTGTGTATATCACAACAAGAATCTGAATGATTACTTATATTTGAACACTGCTTTCTTTTAATGTCGATAAAGATATATTGTTGTGTATCTTCAAATGCTGTGTTTTGATTAGCGTATCTTGAATTTATTGTACGCCTTTTTCCTGTATTGAAATATCAATTTTGTTATTGGATAAATTGTTTATTATAAATGTATGTGCATACTAAAATTAATGATCAACCATAAATAATTAGGTTGGCTATATTGGTTATAAGCAATAATAGTATTTAAAAATCACTTTTAGTTTAAAAAGATAAATACATTTATATTTTTTCCTTAGTAATTTAACCAAACTACTTTAATAACTTGTATATCTGATTGTTTAAAGACAATAATCATATAAAATTCAATATTTGTATAAAAAGATAATCTTGTTTGTCTTATTAAATCAAAAACATTTTTAACATCAAAAAATTTCATAAAGATAGTTTTTAGTAATTATTTTTTTTGTCAGTAATTTAATAAAATATCTTTAATAACTTGTACATCAAATTGTTTAAAGACAATAATCATTTAAAATTCAATATCTGTATAGAAAGATAATCTTGTTTATCTTATTAAAATAAATACATCTTTAGCTTCAAAAATATTCATAAAGATATTTTTATTAAATATTTTTTCCTTAGTAATTTAAAAAAACTTCTTTAATAACTTGTATATCCAATTGTTTAAAGACAATAATCATTTAAAATTCAATATTTGTATAGAAAGATAATCTTGTTTATCTTTTTAAAATTAATACATTTATAGCTTCAATTTTTTTTGTAAATATAGTATTTAGTAATTATTATTTTTGTTAGTAATTTAACGAAACTTCTTTTATAACTTGCGTATCTTATTGTTTAAAGTCAATAATAATTTAAATTGTAATATCAAAAAATCAGAAAGACAACTTTCTTTTAAAATACAATATTTGTAGAGAAATATAAACGTGTTCATCTTTTTAAACCAAATACATGTATAGCTTTAAAAATATTCATGAAGATAATTTTTATTAAAAAAATTCCCCTAGTAATTGAACAATTTTTTTTTATAACTTGTAAATCTTATTATTTAAAGTTAATAATAATTAGAATTATAATATATGTATAGAAAGATAAACAAGTATATCTTTTCTATAAATGTATCTGTATAGAAATATAAATCAGTCTTGGTTGTTGGTGTTGGAGAGACATGTTGTGATTTGATTGAATACAATGATGATCTAGACTCTAAACAAGTTTATCTTGGTATAAAGATAAATGTGATTACTTTATAATGATGATTACTATCTTGCTATAAAGTAATTATAATTATTGTATCACGCTATAAAAATTTAAAGATAAATTCTTTTATATTTTTTATAGTAAAAGATAAAATGATATCTCTTACAGTTATTTAGTTAAATATGTTTGTGCAGTTTGTATATACTGAAGCAGTGATGTAACAACGCAGTTTGAACATACTGAAGTAGTGTTGTTGTAACACCCCACCTCCGTTAAGGTCACTCGCAAAGGGAATGCCTTAACTTTGGTGAAGCGTTTTTAGTAGACAGAACATAAATTTACAGTTGAAAAATCTATAACTTTATTGCAATAGAAACATAAATAAGTTTGGTTACATCTTTCATAATCACAATATCGGAATTCAAGTACATAAATTTTGGTCTTGTACAAAAGCCTTCATAATGCATAGTTTTTAAAGCCATAATATCCAATATAAACTGCCATGGAAAGATAGAGCCAAAGCCAAGGAATACTTCAAACATTTCAAGTAGAGAGAATCTGAATCAAGCTCCTATGTTTCCACCCTGAAAACCTGGGGGCGGGGAATGGAAAGAAAGAGGCGAAACAAACTAGGTCAAACATAAGTCTGGTGAGTCCAGTTACTTTAAGCATATAAACAGATAATAGTATCATGACATGTAAATAAAACTGGATGAGAGATAACCGTAACATAAATAGCAAGTTAACAGAAGAAACAGAATGATAAAGGCTAAGCTAAGCTTTTCACTTCTTTGCACTAATACTAGTATAACAGGATTAGGTGTTATCCTGATGTCTAAACTGAAACAGAAACGAAAACAAAATAATCTCTACAGAAACAAAATGCTAGAAATGGGCCTTTACCACCCGAAAAGAGGCAGAATGCTAATAATGGGCCTTTACCACCCCAGCTGACAGAAGGTACGGAAACATAATACTAATAATGGGCCATTACCACCCAACTAATGGGCCTTTACCACCACAACTGGCAGAAGTCACTAAAACAGAATTGAAAATGGAATCAGACACGGAAACAGAATAATCCCTACGCAAACAGAATGTTAGAACTAGGTGTACACTAGTAATAGGCCTTTATCACCCCAACGGATGGTACCACGCAGAAACAGACAGGTGTTACCACCCAACATAAACAGACGGTACCAACAGAAACAGACAGAACTAAGTGTACCCTAAGTCCTACCCCCAAGCGATCGACTCCCTAATACATAAATACCCTATGTCGGCCCCACATTATGGTGTATCACTCTCTAAAGTGGCAACCTATTGGCACAGACCTATTTACATATGTCACGGTGTCTTACATCCTCAAAGCAGATCGGATCCATGCACGCACATGACCCGGTTGGAATGCACCATCAACTCCCGTCGCCATTATCAAAATGAACCGCTTATAATTAGTTCATTAAGCGTGCCCGGATCCCTACATAGCGTGGGGTCAAAGTTTTTGATACCAGAAAGGGTTACTGACTAATAAGGGTCCCAAACAATAGATGACACAAGTAATTCCCCTCCTAACCTTGTGTCCCCAGACTAACAGATTTTAGATTAACTTGTTTACAGATTTCAGGCAGAGTTCAGATTACTAGCTCACATATCAAACAATCAAGTTAACAAGTTTTCAGATTAACAGATCAGGTGTACGGATTTAACAAACTTATAGATTGTCTATCTTTGTATTGGGCCTACAGATTCACGAAATGGGTTTATTAGATTCATCAGTCCAGTTGGTTTAATCCTATCCACCCAACACATTTTTAGACACCACATTTCTCTTAAATTTGCATTAATTAAATATTCATGCATAGACCTCTCACATTAGGTTGGTAGGTTGTGGCCGTTGGATATGTCGGGCGGTTCCGGGCAGACTTCTGCCACAAGCCATATCTAACCTCGTGTCTAAGCATATTTTAGTTATGCCTACGACCTCTCACATTAGACTGACAGTTTGCGGTCACTGGTTAAGCCGGTTGGTTCTGGGAAGGCATCTACCACAAACAGAGTCTAACCTCGTGTCATAGTCACTTTATTCCAATACAGATTATATAGATATCAGACTAATTATGTCCACTTAACATATTAAACTTCTTTACAGGTTACGGCAAATTAATCAAGTTCCCATGTTTTACTCAATCTTAGATCGAGCCTACAGATTTTCATACCCAAATTACAATTATTTAGCTTTCAACAGATTAGGCAATTCAACAGATAACAGATCTAGCAGATTAGGCAATTCAACAGATTTAGCAGATAACAGATTAGGCAATTCAACAGATTTAGCAGATTAGGCAATTCAACAGATTTAGCAGATAATAGTTTTAATAGATTAGGCAATTCAACTGATATAGCAGATAACAAATTTAGTAGATTAGGCAATTCAACAGATTTAGCAGACAAAAGATTTAGCAGATAACAGATTTAGCAGATTAGGCAATTCGACAGATTAAACGTTTCTAATGTTCTATTTACATATCTTGCCTAATCATAAATTTAGCCTAAACTTATATGCCTAAATCATGGTCACAATTCATAATACAACATATGCCCAAATTTTATTTAAACTTTGCACAGTACAGAATATGCCCAAATTTATGCATTATCCATTATTTGTCCCAAAATTTAGCGTTCGTGCGTTAATCTCTTATCAGATTTGGCGCAGGCTCGTAGTAGCCTGGCTATAAACAAAAAAGGAAGAAAAAGAGGGAGCTGATACAGAACAGTCACAAACAAGATAGATCCACATAAATGTATGTATAACCTCATATCCAGATTCAAAAAAATGTCAAGATAATTATTAAATTACATATCTGAAAATAACTGTACTCACAATCAAAAAGGAAAATCTTGATTTCTGGGATCTGTATTCTAAAACTGAATAGCACTCCCTTGACGTAGAATAGTTTTTCTTTTAACCCTATTTATACTGGAAGAAGATGCACTAGTTTTATCCTAGGTTTTAGCAGAGTAGTGACGCCATTGTTTTATTTTCTAAGAAGGAGAGAGCTATTGAGGCTAGAGAATAGTGTAGGAGATTTAGGTTTTGGCTTAGGGATGTATTTATAGGAGAATAGAAGTGTCCAGGGCCTTAGATATTAACCTAGAACCAATCCAGACCACCAGAACAGCCAAAACCATGTCACACGCCAAAGAAAATGGATCCGGGTCAAAATAGGTTGACCTGTGGGGGGGGGGGGGGGGAAGGTCGACACTAAGGTCGACCCTATGGTCGACCTACCAACCCAGATCGACCCCCAGGTCGACCTGGGCCTGGACGGGAAATTTCCCGCCCAGCCCACTTCTTTGTTCTGATTTTGAATTTCAAATTTTGAATTTATTTTTGAGCTGTTTTATTTTTCAGAAGCTTTCGAACGCCATAACTTCTTCATACGGAGTCCGATTTACGCAAACTTGGACCCTGTCTCAAACAGAATTCCAAGACGAATGCAATGGCGTAACCTATTTCCCTTAATTATTTGGTTACAATTTAATTGTTCTCTTATTTGTTACTCTTATGTTCACAAAAAATACAGGGTGTTACATTCTCCCCTCCTTAAAGGATTTCGTCCCCGAAATCTCCAAGTTAGGAAGAATGTGCCTTCCATCCAATCACCCATCTACTCAACCATCATCCACAAGCATCCATTGTCCTTAGAAAACTTCTAATGTGGTATGAACATATGCAAAAGTGTGTGTATATGTTCCTTATCTAATGCAAAGACTAGGCGGTCCACTGATTCAGTTGACCTCCTTAATGCGAATTATGTCAGTGCCATGAGTCCAACATGTATGCAATTTTTCCTATTTGATACATATCATTTCTATATGATTGCACAACCGTTCATTCATATGCAACATCCGTGTGCTGAGTCAACCATTTTGCATCCATAAAAATTTTAAAAATGCACACATATCCATATGCAGTATGAGAGTGTTTTTGAGCCGATCTAGTGCCTAGTGTGTGTATATGCATCCATAAGAGTGTTTTTGAGCCAATCTAGTGCCTAGTGTGTGCATATGCATCTATAAGCAACCACAAGCAACCACTTGCATCCACTTGCAACCACTTGCATCCACTTGCAACCATCAAACATAACATGTCTCAAACACTTGTTTACACCCATTAGTTTCTACCTAAAGGTCAAAGATTCGATCGATATGATACAACTGAGTGACAGAAGCAAGTATAATTAAAACAAAAGTTTTATTCCTATCAAACATCGGTTTAAGAGAATAACCCTCTAAGTATCAACCCTGAAGACCGAAATCAACATCAGATTGATATTCAGAGAATTGCTCCTATTAAACAAATGCCCAACGGGAAATCTACTTCATGCTTCGAGTAAAAACCCTTAACCTTATCAGAAATATTCAGATACTTACAAACCACTGGCATAGATCAGATTACCAAATGATTCTTGGGAAACTAAGCATGATCAAAAAACCCAGAATGTATGCGTCATAGTCAACTTAATGCCCAACACATATACCCTCAAACCACAACTTATCACAAACAGATGAGTCATAACCCTTATGGGTTTGAGTCTTCAGCGGGATCAGAAACAAGACTAGTATTAAAGTGCAGAGTTTCAATTACAGATTCAAAATGCCAGAATCAGAAAGAGTTTTAGCTCCACAGTTAGATATGGAAATTAAACCTTCTATAGAAAGTTTTCCTATTTCTATCCTATCCACCAGCCTCGAGGGTATTCGCCTATCCTCCAAAAGTAGGTCCTACCTCGTCTCTTTGGGCAGTCCCTAGTGTAGTGCCCCATTTCTCTACAGTTGAAGCAAAGGCCCTTCCTCTTTCTGCAATCCTTGTTCAGATGGATCGAGCTTCCACAAGTAAAGCACTTCTTCTCCTTCTTATCTTCAGGCTTCTCATCCTTCTTTTGTGTTTCCTTTTTGGGCCCCGCCTTCTTGTTTTGTGGTCCTTCAAGCTTTTCTTTTTTCTTCTTTCTTCTCACTTTTGGTTTCCTCTTCATGCATCAATGCCATGTCAACTAATTTCTCGAAGGTAGCCCCCATAAGAATGTGGGACATTTCCATTCCGTGTAGCGGCTTGTTCAAACCTTTAGCAAACCTGAGTGCCTTCTTATGCGGTGTATTTACCAAATCTAAGCCGAATCTCGCCAACTGATTAAACTTGTTGACATACTCTCTCAATGATAAATTCCCCTACTTTAACACCAAGAACCTCTCTACGTATAGACTCTCTTCCGCTCGTGAGAAAATTTTTTCTCGAACCTATGCCTGAAATCCATCCATCTCTCTATCGGACACTCTCCATTCGTGACCTCCCACCAAAAAAAGCTTCGTCCTTAAGCAACCATACCGCCAACTGTATCTTCTGCCCATTGTCCACCTCGAAGATAACGAACAAATCCTCAGTTTCTTTGAGCCAGTTCCTTGCCTCCACTATGGATTCAGTTCCATTAAAGTTCTACCCACCCATGGCTCGAAAGTCTCTACATATCTTCAGGAAAGTATTCATGCGCGGAGGAGGAGGAGAAAGAGAAACCGCTGCAGTTGGGGGAGGAGGGATGCCTGCGGGGCATGCATCATTAGCCCTAGCTTCTAGGTACCTCCTGAACCAGCCAGGTATCGGTACGCCCTCCGGAAGGTTAAGATCCCCAGACATGCTGAAACGAAAGAAAAGGAAAGATTCAAAACAAAGGATAGATAGATGGGCATATGGCTTTGGGGATTATGTTTTTCAAAATAAACTCTACTTTTGAAAATATTTCCTTTTAAAAACCTTTTTGAAAATAGTTTTCAAGAACTTTTTATCAAATCTGGTAACCTTCAGCCCTAATACCAAGTGTAGCACCCCTCCTCTGTTAAGGTCACTCGCAAAGGGAATGCATTAACTTTGGTGAAGTGTTTTTAATAGACAGAACAGAAATTTACAAGACAGATAAAGTAGTACTTGAAAAATCTATAACTTTATTGCAACAGAAACAGAAATAAGTTTCGTTACATCTTTCAAAATCACAATATCGGAATTCAGGTATATAAATTTCGGTCTTGTACAAAATCCTTCAGAATGCATAGTTTTTAAAGCCATAATCCCCAATATAAACTGCCATGGAAAGATAGAGACAAAGCAAAGCCATACTTCAAGCATTTCAAGCAGAGAGAATCTGAATCAAGCTCCTATGTTTCCACCCTGAAAAACTGGGGGGGGGGAATGGAAAGAAAAGAGGCGAAACAAACCAGGTCAGACATAAGTCTGGTGAGTCTAGTGACTTTCAGCATATAAACAGATAACAGTATCATGACATGTAAATAAAACTGGATGAGAGATAACCGTAAGAGAAATAGCAGGTTAACAGAAGAAACGGAATGATATAGGCTAAGCTAAGCTTTTCATTTCTCTGCACTAATACTAGTATTACAGGATTAGGTGTTACCCTAATATCTAAACTGAAACAGAAACGGAAACTGAATAATCTCCACAGAAACGAATGCTAGAAATGGACCTTTACCACCCGAACAGAGGCAGAATGCTAACAATGTGCTTTTACCACCCCAACTGATAGAAGGTACGGAAATAGAATACTAATAATGGGCCTTTACCACCCAACTAATGGGCCCTTACCACCCTAACAGACAGAAGTCACGGAAGCCGAATCAGAAATGGAATCAGAGACGGAAACAGAATAATCCCTATGCAAACAGAATGTTAGAATTAGGTGTACACTAGTAATGGGCCTTGACACCCCAATAGACGGTACCACGCAGAAACAGACATGTGTTACCACCCAACAGAAACTGACGGTACCAAAAGAAACAGATAGAACTAAGTGTACCCCAAGTCCTACTCCCAAGCGATCAGCTCCCTAATACATAAATACCCTGTGTCGGCCCCACAGTAGGGTGTATTACTCCCTAAAGTGGCAACCTATTGGCACATACCTATTTACAGATGTCACGGTGTATTACATCCTCAGAGACACATGACTCGGTTAGAATGCACCTTCAACACCCCTCGCCATTATCAGAATGAACCGCTTATAATTAGTTCCGTAAGCATGCCCGGACCCCTACATAGTGTAGGCTCAAATTTTTTGGTACCATAAAGGATTACTGACTAATATGGGTCCCAAACAACAGATGACACAAGTAATTCCCCTCCTAACCTTGTTTCCCCAGACTAACAGATTTCAGATTAACTTGTTTACAGATTTCATGCAGAGTTCAGATTACTAGTTCACAGATCAGACAATCAAGTTAACAAGTTTTCAGATTAACAAATCAGATGTACGGATTTAATAGACTTACAGATTGTCTAACTTTGTATTGGGCCTATAGTTTCACGAAATGGGTTAATTAGATTCATCAGCCCAGTTGGTTTAATCCTATCCACCCAACACATTTTTAGACACCACATTTCTCTTAAATTTACATTAATTAAATATTAATGCATAGACCTCTCACATTAGGTCGGTAGCTTGTGGCCGCTGGATATGCCGGGCGGTTCCGGGCAGACTTCTGCCACAAGGCAGACCTAACCTCGTGTCTAAGCATATTTTAGTTATGCCTACGACCTCTCACATTAGACTGACAGTTTGCGGTCGCTGGTTAAGCAGGTTGGTTCCGGGTAGGTTTCTGCAGCAAACAGAGTCTAACCTCATGTCATAGCCACTTTATTCCAATACAGATTATACAGATATCAGACTAATTATGTCCACTTAACATATTAAACTTCTTTACAGGTTACAGCAGATTAACCAAGTTTCCATGTTTTACTCAATCTTAGATTGAGCCTACTGATTTTCATGACCAAATTAAAATTATTTAGCTTTCAACAGATTAGGTAATTCAATAGAAAACAGATCTAGCAGATTAGGCGATTCAATAGATTTAGCAGATAGCAGATTAGGCAATTCAACGGATTTAGCAGATAACAGATTTAGCAGATAACAGATTTAGCAGATTAGGCAATTCAACAGATTTAGCAGATAATAGTTTTAACAGATTAGGCAATTCAACAGATTTAGCAGATAACAGATTTAGCAGATTAGGCAATTCAATAGATTTAGCAGAAAATAGATTTAGCAGATTAGGCAATTCAACAGATTAAACATTTCTAATGTTCTATTTACATATCTTGCCTAATCATAAATTTAGCCTAAACTTATATGCCTAAATCATGGTCACAATTCATAATACAATATATGCCCAAATTTAAGTTAAACTTTGAACATTACAGAATATTCTCTAAAAGCCCCAAACAATATGAATTACGCCTAATTATTGCTTGTGATGTCGAATATCCAGCAATCCATAATTAGACGCATTCACATTAATAGTTATCCCATTTTAATATAGATCTTTATGCCTAAGTCACATATCCTTCTTTTCTTTTCATGTCATAGATCGGGATATAAAACACCCAAAATCTAGATCTTAAATTTTAATCATGTATTATGTCCTCAAAATCAGATCTTGCATTATAACATGCATTATATTCCAACTTCCAAGTCATATGCTATAATATAATAATTCTTCTTCCAAATCACAGTCTATCATACATAGTATGTACTGATTCTAGGTCTTAATTTACAACATATGTTCTTTTCTCAAATCAGTCAAAGATTAGTCATTTCCAATTTATGCATTATCCATTATTTGTCCCAAAATTTAGCGTTCGTGCATTAATCTCTTATGAGATTTGGCGTAGGCTCGTGGTAGCCTGGCTATTAACAAAAAGGTAGAAAAAGAGGAAACAGATATAGAATAGTCACAATCAAGATAGATCCATAGAAAAGTATGTATAACCTCAGTTCCAGATTCACAAAAATGTCAAGATAATTATTAAATTTCATATCTAAAAATAATTGTACTCACAATCAAAAAGAAAAATCTTGATTTCTGGAATCTGTATTCTGAAACTGAATAGCGCTCCCTTGATGTAGGCTAGTTGTTCTTTTAATCATATTTAGACTTGAAGAAGATGCACTAGTTTTATCCTAGGTTTCAGCAGAGTAGCGATGCCATTGTTTTATTTTCTAAGAAGGAGAGAGCTATGGAGGCTAGAGTATAGTGTAGGAGATTTAGGTTTTGTCTTAGGGATGTATTTATAGGAGAATAGAAGTGTCCAGGACCTTAGATATTAACCTAGAACCAATCCCGACCATCAAAACAGCCAAAACCACCTCACACGCCAAAGAAAATCGGATTTGAGTCAAAATAGGTTGACCTATGGGGCGGGAGGTCGTCCCCCAAGTCGACCCTATGTTCGACCTGCCTACCCAGGTCGACCTCAGGTCGACCCTAGTGTCGACCTAGGTCTTGGGCGGGAAATTTCCCACCCAGCCTGCTTCTGGGTTCTGATTTTGAATTTCAAATTTTGAATTTATTTTCGAGCTGTTTTGTATTTCTAGAAGCTTCCGAAGGCTATAACTTCTTCATACGGAGTCCGATTTACGCAAACTCAGACTCTATCTCAAACATAATTCTGAGATGAACGCAATGGCATAAGCCATTTCCCTTAATTATTTTTTTACAATTTAATTATTCTCTGATTTGTTACTCTTATGTTCACAGAAAATACGGGGTGTTATAGTTGTTAAAACTAGAAGTTTTAGGATAATTTTCAGAATCTAATTTGTCTATTTTGGTATAAAGTAAGACAAGCATATGCTAAACTCTTAGTTCTAGTTTAGTTAAAGTTAAATATTATTCACAATTACTTAAAAGATATTTTTATTTACCTTTTGAGTAATCAAGGATGAAAAAACCATTAGTAATAATCAAACAACCAAAAAAAGGAATTACACACGCATAAGAAAGAAAATTAATAGTTGAAAAGTAGTGATATATAATGCTCAGGTGCTTCGGTAAATGTTGAATAATAAAAAATGAAAAACTAGATTCTGACCCGTGGGTTATTAGGCATTTTACAATTTTACATTGTTTTAGAATTCCGACTTGTATGAGAAGATCATTATAATAACCCGGATATTCTGAGCCAATTTAAAAATTTTATTTTGGCGATTTTGATGAATTTTGGATATTTAAAATGATTTATTTTAAATATTAACGATAAGAAATTTATTTTGAATAGAATTAGAATGTATATATTTATTTGAATCGTTATTAGAATATTAATATTTTATTTTAAATATAAAAGGAATTAAAAATGGAGCGGTAGTTTGAAAATTAGTTTTCAAATTTTAAATGAATGTACATGATTCAAAATAAACCGGATTTGGCGAAACCATAAATATTTGAATCTATTTGAAAATATCTTTCCAACGAATTTGAAAAATCAAAATTTCATAGCAGGAATAAAAAGATATGTCCAGTTGAAAATTCAGAATTGTCGCTATGGAATTCTAGCCCTTAAAGAAATTGAAATTTTGCAAATGACCTCGGTTTTCGATGAAACCACTTTTGTTGGATCTGAGATGTCAAATTATTGCTAGATTCCAAAATTCGTAATTTTTCGAATCAATATGTGAGCATGGCAAAGGAAAACGTGTTTTGACAGTTTAAGTCAATGTGGATCGACCAGAAAATGACCATTTTTCGAACGGTATTTAAATTTGACGAAAAATGTTTTGTTAGGACCGTATCATCAATATGAAGCCAGAAATATTTTTTTTGTAATTTTTAGAATCAGTTTGCGGGCCCAAAAAATTAAAATGTATGTTTGAATTGAATATATAATGATTTATATTTTAATTTGAAGAAAAACTGATCAAAACATTAGAAATGGGTTACGAAACATATCCCATTGTGTTTGGAATTGGGTAATTAGCTATGGCAATAGTCATTGGGTTTAATTTGGGGTTCGAATAAAAAAAAGGACTTTTTGAAATTAAATTAAATAACGAAATAAAATGGGCCAAGCCCGTATCCTTACACTACTCAGTCAAACCCCCCTCAGTTCCTTTCTCTCTCTCGTTCTGAAATAAAAAATAAAAAAAAAACCATTGAGAAATCCGTCGCGCCCACCTCCAGGCGGACTATCGCGACCGCTTCTCCCCCTTCCCCCGTCGGAGACCTAGCCGCCACCTCCATCCCATCCTCCGACCTCCTCTCTCCCCTCTTCTTATTTAAAACCCTAATGCCGCCGTGAGCCACTACATGGCCTGCACCGGCCATCAACCTCCTCTGCACCCACCGGCATCGGCTACTACCCCCCCGGCCCTTCTCCTCCGCCTCCTCTTCTCTTTCCCCTCTCCGATTCAAGAAGCCCCTTCGCCGCTTTTTCAAACCGCTAGAAACCAATCAATGTAAGTGATACATATCTTTGTTTAAAAAAAAAAATATCTGAATTTTTATATATTTCATAACCCAAGAAAGTTTTGATTTTTTTTAAATAGATAAAATGTGATATTAGCGAATATAGGTCGGATTTTTATGTGATATTAGCGAATAAAGGTTGGATTTTTATATGTGATATTAGCGAATAAAGGTCGGATTTTTATATGCGATATTAACGAATAAAGGTTGGATTTTTAAATATTATATTAGCGAAGAATGGTTGGATTTTTAATGAAGTAAAGATTTGATTTTTAGCGATGTAAAAATATAATTTTTAGCGTTATAAAAATAGGACTTTTATGTACATGTAGCGAAAATAAAGATATGATTTTTATCGATACGAAGTAGCGTTAAAAATATGACCTTCATTATATAAGTAACGAAATAAAAACTTGATTTTAATATAAGTAGCAATATAAAAATATAATTTTTATATAGAAAGAAGCGTGGTAAGAATATGATTTTATGTATATAGCGTTGAAATAAAAATGTGATTTTTATAGCATTGAAATAAAAATGTGATTTTTTATATGAACAACTTTGAGAAGACTTTGTTGACATGGAAGACAAATCAAAATCATTGAGAAATAAAGAATGGAGGAGTGGAAACCTCGGTGATAACTTCTCACTTTAATTCTTGTTTTCTAGTTAAAATTATATACTAGGATGCAGACGGTGCTTAGCAGCACCCGACACCCATTGTCCACAGACCATGGACGACTTGTTTGATTTTGTTGTGTGGTGAAAATTGATTGGGATGTGAAATGAATGGAAATATATTCATGTGTTGAAATAAATTATTTATCATTAAAAATATAAATTTAACGTGAATGTGAATAAATAAATATTCATTTACAAATCAAACGATTTGTTTATGTACACCTATTTGAAGGATATTGATTGGGACGATAAATTCTACACGTCGCCCAACTGCACAAATAATATTCAGTGTTTGTGGATTGAAATCCCATACGGGTGTTGGGATGATATTTGACGTACACTAATCCCAATTGTTTAGTGGTATGTCGATCGTTTGATTGACAGACTGTGTAACCGTTAATTAGTTATATTTAATGCTTATGATGTTGTGTGGTGCACTCTGGATGATGGTTGATTATTTATCGTTGCTATTATGTACATGTGTTGTACGGAATACGTATAATTAACATTATATGGTAATTGAGTGGGTCTCATTCAAATTTAGAAAACAAATTATATTCATGTGTGGAATAAACAAAATAGTCATGTGTTGACGATACTCATGTGATGAGAATATTCATGTGTTGAAATTATTTATGTGTTGAATAAAATATATATTCATGTATTGAAGAAAATATTCATTTGTTGAATAGAATAACGAAGTTATTGAAATATATAAAGCCGTGTTGATTAGAGATACGCCATTTTGACGCGAACGATATTTATATCGATTATGTTCGTTTTTATAATGAATATAGAAAAGGAAGTGATTCCAAAATCTAATGTTTTGAAAATATTATCATTTATATATTAATGATATGGAATATTCAATTTTGATTTAAAATTGAATATGAATTTGAAATTGTTTTGAAAACGAATTTAAAACAATTTATAAAATACGTTTAGAATTGAAATCGACGACGTATATACAATATATATATCTATATATATGCATTATATGTTAAATGGCCTGAATAAAACGCGCCGCACCGCGGCAGTTCGCGAATTTCGACCATTGACTTTGAATTGACGTTATGGGAGATCCGACTGTCGGATTCTCCTGAAACCGGAACCGTTGGGTCGTATCGAAAAGAGCTTTCCAATGAATATAAGAGATTTGAAATCTAACGGTTGGATTTGGAATTATGTCCAAATCAAATTTGGAAAAGGTCACTATAAGTGCAGTTCGACGACCGTTATTTGAAGTCGACTATACGAGCCTTGGTAAAATTATTAAAAATATCAATAATTTGTGTAAAATCATAATAAATGATTTAGAAATAATTGGGGTGAAAAATCCCATATTTAAGAAGGATAAAAGTATATTTTATCAAAATGAACTAGTTATGAACTAGAATTATAATCCAATATTTTTGAATAAATAAATTGGATTTAAAGTGGTTTTAAAAATAATCAAAATTTCCAATATACGAAATGGAATAGATTTGAATCGAAATTAGCTTCGGAATATTTCAATGATGGATTTCGTGATTATACAGATATGGTTGTTGAAATTTGAAAGATATATTTATATCGTTATTTCCAATACGATATTCGTCAGTTTTAGAATTTGATATTGAATACAAGCCGATATATTTTCTATTCAGAGCCTTGTATTTAATATCAAATGGGATTTTGGGTTCGTCGTGAATGGTGTCTTAAATAACACCGTTCTTAGACCTGGTTTAGAAAAGAATAAATCTTTTATTTAAGATTTAGTGAAATTGTCCAGTTAATTATTATTTAATTGGAATTGAATTTAAATTGGTTTTGGGTTCATTGTGAGCGGTGTTTTGAATAGCACCTGTTCTCTAACTCGATTAAAAGTGGAATGGGATTTCGGGTTTGTCATGAAATGTGTTTTTAAAATGACATTGGTTCTTTAACCCAGTTAAGATAAGATTAACTTCTTAGCTTTGAATAACCATTAATATTGACTTGTGGTAAGATTAAAACTATGTGGAGTTTTAACGAATCTTTAATTAGATTGAAATGATCGAGAATGGTGTATCACCAGTTTTTCTCCAAGTAACAGTTAAATCTTTAATTAGATTTGAACGTGAAATGGTAATTAATATTTACCGATAACACCCTGGTGTTAGATATGGAGTATTACCAATTTTTCTCCATGGGATGAATAGGTTGGGATTGGGAAATAAAATAAATAATTACTTCGGTGTGGTTCGCTAATCCCGACTAGTTTGGAAAACCTTAACAAGGTTTGAAATGATATCCAAAGGATGATTAAAGAATAAATTTAGAAGAATTTATCTTTGATAAAATTAATGGGAACCTTTCCCTAAGAATGTGAATTTTTGAATAAAGAATATTCTGAATTGGAATGAGGCGTATGTTGTGTTTGTGTAACACTTGTTTATCATATACGCAAGTTATTCGGAAAGGCCGGGTGTAACACCCCACATCCGTTAAGGTCACTCATGAAGGGAATGCCTTAACTTCAGTGGAGCATTATGGTACTGGAACAGAAATATTACAAGACATACATATATAAAACAGCGGAAGGTAAAGTGGAAGTACTTCGGATAATTTATTAAATTTAATTGTTTACAATAAAAGCCCATCAACTTCCAATACCCAATTACATAGCTAAAATATCTGTCTTGCTCAAAAACAAAGAAGCGTGAAAATAAATTGTAGTATTCCCCAAGTAAAACAGCAAAGCAAGCCATAGCTAAGAGAAATCCAAGCAGTACATGAAAGAGCCTTGGAGCTTGGTAAGATCCGAACTAAGCTGTATTCCCACCCTACGAACTCGGGGGGGGGGGGGAATGAAAGAAAAAGAGGCAAAACAAACTGCGTCAGTCAAAAAGACTGAGTAAGTCCTAGTGGCTTTCAGCATAAAAACAGGTGAAGATAATATGGCATGAATAAACTGAAAGTAAACATAAGCATGATGACAAGGTAAGCTACAGGCACGATGAATCAAGTATAACATCCCATGCTTCCTATCAAGAGTATCATCACAAGGTTCCTACCAAGTATCACATTGCAAGGTTTCTATTAAGTAGAACATCGCAAAATTTCTAAGCTTCACCATTCCACTATTTTCTTTGATTTCCTATGTTCTCTGCACCAACTGTACTAGTACCCCAACCCGTATCATCCTTTCCATGTATATGTACAGTCCATTGCCGTATATCGTACGGCTTTCATCACGTATTTCTATACTACTTCAACATAGTGCCACCATTCTTGAAATCGTTTGGACTGCCACCCTTGTTCTGGCTCGGTTTGCTTATCATGAACTATCGCGTGTTCAACTAGGATTTATTCCACCTAGGACCACTAGGGATTATGCTACTTATTGAACGTTTCCTAGATTCGATTAGGGTTTATGCCACCTAGTACCAATAGGGATTATGCTACCTAACGAACAACACCCTTTTTCCACGTAACGATCTATTAATCGATCGGCTCCCTACAAGTCCTAGCTCGTTCATGTGTCTGTGTCAAACGGCCCAATCACGAAATGTAGTCACCTGTGCTAGGTCCACCATAGGGTGTATCAAGCCCTAGGGTACCAACCACCGACACGAATCAAGCACGCACAGTGTAAACCTATCGGTGCCTAATGCCTGCTTTTCCAACTCCGGACTACGTGCATGACCATAGTCCGCCTGAACCTACAATGGCGCACCAACTCAGCCGTCGTTCTGGTCGCTTACCATCAGCCCAGTAATCGTGCCCCACCCTGCCTAGCTCCAGGGTAGCGTGATAAATCTAGTGGTTTACTGCTGAAAAGGACCGCGTAACTAGGGTTTCCGTTCAGTAGGTTAAGTGTTGTCATTTAAATTCGAGATTTACCCCATCAGTCTAGCATGTCAAGTCAGTTAAGTGTTGTCATTCAAGTTTGTGACTTAACCCGCCTACATGTCATGTCAAATTGGCTAAGTGTTGTCGTTCAAGTTCATGACTTAGCCCTATGGATCATCTGTCAAGTTGGTTAAGTATATTCAAGCGGTTCATGACTTAACCCTATCAAATCATCGCGTCCAATTGGTTAAGTATATTCAAGCGGTTCAGGACTTAACCCTATCAAATCATTGCGTCCAATTGATTAAGTATATTCAAGCGGTTCACGACTTAACCCTATCAAATCATCGTGTCCAATTGGTTAAGTATATTCAAGCGGTTCATGGCTTAACCCGCCCACGTATCATGCTAAGTTGGTTAAGTATTATCTATATTTTCAAGTTGACTTAACCCTGCCACGTGTCATGTTATATTGGTTAAGTGTTATTAATCTAGCCGTATTACTTAACCCACCCGTTGGTTTAATTAACTATTATGTTGGTTAAGCCCACATTTATAAGTTTTACATGTTCTTAACTCATACCGGTTAGGTCCACATTTACTCCATGTCATCCCACCTAACCCTCTAACCATATCGACGTCTTATTATGGTAAGTATTCCTTAATTCATTCATTATGACGAACGAATCATGACCTCTAACATTAGACCATGCATTTTGTGGCCGTTGGATTTGCCGGGCGGTTCCGGGCAGATTTACACCACAAACTTGGTCTAACCTCAAGTCATAAATCGTTACGCCTACAATTCGACCTTCGACCTCTCACATTAGAATAACACTTTGTGGCTACTGGATTTGCCGGGCGGTTCCGGGCAGATTTACACCACAAACTGAGTCTAACCTCTTGTCAAAGGTTCATTAATGGTCATATTCCACCCAAAAACCCAATATCAGTTCATGTGTTTAACATATAGAAATGTTCATGTTCGTGTTCAAGTCAATTATCCAATACACAGTCATTTTCATGTTTCAAATTCCCAACTTTACAAATTAATAAACATATGCCCAAGTTCCAAAACTACATGCCAATATATATATATATATATATATATATATATATGGATATATATACCCAATTCTAGTCAGATTACATATGTCCAATTCTTGCCTATTTACATGTATGCCAAGTTTATGCTATTTCACCCATATCGAGTTCTAGCCAAAATTGCATGTATCATGCCCCAATAAACACAAATCATGATTCATGATGTAGTTAACCCAAACTGTAATCTTTTTATTACAACACATGCCAACTACCCAAGTTCATAATACATATTTATGCCAATTATCAAATTTACAATCGCTTTTATATTCGGATCCCCAATTCTACATATGCCCAATCGTAAGCCTAATCTTTTGATTTAATTTACATAGGCCCGAACTCGTTGTTTAATTTACATGCCAAATTACATACATGTAATATATACCAAATCTCATGTTACATTACATAGATCCTATTTGTGAAAAATTCCATGTATATAATATTTATGTAAATTTGTTCATAACAAGATTATACCAAAATTTACAGATCAAGCCCAAACTTGCAAATACAGTGATAATATACAATTTCATGTTGCCAATTAATACATCATATTCATATAGGCAATAATCCCTTAATTCCCCTATATACATATCGTACGCAAATCGCGAATTTAGGCCAAGGTCCGAAATTGACCAAGGTTCATGAAAGAAAATAAATCGGGGGAGATAGAAAATGAATAAAAATGAGATCAGAGGAAAACATCATCATACGCATAAATATTACAACTTGATGATAACGTCATTACGAATCAAGAAAACTACCGAATAGATCATAAACTTGTCATGAGCATAAAGATAGACAAGTCCCAAAACACAAGATTAAAGGAGCAACAGAAATAGATCAGAATCGATAAACATACTTAAATCCAATTCCACTTTATTCCATGGCCACATTATAATTAAATGTTTAAATCTAAAAACAACTAGAACTTACAGAGCATGGCTAGTGAATTAGGAACTGAAATTGTCATAGAATGTTGTAGTAGTGTTGATTTATTGTTTGAACCGTTGTTGAAGCTTTGTTCTTCGAATTGATTTGAGTTTGAATGTTTGCACTTTAATTTTGGGGCGGCGGCCATGGTTCAAGAGGGAGTTCAGCAACATAATAGTGTAAGATTGATTTGATATGAATTAGGTTAGGTCTAAGGGCGTTTTTATAGGTGTAGCAACTAGATTAGGCCCTTAGATTAACCATAGAATCAACCCGGACAGTCAAAACACGTCTCAGGCATCAAAAATGAGTTCTGGGTCAAAACAGGCCGACCAGGTCGACCTGTAAGGGGAGAGGTCGACACTATGGTCAACCTAGGGGTTAGGTCGACCCTATGGTCGACCTAGGGGGTAGGTCGACCCTATGGTCGACCCCCTGGTCCAGTGCTGCCTGAAAACTGCTGAAACTTGTATAGGCCATAACTTCTTCATCCGGACTCCGATTTTCGAAAACTCGGACTCTATATCATGTTAAATTTTGAGATGAACGCAATGGCGTAACTCGTTTCCCCTGATTCTGAATTTAAAATTTAATTCTGCCTTGATTTCTTGTTTTAACATGTTATAAAAATACGGGTTGTTACATTCTCTCCTCCTTAAAGGATTTCGTCCCTGAAATCTTCGAGTTAAGAAGATTGTGTCCTACAATCCAATCAACCATCTACTCAACCATCATTCACAAGCAACCATTGTCCTTAAAAGATTTCTAATGCTATATGAACATGAAACACCCCACCTCCGTCAGGGTCACTCTCAAAGGGAATGCACTAATTTTGGTGGAGGTTTATAAGTATAAGTCACAGATATACAAGACAGATATAATAACACATATTTTTGAACAACGGAAAACAACAACTTTTATTTCTTCAAAATACGTGTTACACAAACCATGCCATAATACTTCCCAAAATCATAACTGTCTTGATTACATTATTTTAAAGAAGCATGAAGAAAACATAAATAAACTGCAAAAGTCCCCTAATTGCTGTCCAAAGCCATAATCCAAAACGGAAAAGATCCAAGCAATACATTCTTTCTCTTCAGGCTGGATGTGAAAACTGATCAAACTGCGGTATTCCCTCCCTGAGAACCTGGGGGGGAACGAAAGAAAAAGAGGCAAAAGGAAAAGGGTCGGTCATAAAGACTGAGTAAGTTCTAGTGACTTTCAGTGTAAAAATGGTTAAAACAATCTATCATGTATGAACTGGAACTAAACTTAAGAATAGTGTCAAGGTGAGCAAGATAGACAAAGGTGATCAGGCTAAGTCAAGACAAGTCAAGTAAAGCATCACATGTTCGAGATCCATTGCATCGACTTCACTGGTATACTAAGCCCATGTCACAAGTTAATCACGAAATAAATCCCACGGCCCAATGTCATGAAATGACCCTGAAACGGGGTCTGACCCAAGCACGGGGTCCTACGGAGCGATTATCTAGTCGATCGGCTCCCTACAAGTTCTAGCTCGTCAAGTGTCCATGTCATACGGCTAATCACGAATGTAGTCACCTGTGCTGGGTCCACCTTCGGGTGTATCAGCCCTAGGGTGTCTACCCCTGACACGATTCAAGATGCATAGATAAATCTACGGATACCCAGTGTCTGCCCCGGATATGTGCACGATCGTAGTCCGCCGAACCTACACTGGCGTACCCCACTGACCATCGTTCACCTCTTACAATCAGCCCAGTAATCGTGCCCCACCCGGCCTAGCCCCAGGGTACGTTGATACATCTAGAGGGTTACTGCTGAAAGGGCTCGTGTCTAGGGTTTTCGCCTAATAGATTAGGTCATGTAATTCGTGACCTAACCTGCCTAACAGATTAAGTCATGTAATTCGTGACTTAATCCTTTTCTAGTCTGGTCATGTCAAGATGGTTAAGTATGTCATTTCAGTTCGCGACTTAACCCACCTACGTGTCATGTCAAGTTGGCTAAGTGTTGTCGTTTTCAAGTTCATGACTTAGCCCTACGAACCGTGTTCAAGTTGGTTAAGTTGTCTTTTTATGTTCATGACTTAACACTAATTGGCATTAATTGATTCGTTAATGCACCGAACCACTCACATTGGATCCTGTTGTTCGTAGCCACTGGATTTGCCGGGCGGTTCCGTGCAGGTTTACGCTACGAACTCAACCCAACCTCGGGTTTTCAAGCGCGATGTGACCAACTACCCACATTGAATCCTATTGTTTGTAGCAACTGGATTTGCCGGGCGGTTCCGGGCAGATTTACACTACAAACTCAACCCAACCTCGAGTTGGCCACCTTCTTGTTTTCTAAAGTCATGCCCATGTTCTTATCAGATTTTGCTATTTCCACATCATGTTCATATGTCAACATCGTGCCCAACTAAGGCATGTTTAAAGTCAAGTTATGGCATGTTCAAGTCAAGTTTTCGTGCCATATTTCATGTTCTACTTGTGCCAAATTTCACAGTTTATGCTTATAATTAATTCAAGTTTTGCCTATTCTACCCAATCGTATACCCAACGTATATAAACGTACTTCATTCACAAGCATAAACAATTCAAGAGATAAAGGGGGAATAACACCAAACATGTGATAGGCATATGTGACAATTCCAACATCACTTGCGTAATAAACAGGCTATAACATATCACATGGTTGCAATACTAGTATGATGATAACTTGGCATAGTAATGATTCCAACTTAATTTAACATGATGATTTCATCTTTACATCATAGGCATAATAATCATTGCAGGCATAATAATAATTTTATTATAAACATAAAACATTAAAGGCATAGTAATCCTAATAGGCATAGTGGATTCCAATTTAGCATTTTTAACATAATAATTCTCATAGACATAATGATTCCAATTTATCATAATGATTCTCGTCTAACGTTATAAACATAATGGTTCCAACTTAGCATTTTGAACATAATGATTCTCAACTAATCATTATAGACATAATGATTCCAATTTTGCGTTTTTAACATAATGTTTCTCAACTAACATTATAAACATAATGGTTCCAATTTAGCATTTTTAACATAATGATTCTCAACTAACATTATAGACATAATGATTCCAATTGAGCATTTTTAACATAATGATTCTCAACTAACTTTATAGACATAATGATTCCAATTTAGCGTTTTTAACATATCTAACATTAGAAACATAATAATTCCAACTTTTCATCATAACCTAGCAATACCCAATTTTTTCATTAATCATGATGGGTATATTAACATCACACGCATAATTCCATCAATAGTCATAGCCATGGTTTAATTAGCATCATAGGCATGGTTTAATCAACATAAAGATTTCAATAAACATAGTGATTCCATGGACATGTATTAGTCCAACTTTCCAAACAATTAAGCCCAAGTGATTCATAACAACATCAAAATCATGACAAGTTTAACTTACAAAGTTGCCATAGCAATATTCCCAAATTATAATTCAAAGATAAACAATATAAACAATGGATTAACAATAGTTCCTAAATCCGGTTTCAATTCATGGCATGTCCATATTGTTTTAGCGTTTTTGCCTAAAAAGTAACATAAAACTTACAATATGAAGCAAATAACCCAAATAAAATAGTCCCAAATTCGTTGTCTAAAGCGTCGTAGTTGTTGTAGCTTCTAGTTGTTGCCTTCAAGAATCGTCCTCTATCTTCTATAATTTTATTCTTTGTATTTTTAATTCAGAGCTCTAAGTTTAATGGCGGCGGCCTGAGGCTAAAATGAGATAGTATGATTTAGGCTACGTCTTAGGTCCTTTTTATAACGTTTGTGAATTGTTTTAGACCGTCGATGGAGCTCGATTCAATAATAGCCGTTCGTTTGAAGGAGAGGCCAATCCGGAGCTGACACCTAGCCCTAGTGACAAGGCAAGGCTCAGAAAATCGACCAAACATAGACCAGGCCAGCCAGGGTGGGCTGGGTTCGACTTGGCTCTGGGGCCAGGTCGACAGCCCAGTCGACACCGTGTCAACTTGGCAGTCGACACGGGTTACCCAGGTCGACTGCCCAGTCGACCTGGCTAGCCCCAGGTCGACTGCCAAGTCGACCTGGGTGCCTTAGGTGGGAATTTTCCCGCCCTGGCCAATTGGGCCGGATTTTGAATTTTAAACTTGTTTTTCTAAGCTGTTTTCATCTGTTTGAATTTTAACCTGAATTCTGAAACTTCCGGAGGCCATATCTTCTTCATACGGACTCCGTTTTTCGAAAACTCGGACTCTATTTCGCGTATTTTTCCGAGACAAACACAATGGCGTATCCCATTTCCCTTAATTCTTTAATTTGAAATTAATTATACTTTAATTTGTGAATTTCACTGTTATAGAGTACACGGGGTGTTACATTCTCCCCCACTTAAAAGGATTTCTTCCCCGAAATCTTTAAGTTTAGGAAAAATATATATCCTAACATCCAAACATCCATCTACTCATCCATCAAACATGAGTATCCATTGTCCTTAAAAGACTTCTAATGCTTTATGATCATATGCGAAGTGTGTGTATATGTTCCTTAGCTAATGCTAATGATCAGGCCTGATTGATCTTCTAAATGCAAAATATGTTTAGTGAAATGAATCCAATATGTATGCAATTTTTTCCTATTATAATTCATAATTTCTACATGAGTGCTCGAACATTCAATCATATACAACAACCAAATGATGGCACAACCAAGTTTCCAAAATAAACACTCATGCATATGCAACATGAAAATGTGTTTGAGCCGATCTAGTGCCAAATGTGTATTCATGCATCCACGAGCAACCACTTGCGACCACTTGCAACCATTTCGCAATCATAACATGTTTCAATTACATGTTTACATCCAAAAAGATTCTAACTATGGTTCTCAAGATTGGATCGAGGAGAGAAATAAGATAAAACAAAGCATCTAGAATAGGTTAACGATATACCGCCAGAAGGTCCGGTCTGCTTCTCAGGGCAGTCTTTGCTGATGTGTCCAATCTTCCCACAATGAAAACATTCACCTTGCTTTCTCTTCCTCTTTCTACAATCCTTGGCTATGTGCCCTTCCGTACCACAGTAATTGCATTTCCTTTTATCACATGAGTTGTTGTTCTTGCCTCCTTTCTCGAAGTCTACCTTCTTATTCTTAGAATCGTTGGGCTTGACCTCTTTCTTCCCTTGAGAGTTTTCTGCCTCTGTCTCCTTCTTGCCCTTATCTTCTTCGTTCAGCAGTGCCATCTGCACCAACCTTTCGTACGTAGCTCCCATGGGTATATGGGTCATGGCCAAACTGTGTAATGGCTCATTCAACCCTTTGACAAAGCGGAGAGCCTTTTTGTGCGGGGTGTTGACTAGGTCTAGTCCAAACCTAGCCAGCTCGTCGAACTGATTAACGTATTCTTTGACTGTCATATTTCCTTGCTTAAGAAATAAAAATTTCTCCAACTGCAAACTCGTTTCGGCTTTTGAGAGAAATTTAGCCTCAAACCTTGCCCTAAAGTCCTCCCATGTTTCCACTGGTCTTTCTGCATTAGTGACTTCCCACCAGTAGGAAGCCTCGCCCTTTAGTAGCCACACTGCCAGTTGTACTTTCTGCCTATCTTCTACCTCAAAGATGACGAATAAGTCCTCGGTTTCTTTCAGCCAATTTCTAGCTGCCACGAAGGACTCCGTTCCATGAAAGTCCTTTCCTCCCATAGCCTTAAAATCTTTACATATCTTAGCAAAAGTGTTTCCCCGCGGAGGAGGTGGAGGAAGAGGTGCTGCTGCAGCTGGATGATTTCCTGCAGCTAGGGGAGGAGGAACGGTAGGACCTGGCTGGGTGGCCCTTGCTTTTAAGAATCATCTAAACCAACCAGGTATTGGTACACCCTTTGGCAAGTTAAGTTCTTCGGACATGCTGAAACAAAAAGGATAGATTCAAAACGAAGGATAAGAGATAGTACCTATGGCTTTGGGGGACTTTTCCTTTTTAAAATAAAATAATATTTTATCTTTTAAAAATGCTTCTTTAAATTTTCTTTTGAAAATAAATTTTCAAAACTTTTTATCTTATCTGGTAAACCTATGCTCTGATACCAAGTGAAACACCCCACCTCCGTCAGGGTCACTCTCAAAGGGAATGCCGTAATTTTGGTGGAGGTTTATAAGTATAAGTCACAGATATACAAGACAGATATAATAACACATATTTTTGAACAGTGGAAAACAACAACTTTTATTTCTTCAAAAAACGTGTTACACAAACCATGCCATAATACTTCCCAAAATCATAACTGTCTTGATTACATTATTTTAAAGAAGCATGAAGAAAACATAAATAAACTGCAAAAGTCCCCTAATTGATGTCCAAAGCCATAGTCCAAAACGGAAAAGATCCAAGCAATACATTCTTTCTCTTCAGGCTGGATGTGAAAACTGATCAAACTGCGGTATTCCCTCCCTGAGAACCTGGGTGGGGAACGAAAGAAAAAGAGGCGAAAGGAAAAGGGTCAGTCATAAAGACTGAGTAAGTTCTGGTGACTTTCAGTGTAAAAATGGTTAAAACAACCTGTCATGTATGAACTGGAACTAAACTTAAGAATAGTGTCAAGGTGAATAAGATAGACTAAAGTGATCAGGATAAGTCAAGACAAGTCAAGACAAGTCAAGACAAGTCAAGTAAAGCATCACATGTTCGAGATCCGTTGCATCGACTTCACTGGTATACTAAGCCCATGTCACAAGTTAATCACGAAATAAGTCCCACGGCCCAATGTCATGAAATGACCCTGAAACGGGGTCTGACCCAAGTACGGGGTCCTACGGAGCGATTATCTAGTTGATCGGCTCCCTACAAGTTCTAGCTCGTCAAGTGTCTGTGTCATACGGCTAATCACGAATGTAGTCACCTGTGCTGGGTCCACCTTCGGGTGTATCAGCCCTAGGGTGTCAACCCTTGACACGATTCAAAATGCACAGATAAATCTACGGATACCCAGTGTCTACCCCGGATACGTGCACGATCGTAGTCCGCCGAACCTACACTGGCGTACCCCACTGCCGTCGTTCACCTCTTACAATCAGCCCAGTAATCGTGCCCTACCCGGCCTTGCCCCAGGGTACCTTGATACATCTAGAGGGTTACTGCTGAAAGAGGTCGTGTCTAGGGTTTTCGCCTAATAGATTAGGTCATGTAATTCGTGACCTAACCTGCCTAACAGATTAAGTCATGTAATTCGTGACTTAATCCTTTTCTAGTCTAGTCATGTCAAGATGGTTAAGTATGTCATTTCAGTTCGCGACTTAACCCGCCTACGTGTCATGTCAAGTTGGCTAAGTGTTTTCGTTTTCAAGTTCATGACTTAGCCCTACAAACCGTATTCAAGTTGGTTAAGTTGTCTTTTCGTGTTCATGACTTAACCCTAATTGGCATTAATTGATTCGTTAATGCACCGAACCACTCACATTGGATCCTGTTGTTCGTAGCCACTGGATTTGCCGGGCGGTTCCGGGCAGGTTTACGCTATGAACTCAACCCAACCTCGGGTTTTCAAGCGCGATGTGACCAACTACCCACATTGGATCCTATTGTTTGTAACAACTGGATTTGCCTGGCGGTTCCGGGCAGATTTACACTACAAACTCAACCCAACCTCGAGTTGGCCACCTTCTTGTTTTCTAAAGTCATGCCCATGTTCTTATCAGATTTTGCTATTTCCACATCATGTTCGTATGTCAACTTCGTGCCCAACTAAGGCATGTCTAAAGTCAAGTTATGGCATGTTCAAGTCAAGTTTTCGTGCCATATTTCATGTTCTACTTATGCCAAATTTCACAGTTTATGCTTATAATTAATTCAAGTTTTGCCTATTCTACCCAATCGTATCCCCAACGTATATAAACGTACTTCGTTCACAAGAGTAAAAAATTCAAGAGATAAAGGGGGAATAACACCAAACACGTGATAGGCATATGTGACAATTCCAACATCACTTGCTTAATAAACAGGCTATAACATATCACATGGTTGCAATACTAGTATGATGATAACTTGGCATAGTAATGATTCCAACTTAATTTAACATGATGATTTCATCTTTACATCATAGGCATAATAATCATTGCGGGCATAATAATAATTTTATTATAAACATGAAACATTAAAGGCATAGTAATCCTAATAGGCATAGTGGTTTCCAATTTAGCATTTTTAACATAATAATTCTCATAGACATAATGATTCTAATTTATCATAATGATTCTCATCTAACATTATAAACATAATGGTTCCAACTTAGCATTTTTAACACAATGATTCTCAACTAATCATTATAGACATAATGATTCCAATTTAGCGTTTTTAACATAATGATTCTCAACTAACATTATAAACATAATGGTTCCAATTTAGCATTTTTAACATAATGATTCTCAACTAACATTATAGACATAATGATTCCAATTGAGCATTTTTAACATAATGATTCTCGACTAACGTTATAGACATAATGATTCCAATTTAGCGTTTTTAACATATCTAACATTATAAACATAATAATTCCAACTTTTCATCATAACCTAGCAATACCCAATTTTTTCATTAATCATGATGGGTATATTAACATCACACGCATAATTCCATCAATAGTCATAGCCATGGTTTAATTAGCATCATAGGCATGGTTTAATCAACATAAAGATTTCAATAAACATAGTGATTCCATGGACATGTATTAGTCCAACTTGCCAAACAATTAAGCCCAAGTGATTCGTAACAACATCAAAATCTTGACAAGTTTAACTTGCAAAGTTGCCATAGCAATATCCCCAAATTATAATTCAAAGATAAATAATATAAAAAATGGATTAACAATAGTTCCTAAATCCGGTTTTAATTCATGGCATGTCCATATTGTTTTAGCGTTTTTGCCTAAAAAGTAACATAGAACTTACAATATGAAGCAAATAACCCATATAAAATAGTCCCAAATTCGTTGTCTAAAGCATCGTAGTTGTTGTAGCTTCTAGTTGTAGCCTTCAAGAATCGTCCTTTATCTTCTATAATTTTATTCTTTGTATTTTTAATTCAGAGCTCTAGGTTTAATGGCGGCGGCCTAAGGCTAAAATGAGAGTATGATTTAGGCTAGGTCTTAGGTCCTTTTTATAAAGTTTGTGAATTGTTTTAGACCATCGATGGAGCTTGATTCAATAATAGCCGTTCGTTTGAAGGAGAGGCCAATCCGGAGCTGACACCTAGCCCTAGTGACAAGGCAAGGCTCAGAAAATCGACCAAACATAGACCAGGCCAGCCAGGGTGGGCTGGGTTCGTCCTGGCTCTGGGGCCAGGTCGACAGCCCAGTCGACACCGTGTCGACTTGGCAGTCGACACGGGTTACCCAGGTCGACTGCCCAGTCGACTTGGCTAGCCCTAGATCGACTGCCAAGTCGACCTGGGTGCCTTAGGTGGGAATTTTCCCGCCCTGGCCAATTGGGCCCGATTTTGAATTTTAAACTTGTTTTTCTGTGCTGTTTTCGTCTGTTTGAATTTTAACCTGAATTCTGAAACTTCCGGAGGCCATATCTTCTTCATACGGACTCCATTTTTCGAAAACTCGGACTCTATTTCGCGTATTTTTCCGAGACGAACACAATGGCGTATCCCGTTTCCCTTAATTCTTTAATTTGAAATTAATTATACTTTAATTTGTGAATTTCACTGTTATAGAATACACGGGGTGTTACAGAACATATGCAAGAAGTGTGTGTATATGTTCCTTGTCTAATGTAAATGATCAGGCCTGATTGATCTTCTTAATGCAAAATATGTTTAGTGCAATGAGTCCAACATGTATGCAAATAGTCCTAGTTACATAAATACTATATGTGTGCACAAACATCCATCCATATGCATCATCCACATGATAACACATTTAATTCCATCCATAAACAAGTATAAACATTCGTGCATATGCAATATGAGATGTGACTGTGCCGATCTATTGCCTAATGTGTGTTCATGCATCCACGAGCAACAACTAGAAACCACTTGCAACCATCAACCATAACATGTCTCAAACACATGTTTACATCCATTAGTTCAAACCTAAAGGTATAACTGAATGATAGAAGCAAGTAAAGAAAAACTTTGTACCCTAAACACCAGCCCAAAACCAATATATATGATTCTAGGAAACCAAGCATGATAAACTCCTTTTAGGTCGCAAGAAATCCCTTCCTAAAACCAACCCATATCCTATAAAGCCCAAAAAGTTTAGTCAACCCAACGGACATCCTCAAACCCCAACATATATCACAACCATATGAGTCATACTCCTTATGGGGTTTGTGTAACAACCCGCATTCTACGCATCGAAAGATCGTAGAATATTTATTTCTTTCACATACGAAGTCGTATGGTCATGTAACTTTGGGAGACGACTATTGGGGTCATTTCCCATGTTCATGATTTTTCCCGATTTTGAAATGACCATTATACCCCTAGTTGGTACTGTTTTGGCCATAACTTTTGACTAGAAGGGAATTTTGACATGAAACCACTTCCATTGGCTCCGAATGATGGTTTACAATTCCGTAGAGTGGTCACATTAGCCAAACGGACTCATCCTTTGGGAGATATGGCTGAAACAAGTTTCAGATGGTGAAAAACAGCTTAATTTGGCTTAACCGGGTAATTAACAGCTAGGCCCAAAGGTTATTTCGGGATTGGAGATGTATAGGGGCTGATTAGGGTTAGAAAACATTTCTTTCAGCCGCTACTTTCATTCTTGAACCCTAACAATGGCTGCCAACATCTAGAAACATCCCCAAATCACTTTCTAATCAAGTTTTGGCTTAATCTATATCAAATTAAGGAGAGAAAACATGAAAGCAAGGTTGGAGCTGCTGTTAGACATCAGTATTCACCCAAATCAGCGAGGTCTCCGTTCTGAGAATTTTATTTCTGGCCAAGGTGAGTGATTAGCATTGTTTTGACACTAATTACAGTTAATTAAGGGTAATTAGTGAAGATTAGCGAATTTATACACTAATAAATTCTGGATAAATATCCATAAATTCGAAAATAATATTTTATGCCTCTGGTAGAAATTTGGTTTAATTTGATTAAGTTTTATTAACCCTATGATTAGTTTTGCTTAAACATGTTTAAGGGAAATTATGGGGGTTTGGGTATATTTGATCCATTTTGACATATAAATTCATTGTTTTTGTGTTTGTGGTTAGTTTACTATGTTGCTATGACTGTTTGAAATGATTTGACGTTGATTAGTATAGTTAGATTGATCGAAAACGTCGTCGAATGGCGTAAACAAGTTGCTGGAAAAAGTTGTAGAAAGTTGTGCCGGGTTTCGGATCGGATCGGATATGGGGGCTCGGATCGGATAAGTGAACTAGGCAAGGGATTCGATCGGATCGGAAATTGACACTTAAGAAATATGGCAGAAAGGAAGGCCATGCTAGCAATATTGGGATCGGATCAGATAAAGGAGGGGGATCGGATCGGCTAAAGGAGGAGGATCGGAGCGGCTAAAGGAGGAGGATCAGATCGGAACAAATGAAGGGCGAGGGAGCAGATCGGAGTGGAAGCATGAGCTGGATGGGAGATGGCACCCGACCCGGCCCGAAGTGAGACACCCGACCCGACCCGAAGCGAGACACCCGACTCGAACCAACGCGATGGAGTGGACCCAAACCGAACTGTACCAGAGGAGGACCATGAACTGACGCAACAGAGTGAACCTGACCCGAACCGATGACTTGAAGGGGAATCCGACCCGACCCAGTATTGACCAGTAAACCAAGATGCAAAGGTAGTCCAAATGGTAGTTAGAGCTCAGGATCCAGTTGGGAACCAATGAGTTCACTTCATGGTTGGGCTTTGCTGCGGGACGTGTGCAAAGGGTTTGTCGGTATGTCGGTATTCATAACTTTGGTTCACCACTGAGAGATGGATGGTGGGCTTGTAGTGATAGTTACACGGGATTGGATTCCGTCATGGCCCAAAGTATTAGGTGACCAAAGTTGTGGATATCGTATGCTTTACTCACTGAGTGAGGGATGTGAGGATTATTGCTATGCTTGATTGTTTGACACCACTATGACATGCATACCCCCACCCCCGTATCTCTTACACACTATGTTAGTGGCACCTTAGAGTATTGTACGGTATGTAGTGCTAACTCTTTGGTTGCAGGTCCAGGTTCAGGTATGATTGGATCATACCTGTTATTGTTATTGTTTTGTTTAGATGCTTATCGCTCATACCAGGCTTTATGTCTGACCCAGAGTTTTATGTCTCCTCTTATTACTTTGGGTGCTCACACGAGCAGACTAGAGACAAGTTAGCTGGTGATGCGCGAGTAGCTGATTCGGAGGCGAGCAGGAGGCTTCCACGTATGATATATAGATATTCTCCCTGTGTCGTTGGTGGTCGCTACTTGGGCATTAGTAGTGTACCTCCTTTATTTTGCTTTTGTTTTTGGAGACAGTTAGAAAAGTTGTAATAATGTTGGCTTTGGATCAAAAGCTGTATTTGAATTTTCCGCTGCTATGTTAGTTTATTTTCAGCTTATGCACTGTCTCACCTGTTTTATGTCAAGTATGTTATTATTATTATATTTTATTCCATGCGCTGTGAGACATTCTACAGGTTCCTTGATTAGTTCGTTTCCTTCTTTCCTTTCTTCTGACGACCGTCCCGTGCTAGTCGGGCATGTGTACAGCGCACTTTCGGAGGAAATGCAGGCTGGTGCGGGGTGGGCCGTCACATTTGGTATCAGAGCTCTAGGTTGCGTAGTTAACCTAGGGAAAGACACTAGGGAGAGATATTACATATATGAGAGCACATATTTGTGATTACTTTGGTTTTCAAAAGCTATAAAAATACTATTATTAGTTTAGCTAAGGATGGAGTCGTATTGCACTAGCACCACTATGAGGTCGTTAATCGTTTTCTCTTTACAGATTGAACGATGAGTAGAGACACTAGGGGTGCTGGTAGAGGGACCAACCATGGGAATGCTCCTGACATGAGGACAATGTTCACTAACTTCATGAGGGAGATGCTTAGGGATGTTCGGGGAGCAGTTCCCAATCCCGTAAATGGTGGTGGTCCAGTAGTGCAGGCGCCTAGGGTCGATTTCGCCAAGTTGTGCAAGGATTACACTAACCTTGGTGGGAAGCCATTCCACGGAACGGAGTCGGCCACAGATGTTCAGGATTGGTTGGATAGCTGTGATCGTATCTTCGACGACTTGGGTCTTGAGGATGCGATGAAGAGAAGGCTAGCGTCTCGTCAGCTGCAAGGGCGAGCGATGAATTGGAGGAATGCCATTAAGACAGCTACTCCAGAGGATCAAGTTACTTGGAATCAGTTTAAGACTCGCTTTTGGGATAAGTTTATTCCAGCTGCTCATAAATCGAAACTGTTATGGAAGTTCTTGGAGCTTAAGCAGAACGATAGAGCAGTCTCGGAGTATATCGCTGAATTCGACACTTTATCGAAATATGGATGGTCCCTTATCGATACAGTCGAAAAGAAGAACGAGAAGTTCATAACTGGCTTGGATGGGTACTTGGGGGAAGGACTTATAAACCATATAGATGAGACGTTCGAGTCTATTGTAGGAAAGGCATTAAGGTTAGAGAGCCTTTTCGCTAAGTCGAAGACTGAGGTTGCTACAACATATGCAGAGGAGACAAAGCCGCAAGCAGGCGGTGAAGGCAAGAAGAATTCTCAGAGCAAAAGGAAGCAGAACCCGACCAAGGATGGTCAGAATAAGAAAAATAAGAAAGATGGCAATGCTTTAGTTATGGCAAGAAGGGCCATTACGCCAGAGATTGTCGAGAAAAGCCTGGGGAAAGGAAGTGCTTTAACTGCGGCTAGGCAGGACATCACAAGGATGATTGCCCACAACCTCCAAGGGAGAAGCAGATTGTGAAAGCGTATGCTATCAACACTGTTCCTTCTTCGTCAAATGCCCCAACTGCGGCGCAGAAGGAAAAAGGTGTTGTTATTCGAGGTATGCTTTCTATTTAAGATGTTTTGATCGGGTTTTGTTTGACAAACCTGAGTTAGTCGATAGACCTTTAATAGTGACGAACCCGATTGGTGGTTCGACTAGTTTTGGCATGATTTGTTAATGTGGTCTTATCGAGTCATCGATGTATGTTTCCTTGTGATTGCTTTGTTTTGGGCTTTACTGGGTTTAGCATTATTTTGGGGAGTCGATCTACTCCAAAGGAACAGGGTGGTATTAGGTACCTACCTAGTGATGGCAATAGTAACTGGAGTTAAGGAAGCCAAGAGGTTATCGTTGTAATAAGTTCTAGTTGTCTCTGGGAGGAAAATGAGTACTCCAGTGCTAGATTGTTTTGCTAGTATCACCTCATGTGGATTGTCTGAACTCGGAGGAAATGTTCCTTGGATGCTTGTCTGATATTGGTTTAGGCCTTTGGGGCTTGTGCTTGGGGAATGTCGATTTCGATTAGGATGGTTTGTGTGAGGGGTAAATAGTTATTGTGATTTTTCACTGGATGATATCTTGGTTTACTCGAGGAGTGATGGGCAGACAGAACATGATAAGACTGTTCAATGGTATAGACTGCCCAGAGTTAAACTCGATAGGGTTATGAGATTGCTCGAGTGGGACTCGAGAAAGATGCAAAGTAATGGATTGTTTAGGACTCTATGTTGACGTTCTCTGTTGGATAGTAGAACTTTGAAGAAATAGGATGTGTTCGTTGATAATGGAAGATACAACGAAGATTAGGGCGATTCAAGTTGGACTTGAACTCGTAAAAGAAAATGGGGGTTCGTTGGTCTTGGAGATGCAACGAATAGGGAGACGACTCATGTTGGACTAGAGTTTGTCACTAATGAATACTCAAGACTGGGTCTGAGTTATAGATTGACTCGAGTTGGACTCGAGAAGGCTGCAAGGAATTGGGTTCGGCTTGACTTGGACTCGAGAGGGCAGCAAGAAAATGGATAGACTTGGGTTGGACTCAAGTATTTTAGGAGGACTAAAAGAAGGGGTATCTGGGGACGCCCGTTACCTTGGATCCGTTGGAGGTGATCTATTTATCCTTGGAGGATAAACGTACATTGGACGTACGGTAGTCCGTAGGGAGGCGGGGCTTCCATTGGCCTAGGATTGGTTGGACCAGTCAAGTAGGCATCGGTGTACGTATGGAGGCTGGGCTTCCATTAGTTACTGATGTTGGTTGGACCAGACATACTAGAATCGACATATTGGGATTGGTTAGACCGGTCATGTAGGTGTCGATGTGTTTATCAATTTAGCAGGCGATAGGTAGGACTTGTTTGATGGATGTTATGGTTGTTATGTTGTTCCTATTTTTCTTCCCCTGAGTAGACTATCACCTGTAAGGTTCCAGCGATGGGAAACAAAGTAATTATAGTAGGACTATGAGCCAGTGCAGTAGAGTCGTCATGACTCGAGGGGTAGAGTGGACATAGCGAAGGACTAGTGGCTATGGATCAGTGCAGTGGAGTCGCCATGACTCCATGGGGCAGAGTGATCATAGTAAAGGATTTGGACGTGGTAATAGTTGCATTGAGTAGGAGACAAGCCAGTTTAGGGGTTTTGTCTCAAGGATGGAAGCAACTAAAGTATATCACAGGATATGATTTCGGGCCCAAGAGTGAATTGGATTCAGAAACACTAGTAAGCTTGACGATTAGATTGATTTTGATTGAGTGGATTGTTTCCAGTTAGAAGGACGATCCTAATCTATTGGAAACCATCTCTAGGGTAGAGATGGGTATCGATGGAAAGAGAATGATCAAGTAAGGATTTGATCGAGAAGGGTGGCTTCGAAAGAATAAGGGACTAGTTGTACCCAACGTAGATGGACTGAGAGATGAAATGCTTAGAGCATATCATCACTCGAAATTGACTATGAATCCCGGTGGTAACAAAATGTATTGAGACATGGATTAGACCTACTACTGGGAAAGGATAAAGAAGGACGTTGGAGAGTTTATGTCCAAATGCATGAATTGCCAGTTAGTTAAAGCTGAGCAAAGGAAGCTTTATGGTTTGTCACAACCGTTGAGAACAAGTCTCAAATGGGTTATATTGATTGTTTACCAAGGACCAGGTCAGGTCATGATGGTATTTAAGTAAATTGTATATTAGAGAATGAAGGCTACCCAAGATAGGCAGAGGGCTTATCTCCATAAGAGATGAAGAGATTTGGAATTCTTCGTTAACGACTTGGTGTTCGTCAAGATCTCTCCATTGAGAATGTGATTCGGATGGGTTGGTGAGGTAAGTTAGCACCAAGATTTGTTGGCCCATTCCCAGTCCTCGAGCAAGTTGGGAATTTGGCGTATGAAGTAGAGCTACCTGACAAGATGGCGGGAGTTCACAACGTATTTCATGTTTCCCAGTTAAGGAAATTCATGCACGACCCTAATGTGGCTAATTCACCTGATCAGTTGGATAACATCGAAGTTGAACTTGAGGCGGTTGGGAACCGCAAGTCTATGCGTATTGTTGGGAACGATACGAAGCAGCTTCGAAGGAAGGTGGTGAAACTAGTCAAAGTCCAGTGGGGTGAGAATGAAAAAGACTATTCTTGGGAAACAGAGGAAGATATAAGGAAGAAGTATCTAGAACTCTTTGCCTAGTAAGGTTTTGATAGCGATAGTTCCTTCCCTTGTTAGTAAACCGCATGCTAGGATATACTTGTTTTGCATGATGATTGTTGTTTTATGGTTGATAGGCATGCGGAACCCTTTGTGTGTTTTGGTTAGGGAATTTCGGGGGCGAAATTTCTTAAGGGGGGGGGGGGGAGAATGTAACAACCCGCATTCTACGGATCGAAAGATCGTAGAATATTTATTTCTTTCACATACGAAGTCGTACGGTCGTGTAACATTGGGAGACGACTATTGGGGTCATTTCCCATGTTCAAGATTTTTCCCGATTTTTAAATGACCATTTTACTCCTAGTTGGTATTGTTTTGGCAATAACTTTTGACTGGAAGGGAATTTCGACCTGAAGCCACTTCCATTTGCTCCGGATGATGGTTTACAATTCCGTAGAGTGGTCACATTAGCCAAACGGACTCACCGTTTCGGAGATATGGCTGAAACAAGTTTAAGATGGTGAAAAACAGCTTAATTGGGCTTAACCGGGTAATTAGCAGCTAGGCCCAAAGGGGATTTCGGGATTGGAGATGTATAGGGGCTGATTAGGGTTAGAAAACATTTCTTTTAGCCGCTACTTTCATTCTTGAACCCTAACAATGGCTGCCAACATCTAGAAACATCCCCAAATCACTTTCTAATCAAGTTTTGGCCTAATCTACATCAAATTAAGGAGAGAAAACATGAAAGCAAGGTTGGAGCTGCTGTTAGACATCAATATTCACCCAAATCAGCGAGGTTTCAGTTCTGAGAATTTTATTTGTGGCCAAGGTGAGTGATTAGCAGTGTTTTGACACTAATTACAGTTAATTAAGGGTAATTATTGAAGATTAGCGAATTTATACACTAATAAATTCTGGAAAAATATCCATAAATTCGAAAATAATATTTTATGCCTCTGGTACAAATTTTGTTTAATTTGATTAAGTTTTGTTAACCCTATGATTAGTTTTGCTTAAACATGCATAAGGGAAATTAAGGGGTTTTGGGTATATTTGATCCATTTTGACATATAAATTCATTGTTTTGGTGTTTATGGTTAGTTTACTATGTTGCTATGACTGTTTGAAATGATTTGTGGTTGATTAGTATAGTTAGATTGGTCGAAAACGTCGTCGAATGGCGTAAATAAGTTGCTGGAAAAATTTGCAGAAAGTTGTGCAGGGTATCGGATCAGATCGGATATGGGGGCTCAGATCGGATAAGTGAACTGGGCAAGGGATTCGAGCGGATCGGAACTTAACACTTGAGAAATATGGCAGAAAGGAAGGCCATGCTAGCAATACTGGGATCAGATCGGATCAAGGAGGGGGATCACATCGGCTAAAGGAGGAGGATCGGAGCGGCTAATGGAGGAGGATCGGATCGGAATAAATGAAGGGTGAGGGAGCTGATCGGAGCGGAAGCATGAGCTGGATGGGAGATGGCACCCGACCCGACCCGAAGTGAGACACCCGACCCGACCCGAAGCGAGACACCCAACCCGAACCGACGCGATGGAGTGGACCCAAACCGAACCGTACCAGAGGAGGACCATTAACTGACGCAACGGAGTGAACCCGACTCGAACCGATGACTTGAAGGGGAATCCTTCCCGACCCAGTAATGACCAATAACCCGAGATGCAAAGGTAGTCCAAATTGAAGTTAGAGCTCAGGATCCAGTTGGGAAACAATGAGTTCACTTCATGGTTGGGCTTTGCTGCGGGACGTGTGCAAAAGGGTTGTTGATATTCATAACTTTGGTTCACCACAGAGAGATGGATGGTGGGCTTGTAGTGATAGTTACACGGGATTGGATTCCATCATGGCCCAAAGTATTAGGTGACCAAAGTAGTGGATATCGTATGCTTTACGCACTGAGTGAGGGATGTAAGGATGATTGCTATGCTTGATTGTTTGACACCACTATGACATGCACACCCCCACCCCCGTATCTCTTACACACTATGTTAGTGGCACCTTAGAGTAATGTACGGTATGTAGTGCTAACTCTTTGGTTGCAGGTCCAGGTTCAGGTATGATTGGATTATACCTGTTATTGTTATTGTTTTGTTTAGATGCTTATCGCTTATACTAGGCTTTATGTCTGACCCAGAGTTTTATGTCTCCTCTTATTACTTTGGGTGCTCGCACGAGCAGACTAGAGATAGGTTAGCTCGTGATGCGCGAGTAGCTGATTCGGAGGCGAGCAGGAGGCTTCCATGTATGATATATAGATATTCTCCCTGTGTCGTTGGTGGTCGCTACTTGGGCATTAGTAGTGTACCTCCTTTATCTTGCTTTTGTTTTTGGAGACAGTTAGAAAAGTTGTAATAATGTTGGCTTTGGATCTTAAGCTGTATGGGGATTTTCCACTGCTATGTTAGTTTATTTTCAGCTTATGCACTGTCTCACCTGTTTTATGTCAAGTATGTTATTATTATTATATTTTATTTCATGCACTGTGAGACACTCTACAAGTTCCTTGATTAGTTCATTTCCTTCTTTCCTTTCTTCTGACGACCGTCCCGTGCTAGTCGGGCATGTGTATAGCGCACTTTCGGAGGAAATGCAGGCTGGTGCGGGGTGGGCCGTCACAGTTTGCAATAGAAATAAGATTGATAATAGGACCGAGAGGATATACATAAAAGATAGCATGCAAGTAAGCTCTACAGGAAAAGAGGGATCAAGGATATACTCCAAAAAAGAGATATGATGCACGTATCTAGTCTTCAATCTTCTAAGTCTCATTTCCTTGAGCTTAACTCCATTGTGCTTTGACCGTCTTTAACTTCACAATTTTGTAGTTCCTTATTTTCTGTTCCCAGAATATGAGTTGGAACTCATTCCACTGTCGCTCTCATTCCACTTTCGCTTATTCTCTTTCTAGTATACCCGATTCAAATATAACTGCGTACTCATGGTTTCATGCAAGCTCTCCCAAATTCACTAGTGAATCCTGGATCTCGTTTATAGGGTATTCCACGCAGAAGGATTATCTCTTGAAAATAAACAAATGTCAACTAGGTTGCCTAATGTACTTACTAAGGTGATTTCCTATAACTCATGCCTAAGCGAAATGAACCATCCACCTTAGTGGCGAACACTACTCGAGATCAATAAATGTATCAAGAGATTCTAGGTAACTAAGCATGGAAGAATCCTAAGAGTTACACTAGACTTCGAGGGCATTACCAAGGCAAGTCAGGAATCTAACTACCCTCTTTTTATACTCAAGAATGGCACCATTACTGGATAACCACTCCATTCCTGGAATCAACCCATAGCACAAAAACATAAGCATTACTTCTAAACTCAACACTTAGCATAGACATTCTCAAATCCAAACAAGTCATGAATAAATGAGTCGATTCCCTAACAGGATTTGGGAATAAAATGGGATCCTCTACTATGCTAGTACTAAGGTGTAGAGACTCAACTATCGAAGCAGAATTAAAAAGGATGCGATGTACAAAAACAAAGTTCCCATGGTATGATAGAAAATAAAAGCTAAACTTTTAACAGAAACGTTACCAACTCTTCTTAGGTACGCTAGTAGTGAGAGCATACAATTGCCGTCTCGATGATCTTGTCCATTGCCTTTGTCCTTGTCATATAATACTTAATTACATGTCCCTTTTTACCATACTAAAGATGTTCTCTCTTGTCATGGATTTTTATTATTCTTTCACTTGGCCTCTTTCCTTTCACCTTTTTCCTCTTCGTGGATTAAGCCATATCAACAAGTTTCTCATCCTTAGACTTGTGTTCTTTATCCTCGTTCCTACTATCCTTGTATAGCTTGTTTGAAAAGTTTCTCGAATCTACTTCCATCGCACGGCAACCCCACAAAGCTTGAGATAAGATTATTCGCAAGTAAAATTACTACGGCTACAGATGGAGGTTGGACTCTACTTTGCCCTCCGACATGTGTCGCATGCCTACGAACTATGGTGAAAAAGAAAGAGAGAAGAGACTCAAGGAGAGAATCAAAAGATAGTGCATATGGCTTTGGGGAATAAGCCATTCGTAAAGCACAACTTTTCTTTAGAAAAATGCTTCTTTGTAAACATTTTGAAAATAATTTCAGAAGGTTTTTAAAAGCTTTTGCCCAGTCTGGTAGCCTTCTTCTTTGATACCAAATGTAACACCCCACATCCGTTAAGGTCACTCACGAAGGGAATGCCTTAACTTCAGTGGAGCATTATGGGTACTGGAACAGAAATATTACAAGACATACATATATAAAACAGTGGAAGGTAAAGTGGAAATACTTCAAATCATTTATTAAATATAATTGTTTACAATAAAAGCCCATCAACTTCCAATACCCAATTACATAGTTAAAATATTTGTCTTGCTCAAAAACAAAGAAGCATGAAAATAAATTGTAGTATTCCCCAAGTAAAACAGCAAAGCAAGCCATAGCCAAGAGAAATCTAAGCAGTACATGAAAGAGCCTTGGAGCTTGGTAAGATCCGAACTAACCCGTATTCTCACCCATCAAACCTGGGGAGGGGGGACGAAAGAAAAAGAGGCGAAACAAACTGGGTCAACCATAAAGACTGAGTAAGTCCTAGTGGCTTTCAGCATAAAAACAGGTGAAGATAATATGGCATGAATAAACTGAAAGTAAACATAAGCATGATGACAAGGTAAGCTACAGGCACGATGAATCAAGTATAACATCCCATGCTTCCTATCAAGAGCATCATCACAAGGTTCCTACCAAGTATCACATTGCAAGGTTTCTATTAAGTATAATATCGCAAGATTTCTATGCTTCACCATTCCACTATTTTCCTTGATTTCCTATGTTCTCTGCACCAACTATACTAGTACCCCAACCCGTATCATCCTTTCCATGTATATGTACAGTCCCTTGCCGTATATCGTACGGGTTTCAACACATATTTCTATACTACTTCAACATAGTGCCACCATTCTTGAAATCGTTCGGACTGCCACCCTTGTTCTGGCTAGGTTTCCTTATCACGAACTATCGCGTATTCAACTAGGATTTATGCCACCTAGGACCACTAGGGATTATGCTACCTATTGAACGTTTCCTAGATTCGATTAGGGTTTATGCCACCTAGGACGACTAGGGATTATGCTACCTCACGACTAACACCCTTTTTCCACATAACGATCTAATAATAGATCGGCTCCCTACAAATCCTAGCTCGTTCATGTGTCTGTGTCATACGGCCCAGTCACGAAATGTTGTCACCTGTGCTAGGTCCACCATAGGGTGTATCAAGCCCTAGGGTACCAACCACCGGCATGAATCAAGCACGCATATTGTAAACCTACCGGTGCCCAATGCCTGCTTTTTCAACTCCGGACTACGTGCACGACCATAGTCCATCTGAACCTACAATGGCACACTAACTCAGCCATCGTTCTGGTCGCTTACAATCATCCCAGTAATCGTGCCCCACCCTTCCTAGTTCCAGGGTACCATGATACATCTAATGTGTTACTGCTGAAAAGGACCGCGTAACTAGGGTTTCCGTTCAGTAGGTTAAGTGTTGTCATTAAAATTCGAGACTTAACCCCATCAGTCTAGCATGTCAAGTTGGTTAAGTGTTGCCATTCAAGTTTGTGACTTAACCCGCCTACGTGTCTTGTCAAATTGGCTAAGTTTTGTCGTTCAAGTTCATGGCTTAGCCCTATGAATCATCTGTCAAGTTGGTTAAGTATATTCAAGCGGTTCGTGAGTTAACCCTATCAAATCATCGCGTCCAATTGGTTAAGTGTATTCAAGCGGTTCATAACTTAACCCTATCAAATCATCGCGTCCAATTGGTTAAGTATATTCAAGCGGTTCACGACTTAACCCTATCAAATCATCGTGTCCAATTGGTTAAGTATATTCAAGCGGTTCATGGCTTAACACGCCCACGTATCATGCTAAGTTGGTTAAGTATTATCTATATGTTCAAGTTGACTTAACCCTGCCACGTGTCATGTTATATTGGTTAAGTGTCATTAATCTAGCCATATTACTTAACCCACCCATTGGTCTGATTAACTATTATGTTGGTTAATCCCACATTTATAAGTTTTACATGTTCTTAACTCATACCGGTTAGGTCCACATTTACATGTCAAATTTCCATGTCATCCCACCTAACCCTCTAACCATACCCACGTCTTATTATGGTTAGTATTCCATAATTCATTCATTATGACGAACGAATCATGACCTCTCATATTAGACCATGCATTTTGTGGCCACTGGATTTGCCGGGCGGTTCCGGGCAGATTTACACCACAAACTGGGTCTAACCTCGTGTCATAAATCGTTACGCCTACAATTCGACCTTCGACCTCTCACATTAGACTGACACTTTGTGGCTACTGGATTTGCCGGGCGATTCCGGGTAGATTTACACCACAAACTGAGTCTAACCTCGTGTCAAAGGTTCACTAATGGTCATATTCCACCGAAAAACCCAATATCAGTTCATGTGTTTAACATATACAAATGTTCGTGTTTGTGTTCAAGTCAATTATCCAATACAAAGTCATTTTCACGTTTTAAATTCCCAACTATACATATTAATAAACATATGCCCAAGTTCCAAAATTAAATGCCAATTTATATATATATATGTATATATATATATATATGGATATATATACCCAATTCTAGTCAGATTACATATGTCCAATTCTTGCCTATTTACATGTATGCCATGTTTATGCTATTTCACCCATATCGAGTTCTAGCCAAAATTGCATGTATCATGCCCAAATAAATCCAAATCATGATTCATGATGTAGTTATCCCAAACTGTAATCTTTTTATTACAACACACGCCAACTACCCAAGTTCATAATACATATTTATGCCAATTATCAAATTTACAATCGCTTTTATATTCAAATCCCCAATTCTACATATGCCCAATCGTAAGTCTAATCTTTTGATTTAATTTACATAGGCCCGAACTCATGGTTTAATTTACATAGAAAATTACATAGATGTTATATATACCAAATCTCATGTTATATTACATAGATCCTATTTATGCCAAATTCCATGTATATAATATTTATGAAATTTGTTCATAAGAAGATTATACCAAAATTTACAGATTAAGCCCAAACTTGCAAATATAATGATAATATCCAATTTCATGTTGCCAATTATTACATCATATTCATATAGGCAATAATCCCATAATTCCCCCGTATACATATCATACGCAAATAGCGATTTTAGGACAAGGTCCGAAATTGACCAAGGTTCATGAAAGAAAATAAATTGGGGGAGATAGAAATTGAATAAAAATGAGATCAGAGGAAAACATCATCATAGGCATAAATATTACAACTTGATGATAACGTCATTACGGATCAAGAAAACTGCTGAATAGATCATAAACTTGTCATGAGCATAAAGATAGACAAGTCCCAAAACACAAGATTAAAGGAGCAAAAAAATAGATCAGAATCGATAAACATACTTAAATCCAATTCCACTTTATTCCATGGCCACATTATAATTAAATGTTTAAATCTAAAAACAACTAGAACTTACAGAGCATGGATAGTGAATTAGGAACTGAAATTGTCATAGAACGTTGTAGTAGTGTTGATTTATTGTTTGAACCATTGTTGAAGCTTTGTTCTTCGAATTGATTTGAGTTTGAATGTTTGCACTTTAATTTGGGGGCGACGGCCATGGTTCAAGATGCAGTTCAGTAGCATAATAGTGTAAGAATGATTTGATATGAATTAGGTTAGGTATAAGGGTGTTTTTATAGGTATAGCAACTAGTTTAGGCCCTTAGATTAACCCTAGAATCAATCCGGACCGTCAAAACACGTCTCAGACTTCAAAAATGAGTTCTGGGCCAAAACAGGCCGACCAGGTCGACCTGTAAGGGGGGAGGTCGATACTATGGTCGACCTAGGGGGTAGGTCGACCCTATGGTCGACCTGGGGGGGTAGGTCGACCCTATGGTCGACCCCTTGGTCCAGTGCTGCCTGAAAACTGCTGAAACTTGTACAGGCCATAACTTCTTCATCCGGACTCCGATTTTCAAAAACTCGGACACTATTTCATGTAAAATTTCGAGGCGAACACAATGGCGTAACCCATTTCCCCTAATTATGAATTTAAAATTTAATTCTGCCTTGATTTCTTGTTTTAACATGTTACAAAAATATTGGTTGTTACACCGGGTTTGCACCTATTCTGAATAACCGATTCGACAATATGTCAAAGGTGAAAATAGTGGTTGAAGAGCGAGGCTAGTCATGTCATTTGGTTGATTCCTGATAATCTTGATTGGGCTGTATACCCAAGAGGAGGGAATAAGTTGGAGGTCATCCAGGCGTACTTGGAGATCGTTGGATATGCGAGGAATAAGGTTCCTCTGGTTTCGTTCAGACCCAGAAAGAACTTGTAAATGGACTGTGTGTCTGACATTGGATTTTATTCTGTGTGATTGATATGTATTAAATATACATCTGTTTGGCGGTGGAGAATTTATTCTCTTGCTTAACGCCCTTCTCTGAGACGTACGAGCTCAGAGGTTGTATATTGATGGATATCAATCGCATGGCATGAATTGCCTGTGTGGCATGCCTAAGTGGCAAATGATCAAGGCTTCTATTGAAAAGAAAAGTCTTGTGGTTGATGATCAAAGTACGACCTTTGTGGCATTGCTTTGTGTATAGCGTTAATTCGCGAGCCTCACACCTCGGTATGAGTCGAAAATGGGATAAGGACTGTTGGGAGAACCCGACGTTTCTTTCTGGCTATGGGAGATGTCAGTGACCTACCAGCCCTGACATTTATATACTTTTTACCTGTGTGGTTGTTGGAAAGCGAGGCGCCTCAGATATAGGTCTGATAGGACCGGGAAACGTGTGTTCAGGAATTGCCAATCCTCAAAAGTAAGAGAGGACCGGCCCAACCGATTGCAAGGAACGCTGTGTGTGGTCCTGAGACATTTGCTAGAGTGTCTCGAATGGAGAGGAGCTTGCCCTTTGCTTCAAATCATGATGGAATCCAATTTGCAATATGTAACATTGCGGTTTTAATTGTAGAACTAGTACGGCGACATGATATATGGTACCCATGCCATCTATGATTAATACATTTATATTTGAAGTTGATTTCTTCATTTATAGTAGTAATAAAATATGAAATTTCACGTATCAAACATTCTTTGGCTATTATAATGGAAAACCCTATCCTCCGGCTTGCGTTGCATTGTGTGATGGGACCTGGGTCATATAATAGCTTCATTTTCTATATTTATCATTGCACTGTTGTGATATGCACTGGTATTCTTATGGTAAAAACCCATTCCGTGTTATACGGCGTGGTCCCTTGATTTATCTAATTTTAAAACCAAATTAATAATTGTTTTAGTTCTCGCACCAGTCACATGACTGACCTGGAGTTTATTGTTTTAACCTAAACTCTGGCTGCCTATTTTCCGCACGGGAAGCTAATAGTTTTGGTTTTGCAGATTTATATTCACAGGATCCTAGTATATAGCTGCAGTGATATTCGGAAAGCTCTATATCTGTATATTTCTTTCAGTTATGTGTTGTATTATTTTTCCACTTCTATGCATTTAAATGTAATTTAAATCTTTGATATTTGTCAAAAGTGTAATATTTATTCGTACTTTGTATATTCTTATACTCTGATGGAATTGTTGTAATAAGCAATGAAATGTTCTTCTGTTTGCATTCCAATTTGTCGTATTCTCAAAACAGTCAGGGGTTTCGAACGGTCTTGGTCGGTTTAACGATCAATTCGGATCGAGCAAAATTTCCATTTGTTACAATCAAATAGTTTGAGAAGATCAAATTAGGGCTCTAGGTATTTATGGAATCGCCTATTTTGAGAAAAATGAGACGCAGATGGGCAAGTGTTTTTTAAATTGTCCTAGAAACTAATTATTCATGGACTGTTTCCTAGAAATAAAATTTTAACATAAAGGAGGCCTTTTAAGTGAAAATCCCCTTTTAATTATGACCCGAAGGTCAAGGGTATTCATCATCTTTCTCTTTCAGTAATCGCCTCCAAATCCATCCTACTTCATTCTGGAACTCCACCGCGTTCGCAATTGTTAAAGTGGTTTTCGGTATTGGCAGAGAGTATAACAATAGCCGATCCCGGTCTCTTTAACAACCAATCGTTTACATTTTTTACACCAGTCAGTTCTTTTACATTTCAAATGGTTTCGCACTTCATATCAAAATATCAGATTTTCTAAAAAAATCATTTCGATATTCAAGAGAATATTATTCATGATAAAATCTATATTTAAACTAATTTAAAATCGTTAAACAATTCCAACTTTAATATACTTTGAATATTAAAATAGTTAAAGATATTTTCAAAATATAGTTTAGATATATAATTTAAATAGTTGGAAAATAAATAATTTTTATTTAAAATAGAATTTTCAGATTTAGAAAAATCTATAGTTAAAATATAAAATAGTTTATAAAATAATATTTGATAAATAAAAATGGTTTATTTAAAATAATTAATAAATATAAAATAGTTATAAGTTAAATAATTTATAAAGAAAAGTAATTATTATTATAATAGTTCATAAAATGATTTAAAATACTATAGTTGGAACTATAATTGTTTCTTCAAAATTTTACCAAAATGGAAATCATATCACAGTTTCAACTCAATTCGACTAAATTTTGATATCTTAATTCAAAAGGATTTGACTTCCATTTGTATTGTAATTTGATTCAAAAGTTTGTTTCCAAACGATTCGATTTAATAATTTGATACAAATAATTTAATTTCAATTATAATTCTCACTTTGAATTATTCATTAATAAAATCTTGAGTTCATAGTTCAATTATTAATATGAATCAAGTTAATTTAAGGAAAATATCAAATATGGATAAACAATTCAACTTCGATAAATTTGTTTCATATTCTATTCAATTTTAAATTTAGTTATTCACAATTATGAATTCCTTAAAGATCTAAATTATAAATCTCAAAGCACAAAGTTCAAATTTAAAGAAAATTGATTATTAATATCACTTATAATGTTTTTTAAAATAATATTCTGAAGTGCAAGGTTAAAATCAATTCTTATTTAATAAACCGGTGTTCGTATATAAATTTTTATCCTATATCCAAGCAATACTTAAAATTTAATTTTAGTATTTTGGGAAAGGACATATATCATTTCAATCCAAATCAGGGTTATAGGTATTTAGCATTTCAACCTACGTTCTTAATTCACTATAATGATTAATCACAGGTTTATTTGATGCCCGTAACATCTAGGGTGATGGTTGGGATTTATCAACAAAATCAGTAACATATGAAAGCAATGTCGATAACAAAATGAATTGCATATTAATACATTAAATATATAAATTCAAGGCATCCATCAAAATCAACACATATAAACAGTTTAGTATAATATTTTTGTACTAGCCATCAGGTATGAGATTTTAAACTAGAAATTAAATTCAAACCATACAAATTTTATAATAGTTAAACTAAATTATACAATCTACGCAGATTTAACATAAATAAGCAATTTAAAATGTAACAACCCAGAAATTTGGAACCAATTTAAAATTTTTATTTTTTCAATTTTAATGGACTTTAAATATTTGAAATGATTTATTTTAAATAATAACGACTAAAAATTTATTTAAATCGAAGTTAGAACGAATATATTTATTTTTATTTTAAAAGGAGTTAGAAATGGCGCGATAGTTTGAAAATTCGATTTCAATTTTTAAATGAATGTACAGAATGCAAAATAAATCGGATTTTAGTAAAACCAAAAATATTTAAATCTATATAGAAATACCTTTCCAACGAATCTAAAAAATTGAAATTTCATAGCGGGAATCAAAAGTTATGTCCAAATTAATATTCAGAATAGTCGCTATAGAATTATATATATATATTAAAAATAGCCATTTTGCAAATTACCTCCGTTTTTGAAGAAACCACTTTTGTTGGATTCGGAATGTAAAATTATTGCTAGGTCGAATTTTTCATAATTTGTGGAATTAATGCGTGAGCGTGGTAAAAGAAAATGCGTTTTGTCAATTTTAGTCAAATTTAATCGACTTGAAAATGACCATTGTTCAAATGGTCTCCAAATTCAATGAAATTAATTTTGTTTGGAACGTATCATCAAACATAACTAGAAATAATTTTTACGGAATTTTTAGAGTCCGTATGTGGCCCCGGTAAATTTAAATGTACGATCAAATTAAATAAATAAATTTTATTTTAAATTAAAGAAAAGTGGACTGAGACGATCAAACGGGCTGACGGGACCTTGCCCATTGCGTCCGGAACGGGGGTATTTTCTTAAAGACAACTTTCGTTAGACTGAAATTGGATCTGAAAAGAATTAACGGGTTTATTTGTAAAATAGAACATTAAATTATAAAACATTATAAATATTTACTAAGCAAAAACCCTAATTTCAAAAAAAACAAAAAAACTTAGCCGCCGCCCCTTCTCTTTTCAATGGATGAAATGCTTTCTCGTTCTTCCTCATTTTTCTTTTAATCTAGTCGATGGTTTCCAAAATTTCTAAAGGAAAAAGTGTAGAGCTACGGGAACTCGTCACAACCAACAGTTGAGATCAATTCTTGTGTGCTAATTCATGGGAAATCGAGCTTCAAAGTGGAAGCATTCGCATTGACTTTCGTGGAGATAGGGACCACCGAACGACGACTAGTGCCGGGCGGACACGGCTCTGACGTGCAGCTTCGGAGTGGTGGTCGCGGATCTTGGTTCGATGGCTCGAAGTGGGCGCGACGTGAAGGTTGCAAGTGCGATGTTGTGTTCTTTTCCAAAAAGACGAGCGACGGGGGGAAGAGGGTTTAAGGAAAAAAAGTAATTAAGGTTTTAGTTTTTATTTAATTATTTAATTATGTAATCAAATCTTTAAAAACCCGTAACTCATTCGAACAGCGATGAAATCAGACGATTTCAGAAGCGTTGGAATTGCAGAAACGAGATCTACATGATGGAGCAAACTAGAACTGGTTTGGAGCTGATTACAAATTCAGAAGGAATAAAACCCCAATGTGAGATTTCTATTTCAAAATAAAATTAATTATTTATTGCATTGTGAAATTTATATTCATTCTATATAAAATTTAAATTGGTGTTGTATAAAATTATAATGGATTGTTTTGCGATTGTGGAAAATCACTGAATTGAATTGTGTGTAATCATGTTTGTCAAAATTTGTGTATACAATAAAAACCACATCTTTTTATTGTATATAAAAAAATAAAATGTTTATGTTAGTGATCATCGCTTTCCTAAGAACTAGAAAAACACGAATTATGTAATAATTACTGCAAGCGCACAGGTCGCATAATATGCAGGTCGAATCACAGGGAGGGAAATTAAAACAAATTATTTAGATAATTCCTTGGGCGAGTTAGACAAATTTTTGTGGTTTATTTTGAAAACAAGAAATATTGAAACTGCAACTTGATTCAGAACAAAACTAATTGAACCGACGATCAAGTTACAATTATCAATTAAAAAACAAATAAAACTATAAATCAGATCTAAATCTAATCAAATCCGATTTGACCTAAGAATGCACTAAAAAACAGAAATTAAAATTGCAAGAATTAAAATAACAAACAGGAAATAAAATTAGGATTACCGCTGAATCTAATCAGACGGTCAATCATTAATGAAAATAATTACAAAATATAAATAGTGTTCTAACAAATCTAATTGTGTAGACAACACTAATTGCTAATAAAAAATGCAGAAAAGAAGAAAACTTTATTAATTTTAGGATGATCTTTACAATGAGATTACAAGGGTATTTATAGGATAGATAGCCAACCTTAACCCTAACCATAATACAATGACAAATGGGCCTTAGGGAAATCAGAAAAGAGTTTACAATGAGAATTACAAATGGGCCTTAGTGAAATCTAGTAAATTTGGGCCTTTCCTCTTTTCCTCTTGATCCTTTGATAATTCTTCATTGATTTGTGATATATATGGCCTTTCTAATAGTTATTTTCTTGTCCAAAAAGCGACTGGACGTGAGATCTTCGTCAGCAAGTCTTCAAATGTAAATATGCAGCAATTTGATCTCTATTTTCCATTTTTCTGACTGTATCGACATATCTGTAAAAATGACAAAACAATACCCAAGTAATATTTATTTATATACAAAAGATAAGATATAAGAGCATAAAATAAACACATTTCTATGTTAATCAAATACCCCCACACTTATCTTTTACTCGTCTTCGAGTAAAACAAAAAAATGAAAAACTACACTTGATAGGTCCCACTTTCATAGGAAAAACGATTGCATTGAGCGTATGCAACAAGCCGTTAAACCTCTAGGTGTCCCTAGTAGGATGAGTGGTGTCTCGTGAGGGTTTTCAGTGAATACTATCCACAAAATTCAAATGCAGTATGATATGGTTCTAATGTAACTACATGAATGCAGAGGACTTATGCAGTTGAAAACAAAAACTGAAAACACGACTTGTTTCAGGAAAGTGGTACAACAAATTAAATTAACAATTTGTAGCTAGTTGATTTTATTTTAGATACCTCAACTTGTCACAAATTTTCAATATAAATCAAGTTTTCAAATGTCAAATTCCAGTTTTGCTAGTTAGTTCGGTCGTTAACATAGTGTAGCCATGAAATAAATTCTTAGTTCGCTTGTCACAGTTTGTGAAGTGGTATTCTAATTTCCTTGTCTATGGCTAGTCAAATCAATAAGGTCAAGAAATGTTTGGGCATCATTGCTTGTTCTCTATCTCTATAAAAGTTAAAATTTATGTTTAACTACATACAACTAACTTAAAAGACCAAGGTATACCACACATACACTGCCTTGCGGACTGACGGAGAGTTAGAACAGAGCTTGGCGGATTTAGCAGACTGACGCTGACTTTGTCAACAACATGTCGGTAATCTTAGGTATCCAATCTCATAATATTAGACCAAGATATTCTGATGCTGACTTTGTCAACAACATGTCAAATTGAGCTTGGCTGGTTTGCACACCAACGCTAGATATACAAGCAATGTTGGATATCCTTGGATTGTTATTATTATTATTGAAAATATAAGAACAAGAGACATTACGCGAATTCAGCTTAACACAACTTGGTTTTAAAGATTCAAGAAGCCAATATAAGTTTTTTAAGTCCTCCACTCATTTAAACATAGAATACAATATAGAGTAGATTTCATGGCCATCACCTAAAAATCTCCCTATGTATCGATTATACTAATATCCCTCAAAATTCAACTTTTCATTATATTTCTTATTCGATCTTGGTTGAGAGAAAAAAAATATTATCAACTGATTAACAATTGTTAACTTATTTTGTTGTATCAATCTAAAATGTGTTGGATTTTCAAAAAAAAGGCATGTTATTATGACCTAAAATGCATGATGGTCCTATCTAAATGCATGAAAGTGAAAAGAAAAATAAAATGAAAAGAACAAAAAAAACGAATGCAATGCAGACTCCACCCACACTAGAACTAAACAGTGTCCACACTATAACGTTTCCTAAATTTGAAAGATCGTACCAAAAGGTGAATGAGACGCAAAATTATTTGTAGAATGAAATGAAGTTTAGCCACTATATGCCAATGAAAATCATATGTACAATGATATATGTGCTTACGATGCATACAATGCAAAGAACGCCACCAACTTCCCCCCACACTTGGTTCTAGCCTGGTGAATCCTATTCCCACTATGTCTAGGCATGTTTTCTAATATGCAAAGGTTTTTGAAACCCATCTCATATTTATACCTAGATTCATAGTCCAGTAGATAAATATCCAGGATCGTCCTAACATGAAGTTTTTCAATCAAGCTAACATTCCAAAAATAATTCATGTGCTCAACAAATTTATCAGTGTAATTGTCCAAAAATTTGTAATCATATATAAACTCAGTTGCAATCGTGAAATTTAAATTCTGAGTGTTGTTCAAGACTATGTGATCACATTTCTCAATTTCATTCATTGACAACGTATTTTCGACACTGGCAACATCAAATTCGTTGGAAGTTTCCTCATTTGCCAACTCATCCTCATAAATCCAAAAAATTCGTGTTCATTAAATTCCTTCTCCAAATTTGAATTGAAAATTTCAACATTTCTATTATGTTCAATTTCAAGTTTTTCGCAGCCAGAAAGGGAAAGATCAAAATCTGAGCCTAAATCTTTTTCCTAAGAAGAGTTGAAGTCCAAATCATTTACTGAATTGTGATCAACTTCATTTAAATGGTTATTCTCAATTTCCAAAGTTGTTATTTGAAACTTTCGCCATTAGTAAAGAAAGGATTATTTCCTGATTCATCGCATGTTTGAATTTGATTTTGTTGCTCGAGTTGTTCTTTAAAAGACGTCATTAAACAAAGAAGTTTATCAAGCTCTCTATCTTTTTCATCAAGTTGTCTATCTTGATTTTCTACCCTCTCTCTAAGAATGTTAGGATGGTATTCTTGAGAATCGTTGATTTGAGAGCTCACATTTTGGATTTCTTGATTGTCAAAGTTGTAGTCCACATCAATTTCACAATCAATATTATTTGCAATGTGGTGGTTGTTTGAATTTTCAGAAGAATGACAATGATATTGGAAATCATTTTGATTATAAAAATTATGTTCACAACCAAAACAGCTGAAAAATTCGAGGGAAAATAGCAATTTTGGTTATTTTCAAGATGTTGATATAGGCTATAATTTTGAAAATTTTGGTTTACAACCAATATTGATGTGGATCAAAGCCATATTGAGATTCAAAGATATTTTGATGTGGATGTGGCCCATAATCGAAATTATTAAAATTTGAACTGAAATCGCAATTTCGATCATATCCATGATTTTGAAAATGTTGGTCATTTGGAAAATTTTGAAAATTGTCGACATTGGGCTCACGAAATTTTGGAAAACCTTGTCTCATGAGTTGTAATTCATACTCATACTCTTCCAGGGAATGATTTCTCAGGTTATTATCCCACATTTCTCCCAAGGATTTTTTTTGAATTAGACATTTGAATGAAGTTAAGGGAAGACAGAAATTATTCTTAGTTCAAAATAGTACAAAAGAATGAGTTGTGCTCTATTAATTAACTAACTCAATTAGAAGGGGGAAGAGGGTCCTACGGTCGTTTACGTATAGTATGAATACTTAGGGATACGACCAATGTTTTACGGGTAATATGCAACCTCTTTTACTAATAGTTCAATAAATTGAACTACTATATATCCGTAATCCAATTATATGGGACAATCAACTTCACAAAACACCACTTTTCAATTATATTATTTTGAAATATCTAGCCAAATTCAATTGTTGAAAAACGACGAGATTGATGATAGCAATAATGGAAATTTCAATCAACACAACAATTAGACAATAATAACTGCGGAAATTAAAAAAAAAAGTTGTACGGGCAAGCCACTGCCCCTGCAGAATATTTTTACAAGCAATTTCTATATTTTTCAAGTAGCTGCAGAACCTGTAGAGTCAAAGAAATTTTTACAGTGGGGTATGGTAGTCTATCCAGAAAACTTTGAGTAGCGCTAGCTATTCAACCCCGCTGTTTGCAATGCTTTGTTTCGCTTTTGATTCCTTTGTTGGTTGCTTGAATTTCTCTTTGCTTTGATTTTTGATATGATTCTTTTCTCTCCCTTTTTTCTTTTCTTTTTTTTGTGAAAGAAAACAAAATTAAAACAAAAGATTAAAAGAAAACTGATTTAGAATTAAAACAAAAAACTAAAATAACGAAACTGACTAAACTAAAAAAATATAAAACAAAACTAAAATCAACTAGAAAAAAATAGGCTTTTAAAAAAAACCAAAAAGAATAAAACAAAAAAATACTAGGCAAAATAAAAAAACAAAGGCCAGCTAACACCAAATTAAAGCACCAAGGGCCGCACTCAACTGGCCACTAAACGAGCGTACACAACCCAAAAAACGGACCAGAAGTTTCTCAATTTCTAAACTACTAAAGCCACAAAAATGGTTTCACGTGTTCATCGGTTCACATGCCCATCTTTTTATTTCATTAGGAAATAAATTACACAAATACCTTTATAATAACTGAACCCTCCAAAAACTAAAACAAATCACACTTCCCTTTTTCTCACAATTAAAAGAAAACCAAATCACGAGAGGATAAATTTCCAATATACGTTCTTCGATTCTTTTCAGATTTCTGGTTTGGAATTGGATTGGGATTTCGATTCTAGGGTTCTCGCTTATGAAGGTTTTGGATTTGAATTGGCTCTCTCTCTGGATCGCGATCACTTAAGGCTTGGAGACGATGGTGCTCGAGTTTCGAATAGTCCTGGCAATGAAAGGTTAAGGGTACTTGCGAAATGGGTTCCTGCAAAGTGCGGGTTGAGCAAGTTACTGTGATGAACGGTCTGAGGCAGATGCACTGAAAGTGCATGCGTATGGCTTGTGAGACAAAGGATGTGCAGTGGATGAGCTTTCGGTTGTGTTGATTAAAGGGGCTCAGAGCTATTTTTGTTGAGGGATGATCGGAATTTAGATGGATTGAGAGTATGACGAGGGGATGTACTGTTTGAGTTGTTTGGAGGTGTAACACCCCGTATTTTTAAGAAAATAAAATAAAAATAACTTAATTAAATAATGACAATTAAGTAAAACGGACTATGCCATTACGTCTATCTCGGAATTCTGTTCAAGATAGACGACTGGTTTGCGTAAAACGTACAATATATGAAGAAGTTATTATGCCTAGACGTTTGTATACGCACAAGAGGAATATATATATACAAACAAATTAAAATAAAAAAATAAAGAAAAAATTAAGAATTGCATGTAATAAATTCATGTGGTGAAAAAAATGTAATGCATGCATTGAAAGAAAGAAAGGATTGGTTGCATGCAATGTAAATATGTTGCATCCACTGATTTGCAAACATATTGCATTAACATTTAAAGAAAACTAAAAGAAAAAGATTCATGCAATGTTTTAATTTAAGTATTGTAACAAACATGAAAAAGAGAAGTAAGGAGAGAACAATAATTATCATTGTTCTAGGACTTATTAACAAAGGGCTTCATATTTTAGTTAGTTAAGGCATTGGATTTGTAACATGGAGGGCGGGGGTTCGAACCCCGGCGGCAGCATAATTTTTATCTTTGTTTTAGAGGGAGCCAACTGAACATACAAATATATGTACATATACAAATTCTAATTTTGAAAGGATAAGAACGTACATATAAGGAAACAAAGAGAATATATGTATATATATATATATGCAGAAATATATGTATATGAAAGATAAAATTCAAGATAAGGCAACAGTCAATGAAATATGACAAGAATCAAATAACTGTGCAACATCGTTTGAATTTTGAAAATAAAATGAATGTTGTGTGTGTGTGTGTATATATATATACATACGCGTAAAATGGTCATTAGAGGAATTGTATACATATAAGAATATTTCATGTGAATAAAATAGTTAAATAAATTCCAGAAATTCAAAAGTTCGAAAATCAAATTTCTACAACAAAACAATTCAAACATTTGAAATTCAAATTTCTATGTCAAAACAGCTTATGGGACCCAATACTAACTCAGCACTGCGTGTACGATAAGATTTGTCTAGATTCATCAACGAACCTGGACTATTTTCTTAACTGGGTTCAATAATGACTCAGCACTGCGTGTACGATAAGATTTGGCTAGATTCATCTGCGAACCTGGACTATTTTCTTAACTGGGTTCAATGCTGACTCAGCGCTGCGTGTACGATAAGGTCTTGTGCACCTATATAAACACACCCAGACCTAACCCTAAATTCATTAATTAAAGTAATGGCGTCACTATGCTTGTCAACTCTAATCTAACCTAGCCTCTATCAAATTAAATCAAATCAAATTAGAGTATTTAAAACAATAATCAAAGTTAGAGCTTTCAAATTGGAGTTCATGAATTGGATAATAAGAGTTGAATTCCAAATCAAAGGATTAGTTATTCAAATTTAAAAATCAGATGTCAGAATTCAAGATCCGTTCTTTAATCGGTGAGTGGAATTAAACTATGACTTTTTGATAATGTTATTGCTATCGTTTAGCATTCCCATATTTATATATATATATGTATATATGTAAATTGTGAAATTTCAAGTTTAACTATAAATTGCAATTGTAACAAGTTGAAACGTAACAATGAATAGATCTATGAATTCATGTCTTGAATATAGTAAATTATGGGAATGGTTAGCATGACATGACATCATTAATTTGTTTATTTAACTTGTTGAACGTTTATATGATTTATTGAATAACATTGAACATGTAATTGGATTAGTCAAAGTATTATAAAGTTCACAGGAAAACTGTCATATTATGTACATGGAATGTCTTGAGCAAGTGTATGACTATATTGACCAAATTATGTTTAAAGATATGAATTTTGATCATGAGAATAAAAATTATTTGGGCATGAAATGGGACATGGCTAAATAGTGATTTAGGACGTAAATTAAAACGTATGTGAATATGAATTTTAGGCAGAAATTGCATAATATGTGGTACGGTTTGGTGCAATATATATATATATACACACACACACACACACACATATATATATATACACACACACACACACATACATATACACACATACACATACATATATATATGTCTTAATTTATGATATGGGGGCATAATTAGAAGTGAACTAAAAAGAGGCATAAAAGTCTATAATTTGAATAGTAAATTAAACACAACTTAAATGGGGAAAGGAATAATTTATTTATTAATTGATTAATTAATTAATAATGGAATGTTTAGTAATTACAGTTAGGAATTGTAATTGTACTTATGACACGAGGTTAGGTCACATTAGTGGTGGAAGTCTGCCCGGACCCGACCGGCATATCCAAAAGCCACTAATACTGAACCTAATGTGGGAGGTTTGAGTGTGTAAATACGAATCGGGCTAAGACACGATGTTAGACTCAACAATGGAATAAGAGAACCCGGACCCGACCGGTATATCCAGCATCAACACGTTGTAGGCCTAATGTGGGTGGTCTAGCCCATTATAACCATAATTGGACATGGTAATGAATTAGAATACTTAACCCAATTAAATCTGTAGTAGTGTTACGAACCAGTTGAAGTGGGTAGTGGTTAAGTAAACGTGTTAAAGAAATGGAAAAGGTTAAGTTAATCTTAATTAATGCCATAATGGGGAATGATAACGGCCTAGTATGAACATATATGGGAATTATGAAAGTCATCTAATAGGCAGACTTGTCCTAGGGACAAGGGAAGATGATAACAAGACTAGAGAATGGGACAACTTATATTATAAAATAAGTTGAATATAAACTACAAAGCGATAATGAGTAATCTGCTGATAAACATAACATGTGTTATGATTAGAAGACCTTAGTTAAGAGAACTAAGTAAATAACGATAAAGATAACTAAGTAGTAGATCTTAGTTAAGAGAACTAGGTAATAAACCCTATTTAAGAAAAATAAGTAATAAGCCTTAGTTAAGAAAACTAAGCAATAAGCCTCAGTTAAGAAAACTAAGCAAACAACCAAGGGTTGTGGTGACATCAATAGATGGAAGTATAACTAAATAAGAATATAGATATGAGGAAAAACTTATATAAGAAATAAGTTAAGATGGACAATGGGGTACAAAGCTTATTAATGGAACTTACAAGCAATGAGTCATATATGAAACATTAATAAGCAAAAGAAACTTGGTAATTAGAATCGGAAGACAAAATGAATAAGGATAACCAGGTTAAATGTGAAAACTCACGGGGTGGCGCAAGCGCGTAATTAATGATTAGGCATAGGGTCTAATGACATATAAGACTGAGGCGCTTGGACCAGTCCATACGTTAGAGGATGAATAACAATAAGGGGTTGATCATCGGGATGTCAAAAGACACAGAGAGGAGCGCCTATCCATCTAGATATTATTGTAGGCTCTAACGGACTGGGTTAAGAAGCACGCGGCTTCCGAGGACGTAGGGTACTCTTGGTATTTCTCTGTGAGTGGCAAATGATCCGCTTGTTCACACAGATGTTAGTTCTTCGTAGGTGAACCAATGAGTATGCCTTGATTGCAATAATTAAGGGGCAATCAAAAGACTAAGAAGGACCAGTGTGATTCGACGAGACCAGTTAGTGCCCTGTGATAGCAACTCGTCGTCTACCTACCATCTTCAGTCAGTACGTAAAGCGGAAAAGCAGAGAACTCCAAAAGACCATATACTTTGCTATCTAGTTATGGGTAAGGTTGGCCAATAGGATTGAAGGGCATAGTGGGCCCGGGTTACAGTTCTCATTCTTGATATTCTTGGGTGCCTTTCATTAGTCGATGGAGGGATCTAGTTGGACCATAGCCACTGTAAAAGCAGACCTTAGCATCTGCAATTGGCGGATATCTAAAAGCTCCCGAACAAATTCCGTGTTTCTTGATTAGCCCTGCCACGGGACTCGGGCGCACATATAGAGAACATGTGCAATAGACATCGAGTATGATTGATGACACATACGTGGGATAGTCTAGGTACAACCATGTCTGCTCTGGGTGGTGTATCGCAGACTAGAGGGAATTATTCGATGATGGAACCTAATTCGATCGAATGGTTCAAAGATGGAAGTCCGAACGCTTACGTAATATAGAAGCAGTGGTTCTTTGCAGATGTAGCATTGACATATATACAGAAATACGCAAGACATTCGTGCATAGGACTAGGGACTGCTATATTCCTGCGATGATACAGTTGAGACCGCGCGAGTAGGGTACCATAGGGTGTACTTAGTTGGGGGTAGGTACATATACTCTGTATTAGGTTAATCTACTAGGGAGTAGATGGGTGCGACGTGTGTAAGCCTTGGATGCTAATAACACAGATAACCTAGTGAATTAGAAAATGTAACTGAGCAGTATATGTAGGAGTATCCAGAAGTTTAATTTAAATTCATTCACACAGAACTTATGTTCTGACCCCCTCCTTATAACATTCGCAGGTTAGGTTTATGATAGAAACTGTATAGCTTTGGATACTGGTTTAGCAGTATTGTTATTAAGGTAAGGTTATGTTTTAATTATATTATATTTTGTTCCTTCCACTGTGAGATGTTTTCCAAACTCTGACATGTTTTATGTCTCTGTCTTTTCTGCAGGATACCAGAGCGCCCAACTTAGGTTGTGATGGATTGGGTTTTTGCAAAAAAAAATCGGTCTATCAAAAATCGGGTTGTTACATCGGGTATCATAGCTTAGGATTAGGAATCCTACATAGATAGTGAGTGAACGTATTTGTATTTTCAAAAATATAAATATATTGTATATATAAACCTAGATCCATAAAGGAGCCCACTAATTGTGTAACGTCCCGGATTTCTAGCAGATTATTTTGAACATTCAAATTTATTAAATTAGAACATATGAATTTTTATCGAATTTATCGATTTAATAACCGATATACAGCTTAATTTCGAATATATTAAATTATCGCAATATAAAAACTGACAATAATTAAATTTGAGGTTAATAACTGAATCAAAAGTATTCAGTCGATTAGTAGATATTCTGTATTGAATTAAAACGATAATAACAATTTATTATGGATTAACTTAACTGCCTAAAATCGATTTATATTTTAGTCAATTGAAATTGATATTAGTTGTCGATTTAAATTTGTTATCTTCTTCGTATAATCAAATTCTAATTTCTAATTTCAGAAACCACTCGGCTGAGTCTAGAATTGCAAATAATGTTAAAAACATTGGTCGTTATCTTAGAATAACGGTTCGGGTTTTCGAGTAAGGATACCCCGAGATATTTAGATATTTAATTTAAACAAAATAAAATAAATTTAAACTAATCACTTTCAGCCGACCTACAATAAATCGAGCCACCCTAAACACATAAAATCACGCAGACATATCTTCTTCGAGCTGTTTAAACTGCCTCCTATTTTCAGTATCAAGTAGACAGTGAATTTAATGGCTTTAGTACTGTGTGTTCCTCACGCATCTATAAATTAAGCCGGAACTTCATTGTTTTTCTTCATTCTAAAATCGCAGAACAATCTAAAGCTCTTCACTTCCGTTCTTTCCTTTCCACAATCAAAAATTAAATCGCGATTTCTTCACGACTTAACACTCCAGTTCGGAACTCACAGACGAAAAAAAAGGGGGAAAATTCAAATGATGTGTTGATCTTCGAGATGGTGGAATCGGTTCTAGAGCGGTCGAGTTAGAGTTGCAATGGAGTTGGAGGTCGAGATGAGTTGATTACACAGATCGCGGTGGTGTCTAGGAGTTGCGATGGAGTGTAAATGGCCAAGAGATGTCGTGATTTTGCTGGTGGTTCACTTCGATTATTTGATGGTAAAAATCGACGAGTTTTTCAGTGGACTACGAGTGAACGTGTTCGACAGTACTGGAATCGCGATTTGGGTTTCAGAGAGCTCGACAGTTTTTACTCGAACAAGGGTCTCGAGTTCGGGATAGCTAGAAGAAGGGGATCGGAGCTCAGTTCGTGGTCAGTTCCTTGGTAACAGTCGGATGGTGAATGTAAGGTATTCGATGATATGCCATAAAGGATTAAGCATGGTGATAAGGTACTTTTGAATTAAAAATTTAAATGTTTATTTTAAAACTAGTTTATAAGATGGGAATTTATTAAATTAAATAAGTGGTTAATCGGTAATTAAATTAAATAAATCATAGGTCCAAAGCAGATTATTCGAAAGATCCATGGTTGCGATGATATGGAATTTTACTGGGGATTCAGCGCAAACGAAATCGAGGTGAGTAAATCTCACTCACCTTTAGAATTATTTTTATTTCATTAAAAATAATTGTTTGTTGCTTGTGTGAATGTTTTATGGTTGTTTTATATATATTAGTTATTAGGGCTATTATATATATATTGGGTTGTTTGATTGGTTGGATTCCCGCAGTCTCATTAGCGGATGCCCGCAGTTTCATAGCGGATGATTACCCTATACGCCCCCATGCTATGATTAGTGGATGACCTTCTATACCGCGATATTCTGCCACAAAGCAGAATGGGTATTATTTATGTGCTAACATCTGTGGATGCAGGAAAACAGGTTGGAGGAATCCAACTGGATTCCTCAAAAATATATTATTCGTTTGTTATTTGTTTGATTTCATATATATTCATATATGATGTGTTAAAAACCAAATGATTGAAAATTGGGTGATTTGATTGTTTTAAATATCACTGGGCTTAAGTAATGATATTTAAAAATATCGTGGAAGGATATTTGAGATTTAAAAGGAAAAAAATTCTATTTTTAAATAGAATTTGAATTTTTATGGAATAAAAATATAAACTTGTTTTTGAAAAATAAAAACAAGTAGTTTCTTTATAAACGAAGTTTATAAATGGTTCTTTTATGACGAGGTTATAAAAGGAAGTGAAAAGAATTATCAATTGATAATTCAGAAATAGAAATACCAGTGTGAAATTGGGATTTGAAATGAAATTTCAAAATAGGATGTGAAATGAAATTTTTAAATATATAACGCAAATGAATTTTGAGTATAACATTTGAATTTTGAAAAGGAGTTAAATATTTGAATTTTAAATAAAAGGAAAAGAAGTTTGAATATTAGAAATTCAAATAGAAGTTCAAATAGAATTTGAATAGACGAAATTAGAATGAAAAATAAAATTTGAATTCAAGAAGTTAAAATATAATTTGAATTCGAAGGAATTCAAATAAAGAAAATTCAAATAGAGATTTGGATATAGAATTCGAATGAAATTCAAATATAGAAATTTGAATATGGAAGTTCAAATGGAATTTTAAATATAGAGTTTGAATAAGAGATTCAAACAGCATTTGAATAAGAGGGTTCAAAAATGGAATTTGAATAAGAGAATTGAAATAGAATTTGAATAAAGAAATTCAAATAGGGATTTGAATATAGAATTTCAAAATAGAATTTGAAATAAACTTTGAAAATAGGATTTCAAAGTAGAATAGGAAATCTAAATGGGTTGAAATGGAATTTGAATTCAAAGGAATTCAAATGGGTTTGAATAAAGAAATTCCAATGGGATTTAAATATGAGATTTCAAATAGAAATTTAAATGAAGTTTAAATATTTAAATTCAAATATGATTTTCAAATATAACCATTCAAAAGGGATTTGATTATAGAATTTAAAGTGGAATTTAATTCAAAGGAATAAATTAAGGTATTGGGATTCAAGAAAATTAAATGTGGAGCTTAACTAATGAATTTGAATTTAGAATTCAAATGGTATTTGTAAATGAATTCGAATTTAGAATTCAATGGTGTTTGAAAGAAAATTGGAATATTTTAATTCAAATAGAGTTGGAAATAGACTTGAACATAGAAATTCAAATGGGGTTTGAATATTTGAATTTCAAAAGGGAATTCAAAATGGAGTTGAATATCTAAATTCAAGTATGAATTTCAAATATAGAAATTCAAAAAGGAGTTGAATTAAAGTGGGAATTCGAATAGAGGATTTGAAATGGAATTCGAATAAAGAATTTAAAATGGAATTCGAATAGAGGATTTCAAATGGGATTTGAATACAGGATTTAAAACTATGGAATTTGAAATGTAAAGATTCAAATGGAATTTGGAATATATATATCTATATATATATATTAGAAGGGAGTTGAATTCATTCAACGAAGTTTAAAAGTTTATATATATATATATATATATATATATATATATATAATTAAAACGAACTCGCCGCAGCGCTGCAGTTCGTAAAATAGCGTTTCGAACTTCAATTGAGTGTACAGAATGCAATTGAAGTCGGAATTCTTCGAAACAAGAAACGTCAGGACCGATGTGATCATAGTTTTCTAATGAAAGAGAAAAATATGAATTTCGTCGTATAGATTTTGAGATATGTCAAAAATCAAATTTTCAGAAAAGCAGCGCCAGAATCGTTTTAAAACCATAATGGTTTATTTAATTTTATAAAAGGATTTTAAGCGAATAAAATCCGAATTTCTATTTAGAAAATTTCAGATTTGAGTTATAAATTATATGTGAACTCAAGTGAAGTAATGAATTTGATTTGGAAACAGAAATCAGATTTTTGACTTTGAATAGATCTAACTAATTTGAATAGTAATTAGTTAAATGAGATGTTGAATTGATATTGGGCCTTAAATAAGTGAATTCGATTTGAAAATTTATATTCGAAATAGAAAAGAGAACTAGAATTGAAATTGAAATTCAATTTGGTTATGAACGAGTTAAATATTTTGTTTGAACATGTTATGTTCAACGAAGAAGTGAAATAGGCAAAATGACTAATTAAAGAATAAATGGGCGAAACTGAATTCAAACGATTAGATGGTATTGAATTGAATTGAAACAGGTGAACAGGTGTTAGACAGGTATGGGATGAGGTATATGAAGTTTATAAATGTAATGCTCGACAAAAAGGTACATGTTTAATTCATATATGGGTTTTATGCGCCGTATCGGCAAGCCGCTTGCCTTTTTCCTTTTTCTTTTGATTGAGGAAGATACCGGGAAGCTATTTGAAATTTCCCGATGCTCCCGATACAGGGGAGGATATGGCGAATTTTTCCGGGAATTTAAGGAGTTAGAATATTTTTAAGAAATTTGACAATTAGAAATCTATATATCGATATATATATAGAATTCGATAAGGAAACGAAATCAAAAATAGCGTAAAGGGCCAAGATTGATTATTGAAATATTTGGATAACAAATATTGATAGAGGAAATGGAAAAGTTATCTAATTAATGAAATATTAATTAAAGAGCCCAGTGATTTGTTTGGTATGTTTGGATGAACACTTGTTTTTATTCGATAGTTAAATCACAGACTATCGAAGTTTTGACCATCGTTGTCAATATGGAGAGACCGGTTAGATTATTATCCGAAGAACCACTCCGTATCGGCATAAGCGTTGCGAACCAAGTATGCTGAGTATATTGAAGACGGAGTAAAGTGCAAGGGCTTTTTCTAGTAATAGAAATTGTGCCTTCGGTTTCGTTCAATCCCAGAACGAACGTATATGGACGAATGTCTGACAGAGTATTTCCAATGATCAAATGGGTTGGTCTGTATGAATAAATATGGTTGCAACGGATTTATCCCTTAGCATAATATCCAGAATATTTGTGCAAACTCAACTAGTGATTAACGGATCTGATGATGTGGCATTCAAAGTGATTGTGCTACAAATGGATGGTAAGTATTCGTAGCCTCAGGCCTCAACAACCGGGAAAGGACAAAAATCGGGCAGGCAACATGGCTATGTGGGTCGCACCCATTAGGGTGTATAATCACCTATCTAGAGAAATTCCTTTTGTTTCTAAATCTATCGATTCTGCCCATTCGGGAACGGTGGTTTGAGTCCAACCGTTGGTGATATACATTCGATACACTCAAGCGAAATGAGTGGTCGGTCATGTGTGGGCCGGGTTGCAAGACGTTCTTGTTGAACCCAGGTGTATTCGCCTCTAGAGATACATCATCGGAAGGTGGTCCCATACCTTGTCATGTTGGAAATCCAATCTCCAATAAGCGCCATGCGGTTTTTGATTATATACTATATATGTGGAGCGTGAGATGCAAGCGTTCTGCTATTTGGTTATTTATTTGATGTAGACATTATTATAAAATCACTGTATTTTCGTATCAAAGTGTTTTGGGTTATAGTAAGGTAAAAACCGTCCATGTTTATGTTTGGGCTGGTCTTACTATTATCTTTTCTTTTGAAAGGATTTTTAAAGTTAAACAAGTGGTTGGAGTTTACTCACACCAGTCCCATGACTGACCCAGAGTTTATTTTGTTTTGTTTTTCCTAAACTCTTGGGTGCCCAAATTTGTACGGGCAGTCAAGTAGTCGGGATTTAACAGATTCATTTGAAGGAGCTGGAAGTAGGAGGCTTCACCGGTTAGCTATAGGCTATCATATATTCCGCTGTGGACCTTGTTTGTATCTGGAAACAGGTGTTTATAACTGTTCCAGAAATGACTGTTGTGCTCTGATGATGGTATGTATATAAAGTTACTGATTTGTATTTCAAAGGTTATATTATAAAAATATATTTTATTCGTTCCGCTGTGAGTTGTGATCTTCGTTTTTCTTCTATTATAATATTTCTTTCTTTATATTTCTCATCCTCTAACTTCTTTCTAATAATGATTCGTATTTCTGTGCAATTTGGGTTGGACGTGTGATGTTTTTAGTCAACTCAGATAGCACGGATTTGCGGGTCGTTACAGGTGATATCAGAGCTTAGGTTGAGCGAATACCTAGGCTTTAGTGGGTAGATACTCATTAGAGATAGGGTCAGTAGTACCCTAGAATGAGTTGAGTATATAGATACGAGAGAGCGTATTTGTTAGTTGATATAAAAGTTGTTTTATATTGTGTTGGCTTGTCTGTTGAGTGGTTTATGAATTCTGGTCGAATCGTGGGACGCCACGACGTCGGTAGGAGTTTCTAAACACTTGGACAGAGAAATTCGACACAGTATTGTTTTAAAGTGGGTAAATGAAATAATTTTACCCAAAATTTCTATTTTGATATAGAAAGAATAATTTTCTAGAATTCTTATTATATGGATGTGTTGGATGTTGATTTTATAATCAAATAAGATTATAAAATTAAAGTGGTTATTTATAACCAAAATAGAATTTGAATAGGAATTAAATATACAAATGAGATGAATTAGAATTTAATTCAAACCAGAATTTGAAATTTAAATCCTGGGAAGTTTGAAATATTTTTCAAAGTATATTAAAATAATATAACTTTGTTTTGAAAAGGATTTTGAATGTATTTTGAAAGTGATAAAGCACTGAACTCACTTCAGTAGCTGGGAAATAATTCTGATGATGGTCGCGACACCATCGGTATTCATTTTCGAATTTCTAAGTGATGAGTTGCTGCCTTAGAAAAGTTTTGATTGAAATTGTTTGCAAGATAACAAGTTTAATTGAAAAATTCAAATATTTTGAATTTGAAAAGATTATAAATATATGTACATGTTTAAGTGATTTCAAAAGAATTTGAAAAGAAAAACCCAGGGATTTGAATTCTGGAATTTAAATTTAACTTAAACAAGTTAAATGGGTCGAAGTGAATGAATTGATTAGAATCAATTTAAATAGGTTTATTGAAATAAATTGAAATAAATATGAATTGGATGTGAAGGCATATGAAAGGAAGGAGACCAAAAGTTTTGGTTGAAAATAAAGTCATAGAAATATGAGGAGTTGAGTTTCAACATAAGTGAGATGTTGAAAAGAAATGGATTTGTACCCTTTTTCCTACCTTAGCAATTTCGAGGACGAAATTATTTTAAGGGGGAAGGAATGTAACATCCCGGATTTCTAGCAGATTATTTTGAACATTCAAATTTATTAAATTAGAACATATGAATTTTTATCGAATTTATCGATTTAATAACCGATATACAGCTTAATTTCGAATATATTAAATTATCGCAATATAAAAACTGACGATAATTAAATTTGAGGTTAATAACTGAATCAAAAGTATTCAGTCTATTAGTAGATATTCTGTATTGAATTAAAACGATAATAACAATTTATTATGGATTAACTTAACTGTCTAAAATCGATTTATATTTTAGTCAATTGAAATAGATATTAGTTGTCGATTTAAATTTGTTATCTTCTTCGTATAATCAAATTCTAATTTCTAATTTCAGAAACCGCTCGGCTGAGTCTAGAATTGCAAATAATGTTAAAAACATTGGTCGTTATGTTAGAATAACGGTTCGGGTTTTCGAGTAAGGATACCCCGAGATATTTAGATATTTAATTTAAACAAAATAAAATAAATTTAAACTAATCACTTTCAGCCGACCTACAATAAATCGAGCCACCCTAAACACATAAAATCACGCAGACATATCTTCTTAGAGCTGTTTAAACTGCCTCCTATTTTCAGTATCAAGTAGACAGTGAATTTAATGGCTTTAGTACTGTGTGTTCCTCACGCATCTATAAATTAAGCCGGAACTTCATTGTTTTTCTTCATTCTAAAATCGCAGAACAATCTAAAGCTCTTCACTTCCGTTCTTTCCTTTCCACAATCAAAAATTAAATCGCGATTTCTTCACGACTTAACACTCCAGTTCGGAACTCACAGACGAAAAAAAAGGGGGAAAAATCAAATAATGCGTTGATCTTCGAGATGGTGGAATCGGTTCTAGAGCGGTCGAGTTAGAGTTGCAATGGAGTGGGAGGTCGAGATGAGTTGATTACACAGATCGCGGTGGTGTCTAGGAGTTGCGATGGAGTGTAAATGGCCAAGAGATGTCGTGATTTTGCTGGTGGTTCACTTCGATTATTTGATGGTAAAAATCGACGAGTTTTTCAGTGGACTACGAGTGAACGTGTTCGACAGTACTGGAATCGCGATTTGGGTTTCAGAGAGCTCGACAGTTTTTACTCGAACAAGGGTCTCGAGTTCGGGATAGCTAGAAGAAGGGGATCGGAGCTCAGTTCGTGGTCAGTTCCTTGGTAACAGTTGGATGGTGAATGTAAGGTATTCGATGATATGCCATAAAGGATTAAGCATGGTGATAAGGTACTTTTGAATTAAAAATTTAAATGTTTATTTTAAAACTAGTTTATAAGATGGGAATTTATTAAATTAAATAAGCGGTTAATCGGTAATTAAATTAAATAAATCATAGGTCCAAAGCAGATTATTCGAAAGATCCATGGTTGCGATGATATGGAATTTTACTGGGGATTCAGCGCAAACGAAATCGAGGTGAGTAAATCTCACTCACCTTTAGAATTATTTTTATTTCATTAAAAATAATTGTTTGTTGCTTGTGTGAATGTTTTATGGTTGTTTTATATATATTAGTTATTAGGGCTATTATATATATATTGGGTTGTTTGATTGGTTGGATTCCCGCAGTCTCATTAGCGGATGCCCGCAGTTTCATAGCGGATGATTACCCTATACGCCCCACGCTATGATTAGTGGATGACCTTCTATACCGCGATATTCTGCCACGAAGCAGAATGGGTATTATTTATGTGCTAACATCTGTGGATGCAGGAAAACAGGTTGGAGGAATCCAACTGGATTCCTCAAAAATATATTATTCGTTTGTTGTTTGTTTGATTTCATATATATTCATATATGATGTGTTAAAAACCAAATGATTGAAAATTGGGTGATTTGATTGTTTTAAATATCACTGGGCTTAAGTAATGATATTTAAAAATATCGTGGAAGGATATTTGAGATTTAAAAGGAAAAAAATTCTATTTTTAAATAGAATTTGAATTTTTATGGAATAAAAATATAAACTTGTTTTTGAAAAATAAAAACAAGTAGTTTCTTTATAAACGAAGTTTATAAATGGTTCTTTTATAACGAGGTTATAAAAGGAAGTGAAAAGAATTATCAATTGATAATTCAGAAATAGAAATACCAGCGTGAAATTGGGATTTGAAATGAAATTTCAAAATAGGATGTGAAATGAAATTTTTAAATATATAACGCAAATGAATTTTGTGTATAACATTTGAATTTTTAAAAGGAGTTAAATATTTGAATTTTAAATAAAAGGAAAAGAAGTTTGAATATTAGAAATTCAAATAGAAGTTCAAATAGAATTTGAATAGACGAAATTAGAATGAAAAATAGAATTTGAATTCAAGAAGTTAAAATATAATTTGAATTCAAGAAGTTAAAATATAATTTGAATTCGAAGGAATTCAAATAAAGAAAATTCAAATAGAGATTTGGATATAGAATTCGAATGAAATTCAAATATAGAAATTTGAATATGGAAGTTCAAATGGAATTTTAAATATAGAGTTTGAATAAGAGATTCAAACAGCATTTGAATAAGAGGGTTCAACAATGGAATTTGAATAAGAGAATTGAAATAGAATTTGAATAAAGAAATTCAAATAGGGATTTGAATATAGAATTTCAAAACAGAATTTGAAATAAACTTTGAAAATAGGATTTCAAAGTAGAATAGGAAATCTAAATGGGTTGAAATGGAATTTGAATTCAAAGGAATTCAAATGGGTTTGAATAAAGAAATTCCAATGGGATTTAAATATGAGATTTCAAATAGAAATTTAAATGAAGTTTAAATATTTAAATTCAAATATGATTTTCAAATATAACCATTCAAAAGGGATTTGATTATAGAATTTAAAGTGGAATTTAATTCAAAGGAATAAATTAAGGTATTGGGATTCAAGAAAATTAAATGTGGAGCTTAACTAATGAATTTGAATTTAGAATTCAAATGGTATTTGTAAATGAATTCGAATTTAGAATTCAATGGTGTTTGAAAGAAAATTGGAATATTTTAATTCAAATAGAGTTGGAAATAGACTTGAACATAGAAATTCAAATGGGGTTTGAATATTTGAATTTCAAAAGGGAATTCAAAATGGAGTTGAATATCTAAATTCAAGTATGAATTTCAAATATAGAAATTCAAAAAGGAGTTGAATTAAAGTGGGAATTCGAATAGAGGATTTGAAATGGAATTCGAATAAAGAATTTAAAATGGAATTCGAATAGAGGATTTCAAATGGGATTTGAATACAGGATTTAAAACTATGGAATTTGAAATGTAAAGATTCAAATGGAATTTGGAATATATATATCTATATATATATATATTAGAAGGGAGTTGAATTCATTCAACGAAGTTTAAAAGTTTATATATATATATATATATATATAATTAAAACGAACTCGCCGCAGCGCTGCAGTTCGTAAAATAGCGTTTCGAACTTCAATTGAGTGTACAGAATGCAATTGAAGTCGGAATTCTTCGAAACAAGAAACGTCAGGACCGATGTGATCATAGTTTTCTAATGAAAGAGAAAAATATGAATTTCGTCGTATAGATTTTGAGATATGTCAAAAATCAAATTTTCAGAAAAGCAGCGCCAGAATCGTTTTAAAACCATAATGGTTTATTTAATTTTATAAAAGGATTTTAAGCGAATAAAATCCGAATTTCTATTTAGAAAATTTCAGATTTGAGTTATAAATTATATGTGAACTCAAGTGAAGTAATGAATTTGATTTGGAAACAGAAATCAGATTTTTGACTTTGAATAGAACTAACTAATTTGAATAGTAATTAGTTAAATGAGATGTTGAATTGATATTGGGCCTTAAATAAGTGAATTCGATTTGAAAATTTATATTCGAAATAGAAAAGAGAACTAGAATTGAAATTGAAATTCAATTTGGTTATGAACGAGTTAAATATTTTGTTTGAACATGTTATGTTCAACGAAGAAGTGAAATAGGCAAAATGACTAATTAAAGAATAAATGGGCGAAACTGAATTCAAACGATTAGATGGTATTGAATTGAATTGAAACAGGTGAACAGGTGTTAGACAGGTATGGGATGAGGTATATGAAGTTTACAAATGTAATGCTCGACAAAAAGGTACATGTTTAATTCATATATGGGTTTTATGCGCCGTATCGGCAAGCCGCTTGGCTTTTTCCTTTTTCTTTTGATTGAGGAAGATACCGGGAAGCTATTTGAAATTTCCCGATGCTCCCGATACAGGGGAGGTTATGGCGAATTTTTCCGGAAATTTAAGGAGTTAGAATATTTTTAAGAAATTTGACAATTAGAAATCTATATATCGATATATATATATAGAATTCGATAAGGAAACGAAATCAAAAATAGCGTAAAGGGCCAAGATTGATTATTGAAATATTTGGATAACAAATATTGATAGAGGAAATGGAAAAGTGATTTAATTAATGAAATATTAATTAAAGAGCCCAGTGATTTGTTTGGTATGTTTGGATGAACACTTGTTTTTATTCGATAGTTAAATCACAGACTATCGAAGTTTTGACCATCGTTGTCAATACGGAGAGACCGGTTGGATTATTATTCGAAGAACCACTCCGTATCGGCATAAGCGTTGCGAACCAAGTATGCTGAGTATATTGAAGACAGAGTAAAGTGCAAGGGCTTTTTCTAGTAATAGAAATTGTGCCTTCGGTTTCGTTCAATCCCAGAACGAACGTATATGGACGAATGTCTGACAGAGTATTTCCAATGATCAAATGGGTTGGTCTGTATGAATAAATATGGTTGCAACGGATTTATCCCTTAGCATAATATCCAGAATATTTGTGCAAACTCAACTAGTGATTAACGGATCTGATGATGTGGCATTCAAAGTGATTGTGCTATAAATGGATGGTAAGTATTCGTAGCCTCAGGCCTCAACAACCGGGAAAGGACAAAAATCGGGCAGGCAGCATGGCTATGTGGGTCGCACCCATTAGGGTGTATAATCACCTATCTAGAGAAATTCCTTTTGTTTCTAAATCTATCGATTCTGCCCATTCGGGAACGGTGGTTTGAGTCCAACCGTTGGTGATATACATTCGATACACTCAAGCGAAATGAGTGGTCGGTCATGTGTGGGCCGGGTTGCAAGACGTTCTTGTTGAACCCAGGTGTATTCGCCTCTAGAGATACATCATCGGAAGGTGGTCCCATACCTTGTCATGTTGGAAATCCAATCTCCAATAAGCGCCATGCGGTTTTTGATTATGTACTATATATGTGGAGCGTGAGATGCAAGCGTTCTGCTATTTGGTTATTTATTTGATGTAGACATTATTATAATATCACTGTATTTTCGTATCAAAGTGTTTTGGGTTATAGTAAGGTAAAAACCGTCCATGTTTATGTGTGGGCTGGTCTTACTATTATCTTTTCTTTTGAAAGGATTTTTAAAGTTAAACAAGTGGTTGGAGTTTACTCACACCAGTCCCATGACTGACCCAGAGTTTATTTTGTTTTGTTTCTCCTAAACTCTTGGGTGCCCAAATTTGTACGGGCAGTCAAGTAGTCGGGATTTCACAGATTCATTTGAAGGAGCTGGAAGTAGGAGGCTTCACCGGTTAGCTATAGGCTATCATATATTCCGCTGTGGACCTTGTTTTTATCTGGAAACAGGTGTTTATAACTGTTCCAGAAATGACTGTTGTGCTCTGATGATGGTATGTATATAAAGTTACTGATTTGTATTTCAAAGGTTATATTATAAAAATATATTTTATTCGTTCCGCTGTGAGTTGTGATCTTCGTTTTTCTTCTATTCTAATATTTCTTTCTTTCTATTTCTCATCCTCTAACTTCTTTCTAATAATGATTCGTATTTCTGTGCAATTTGGGTTGGACGTGTGATGTTTTTAGTCAACTCAGATAGCACGGATTTGCGGGTCGTTACAAATTGGAAAGAGTTAGGATATTAGTTTTTTACACTAAAAGATTGAAAACGGAAATTTGAGACCCTTAAGTTAGTTGGGTGGAAAGTGTACAAAATGGTTTGTATAAAAGGAGGAAGTATCCCATATGTTAGTAACTGAAATATTAAGTATTTCAAATTAGTGGGTTTGGTAGTGAAACCATATAAATTCGAGAAAGATTAAAAAGTGGAAAATGGATTAGGAATATATATAGTTGAGAGAATTAATTTCACGTGAGTGTCTAGGAAAACATAGTTGTTTTGGAGACCACTTTGAGTCTAACCCATTTGTTAACTTTTAAGAACTTGAAAATGTAAAAGTTTTGAAAAAATAGTTTGGGGTGTTTTCAAGTTTTATTCCTAAAAGTATTTTTGATGTTTGAGAAAAATATGTAAAAGAACATATTTAGTGCATATTGGGTTTTAAAGTAAAATGGGGTATGTTTTTGAAAACAATGATTTCTTGTTTCAAAAAGAAAATCTTAAGAAAAGTTGAATAAAAATGAAATTGTTCCAGGATAAGTTAAAAAAAGAAAAAAAAAGTTTCTTATGTAGTTGTGCTTGGATAGGAAAATAGGAAATCTTTATAGAATAGTTACGTAAAATTCAAGTACAATTGGAAAAGGTACATAAAAGAAAAACAGAAAATGTAAAAAAATTCAATTTTATGCCTTTTTGTAACATAAGAAATCAAATTTAGAAAATTAGATTTTTCTAAATTTCGAAATTTAATGATGGTTGATAGGGTTTTGGATGCAACAATTGATGGACTACGCTCTTATTCAGTAAGAGTGTGGGAAAAATTGGATGATAAAGGTGTTTTAATTTTCAAAATATTGCATTCATATAGTACTACCAGTATATTTAAGATGTGACCATCATATTTTAAAAGGATTTTTGGAAAATTTGCTTGCATATAGGAAGTGCCGCTTAGGCATACATGTATTATGGTGATGTACTGCACTATGCACATGTGCACAATGGTTGCAAAAATTGGATGCACACATGATGGATGTATATTATGCGAGGGGTTAATTGATTTTACCCTTATTAAATTTCGAGGACGAAATTTCCTAAGGGTGGGGGAATGTAACAACCCATATTTTTAAGATAATAAAACAAGAATAACTTAATTAAATAACGCAAATTAAGCAAAACAGACTGTGCCATTATGTCCATCTCGGAATTCTGGTCAAGATATACACCTGGTTTGCGTAAAACGTACATCATATGAAGAAGTTATTAAGCCTAGACGTTTGTATACGCATAAGAGAAATATATATATATATATATGTATATACAAACAAATTAAAATAAAAAAGTAAAGAATAAAATAAGGATTGCATGTAATAAATGCATGCACTGAAAAAAAATGTAACGCATGCATTAAAAGAAAGAAAGGATTGGTTGCATGCAATGTAAATATGTTGCATCCACTGATTTGCAAACACAATGCATTAACATTAAACGAAAAATAAAAGAAAAAGATTCATGCAATGGTTTAATTTAAGTATTGTAACTAACATGAAAAGGAGAAGTAAGGAGAGAACAGTAATTATCATTGTTCTAAGACTTATTAATAAAAGACATCATAGTTTAGTTTGTTAAGGCATTGGATTTGTAACATAGAGGTTGGGGGTTCGAACCCTGGCGGCTGCATAATTTTTATCTTTGTTTTAGAGAGAGCCAACTGAACATGCAAATATATGTACATATACAAATTCAAAATTTGAAAGGATAAGAACGTACATATAAGGAAATAAAGAAAATATATGTATATATACGAGAATATATATGTATATATATATATATGCAGAAATATATGTATACGAAAGATAAAATTCAAGATAAGGCTAGAGTCAATGAAATACGACAAGAATAAAATAACGGTGCAACATTGTTTGGATTTTGAAAATAAAATGAAAGTTGTGCGTATATATATGCGTAAAATGGTCGTTAGAGGAATTGTATACATATAAGAATATTTCATGTGAATAAAACAGTTAAATAAATTCTAGACATTCAAAAGTTCGAAAACTAAATTCTACGCCAAAACAATTCAAACATTCGAAATTCAAATTTCTGTGCGAAAATAGCTTATGGGACCCAATGCTGACTCAATGCTGCGTGTACGATAAGATTTGGCTAGATTCATCTACGAAACTGGACTATTTTTTTAACTGGGTTCAATGATGACTCAGCACTACGTGTACGATAAGATTTGGCTAGATTCATCTGCGAACCTGGACTATTTTCTTAACTAGGTTCAATGCTAACTCAGCGATGCGTGTACGATAAGGTCTTGAGCACCTATATAAACACACCTAGACCTAACCCTAAATTCATTAATCAAAGTAATGGCATCACCATGTTTCTCAACTCTAATCTAACCTAGCCTCTATCAAATCAAATCAAATTAGAGTTTTTAAGACAACAATCAAAGTTAGAGCTTTCAAATTAGAGTTCACGAATTGGATAATAAGAATTGAATTCTACATCAAAGAATTAGCTATTCAAATTCATAAATCAGATCCCAGAATTCAAGATCTGTTCTTTAATCAGTGAGTGGAATTAAACTATGACTTTTCGATAATGTTATAGCTATCGTTTAGCATTCCTATTTATATACATACATATATATATATATATATATACGTAAATTGTGAAATTTCAAGTTTAACTATAAATTGCGATTGTAACAAGTTGAAACGTAAAAATGAATAGATCTGCGAATTCATGTCTTGAATATAGTAAATTATGGGAATGGTTAGCATGACAGGACATCATTAATTTGTTTATTTAACCAGTTGAACGTTATATGATTTATAGAATAAAACTGAACATGTAATTGGATTAGTCAGAGTTTTATACAGTTCACATGAAAACTATCATATTTATGTACAAGGAATGTCTTGAGTAAGTGTATGATTATATTGACCAGATTATGTTTAAAGATCTGAATTTTGATCATAAGTATAAAAATAATTGGGGTATGAAATGGGACGTTGCTAAATAGTGATTTTGGACATAAATTAAAACGTATGTGAATATGAATTTTAGGCAGAAATTGGAGAATATGTGGGTTTGGGTTGGTGCAATATATATATATATATATATATATATTTATATATATATATATATACACATATACACATACATACATACATACATACATACATACATACATATATGCCTTAATTTATTATATGGGGCATAATTAGAAGTGAATTAAAAAGAGGCATAAAAGTCTATTTTTTGAATAGTAAATCAAACACAACTCAAATGGGGAAAGGAATAATTTATTAATTAATTGATTAATTAATTAATAATGGAATGTTTAGTAATTACAATTAGGAATTGTAATTGTACTTATGACACGAGGTTAGGTTACATTAGTGGTGGAAGTCTGCCCAGACCTGACCGGCATATCTAGCAGCCACTAATGCTGAATCTAATGTGGGTGGTCTGAGTATGTAAATACGAATCGGGCTAAGACACGAGCTTATACTCAACTGTGGAATAAGACTGCCCGGACCCGACCAGCATATCCAGCATCCACACGTTGCAGGCCTAATGTGGGAGGTCTAGCCCATTATAACCATTATTGGACACGGTAATGAATTAGAATACTTAACCCAATTAAATCTGTAGTACTGTTACGAACCAGTTGAAGTGGGTAGGGGTTAAGTAAACGTGTTAAAGAAATGGGAAAGGTTAAGTTAATCTTAATTAATGCCATAATGGGGAATGATAACAAACTATTATGAACATATAGGGGAAATATGAAAGTCATATTATAGGTAGACTTGTCCTAGGGACAAGAGAAGATGATAATAAGACTAGAGAATGGGACAATTTATATTTTAAAATAAGTTGAATATAAACTACAACGCCTTAATGAGTAATCTGTTGATAAACATAACATGAGTTATTATTAGGAGACCTTAGTTAAGAGAACTAAGTAAATAATGATAAAGATAACTAAGTAGTAAATCTCAGTTAAGAGAACTAAGTAATAAACCCTAGTTAAGAAAAATAAGTAATAAGCCTTAGTTAAGAATACTAAGCAATAAGCCTTAGTTAAGAAAACTAAGCAAACAAACAAGGATTGTGGTGACATCAGTAGATGGAAGTATAACTGAATAAGAAAATAGATATGAGGAAAAACATATATAAGAAATAAGTTAAGATGGACAATGGGGTGCAAAGCTTATTAATGAAACTTACAAGCAATGAGTCATATATGAAACATTAATAAGCAAGAGAAACTTGGTAATTCGAATCGAAAGACAAAGTGAATGAGGATAACCAAGTTAAATGTGAAAAATCACGAGGTGGCGCAAGCTCGTAATTAATGGTTAGACATAAGGTCTAATGACATATAAGACCGAGGCACTTGGACTAGTCCATATGTTAGAGGATGAATAACCATAAGAGGTAGATCATCGGGATGTCAAAAGACACAGAGAGGAGCACATGTCCATCTAGATATTCTTGTAGGCTCCAACGGACTGGGTTAAGAAGCATGCAGCTTCCGGGGACATAGGGTACTCTTGGTATTCCAATGTAAGTGGCATATGATCCGCCTGTGCTCACAGTGGTTAGGTCCGCGCAGGTGAACCAATAAGTATGCCTTGGTTGCAATAATTAAGGGGCAATAAAAAGACTAAGATGGACCAGCGTGATTCGACGAGACAAGTTAGTGCCCTGTGATAGTAACTCGTCGTCTACCTACCATCCTCAGTCATTATGTAAAGCAGAAAGGTGGAGAACTCCAAAAGACCATATGCTTTTCTATTTATTTGTGGGTGAGGTTGACCAATAGGATTGAAGGGCATAGTGGGTCGGGGTTACAGTTCTCATTCTTGATATTCTTGGGTGCTTTTCATTAGTTGAGGGAGGGGTCTAATGGGACCATAGCCACTGTAAAAGCAGACCTTAGCGTCTGCAATCGGCAGATATCTGAAAGCTCCCGACCGAGTTCCATTTTTCTTGATTAGCCCTGCCACGGGAATCGGGCGCACATATAGAGAACATATGCAATAGACATCGAGTACGATTGATGATACGTACGTGGGAATGTCTAGGTACAACCTTGTCTGCCCTTGGCGGTGTATCGCAGACTAGAGGGCATTATTCGATGATAGAACCTAATTCGATCGAATGGTTCAAAGATGGCAGTACGAACGCTTACGTAACATAGAAGTAGTGGTTATTTGCAGACGTAGCTTTGACATATATACAGAAATCCGTAAGACATTCGGGCGTAGGACTAGGTACTGCTATATTCCTGCGATGATACGGTGGAGACCACGCGAGTAGGATACCATAGGGTGTACCTTAGTTGGGGGTAGCTACATATACTCTGTATTAGGTTAATCTACTAGGGAGCAGATGGGTGCGACATGTGTAAGCCTTGGATGCTAATAACACAGATAACCTAATGAATAAGAAAATGTAACTGAACGATAAATGTAGGATTATCCAAAAGTGTAATTTCAATTCATTCACATAGAATTTATGTTCTGACCCCCTGCTCATAACCCTCGCAGGTTAGGTTTATGACAGAGACTGTATTTCTTCGGATACTGGTTTAGAAGTATTGTTATTAAGGCAAAGTTATGTTTTAATTATATTATATTTTGTTCCTTCCGCTGTGAGATGTTTTCCAAACTCTGACATGTTTTATGACTCTCTCTTTTCTGTAGGATACCAGAGCACCCATCTCGGGTTGTGATGGATTGGGTTTTTGAAAAATAAATCGGTCTATCGGAACTCAGGTTGTTACAGGAGGTATGGGGACGTAGCTGCATGGAGACCGATGATGTTAAGGGTTTGTGTGATGGTGTATGGGGTTTTTAGGAAGTGGTATGTGGGTTACTTGCATTGAGTTTTGACTTTTGAACTAGTTTTGTAACAACCCGTATTTTCAATAACCTGTAATAACATAAATCGAGGCAGAATTTAATTCTAAAATGGGAATCAAGGGAAACGGGCTATGCCATTGCGTTCGTCTCGGAAAAATACGCGAAATAGAGTCCGAGTTTTCGAAAATCGGAGTCCGTATGACCAAGATATGGCCTCGCGAAGTTTCACGAAAAATTCCCAAATTAAAGTATACTTAATTAAGTGAAATGGGTTGTGTAGATATATATATATATATATATATATATATATTGATATATATATATATATATATAATTGAAAATTTAATAAATAAATATGCAAAAATGCTCAAAACAGCGAATTGGGAGAGGGGAATAACCAAACCGGCCGATTTTTGAAGTCGACCCGAGCCCGCTGGGTCGACTAGGGGTTAATCCAGGGTGTTTGGCTGTCAACCCGTGGGCCGATTCGCTCAAGTGCAGATTTTGCATTTGAATGGTTCTCATGGTCCATCTTTAATCTAAAGGCCCTAGATGGTTCCTACACTTGACTTCTTCCCCAAGACATGCTTTGATGGCTTGGATTGAATCTAGGGTTAATCCTATGGCCTAAAACACTTGCCTAATCTATAAATAAGACCCTAACCTACCCTAATTCATTCATAATTAAACCTAGTGACTAAACTATGGCAAAATGCTAGCTCTCATGGCCTCCACTAATTTTATGAAGAGGGTTGCATACTAATCACTCTCTAATCAACTTCTAATCCCTTCTTAGCATCTTAATCTTCTTCATTTGGTGTCCAAAGTTGCTAGTTGTGAGTTTCTATCACTTTGATGATCTTTTGGTAAACTAATTAGATGAGATGTGATGAGATTTATGGTTTTGTATGTGGGTTAATGAGCTTTGAATCATATGATATGATGTTAGCATTAATCTTATGTTTATGCATGTTGAGTATGTAAGCTTATGCAAGTTTAATATGATGTATGTTATGTTTGCATGATGCTAAATATGCAAGTTGTGGGCTATGTAATCATATGCATGTTATGCAAGTTCATGGTAATATGCTATGCAAGTTACATGTATGTAAATATGCAAGTTACATGTTTGTTAATATGCAAGTTACATGTATGTAAATATGCAAGTTACATGTTTGTTAATATGCAAGTTACATGTATGTAAATATGCAAGTTACATGTTTGTTAATATGCAAGTTACATGTTTGTTAATATGCAAGTTACATGTATGTAAATATGCAAGTTACATGTTTCTTTATATGCAAGTTACATGTTTGTTAATATGCGAGTTACATGTATGTAAATATGCAAGTTACATGTTTATTAATATGCAAGTTCATGATGACACATTATGCAAGTCTATAAGCTAATATGCAAGTTTGTTATGCAAAATGAATATGTAAGTTATGTGACATATTATATGCAAGTTATGTGACATGTTATGCAAGTTCATATGCAAGTTATGTGTTTGTTAATATGCAAGATGGCACCTTTGAAACATGTTCATTCATATGCAAGTTGACACCTTTTATATGTGTTATATCATGAACGAAATTACGTGGGAACGATGGGGTAATTAAATGCATAAGTTAATAAGATTGTGTGAAATTAATATAATTATGCATAACACAAAATAAATAAACATAGTATGGGAATTTGCCTATTTGGTTAGGTGTACCCATACTATGTGTTGGGAATTTACCTATTGAGTTAGGTCTACCCCATGGGAATTTACCTATTAAGTTAGGTCTACCCATGTTAAGAAAACTTGATTAATTAGGGATAATTAATATAAAATTATGAGGGTGATTAATTAGGTGTAATTAATTGACTAAGACACGAGGTTGGACTCAGTTGTAGCGTAAAACTGCCCGGACCCAACCGGCTTAACCAGTTGCTACAAATGTTAGCCCAATGTGAGAGGTCTTAGGCACAAACTAAATACGTAATTAATGTAAAGACACGAGGTTAGACTCTGTTATGACATAAGGCTGCCCGGACCCAACCGGCTTAACCAGCGGTCATAAAAGACAGTCTAATGTGAGAGGTCTTTACAAAGGTTACGTTCTTAATTAATTAATTAAGAAACACTTAACCACATTAGCATGTAGAGGGACATGAGGGGTTAAGTGGGTGCCTCGGGTGGCATGAGAAAATCTAGTGGTTGCCTTGGGTGGCAATAGAAAATACGATTAGAATACTTAACCAAAATGGAACATGTAATTAAAACATGATTAAAGGGTTAAGTGGGATATACTAGAAAAAGGGACAAGCTTAGGTGGGTAGCTTGTGGAGGCCCATTTCAACCAGTAACCCATACGTATCTTTGTGGGCTCGACCCATGTCGAGGACGGGACACGCATACTGGGCTTGACTGTAAGAGGCAAACGGGTTAGCGGTGGCAACGCAAGTCCAACGGGCTTCATATGCGTGAGTGGGCCCGGGCTGGTAGGTAAGCCGTTGTTGCATCGAGTAGATATAAGCCGTGCACCTTTAGTTTCATCAGGTTGCCACATTGGGGAATGATACATCCCACGGTGGGGCCAGCACGGGTATCTACGTTAGGGAGCCGATCGAATGGGAAGTAGTGTGTACACCTAGTGGATTGTAGGGCCCCGTGGCGCCTACTTGGTCACCTAGGGGTACGCAAGTACTAATTAGTAAATTTTATAAGTCCTTGGGTGGGATCAACCTTTAAGTTAGGAACGACTGGTGTGGTGCAGTTTAGTAATTTACCTTAGGGAGGGTAGATGCGTCTTTATCCTTTATCTTCGTTTAGTTGACTGCTTAGGGTAGCCATTCATCCCTATATGTTACCGTATATCAGTTTATGTCTTCTCTGGTTACTTTAACGATTGTATTGTTAAAGTTATAGGACTCGCTCAGACTTATGTCTGACCCCGTTGTTTTTATCTTTTTCCCAACCCTCAGGTCCTACGGTGGATCCTAGCAGTAGTGGAGCTTGATCGGATTGCTGTTCCAGTCTTTAGGAGCTTGGATAGATGTAAAGCTCCAGTTATCCAGTTATCTTTTCTTTTGTTTGGCTATTGTATGAGAGTGGGATTATGTACTTCTTTATTTTGATGGATATTGTACTTGACCTTTATTGTGGTTTTATGATGTAACCAGACATGTTTTACTTCCGCTGTTATGAGATGATGTTTTAAAATTTCAAGTACTATTTATATCTGTCTTGTTGTAATTTTTCTGTTCTATATTCACTAAAATACTCCACCGATGCTATGGCATTCCCTTAGTGAGTGATCATAGCGGGAGTGGGGTGTTACACGTGGTATCAGAGCTTAAGGTTACCAGAACAGATAAAATTTTTGAGAAAAACTATTTTCTAAGAGTATTTTCGAAGAAAGTATTTTCAAAAGCATGTCTTCTAAGAGAAAAAGTTTTTGAAAAAGAAAAGCATAATCCCCAATAGCCATATCTTTATCTTTCGGAATCTCCTTTTTGAATCTTTCCTCTTTCGTTTCAGCATGGCTGAAGATCTTAACATCCCGGAGGGTTTAGTTATACCACTATGGTATAGGAGGTTGCAAGAGGCTAGGGCCGCGGCTGCGGGTCCGGCCAATGCTACTACATCAGAGACAACCGCTCCTCCTCCTCAGCCTAGAGTGGATAATTTTGCTAAGGTTTGCAAGGAGTTCAAGGCTATAGGAGGAAAACCTTTTCTTGGTTCAGAGACTTTCGTAGAGGCTAGAGATTGGCTTAAGGAAGTGGAAGAGTTGCTAGATATCTTTGAAGTGGAAGAGGGAAAGAAAGTCAAGTTGGCGGCTTGGTTAATGAAGGGAGAGGCCTCATTCTGGTGGGAGGTCACTAATGGAGAACGCCCTGTTGACTCTTGGGCAGATTTTAAGCAAAGGTTTGGGGCTAAGTTTCTCTCAAGGGCGGAAGAGAATCTGTTTATGGAGAAGTTCTTGAATTTGAAGCAAGGGAATCTCACGGTGAAAGAATATGTCAACAAATTCAATCAATTAGCAAGGTTTGGCATAGAGTTGGTGAATACACCGGAGAAGAAGGCTTTGAGGTTCGTTAGAGGCTTGAACGAACCATTGCAAGGAATAGCTATGACTCACATTCCTATGGGGGCCACTTTTGAGAGGCTTGTCTACATGGCACTTATGCATGAGGATGATAAGAATTCTAAGGCACCAGAGAAAAAGGGGGATCAGAAGAAACCGCAACAACAACAACAGGGCAAGGGCGGAAAAGGCAATGGTGACAAAAAGAAGACGAAGAAGAAGTGCTTCAATTGTGGAACACCAGGACACCTTAGTAAGGATTGTCGCAAAAAGAAGAAGACCGGTTGCTTTCATTGTGGTGAAGCAGGGCATCTTGTGAAAAACTGCCCAAAGAAGGGGCAGAAGACGGGGTCTACCTCAGGAGGCCAGGTGCAAGCTCTTATAGCACCACCTCAGTCAGGGGGGCAAGTTCAGGTTCTCTCAGTTCCACCGATTCAGCAGAGAGGTAGAACTATTTCCGTTGAAAGTCTGGTTTTTCTGTTTGATCATCCAGTTCGTACTTTGTTTGACTCTGGCGCATCGCATTCTTTTATCTCATCATCGTTAGTTGAGTCACTGCACTTAGACACCAGTCTAGTTGATGATCCCTTGGTTGTCTCAAACCCAATTGGGGGCTCCATATATCTGTCTATGATATGTTTGGGTTTGAAGATTTCTATACTTAGCGTTGAGTTTAGATGTGATGCTTTTGTATTGGGCTTCACGGGCTATGGGTTGATCTTGGGCATGGACTGGTTATCCAGTAATGGTGCCGTTCTTGATTGCGAAAGGAGAGTTGTCAGGCTCATGACCCGCTTGGGTAACACTCTCGAGATCTCTTGCAATCCCATGGAATCTGTTTTGCTAAGTTATCTTGAATCGCTCGATGCTTCGGTCGAGAGTTTGTGTTCTGTCAGAGTAGTCCGGGAATATCCGGATGTGTTTGAAGAAGTAAAGGGTTTGCCTCCGAAGCGGGAGATAGATTTCCGAATTTATTTGGTGGATAATGCCAAACCAGTGTCTTTGCCAGTACGCCACATGGCTCCTCGTGAGAGAAGAGAACTTCATAAGCAAGTAGGGGAGTTGCTTGAGAAGGGGTTCATAAGGCGAAGTATATCGGAGTGGGGAGCTCCAGTAGTGTTTGCCACGAAGGCGGATGGGTCCCTCAGACTTTGTGTGGATTATAGAGAACTTAATAAGCTCACGAAGAAGAATAGACACCCATTACCGAGGATAGATGATCTCTTTGATCAGTTGGTTGGCGCGTCAGTATTTTCGCAGATGGACTTAGCTACAGGGTTTCATCAGTTAAGAGTGGCGGAGGACAGTATAGAGAAGACTGCTTTCCGGACTCCGGATGGTTTTTATGAGTGGCTAGTGATGCCATTTGGGTTGACAAACGCCCCCGCATACTTTGTTGATCTCATGAGTAGAGTGTTCAGAGAGTATCTGAATAAGTTTGTAGTAGTTTTTGTGGATGACATCTTGGTCTTTTCCAAGAATGAAGAAGAGCATGCCTTACATCTCAAGGAAGTGTTGGAGACTCTTCGAGCGCATAGTCTTAAAGCTAAATTCTCTAAATGCCATTTTTGGAGAAGAGAAGTGCGATTCTTAGGGCATGTGGTCTCTAAGGAAGGGATAGCTGTGGATCCCGCAAAGATAGTATCTATCCAGGATTGGAAAGTTCCTAGAAATGCTACCGAGGTAAGAAGTTTCTTGGGGTTGGCAGGATATTATAGGAAGTTCATCAAAGACTTCGCGAAGATATCAGCCCCATTAACCCGCTTGACGAAAAAGAATCTGGTTTTCTCGTGGGATGTAGATTGTGATGATGCTTTCCGACGGTTAAAGAGAGCTTTGACCACCGCTCCAGTTTTAGTGCTCCCGGATGGGAGTAAGCCGTTTGTTGTTTATACCGATGCTTGTGGAACAGGATTAGGCGCAGTCTTGATGCAGGAGGGAAGGGTAATAGCCTATGGAGGGAGACAATTGAGAGTGCATGAGAAGAATTACCCTACCCATGATCTAGAGTTGGCCGCGATTGTTTTCGCACTTAAGTCTTGGCGCCATTATCTTCTTGGTGAGAGATTCGAGTTGTTCACCGACCATAAATCATTGAAGTACTTATTCTCTCAGAAGGATTTAAACTTAAGACAGCAAAGGTGGATGGAGTTCTTAGCATCCTATGATTTCGAGATAGCGTATACCCCTGGTAAGGGTAACGTGGTGGCAGACGCCTTAAGTAGAAAAAGGCTATCTTTGAGTCCATTGTTCGTGGAACGACGAAGCTTGGAGTTTCTTTCTTTGTTTGACTTCAGACCTTCTGTTGATTTTGTACCTGGTTTGTTGGCATCCTTGGAGGTTAGACCTACTCTTTTGAGACGGATTGGCGAGGCTCAGCGAGACGACCCACAGTTGGTTGTGTTGGTAGAGAAGCTTATAAGAGGGGAGTCGTCCAGCCATTTGGGTAGATACACCATAGATGATAAGGGATGGTTGCATAGAAACGGTAGACTTTGTGTACCGCAAGATGAGGGTTTGAAGAAGGCTATTTTGGATGATGCACATCGTTCAAGAATGACTATTCATCCCGGTGGAGACAAAATGTACCAAGACATGAAGAGAGTTTTCTTCTGGGCCGGTATGAAGAAAGATGTGGCCGAGTATGTGGCTAGATGCTTAGTGTGCCAACAAGTTAAAGTGGAGCAAAGGAAACCCGGTGGGTTGCTACACCCATTGGAAGTTCCACAGTGGAAGTGGGATAGTGTCTCGATGGATTTCATCGACGGGTTACCGAGATCGAGGAAGGGCAATACGGGAATTTGGGTTGTGGTAGACAGACTTACCAAGAGTGCCCATTTTATACCCGTAAAGAGTAAGAGGACCGCTCCATGGCTTGCTTCAGTCTATGTTAGAGAGATTGTTAGATTGCATGGCGTACCATCCAGCATTGTGAGTGATCGAGATCCTATTTTCACTAGTGAGTTTTGGAGAAGTTTGCAAGAGGCGGTAGGGACTCAGTTGTGTTTGAGCACCGCATATCATCCTCAGACGGACGGTCAGACTGAGAGGGTGAACCGTATCTTAGAAGATCTTTTGAGGCTTTGTATCTTGGATTTTGGAGGTACATGGGAAGAACATCTTCCTTTGGTGGAGTTCGCATATAATAACAGCTTTCAGTCCAGTATTGGTATGGCTCCTTTCGAAGCTCTTTATGGAAGGCCTTGTCGATCTCCTACATGTTGGTGGGAATCTACGGATAAGATCTTGCTTGGGCCGGATATGGTTAGAGAGACTTCAGAGAAGATTGATTTAATTCGAAAAAGGATGAAAGCAGCGCAAGATAGACAGAAATCTTATGCGGATCGGAGAAGGACGGATCTTGAGTTTGAGGTTGGGGACATGGTTTTTGTCAAAGTATCTCCATTGAGAAATGTTGTTCGCTTTGGGTCCGTAGGGAAGTTAGCACCGAGATTTGTTGGGCCGTTTCCTATTAAGGAAAGGATTGGACGGATGGCATATAGGGTGGAGTTGCCCGACAGACTTAGTGGTGTTCATGATGTATTCCATGTATCACATTTGAGGAAGTGCTTACATGAGACCGCGGAGGTGGTAGAGCCGAGCTTGCTTAGAGATGTAGAGGTAGAGCGTGATGCGACGATTCGACGAGCTCCTACTCGCATCCTTGGGTCAGAAACTAGGAAGTTGAGGAACAGAGAAGTTCAGCTAGTTAAAGTGCAATGGGGAGATGACGAAAGCAATGCTACTTGGGAGACGGAAGCAAAGATGCGTTCTTTGTATCCATTTCTTTTTGAGAGTATGTCTTTTAACTTCTCCTTTATTGCTTGTCTAGTACTTATCTTATCTTTAGTATATCCTCTCGCTAATACCTATGACCTTTAGATAGGGTAAAACCTATGGTTGAAACATGTGTTTGAAACATGTTATGGTTGATGGATGCATATGGATGCAATTGTTTGCTAGTGGTTGCTCGTGGATGCATATACACACACATTAGGCACTAGATCGGCTCAGTCACTTCATGTTGCATATTGCATAAATGGATGTGGTAGTTAGATTGATGGATGTATCATGGCTGTGTTATCATATGGATGATGCATTTTTGTGTATGGTTGTGCACGCATGTAGAAATTTGTATGTGTCAATAGGGTTTCGCATACATATTGGATGCATGGCACTATCATGGTTTGCATTAAGGAGGTTTACTGTATCAGTAACCGCCTGATTTTCGCATTAGGTAAGTACATATACACACACTTTTGCATATATCCATCCAGCATTTAGAATCTTGTAAGGACAATGATTGCTCGTGGATGATGCTTTGAGTAGATGGATGATTGGATGGTAGGATACGTTCTTCCTAACTTGAAGATTTCGGGGACGAAATCCTTTAAGGAGGGGAGAATGTAACAACCCGTATTTTCAATAACCTGTAATAACATAAATCGAGGCAGAATTTAATTCTAAAATGGGAATCAAGGGAAACGGGCTATGCCATTGCGTTCGTCTCGGAAAAATACGCGAAATAGAGTCCGAGTTTTCGAAAATCGGAGTCCGTATGACCAAGATATGGCCTCGCGAAGTTTCACGAAAAATTCCCAAATTAAAGTATACTTAATTAAGTGAAATGGGTTGTGTAGATATATATATATATATATATATATTGATATATATATATATATAATTGAAAATTTAATAAATAAATATGCAAAAATGCTCAAAACAGCGAATTGGGAGAGGGGAATAACCAAACCGGCCGATTTTTGAAGTCGACCCGAGCCCGCTGGGTCGACTAGGGGTTAATCCAGGGTGTTTGGCTGTCAACCCGTGGGCCGATTCGCTCAAGTGCAGATTTTGCATTTGAATGGTTCTCATGGTCCATCTTTAATCTAAAGGCCCTAGATGGTTCCTACACTTGACTTCTTCCCCAAGACATGCTTTGATGGCTTGGATTGAATCTAGGGTTAATCCTATGGCCTAAAACACTTGCCTAATCTATAAATAAGACCCTAACCTACCCTAATTCATTCATAATTAAACCTAGTGACTAAACTATGGCAAAATGCTAGCTCTCATGGCCTCCACTAATTTTATGAAGAGGGTTGCATACTAATCACTCTCTAATCAACTTCTAATCCCTTCTTAGCATCTTAATCTTCTTCATTTGGTGTTCAAAGTTGCTAGTTGTGAGTTTCTATCACTTTGATGATCTTTTGGTAAACTAATTAGATGAGATGTGATGAGATTTATGGTTTTGTATGTGGGTTAATGAGCTTTGAATCATATGATATGATGTTAGCATTAATCTTATGTTTATGCATGTTGAGTATGTAAGCTTATGCAAGTTTAATATGATGTATGTTATGTTTGCATGATGCTAAATATGCAAGTTGTGGGCTATGTAATCATATGCATGTTATGCAAGTTCATGGTAATATGCTATGCAAGTTACATGTATGTAAATATGCAAGTTACATGTTTGTTAATATGCAAGTTACATGTATGTAAATATGCAAGTTACATGTTTGTTAATATGCAAGTTACATGTATGTAAATATGCAAGTTACATGTTTGTTAATATGCAAGTTACATGTTTGTTAATATGCAAGTTACATGTATGTAAATATGCAAGTTACATGTTTCTTTATATGCAAGTTACATGTTTGTTAATATGCGAGTTACATGTATGTAAATATGCAAGTTACATGTTTATTAATATGCAAGTTCATGATGACACATTATGCAAGTCTATAAGCTAATATGCAAGTATGTTATGCAAAATGAATATGTAAGTTATGTGACATATTATATGCAAGTTATGTGACATGTTATGCAAGTTCATATGCAAGTTATGTGTTTGTTAATATGCAAGATGGCACCTTTGAAACATGTTCATTCATATGCAAGTTGACACCTTTTATATGTGTTATATCATGAACGAAATTACGTGGGAACGATGGGGTAATTAAATGCATAAGTTAATAAGATTGTGTGAAATTAATATAATTATGCATAACACAAAATAAATAAACATAGTATGGGAATTTGCCTATTTGGTTAGGTGTACCCATACTATGTGTTGGGAATTTACCTATTGAGTTAGGTCTACCCCATGGGAATTTACCTATTAAGTTAGGTCTACCCATGTTAAGAAAACTTGATTAATTAGGGATAATTAATATAAAATTATGAGGGTGATTAATTAGGTGTAATTAATTGACTAAGACACGAGGTTGGACTCAGTTGTAGCGTAAAACTGCCCGGACCCAACCGGCTTAACCAGTTGCTACAAATGTTAGCCCAATGTGAGAGGTCTTAGGCACAAACTAAATACGTAATTAATGTAAAGACACGAGGTTAGACTCTGTTATGACATAAGGCTGCCCGGACCCAACCGGCTTAACCAGCGGTCATAAAAGACAGTCTAATGTGAGAGGTCTTTACAAAGGTTACGTTCTTAATTAATTAATTAAGAAACACTTAACCACATTAGCATGTAGAGGGACATGAGGGGTTAAGTGGGTGCCTCGGGTGGCATGAGAAAATCTAGTGGTTGCCTTGGGTGGCAATAGAAAATACGATTAGAATACTTAACCAAAATGGAACATGTAATTAAAACATGATTAAAGGGTTAAGTGGGATATACTAGAAAAAGGGACAAGCTTAGGTGGGTAGCTTGTGGAGGCCCATTTCAACCAGTAACCCATACGTATCTTTGTGGGCTCGACCCATGTCGAGGACGGGACACGCATACTGGGCTTGACTGTAAGAGGCAAACGGGTTAGCGGTGGCAACGCAAGTCCAACGGGCTTCATATGCGTGAGTGGGCCCGGGCTGGTAGGTAAGCCGTTGTTGCATCGAGTAGATATAAGCCGTGCACCTTTAGTTTCATCAGGTTGCCACATTGGGGAATGATACATCCCACGGTGGGGCCAGCACGGGTATCTACGTTAGGGAGCCGATCGAATGGGAAGTAGTGTGTACACCTAGTGGATTGTAGGGCCCCGTGGCGCCTACTTGGTCACCTAGGGGTACGCAAGTACTAATTAGTAAATTTTATAAGTCCTTGGGTGGGATCAACCTTTAAGTTAGGAACGACTGGTGTGGTGCAGTTTAGTAATTTACCTTAGGGAGGGTAGATGCGTCTTTATCCTTTATCTTCGTTTAGTTGACTGCTTAGGGTAGCCATTAATCCCTATATGTTACCGTATATCAGTTTATGTCTTCTCTGGTTACTTTAACGATTGTATTGTTAAAGTTATAGGACTCGCTCAGACTTATGTCTGACCCCGTTGTTTTTATCTTTTTCCCAACCCTCAGGTCCTACGGTGGATCCTAGCAGTAGTGGAGCTTGATCGGATTGCTGTTCCAGTCTTTAGGAGCTTGGATAGATGTAAAGCTCCAGTTATCCAGTTATCTTTTCTTTTGTTTGGCTATTGTATGAGAGTGGGATTATGTACTTCTTTATTTTGATGGATATTGTACTTGACCTTTATTGTGGTTTTATGATGTAACCAGACATGTTTTACTTCCGCTGTTATGAGATGATGTTTTAAAATTTCAAGTACTATTTATATCTGTCTTGTTGTAATTTTTCTGTTCTATATTCACTAAAATACTCCACCGATGCTATGGCATTCCCTTAGTGAGTGATCATAGCGGGAGTGGGGTGTTACAAGTTTTGAGAGGATTTGTGGTTGAAAGGGGAGGAGCAGTTTGGTTTGTAGATGGATGTAGTGTGACGTTGTTGGATTTGGTTTTTGGGTTTGCGTCGGTGGGTTTGTGCGAGATGAAACTGGTTTGTTGATTGGTTTATGGTGTTGGGTGGTCTTAGAAAGTGGTTGACGTGGCTACTGTGCAGTTGTGAGAATTGAATGGTGGTAATTAATTGGGCAGGTGGTGGAAAGGTTGATGTATGGTTGAGAGGTCTGTGATGAAGAGCGGTTGGGTGGTATGCTTTCGAACCTGGATGTGTGATTTTATACTGTGAATTTTTGGTCTGGTGCAAGGGTTTGTGGAGAGGCTTGTTGATGGGTAGGAAGTGTGAATTGTCTAGACAGGGGATGATTGGTGTTTTGGTAGATGAGGGTGATATTGGAAGCTTGATGAAGGCTGATGTATAATGCTTGGTGAAGATGAGGAGGACCGGGAACTGTTTTGGAAATTTGCGTGGTTTGTTCGAAGATAATGGGTGCGTGACTAGGTATAGGGAGGGTTCAGTGAAGAATTCGGTGGGGATGTGTAACACCCCACGTCCATTAATGTCACTCACAAAGGGAATGCATTAACTTCCATGGAGGTTATAAGTGAATATAGAACAGAAAAATTACAACAAGACAGATAATAAATAGTACTTGGAAATCTAAAACTTCATTTTATTGCAGCGGAAATTAAACATGTTTGTTACATCATAAAACCATAGATCATAACCAAGTACAATATCCATCTTCATAAAAACAAAATACGTAATCCCATTACATAAATAGCCATTAAAAAGATAACAAGCTGAACTTTACTTCAAAGGTCCAAGCTTTCCAAAGAGAGATGAAGCAATTCAATCAAACTCCACTAGAGCTGGGCCCAACCTGAGGACCTGGAGGGGGAAAAAGGATAGAAATAGAGGGGGTCAGACATAAAGTCTGGCGAGTATGATAATTCTAACAATACTATTATCAAAATAACTAGACTAAGGCATAAGCTGGAAGACAAGTAAATGTCTATTAACTCTTAGGAAGATAAAGATAGCGTTTAAGATAACGTTAAAGATAACGGTAAAGGCACACCTAATTACTAACGAATGATTACTACACTGCAACGCACATTACTATACTGCACCACACCAGTCACCCTATTGTTTGATCCCACTTTCTTCACACAGAAACTTTATAAATAGCCTTACGTACTCCTAACTGACTACATAGGTGTCGTCTGCCCCTATCTCCACTAGGTGTACCCCACTACTTACTTTCGATCGTCTCCCTACTCGTAGATACCCGTGCTGGCCCCACAGTGGGGTGTATCACTCCCCTAAAAGGGAAACCCGATACAACTTGAGAATGCACGGCTTATACCTACACGATGCAACAAAGTCTTACCTACCAGCCCGGGTCCACACACGCATACGAAACCCGTTGGACTTGCGTTGCCACCGCTCCCCGTTTTGGCCTCTTACAGTCGAACCCAGCATGCGTGTCCCGTCCTCGACTTGGGTCGAGCCCACAAAGATAAGTTTGGGATACTGGTCGAAATGGGACCCCAGAAGCTACCCACCTAAGCTTGTCACTAGTATACACCACTTAACCCTCTTAGTCATGTTCATTTACATGTGTGATTGGTTAAGTCTTACTAATCGTATTTCACATGCCACTAAAGGCACCCCCTAGATTCCTCATGCCACCCAAGGCACCTACATAACCCCCATGTCCCAACTTACATGTTTATCTGGTTAATTATTTCTTAATTCATTCAGGCCATAACCTCATAAAGACCTCTCACATTAGACTGGCATTTATGGCAGCTGGATTTGCCGAGCGGGTCCGGGCAGTCTTACACTATAAAAGAGCCTAACCTTGTGTCTTTACAACCGTTATGCTTTAGTTTAGGCCTAGGACCTCTCACAATGGGCTGACATTTGTGACCACTGGATTTGCCAGGCGGGTCCGGGCAGGTTTACTTCACAGACGAGTCCAACCTCGTGTCCTAAGCTTTGATTAACACTTAAAATCTTTTACCCCAGTTTTAATAATTCCCTATTCAAATTATTAATTAAGTCAACTTTTAATGATGTCCATAATTGACTCAATTATGGCCATCCACTTATGGCATGCAAAATCATATCAATTGCACCCCAACTTTTTAATATTAAATCCTTAATATTACCCCTACCCCACGTTTATACGTTCTCTTATTCAACGCATAATATAGGCTAGACTTGTATAGTCTAACACCTAGCACAAAGATAAATTATCACAACATATAGACAATTAAAATAAATCTAATCATAATAGGGGTGAAACTTGCATAAACTACACATGTTAAGGATCAAAAGGTGTCAACTTGTTAAATGTCTCAATTTGTATGATATTATCATAGCCCAAATCTATACATAAACTTGCATATGGGGTTTTTAGGCAACATAATGATGGTGTGAACTAGCATAGGATATCACATATGTCATAGCATAATTCTAGATGTCACAATAGATGTCTTGGTATATGTTCATAACTTTTCTAATCAATCTAACTTGCATATGTGACTTGTCATATAGATCAACATAATCCAAACATGATGATTTAATTAATATGAACTAACTAGCATATATGGTAACATCATGGCCTTTTTAACATGTATGATTCATCACAACTTAGCATAGAAACTTTCAACATACATAACATCATCATAGCATGATTTACAACATATAAGATATCATCATCACATAACATTGATTTACAATATACATGATAGCAAAAAGGGTTTACAACAACTTATATGATAATTCATATCATCTACTCATAATCCATTCATAACTCAACCTAATTAAAATGATAATAATCTTGTTAAGATCATCATACTCACAATTTAGAGAAGAAAAGAGAGAGTTTTGCTTTGCTTTAGGGTTGAGAGAATTAGAATTGAATTTGCTTTTCTTCTTTCTTAGTTGGCGGCGGCTCCATTGATTTCCATGGCGATGGTATGACAGTAACTATTCTATTTTAATTAGGTTTAGGGTTAGCATTAGGATGTATTTATAGGTGTAGGAAGTTATTTAGGACCATTAGATTAACCCTGAACCATGAGAACCGATCAAATGCAAAATCTGCATTTGAGCGAATCGGCCCACGGGTTGACAGCCAAACAACCTGGATTAACCCCTAGTCGACCCAGCGAGGCTCAGGTCGACCTCAAAAATGGGCCGGTTCGGTTATTCCCCCTCCCAATTCGCTGTTTTGAACTTTTTCACATATTTATTTATTTAATTTTCAATTTATATATATATCAATATATATATATTTCTCTGCGCAACCCATTTCACTTAATTCTTTTCTAAAAATTAAGTATACTTTAATTTGTGAATTTTAATGTTATAAAATTACGGGGTGTTACATTCTCCCCTCCTTAAAGGATTTCATCCCCGAAATCTCCAAGTCAAGAAGAATGTATATCCTACCATCTAATCGTCCATCTACTCAACCATCAAACACCAGCATCCATTGTCCTTAAAAGACTTCTAATGCTTTAATGTTTATATGCACAGTATGTGTATATATCCATATCTAATGTAAAATTAGGCGGTCTACTGATTCAGTCGACCTCCTTAGTGCAATTCATGATAGTGCCGTGCGTCCAATATGTATGCAAAAGATTCCTAATGATACATATTAATTCTATATGCGTGCACAACCGTCCACCCGAATGCAGCAACTATATGATAATACAACCATTATACATCCATTTTACTAAATACATCCATATATATGCAATATGCAATATGAAGTGACTGAGCCGATCTGGTGCCTAATAATGTGTGTATATTCATCCACGAGCAACCACTAGCAAACACTTGCATCCACTTTGCGTCCACCATACATAACATGTCTCAAACACATGTTTCAACCAAAGGATTATCCTAACTAAAGGTTAAAGATACTAGCGAGAGGATATACTAAAGATAAGATAAGTACAAGCTAAGCGATAAAGGAGAAATTAAAAGACATACCCTTAAAAAGAAAAGGGTATCGTGAACACATCTTCTCTTCTGTCTCCCAAGTAGCGTTGCTCTCATCATCTCCCCATTGCACTTTGACTAGTCTGACCTCTCGACTCCTCAACCTCTTGATCTTCGACCTAAGAATGCGCGTAGGAGCTCGTCGAATTGTCGCATCACGCTCTATCTCCACCTCTCTAAGAAAGCTCGGCTCTACCACTTTCGCGGTCTCATGCAAGCACTTCCTCAAATGTGACACATGGAATACGTCGTGTACACCACTAAGTCTCTTGGGCAACTCCACTATATACGCCATCTGTCCAATTTTCTCCTAAATAGGAAACGACCCTACAAACCTTGGTGCTAATTTCCCAACGGACCCAAAGCAAACAACGTTCCATAATGGAGACACTTTGACAAAGACCATGTCCCCAACTTCAAACTCGAGATCTGTCCTCCTCTTATCCACATAAGATTTCTGCCTATCTTGCGCTGCTTTCATCCTCCTTCGAATCAATTCGATCTTCTCTGAAGTCTCCCTAATCATATTGGGCCCAAGTAAGATCTTATCCGTAGATTCCCACCAACATGTAGGTGAACGACAAGGTCGTCCATATAGAGCTTCAAATGGTGCCATACCAATGCTGGACTGAAAGCTGTTATTATATGCGAACTCCACCAATGGAAGATGCTCTTCCCACGTACCCCCAAAGTCTAGGATACATAGCCTCAACAGATCCTCTAGAATGCGATTCACCCTCTCGGTCTGGCCGTCCGTCTGAGGATGATATGCGGTGCCCAAACATAACTGAGTCCCTACCGCCTCTTGTAAGCTTCTCCAAAATTCGCTAGTGAAAATAGGATCGCGGTCGCTCACTATGCTAGAAGGAACACCGTGCAAACGAACTATTTCTCAAACGTATACAGAGGCTAACCATGGAGCAGTCCTCTTACTCTTTACGGGAATGAAATGGGCGCTTTTAGTAAGTCTATCTACTATAACCCAAATTCCCGTATTACCCTTCATTGATCGCGGTAACCCATCCACAAAATCCATCGAGACACTTTCGCACTTCCATAGTGGAACCTCCAATGGGTGAAGCAACGCACCGGGTTTCTTTTGCTCCGCTTTTACTTGTTCGCACACCAATCATCTAGCGACATATTCAGCCACATCTTTCTTTATGCCAGCCCAAAAGTAAACTCTCTTCATGTATTTGTACATCTTGTCCCCGCCGGGATGAATGGTCATCTTCGAATGATGTGCTTCGTCAAGAATAGTCATCGTCTTTTGGTACACAAAGTCTACCGTCCCTATGTAACCAACCCATATCGTCTAGGGTATACCTACGGAGATGGCTTGATGACTCCCCTCCTTTGAGTTTTTCTACTAACTCAACCAACTGCGGGTCGTCTCGCTGTGCCTCGCCAATTCGTCCCAAAAGCGTAGGTCTGACCTCCAAGGATGCTATCAAACCGGGTACGAAGTCAACGGAAGGTCTAAAGTCAAACATCGAAATGAATTCTAAACTTCGCCGCTCAACAAACAAAGGACTTAAGGATAATCTTTTTCTACTTAAGGCGTCTGCCATCACGTTACCCTTGCCAGGGGTATAGGCTATTTCGAAGTCGTAGGACGCTAAGAACTCCATCCACCTTTGCTGCCTTAAGTTCAAGTCCTTTTGAGAGAATAGGTATTTTAAAGACTTGTGGTCAGTGAATAATTCGAATTTCTCGCCAAGAAGATAATGACTTCAAGACTTAAGATCGAAAACAATAGCGGCCAATTTTGGGTCATGTGTAGGATAATTTTTCTCATCCGCTCTCAACTGCCTTCCACCATAGGCTATTACCCTACCCTCTTGCATTAAGACTGCGCCTAGTCCTGTCCCACAAGCATCAGTATAAACGGTAAACGGCTTACTCCCGTCTGGCAATACTAAGACTGGGCTGAAGTCAAAGCCCTCTTCAAACGTTGGAACGCATCATCACAATCTACGTCCCATGAGAAAACTAGGTTCTTCTTCTTCAAGCGTGTCAATGGAGCTGATATCTTTGCGAAGTCTTTGATAAACTTCCTATAGTAGCCAGCCAACCCTAAGAAACTTCTCACTTCGGTAGCATTTTTAGGGACCTTCCAATCTTTGATGGCCACCACCTTCGCGGGATCCACAGCTATCCCTTCTTTGGAAACCACATGCCCCAAGAACCGTACTTCCTTCCTCCAGAAGTGACACTTAGAAAATTTAGACTTAAGGTTATGCGCTCGTAGGGTCTCCAACACTTCCCTAAGATGTAGGGCATGCTCTTCTTCATCCTTAGAAAAGATCATGAAGTCATCTACAAAGACTACCACGAATTTTTTAAGGTACTCCCTGAACACCCTAGTCATCAAATCAACAAAATATGCTGGGGCATTTGTCAAACCGAAGGGCATCACTAGCCATTCATAGAAACCGTCTGGAGTCCTAAAGGTAGTCTTGTTTATGCTATCCTCAGCCACTCACAACTGATGGAACCCAGTGGCTAAGTCCCACTGCGAAAACACCGAGGCGCCAACTAACTGATCGAAGAGATCGCCAATCCTCGGCAGTGGGTGTCTGTTCTTCTTAGTAAGTTTATTAAGTTCTCTATAGTCCACACACAGTCTAAGGGACCCATCCGCCTTCGTGGCAAATACTACTGGAGCACCCCACTCCGATATACTTCGTCTTATGAACCCCTTCTCAAGCAACTCCTTCACTTGCTTATCGAGTTCCCTCCTTTCACGCGGAACCATGTGGCGTACTGGAAAAGATACTAGTTTTGCATTATCCACAAGATATATTCGAAAATTTATCTCCCGCTTCGGAGGCAAGCCATTCACCTCCTCAAAATAATCCGAATATTCTCGGACCACTCTAACAGATCGTAGATTTTCCTCAGACGCGTCAAGCGATTCTAAATAACTTAGCATAACCGAATTTATTGGATAACAGAAGATTTCGAGAGTGTTGCCAAGGCGAGTCACGAGCCTAACTACTCTCCTTTCACAATCAAGAACGGCCCCATTTCTGGATAACCAATCCATTCCTAAAATTAGCCCACAGCCCGTGAAGCCCAACACATAAGCATCACATCTAAATTCAACGCTAAGTATGGAAATTTTCAAATCCAAACACATCATGGACAAATAAGCTGAGACCCCTATTGGATTCGAAACAACTAAGGGATCCTCTACTAAACTGGTGTTTAAGTGCAGTGATTCAACTAATGATGTAGAGATAAACGAATGTGATGCGCCCGAATCGAATAAGGTACGGACAGGATGATCAAACAGAAAAACTAAGCTTTCAACAGAAATGGTTCTACCTCGTTCTTGCAGCGGTACGACCGCGAGAGCCTGAACTTGTCCCCTAGCCTGCCCTGGAGCCATAAGATCCTGCACCTGTCCTCCCGAGGTAGCTCCTTCCCTCTGCCCTTTCTTTGGGCAGTCCTTCACTAAATGTCCCGCATCGCCACAACGAAAACAGCCTGTCTTCTTTTTCTTTCGGCAATCCTTGCTGAGATGGCCTGGGGTTCCACAGTTAAAGCACTTCTTCTTTCCCTTGCCATTATTGTCTTTTCCACCCTTCTTGTTTTGCTGTTGTGGTTTCTTCTGATCCCCCTTCTTCTCGGGTGCCTTATCAGCTTTAGCACTTTTCTCCTCATGCATGAGCTCCATTTCTACTAACTTCTCAAAGGTGGCCCCCATCGGGATGTGGGTCATAGCCAACCCTTGCAATGGTTCATTCAAGCCATTCACGAACCTCAGCGCCTTCTTCTCCGGCGTGTTCACTAAGTCCAAGCCAAACCTTGCTAACTGATTAAATTTATTGACATATTCTTTCACTGATGAGCTTCCTTGCTTCAATGTCAAGAACCTTTCCATATATAGATTTTCTTCCGCCCTTGAGAGAAACTTCGCCTCGAACCTACGTCTGAAATCCGCCCAAGAGTCAATAGGACGCTCCCCATTAGTGACCTCCCACCAAAACGAGGCCACTCCCTTCATCAACCAAGCTGCTAATCGAACTCTTCTCCCTTCTTCTACTTCAAAAATTTCTAGCAATTCTTCCACCTCCTTAAGCCAATCTCTAGCTTCCAAAAACGTTTCTGACCCTTGAAATGGTTTTCCACCCATAGCCTTGAATTCCTTGCACGTCTTTGCAAAAGTATCTACGCGAGGAGGAGGAGGAACAGGTGCAACTGGAGGTGGAGGAACATTGGCTGGACCTGCAGCGGCCCTAGCCTCCAATAGCCTCCTATACCATCCTGGTATCGTTACACCGTCGGGTAGATTAAGATCTCCATCCATGCTGAAACGAAAAAGGAAAGATTCAAAATGGAGAATTCGAAAGATAAAGATATGTGGCTATTGGGGATTATGTTTTTCTTAAAAACTTTTCTCTTTAAATTTTTCATTAAAACATGTTTTTGAAAACACTTCTTCCAAAAATAACTATTTTTCTAAAGTATTTTTATCTGTTCTGGCAACCTTAAGCTCTGATACCACGTGTAACACCCCAAGTCCATTAATGTCACTCACAAAGGGAATGCATTAACTTCCATGGAGGTTATAAGTGAATATAGAACAGAAATATTACAACAAGACAGATAATAAATAGCACTTGGAAATCTAAAACTTCATTTTATTGCAGCGGAAATTAAACATGTTTGTTACATCATAAAATAGTCTAACCTCGTGTCTTTACAACCGTTATGCTTTAGTTTAGGCCTAGGACCTCTCACATTGGGCTGACATTTGTGACCACTGGATTTGCCGGGCGGGTCCGGGCAGGTTTACGTCACAAACGAGTCCAACCTCGTGTCCTAAGCATTGATTAACACTTAAAATATTTTACCCCAGTTTTAATAATTCCCTATTCAAATTATTAATTAAGCCAACTTTTAATGATGTCCATAATTGTCTCAATTATGGCCATCCACTTATGGCATGCAAAATCATATCAATTGCACCCCAACTTTTTAATATTAAATCCTTAATATTACCCCTACCTCACGTTTATACGTTCTCTTATTCAACGCATAATATAGGCTAGACTTGTATAGTCTAACACCTAGCACAAAGATAAATTATCACAACATATAGACAATTAAAATAAATCTAATCATAATAGGGGTGAAACTTGCATAAACTACACTTGTTAAGGATCAAAAGGTGTCAACTTGTTAAATGTCTCAATTTATATGATATGATCATAGCCCAAATCTATACATAAACTTGCATATGTGGTTTTTAGGCAACATAATGATGGTGTGAACTAGCATAGGATATCACATATGTCATAGCATAATTCTAGATGTCATAATAGATGTCTTGGTATATGTTCATAACTTTTCTAATCAATCTAACTTGCATATGTGACTTGTCATATAGATCAACATAACCCAAACATGATGATTTAATTAATATGAACTAACTAGCATAGATGGTAACATCATGGCCTTTTTAACATGTATGATTCATCACAACTTGGCATAGAAACTTTCAACATACATAACATCATCATAGCATGATTTACAACACATAAGATATCATCATCACATAACATTGGATTTACAATATACATGATAGCAAAAAGGGTTTACAACAAAATATATGATAATTCACAACATCTACTCATAATCCATTCATAACTCAACCTAATTAAAATGATAATAATCTTGTTAAGATCATCATACTCACAATTTAGAGAAGAAAAGAGAGAGTTTTGCTTTGCTTTAGGGTTGAGAGAATTAGAATTGAATTTGCTTTTCTTCTTTCTTAGTTGGCGGCGGCTCCATTGATTTCCATGGCGATGGTATGACGGTAACTATTCTATTTTAATTAGGTTTAGGGTTAGCATTAGGATGCATTTATAGGTGTAGGAAGTTACTTAGGACCATTAGATTAACCCCGAACCATGAGAACCAATCAAATGCAAAATCTGCATTTGAGCGAATTGGCCCACAGGTTGACAGCCAAACACCCTGGATTAACCCCTAGTCGACCCAGCAGGGCTTGGGTCGACCTAAAAAATGCGCCGGTTCGGTTATTCCCCTTCCCAATTCGCTGTTTTGATCATTTTCGCATATTTATTTATTTAATTTATATATATATATATATCAATATATATATATATATATATTTCTCTGCGCAACCCATTTCACTTAATTCTTTTCTAAAAATTAAGTATACTTTAATTTGTGAATTTTAATGTTATAAAATTACGGGGTGTTACAGGATGGATTGCCTCGCTCTTTTTTATTGATGGAAAGACTTTTGGGGGAGATGATGACTGTTTGTACGGTGGTGAATATGAAGGGGAAGGAGTGGACAGTGGTTGTGTAGAGGTGACTGGGCTACGAAGAGGATGTTTGGTCAGCAATGGACCTGAAGAACCAGAACGTGGTGTAGGGGTTGCGGCAGAAGTTTTGGATAGTTTTGATTGAAGGTGTGGATGTTTTTGCAAGGGTTAGTTGGGTTTTTTCTGATATGGTGGAAGGAGTTATGAAGGGTTGATGAAGATGGTTTGGTAAGAGGCAGAGAAGGAAAAAGAATATATGAAAGGAATTTTTTTTTGTATTTGTAAAGAAATCAGTTTGTATAACGATGTAAAAGGTGAAGGAAAGAAAAAAAAATTATGGAAAGGGCATGAAGAAAAAATAAAACGAAGAATCAATGAATAGTGGCAAGTTCTTTTTTTATTTTTTTTATAAAAAGACTTGTAAATAAAAAAAAGTTATGTACTGAAAACAAGAAAGAAGGTAAAAGGGAGGAAGGAAAATATGAAAAGAAATGGGAAGAAATTAAAGATAATTGGGCAAGAATTTTTTTTCTTGAGTTAGGGATTGCATTATCAATATTTAATACCAAATACACTAAACAAGAATTTTTTTTTCTATATATACAAGAAAACAAAAACAAGAAGAAAAATAAATAAAAACTAACACAAATCAGAAATTAAATAAATAATAAAATTTAATCGTTACTTCCCCGGCAATAGCGCCAAAAACTTGATCATCGCTTTCCTAATAACTAGAAAAATGCGAATTTTGTAATAATTACCGCAAGCGCACAGGTCGCGTAATATGCAGATTGAATCATAAGGAGGAAAATTAAATCAAATTATTTAGATAATTTCTTGGGCGAGTTAGACAATTTTTTGATGTTGATTTTGAAAACAAGAAATATTGAAACTGCAACTTGATTCAAAACAAACCTAATTGAACCGATGATCAAGTTACAATTATCAATTGAAAAACAAATAAAAAAATAAATCAGATCTGAATCTAATCGAATCCGATTTGACCCAGGAAAGCACTAAAAAAACAGAAATTAAAATGGTAGAAACTAAAATAACAAACAGGAAATAAAATTAGGATTACCGCTGATTCTAATCAGACGGTCAATCATTAATGAAAATAATTGCAAAATACAAATAGTGTTCTACCAAATCTAATTGTGTAGACAACACTAATTGCTAATAAAAAACGCAGAAAAGAAGAAAACTTTATTAATTTTATGATGATCTTTACAATGAGATTACAAGGGTATATATAGGATAGATAGCCAACCCTAACCCTAACCCTAATACAATGACAAATGAGCCTTAGGGAAATCACAAAAGAGTTTACAATGAGAGTTACAAATGGGCCTTAGTGAAATCTAGTAAATTTGGGCATTTTCTCTTTTCCTCTTGCTCCTTTGATAATTTTTCATTGATTTGTGATATATATGGCCTTTCTACTAGTTATTTTCTTGTCCAAAAGGCGATTGGATGTGAGATCTTCATCAGCAAGTCTTCAAATGTAAATATGCAGCAATTTGATCTCTATTTTCCATTTTTCTGACTGTATTGGCATATCTGTAAAAATGACAAAACAATACCCAAATAATATTTATTTATATACAAAAGATAAGATATAAGAGCATAAAATAAACACATTTCTGTGTTAATCAGTTAGTCAAAATATAGTGATTGAAATAAAATATCATTTTTGGTTCTAAAAAGTACATTAGAATAAAATATCATTTTTGGTTCTAAAATGTACATTAGAATAAAATATCATTTTTGTTATAATACATTAGAATAAGCTTTCGTTTTTATTATAAAATGTTTCATTAGAAATAAAATAACCTTTTTTATAAAGTGTTTTGTTAGATTATAATTGTCATTTGTAATAAATTAGAATTAACAAAATAATCATGTCATTTTTGTTGTTTTAGAATCGACAAAACAGGATTGTCATTTTTAGTGTTTTGTCGAAATTGAATTGTTGACAAAACAAAGTTATCATTTTATTTGTTTTGTTGAAATTGAAGTGTCAACAAAATAAAAATAGAAAAAGGTTCATGTTTTAAATAAAAACATGTTTACATTAAAATTTCACATTCATGTTTTCTAATGTAATGAATGAAACTAGGAAAATGGTCATGTTTAAAATAAAAATATGTTAACAATTAAAAAAACTTATTTTTAATGGAAAGAATGATTTATACGAAAATTGTTCGTGTTAGGATAAAATTGTTGAAAACATTAAAACTCACATTTTTAATGAAAAGGTTGATTCATTATAATAACATTCACTCCTTGAATGAAAATGTTGAGACATTAAATTCTATTTTTAATGTAAAAATGATTTGCCAAATAAAATATGTCTTTTATTTAGAATGATGATTTATCATTTACGTTAGAGAAACATATTTTGTAAATAAATAGGTCAATTAGTTAGAATATATTTTTGGCAAATGAAAATGTCGTTAGTTAGAATGTGTTATGTTAACATGGAAAATGCCATTAGTTTGAATACGTTATGTTAACATAATGTCATTTTAGTTGAAAATGTCATATTTTGTTAAAAATATTACATTAGAATATAAATGTCTCTTTTATTAGAAATATTTCATTAGAATAAAAATATCATCTTTTGTTAAAAATATTACATTAGAATAAAAATGTAAATGTCTCTTTTGTTAAAAATATTTTAAAATAAAAATGTCTCTTTTGTTAAAAATATTACATTACAATAAAAATGTCATCTTTTGTTAAAAATATTACATTAGAATAAAAATGTCTCTTTTGTTAAAAATATTACATTAGAATAAAAATTGTCTCTTTTGTTAAAAATATTACATCAGAATAATCATGTCATTTTTGTTAGGAAATGTCATAATAAAAATAATCATTTTTCTCAAACATGTTAGTTGAAATAAAAATAATCATTTTTGTCAAACATGTTAGTTGAAATAAAAATAATCATTTTTGTCAAACATGTTAGTTGAAATAAAAATAATCTTTTTCTTTCAAATATGTTAAATGAAATAAAAATAATCATTTTTTTCAAACATACATTTTATTTATATGCAATTATAAAAATCATTTTTGTTGTTAAAACATACTATAGAATTTGTATGCAAATATACGAATCATTTTCATTGTCAAAATATACATTAGAATTGTAAGTGAATTAAAATGACATTTTATTGTTAAATTATACAATAGAATTTGTATGCAAATACAAATGACATTTGTATTGTCGAATTATACATTATAATTTGAGTACAGAATAAAGAGGCATTTCATATGTTATGATGTGAAACTATACATGCAAATAAAACAATTTCTTTTCATTTGTTAAAATTAAAAATAGAATTTGCATGCAAATAAATGAAAATGATAAATTATCTTTTCATTTGCCATCAACAATAATGAAATGTAAATAAATTACATTTTTAGTCATTGGAAACTGGTAGGGAAATTATGCGAGTAAAATACATTTTTATTCAGCATTAGGAATATAATAACATGTTTATTCATTATCATCAACATGATAGCAGAGTTAAAATTGGTTAAATTCATTAACCAACAATTTATTTAGATGAACTATTGTTGGCTGAAAACCCACACGGGTATTGGGATGACATTTGACATACACTAGTCCCAATATTTAGTTGTATGCCAATTGATGGATTGACAGGCTGCGATGATCATTATTTATTCCTATTAATGCTCACACAGTTATAAATTTCACTCTAGATGTGAAAGGACGGTTTAATGATTATTTCTCATTATTGCCGTATACATGCGATGTATGAAATCTATATAACCGAAGTTATATGGTAAATGATTGACTCGCATTTCGATTCAGAATATCTTTTGAATAAAAAATATTTTAAAATAAAGAACATTGTAATATATAGAACATTTTACATAAAGAATCTATTTATATAAAGAATATTTTTAAATAACCAATAATTTAAAATAATATTCAATGAAGATTAGAATAATGATATTCTCCAACAATCTCCCCCTTTTTTATATAATTCTAGATTCTTTTCGATAAGGGTATCCGATGGCGGTCGACTTTCTCTCTTCTTCATCGTTTAAACGTTTCAATTCGTTGAGATATAGTTCTTTTTCGGCAATTCTCGTTTCTTTGGTGATTCGAATTCACCCCATTTAGATCCGATTTCATCAAGATCAAAGAAACGCGGTTACTGTTATAGATGCGGAGATCCAAATCATCTGGTGAAAAATTGCAATAATCGTTTAAAGTGTTACAACTGTGGTAAAGATGGGCATATAAGATCCATTTGTTCGGAAATAATTGCTTGTAAGAAGGGGGATGCAGAGTTTCATCACATAATCTTGAGTTCGGGTATGATTTTGCTCAAGAATTTCTTAAATTCAGAAGATCAGATCAATATAATTGAAAAATGTCATGTTCTGGGTAATCGCAAAGGAGGTTTTTATAGACCAGTGTTCGATAATGGGGCAAAACTTAATCTTGTTTTGATGTGTCTTGGTAAAAATTGGAACCCAGCGACAAGACAGTATGAAGACAGAAGATCTTGTGATGGTGAGATTCCTCCTGAGATTCCAGATGATTTCGAAACCCTGTTTGGGGTTCTATTGAAACAGCTCAAAAGGAATTGGTTGTACAAGGAGGAAATACTGTAGATATTCCAACCATGAAACCAGACGTGTGCATAGTTAATTACTACAATAATGATGGGAAATTGGGACTTCATCAAGATAAAGATGAAGATAAAGATAGTCTCATGGCTGGTCTCCCTATCGTATCTTTCTCGATTGGTGATTCGGCCGAATTTGCATATAAGGATGAGATGAAAAATGGTGTAATAAAGAAAGTGTTGTTGGAATCAGGAGATGTGTTGATATTTGGGGGCAAATCAAGAAATATTCTTCATGGTATCTCGCGCATTTACAGAGATTCAGCTCCAGCTTGGATCAGAGATCAGACTAACCTTAAAACAGGAAGGCTGAATCTTACATTTAGACAGAGATTAATATCAAAAATTCAAGAAGTAAATCCCTTGGCGGATTCAAATTTTAGCTCTGTTTCGTCGATTCCATGTTATCCTCAGTCTAATCAACATGATTCTCTAAGAACATATGCTGAGGTACTTAAGCATCCTAAACCAGTTAGTGTTTGGAGAACTGGTACTGGTGATAGAATTTTCCAGGCAAAGTTGGATAAAAATAAATGTTGTTTGAAATGTGGCGACATTGATCATTATGCGAAGGATTGTAGGAATGGGGTACGTTGTTTTAAGTGTAGAGGAATCGGGCATCGATCTACCAGTTGTCCAGACTCATTTTCGGGAAAAACAGTCTTTGAACTCTTGCACTTTAACTGTTCGAGGTTATGCCTAAAGTTGTATGAGCTAATTGAATCATTCGTTAGTGACTTTCATTATCAAAATAATGGTGGAACATACTTGTTGTTGAGGTTGGGTTGGCATTTAGAAGGGCTTGTGGAAGGATTATTGTGGTGCAAAAACTCAGTGGTCGAGCTTATTTATCCACCTTTGCCGAGGCCTTTGAATCGATAGGAACATGCATATCAATTCAGCCTGAACCTGTTGTTATTGAGAAGAATGTACACAGATTCGATCGTGAGGAATAAGGCAAGAGCTTTAAAGTTGATGGATGAAATCCTGATCCACTTTGACACGATAAATACTGCAGTAAATTGCAAAAAATGCGTCCCAGAATTTCAGATGCTGTGCAATGGTGTTAATGTGGAACCTTTCAATAACATGAGGAAGTCGAAGACTGAATTTTTTGAGATTGAAAGGGTGGGTGATGATGGGAACGTCTTGACGGATTCTAAGTTTGATTCAATGAGCATAGACCCTTGTGTTTTGTTCTGTCGTGGAATTGGAAGGGATGACAGCTCTAATGACGGAAAAGATGAGAGTAATAATAATGGTAAGGAGGTGATGACGGGGGTTGATGCAATAGACAAGGAAGGTTATAATGTGGATTCTTCGTACAGCACACTGTCTTCAGATCTTGAGAAGGCGAAGGACTGGAGAGTGGCAGAGGAAGTGAATTTGTCGAACAGTTTTGCAATTCTGTCGGATTTAGTAGAGGATGGGTTTGCTGCGGAAAAGGGGGTGGAATTGGTTCATCCTGCTTTGAAGTTAAGAAAGGGATACAGAGTTGGAAAAGTCAAACTTGCAAAGAGGTTTAAGATAAGATTAGAGAATGGTGTGAGTATGGATGGTCAGGTAAGGGTGGATGAGGTGGGGAATCAAGCAAGTATTCATGACAATGTTACATGCGGCAGTTTTGATATTCCGAATCTCGGTGAACTGCAAATGACAGTTACTTTGTCTTATGTGGGGGGAGAAACGGATTTCCAGTCCAGTTCTTATGGTTGGATGGCAACTGATGTGATAATTTGGGATAGTGTATTGAGCGGACTCACTTTTTCATGTGATCGAAATCAGTGTTCAGTTTTGATCAGCATGTTGGGTGTTAGTCTTTGTTCTGTGTTTTTGAGGCCGAGATATGGTTTGTCTTCTTGGGAGTATAATGATTCGTCCAAAACTTGGATTGATCATGATGTCGTATCCAGTAACACAGTCATCATTGGTGTGAGTGATCCTGGTGATTCCCAGGGTAGTGATGTGGGCAGTACATCGTCTAGGAGGAGGAGACGTAGGAGAGAGGTGCCTTGCTCGGGTTTGATTCGGCGTAGTGCCAGGATCAGATATGGTTCCGCGTCAGCTAGAGGTAAGTCCCCAGCTCCAAATACTACTAGTAGTAGTTTGGAGTTGGGCTCAGGTATGACTCCAGTTTTAGGTAGCGATTATACTCCTTTCACTTTGGGTAGTCTTTCCACTAGTCAGTTATTGCAGCTTGCTAATGATACTGCATTTATTTTTTCTGATATTGAGGTTGATGCTGAGTACATTAGGAGTAGGGAATTAGAGCGAGTTTCTTCCTTGAGTAGATGAGGATAGTTAGTTGGAATGTCAGGGGTTTAAATGATCCAAAAAAATGTGCTAAACTTAGATTTTTTTTAGAGATAATCACATTGATATTGTTTTACTTCAAGAGACAAAAATTGAATGCCCTGATTTGAATTTTTATGTTAGGTTGGGTGGATCATACTTCCAAAATTGGGCGTGTTTACCGTCAATCGGTGCCGCCGGGGGACTTATGATTGGTTGGAAAGATAACCAATTTAGACTCGTAAATGACTATCCTAAGTTACATTCTCTGCACATTATTTTGACATCTCTTACAGATAATTCTTTATGGGGTATCACTAATGTTTATGGCCCCCATACAAAGATTGAGAGGAGAGTATTGTGGGATGAATGTTCTAATTTTAGGAATCTTTCCCCTGATCTTTGGATTGTGGGGGGTGATTTCAATGTTACTAGATTTTTAGGTGAGAGATCACCTCGTGAAGGTGATTTCTCCGATATGGAGGAATTTAATGATTTCATACTTGATAATAATTTAATAGAGATTTCCTTGGGTAATAGATTGTTCACTTGGTCGAATGTCCGAGAAAGTCCCTCTTTTGCTTTATTAGATAGATTTTTTATTACCTCTGAGGTTGAGGATAAATTTTCAATTTGAAGAGTTAAGGGCTTGCCTTTATTACATTCTGATCATTGTCCAATCATTCTCACGTGTGAGTCGAACATCTCTGTCAGCAGCAGTTTTAAATTCGAAAAAATGTGGTTGCTTGATCCTAGTTTCACCAATCTTGTGTCTGTTAAGTGGAAATCCTTATCTTATTATAATAATATTTATTGTGGAAATAGTGCAAAGATATTTGTTGCTAAATTAGGTAAGTTAAGATTTTTTCTTAAACGCTGGAATAAATTCGTTTTTGGTAGTGTAAGAGTTAAGAAGAACAAGATCATGTGTGGACTGTTAGATACAGAAAAAATTAGCGAGCTAAGGATTCTTAGTTCAAATGAGAAAGAAAAATATTGTAATCTTAGGCAAGATCTCAAACTGATTTTAGAAAAAGAAGAGGTTATGTGGAGGCAAAGGTCTCGTATACAATGGATTAAGGAAGGTAATAATGACACGAAATTCTTTCATAGTGTGGCGAATAAGAGGAGACGAGATAATAGGATAAATTCAATTATAGTTAACGATGTGGAATTGACTTTACAAAAGGATTTAAATGAAGCTTTCACTATTTATTATAAGCAGATTTTTGGGTTGAAGGTTAAGAGAAGAACTAATGTTAGATGGATTGATTTATATCATTACAATTCTAGGATTAATCTTGATAGTCTAGACGTACCTTTTTCTGAACAGGAGATTTGGAAGGCGATTAGAGATATGCCTAATGACAAAGCCCCTGGGCCAGATGGTTTTTCAGTTAATTTTTATAAGCAATTTTGGGATGTCTTAAAGTTTGAAATTATTGAATTATTCAATGAGTTTTATAGTGGTGAACTGCGTTTAGGTAGTTTTAACTTTGCAAACGTAATTCTTATACATAAGAGAGAGGGGGCCAATTCTCTAAAGGATTTTAGGCCAATTTCTCTTATAAATGTTTCTGTTAAGATCATTTCAAAAGTCCTAGCGAATAGGCTTAGTAGCAAGATGAGTGACCTTATTGATTGTTCCCAAACTGCTTTTATTAAAGGTGGAAATATAGTGGACGGAGTTGCAGCAGTACAGGAATACATTAATGTTTGTTGTAAGGATAATATATCTTGTGCCATTTTGTAGTTAGACTTTGCAAAATCATTTGACTCAATTGATTGGGATTTTATATGTGAGCTATGTCTCGCTAGGGGTTTTAGTGTTAGATGGACTAACTGGGTCTTGTTATTACTCAGGTCTGGTTGTTCCAACATTATGAATGGGATAGTGGGTAAGAAAATACAATCCAAGAGGGGTCTTAGACAAGGTGACCCCTTATCGCCTTTTCTGTTTAATTTAGCGGTTGATGTCTTCTCAAGAATTATTAAGAGAGCTGGGAGACTAGGTGTTCTTGGTAGTGTAGGTAATGAGGAATTTAACAATGAATTAACGATTCTTCAATTTGCAGATGATACATTATTATTTTCTTCCCATTTGCCTAAGCATATTATTGCTCTTAAGTTTATTCTTTACCGTTTTGAGATGTTATCGGGTCTTAAAATTAATTTTGATAAAAATGTTGTAATGGTCCTCAATGATTATAATAATGTTGAGTCTTTGGTAGCTAGCACTTTGAACTGTTCGACTATGAAATTTCCTTTCGATTATTTAGGATTTAAGATAAGACCTTCGAAGCTCAAGAAGGAAGATTGGATAGTCATTATAGATAAGATTAGTAATAGGTTATTTAGCTGGAACAATAGATTCCTCTCTAGAGCAGGTAGATTAGTTTTAGTTAATCCGGTTCTATCGGCTATTCCCTCGTACTGGATGGTTGTTCATCGTTTTCCTAAATGGGTCATTGAGAAGATTGATAGGGTTAGGCGAAATTATCTTTGGAATGGTGATTCTAATTGTAGGTTTTATAAATGTCTAGTTAATTGGGACTTGTGTTGTAAACCTAAGATAGAGGGGGGTCTGGGGATTATTAATCTACATAATTTTAACTATGCTTTAGTCGCTAAATGGTTATGGAAATATAGATGCCAGAAGTGAAGGCTTCTTGGAAGTCCATTGTTTCCAAATCTTATTATTCAAGAGGAGAGTTTTTTATTGGTAGTAGTGGTGGTTGGGAAAATCGATTATCTCACTTTTGGAAGTCTGTTTTGAACTGTTTTGACTTTTTTAACTTAGGTTGTAAAATGTTAGTTCATTCAGGAAACCTTACTTATTTTTGGCACGATGCTTGGATATCTATTATACCGCTTAAAATCGAATTTAGTAAGCTTTTTAACATTAGTAGATTTAAGAATGCTTTAATTAAGGATGTTTATAAAGCTGATTTAGATCCTCCGTGGGAGTTTACTTTTGATAATATTTTAGATTAAGTTTTATTAAGACAATTGGACTTACTTAATGCTAAATTAGCATTATACCACTTGGATGAGAATGGTGATTCCATTAGCTGAGGTATAGATAAAAGCTTAGTCTGCACTGTGAATTCTATGTATAGTTTTATTAATTTTTCTGGGATTTCATTAAATCCCTTTAAATTTCTTTGGAAGTCAAATTCTTCACCAAAAGCTAAATTTCTAATGTGGTTGATTATCCATAAGAAGCTTAATATGATTGAATTGTTAAAAAGGAAGAATATAATTTTTGATGTAAAATGTTGTTTTTGTAATAATGGAGTAGAAGATGTAGACCATTTATTTTTCTCTTGTCATTTTACCTTTTCTATTTTTAACATGATTATTAGGATTTTTACTTATGATTGTTTTAACTCCTTTAATAGTTGCTTTGATTATTGGAGTTATCATAGGTTCAGATATAATTCTAGACACAAATACATATTGGATTCTCTAGTAATATTCATTAGTTGGTTCATTTGGGTTGAGAAGAATCAGAGAATTTTTCATTCAATTTCTGTAACTAAGGAAAGCCTAATTATCAACATAGTTAATTTCTGTTTAATTTGGATGTCCAATTCGCACAATAAACTATTTGGTATAGGGCCATTTGAGCGTTTCCTGTTTAAGGTTAGATTAAACCTGAGTTTATTCATTCGTATTAATAGTTATTCAGTCGTAATAGACCTCGACCGTGTTGCTGATTTCTTTTGCTTGGTTGACACTTTTCTACTGTCTGATTGTTTTTTATGACTTTCTCTTTATGCATATATATATGGTTATATGTCTATATATATAGACATATACACATATATATGTGTAAGTTACTGATTATTTGTTTCAGTTTGTCAAGTCACAGGTTGTAGATGGTGCTGTGGAGCTATTGGGGAGGCGTTTGCTTTGACCATTTTTTGATTTGATTTGATTATATTGATGTATAAGGAGTAGAGGATTTTTTTTTGGTGATTTGTTTTCTCCACTTGTTTATACTCAGTGATTGTATATGTATGGGAATAGATATACTTCTTATCGGGGGTTGGCTTTGCTGGAACTCGATATTGAAGTATGATGGGTGGTGGCTTTGCCGGAACTCATCTATCTATTATCCCATATAGTACTATGTGATGTGTTAGTTTTGGGTCTGTATTTGAATATTTGTAGCTCTATATTTTTTATATATATGTGTGTGCTCTCTTCCTTTTGGAAGATCACACATCTTTTGTTTTCAAAAAAAAAGAAGATTAGAATAATGATTTCTATGTACGTTTTTGGATGGACAAAAGATAATTTTTTTTTTATCAAAATGAATTGGTTATTAAGTAGAATAAATCTTTTAAATTAAGATTTAATGAAGTCTTCCAATTAAATAATATTTAATTAGAATTAAATAAAGAATTGGATTTTGGGTTGTCGTGGATGGTGTCTTAAATAACACTGTTCTTAACCCCTGTATTAAAGATTAAATCTTTAATTAAGATTATTAGAGTTTCCAATTATAATTAGTAACTGGAATAAAATGATATGTGAATTGAGTTTATTGTGGACTATGTTTTTAAACGACATTTGTTCTTTAACCCAACTAACAACAAAGATATAATTTGGAATTTATAAATCTCTTATTTAAAATTAAACAGAAATTTTCCAAATTCAAGTTTTTCCAATTTAATATATTAAATAGGAATTGAGTGGAAATTCGATTTGAAAATAATCAAGATAGGCTTCCGTAAAAGAAGACTATTACTATGTATGGAATTTAAAAGGCGTTGCTGTTATTCCATTTATATTATTAATCTGATACAGGAATTTTTATTGATTATATATTGATTCGATTTCTGTGGAAATTCCATATTTAATGGAAGATGATTTTGGGTTTATCGTGAACTGTGTTTTAAATGACATTGGTCCTTTAACCCAGTTAAAGATAAGGTTAATTTCTTAAAAGATGAATAATCATAAAGTAATGATTTTTGATATTAAAATCAAATTAAAGTTTTAATGAATCTCTAAAATTAAGAATAAAGATTAAATTTAAAAGGATTTATCTTTGATAAAATTAATAAGAATCTTTCCCTTTTAATATGAATATTTTATTAAAAGAATATTCTGAATTGGAATGAAGCGTATGATGTGTCGTTATAGCACTTAATTTTTTGATTATAAAATATGCGAGTTATTCGGAATGACTGAGTTTAACCCATTCTGAATAATTACTACGATGATTAAAAGTTGAAGATATTGAAGACGGTGATTGAAGACCGGCGATATTCACAATGAATGGGTGACTACTGATGCCATGAACTGGATCGCTCCTAGGAAAGGGCTAAAGTGGTAGTTTTTCGGACATACTTGTTGATTGTCTAGATATGCGAGAACCTCTCTTCCGTGTTGGACATACGGGACGAGGAATAAGGTGTCTCCGGTTTCATTCAGACCCAGAACGGACTTGTAAATGAATGTGTGTCCAATATTGGATTTCATTCCATGTAAATTAATCACTATTTAATATATATATGTTAGTGGCAGAGAATTTATTCTCTTGCTTAACACCCTTCTCTGAGGCGCATGAGCTTAGAGGTTATATGTTGGTGGTTATCAATCGCATGGCGTGGATTGTCAATGTGGCATGCCAAGATGCGAATGCTCAAGGCTTTTGTTGAAAAGCAGAGCCTTATGATTGATGATCAAAGCATAGCCTATTTTGGCATAGCTTTGTGAATAACGTTATCTCGCGAGCCTTACACCCCAGTAGGAGTTAGAAACGGGACAAGGGAATGCAGGGAGTGCACACGTTTCTTTCGAGCTAGAAGTGGTATCAGGGTTTTGAAACCCTGTCATTTTACTTATATAGTTGATGGAATGAGGTGCCTCGAATTTATTGGTCGATTGTGACCATTTTATAGGTTTAATAGGACCGGGAAGCGTGTGTTCAGGCATAACTAATCCACTAAGGTATATTGTGGACCAACCCTGCAGTATCCAAGGGTTCACTACGGGGGATCCTGAGACATTGCTACAGTGTCTCGAATCGGTAAGGATATTATCCCTAGCCTTAACGCATGATGGAAACACAATTTCCAGTACGACATTATGGTTTTGATTGTAAACCTATGTATGGCGACATAGTATATGGTAGCTATGCCGTTTAGGATTGGTACATTTACTTTGAAGTATTTTTGAAACTTATTAGACACTAATAATAATTTTAAAATATTATTTTCTATGTATCAAGCATGTTTGATCATTATAAGATAAAACTCTATCCTTGTGTGATGGGACTTGAGTCTTATAATGATTTCATTTTTCTAAAAAGCATTGCGTTGTTTTTGAATAAAAAATTATATAATTTTTGCACTCGCAATCCAATGGAGTAAATCCGCTCCGCGTTAGCGGCGTGGTCCTGTGATTAGCTATATTGTTAGATAAGTTAGGAAAGATATCTCATACCAGTCTCATGACAGACTCGTAGTTTGTTTCACTTTGCAAACACAAGTGCCCTCTTTTCCACACGAGCAGTCAAGTAGCTTATTTTGCGGATATATTGAGAAGGATTCTAGATCGAAGCTTAAAGCTCTGTCCAGAGCATTGATAGACTTCCGCTGCATTAGATTATTATTTACGCTGCATTGTATTATGTTCATTATAAATTTATCTTCCGTTGTATTTTATTCGATGTACTCTGATATATTCTGTACTCTGATGTAACATTATTATGATGTAATAAAAGTCTTTTGTTATTTTTCTGATGTGCTGTATGCCCCAAGTTAGCGTATTCGGGTTTTTGAACGGTCTTAGTCGATTTTGTGATCAATTAGGTCTGAACGAAATTCGAATTGTTGCAATTGGTATCAGAGGTCTGGTTAGCTCAAATCTTTGGGGTACAACTCATTAGAACTGAAAAAAGACTGATCAGAGGTCGGATTAGTAATATCCTATAAAAGAATACTCATTCAAGATTGGATCAGCAGTATCCTAGAATGAGAAAACTCATTAGAGATGGGGCTAGTAATGCCTTAGAATGAGTTGAGAGTGCCAAGTCTATAACTAACGTATTTGTGATTATATATATAATCCGATCTCAGAAAATATGATTTTTGAATATATGAAAGTTATATATATTTGAAAGGCTAATCAACTGATAAAATTATTGAAACCAATAAAAGAATGAAAATTAAATCAATTAATTAGACAACTTTTAGCTCTGTTCCCTTTCGAGGACGAAAATATTTTAAGTGGAGGAGAGTGTAACGACCAGGAATTTTGGAACCAATTTAAAATTTTTATTTTCGCAGTTTTAGTGGACTTTAAATATTTAAAATGATATATTTTAAAAAATAACGACTAAAAATTTATTTAAATCGAAGTTAGAACGAATATGTTTACTTTAATTTTGAAAGGAGCTAGAAATGGCGCAGTAGTTTGAAAATTCGATTTCAAATTTAAAATGAATGTATAAATGCAAAATAAATTGGATTTTTGTGAAACCAAAAATATTTAAATCCATTTAAAGATATCTTTCCAACGAATCTGAAAAATTGAAATTTCATAGCGGGAATCAAAAGTTATGTCCAATTTAATATTCAAAATAGTCGCTATAGAATTTATATATATATTTTTAATATTAAAAATAGCCATTTTTCAAACGACCTCCGTTTTTGACTAAACCACTTTTTTGTATCCGTAATGTCAAATTATTGCTAAGTTTAATTTTTCCATAATTTTTGAAATTAATATGTGAGCGTGGCAAAAGAAACTATGTTTTGTCAATTTTAGTCAAATTTAATCGACTTGAAAATGGCCATTTTTCAAACGGTCTCCAAATTTGATGAAATTAAGTTTGTTAGGACCGTATCGTCAAAACATAACAAGAAATAATTTTTCGGGAATTTTTAGAGTCCGTATGTGCCTTAGTAAATTTAAATGTTTGATCAAATTAAATAAATAAATAAATGAATTATATTTTAAATTAAAGAAAAGAGGACTAAGGTGATCAAACGGGCTGACGGGACCTACTCCATTGCGTCCGGAACAGGCGTATTTGCCTAGGGACTACTTTCGTTGGACTGAAATTGGATCTGAAAAGAATTAACAGATTTATTTGTAAAATAGAACATTAAATAATAAAATATTATAAATATCTAATTAAGCATAAACCCTAATTTCAGAAAAAACGTAGTCGTCGCCCCTTCTCTTTTCAATGGCAGAAATGCTCTCTCGTTCTTCCTCACTTTTCTTTTAATTTAGTCGATGGTTTCCAAAATTTCTAGAGGAAAAAGTGTAGAGCTAGGGGAGCTCGTCACAACCAACGGTTGAGATCAATTCTTATGCGCTAATTCACTGGAAATCGAGCTACAAAGTGGCAGCGTTTGCATCGACTTTCTTGTAGATGGGGACCACCGACGGCTACCAGTGCTGGGCGGAGGCGGCTCTGACATGGAGGTTTGGAGTGGTGGTTGCGGATCATGGTTCAATGGCTCAAAGTGTGGTGCGACGTGAAGGTTGCAAGTGCGATGTTGGGTTCTTTTCCAGAAAGAAGAGCGACGGGTGGAAGAGAGATTAAGGAAAAAAAAATAATTAAGGTTTTATTTTTATTTAATTATTTAATTATGTAATCAAATCTTTAAAAACCCATAACTCATTCAAATAGCAATGAAATCAGACAATTTCAGAAGCGTTGGAATCGCAGAAATGAGATCTACAAGATGGAGCAAACTAGAACAGGTTCGGAGCTGATTACAAATTCAGAAGGAATAAAACCCCAATGTGAGATTTCTGTTTTAAAATAAAATTAATTATTTATTGCATTGTGAAATTTGTATTCATTCTATATAAAATTCAAATTGGTATTGTATATAATTGTAATGGATTGTTTTGCAATTGTGGTGAACCACTGAATTGAATTGTGTGTACTCATGTTTGTCAAAATTTGTGTATACAAGAAAAACCACTTCTTTTTATTCTATATATATAAAAATAAAATGTTTATGTTAGTCAAAATATATTGATTGAAATAAAATATCATTTTTGGTTGTAAAACGAACATTAGAATAAAATATAATTTTTGGTTATAAAATATACATTAGAATAAAATATCATTTTTGTTATAAAATGTACATTAGAATAAGATATCATTTTTGTTATAAAATGTTGCATTAGAAATAAAAAACATTTTGTTATAAAGTGTTTTATTAGATTATAATTGTCATTTGTGTTAAATTAGAATTGACAAAATAATCATGTCATTTTTGTTGTTTTAGAATCGACAAAACAGGATTAGCGTTTTTAGTGTTTTGTCGAAATAGAATTGTCGACAAAACAATGTTATCATTTTATTTGTTTTGTTGAAATTGAATTGTCAAAAAAATAAAAATAGAAAAAGGTTCATGTTTTAAATAAAAACATGTTTACATTAAAATTTCACATTCATATTTTCTTATGTAATGAATGAAACTAGGAAAATGGTCATGTTTAAAATAAAAATATGTTAACAATTAAAAACCTTATTTTTAATGAAAAGAATGATACATATGAAAATTGTTCATGTTAGAATAAAAGTGTTGAAAACATTAAAACTCACATTTTTAATGAAAAGGTTGATTCATTAGAAAAACATTCACTGCTTGAAAGAAAATGTTGAGACATTAAAAATTCTATTCTTAATGTAAAAATGATTTGCCAAATAAAATGTCTTTTATTTAGAATGATGATTTATCATTTATGTTAGAGAAACATATTTTGTAAATCAATAGGTCAATTAGTTAGAATATATTTCTGGCAAATGAAAATGTCATTAGTTAGAATATGTTATGTTAACATAGAAAATGCCATTAGTTAGAATATGTTACGTTAACATAAGGAAATGTCATTTTAGTTAAAAATGTCATCTTTTGTTAAAAATATTACATTAGAATAAAAATGTCTCTTTTGTTAAAAATATTACATTAGAATAAAAATGACATCTTTTGTTTAAAATATTTCATTAGAATAAAAATGTAAATGTCTCTTTTGTTAAAAATATTACATTAGAATAGAAATGTCTCTTTTGTTAAAAATGTTACATTAGAATAAAAATGATATCTTTTGTTAGAAATATTACATTAGAATAAAAATCTCTTTTGTCAAAAATGTTACATTAGAATAAAAATGATATCTTTTGTTAGAAATATTACATTTGAATAAAAATGTCTCTTTTGATAAAATATTACATTAGAATAAAAATGTCTCTTTTGTTAGAAATATTACATCAGAATAATCGTGTCATTTTTGTTAGGAAGTGTCATAATAAAAATAATCATTTTTGTCAAACATGTTAGTTGAAATAAAAATAATCATTTTTGTCAAACATGTTAGTTGGAATAAAAATAATCATTTTTGTCAAACATGTTAGTTGAAATAAGAATAATCATTTTTTTCAAACATGTTAGTTGAAATAAAAATAATCTTTTTTCTCAAACATGTTAGTTGAAATAAAAATAATCATTTTTGTCAAATATGTTAGTTGAAATAAAAATAATCATTTTTGTCAAACATACATTTGAATTTATATGCAATTATAAGAATCATTTTTATTGTTAAAACCTACTATAGAATTTATATGCAAATATAAGAATCATTTTCATTGTCAAAACATACATTAGAATTGTATGTGAATTAAAATGACATTTTATTGTTAAATTATACAATAGATTTTGTATGCAAATAAAAATGACATTTTAATTGTCGAACTGTTGTTTAGATGAACTGTTGTTGGCTGAATTAAAATTAAAATTGGTTAAATTCATTAACCAATGATTTATTTAGATGAACTGTTGTTGGCTGAAAACCCCACACGGGTATTGGGATAATATTTGACATATACTAGTCGCAATATTTAGTGGTATGTCAATCGATGGATTGACAGGCTGCAATGAGCATTATTTATTCATTTTAATGCTCACACAGTTATAAATTTCATATGGATGTGAATGGATGGTTTAATGATTATTTCTCATTATTGTCGTATACACGCGATGTATGAAATCTATATAACCGAAATCATATGGTAAATGATTGAGTCGCATTTCGATTCAAAATATCTTTTAAATAAAATATATTTTAAAATAAAGAACACTGTAATATAAAGAATATTTTACATGAAGAATCTTTTGGTATAAAAATATTTTTAAATAACGAATATTTTAAAATAATATTCAACGAAGAATAAAATAATGATTTCTATGTCCGTTTTTGGATGGACAAAACGTAAAAAAAATTCATCAAAATGAACTGGTTATTAACTAGAATTAATCTTTTAAATTAAGATTTAATGAAGCCTTCCAATTAATTAATATTTAATTAGAATTAAATAAAAGAATTGTATTTTAGGTTGTCGTGGATGGTGTCTTAAATAACACTGCTCTTAAACCCCGTATTAAAGATTAAATTTTTTAATTAAGAATATCAGAGCTTCCAATTATATTTAGTAATTAGAATAAAATGATATGTGAACTGGGTTTATTGTGGACTATGTTTTCAAACGACATTTGTTCTTTAACCCAATTAGCAACAAAGATATAATTTGGAATTTATAAATCTCTTATTTAGATTTAAAAAGAAATATTCCAAAGTCAAGTTTTTCCAATTTAATATATTAAATAGGAATTGAGTGGAAATTCGATTTGAAAATAATCGAGATAGGCTTTGGTAAAAGAAGGCTCTTACTATATATGGAATTTAAAAGGCTTTGCCGTTATTCCATTTATATTATTAGCCTGATACAGGAATTTGTATCGATTATATATTGATTCAAGTTTGGTGGAAATTCTTTATTTAATGGAAGATGATTTTGGATTTATCGTAAACAGTGTTTTAAATGACAATGGTTCTTTAACCTAGTTAAAGATAAGATTAATTTCTTAAAATATGAATAATCATAAAGTAATGATTTTTGATATTAAAATCAAATTGAAGTTTTAAAGAATCTTTAAAAAGAAGATTAAAGATTAAATTTAAAAGAATTTATCTTTGATAAAATTAATGGGAATCTTTTCCATTTAATATGAATATTTTATTAAAAGAATATTGTGAATTGGAATGAGGCACGTGATGTGTCTTTATAGCACTTAATTTTTTGATTATAAAACACGCGAGTTATTCAGAAAGACTGGGTTTAACCCATTCTGAATAATTAGTATGACGATTAAAAGTCGAAGACATTGAAGACGGTGATTGAAGGCTCCAGCATATCTACTGGAGTATTTATTTAATACTTATGCACTTAGCTTTTGAAGGCCCCAGCATATCCTTCACCAGCTCATAAACCAAATCAACCAAACGATAAATTTCGTCGGACTTTAAAAAAAAAATTATGAGCATGTATGTTATTTACGGTTTGATGTTCAAAAAAGTTACATACCACATTCCTCTCAAGCGGTGATCTAGGGATGTACGGTTCTACGCCCTGAGGAACATCTAAAGGAGCGTCTATGGCAATAAGAATATAGCAGCAAGTGATGTTCCACTACTATATGTAGCACTTCAAATCCAATGTTGTTACATCTCTTTTTTGTTGAACATATGCATACCACTGGTTCCATGCATCAGTCGCCATTTGATAGGTATCTTCATCCATGGCCTCGATCTTGTAGTGCGGAGGTTGCTTTGGTATATGCTACAGAAAGCTAAACTGTCTCATAACTCTATCCGAAATATGAAACTCTATATCTCCAGAACAAATTAAAAGAATGTGTGCTATCCAAAGTTGGATATATGCAACACCGTACGTATGGTAAATGAGGAAGTGCTTTAGTGTATGGGGTCAATGAGATAGCATCTTAATAGAGTATATCAAAATCATTACGATAGAACATAACATTGCGTTTAGGCGACAACACCGTGCTCTTTGGGCCAACCCACTTATTACAAACATTTAATATTAATTACTGCATATTAAATATAAATATTTGCAATTTAATATTCCTGTAAAAGAACCCACCTGCAAAACACAAAGATATATCAATATCCGAGTGCTTTATAGCTATTCTCCCGAGCGAAAAATATGCCAAAAACCAAGTCTACATACAAGTATACATATATTAAAAAAAAGCAACCATAAATAATATTCGTGAGAATGAATAACTTGTAGTTGTAATACCTGCAATAAAGTAAGGTAGCCTTCAGTGGACCCACTCTGCCGTAAAGGCATGTATATCAGCTCCATATATGTGAATGCCAGCACGGCGCTGCCCCATGAGTACCGACAACAAACATAGAAGTTCTCTAAATAATGTAGCAACTTCAGCCATATACGTGACTTCGAATGGTCGCATACCAAACTAGACGTGATAATGTGTAATATAATAGCATAGGCACGTGCACTATCAGCACCAGAAAAGCATCTGCAAGAATGTCCAACACTAGTTGTTCCCCGTACCACTTGGCGTTTACCATCTCGTTCCCTCACGACTGATCATTGGGAGGAGATAAGTTTAACAGTCTTTTGCACATCTTCTATAACCAGCGGGTGTGGGATTCCTCAATGGATGCCCATCATTGGGTACACCTAGCAGTATTGCCACATCAGCTAATGTAATGGTCATTTCAACGCATCTAAGTGAAGTGATGACGTCTTTGGCCTCCATCGATCTATCAAAGTTTTGATAAGATGAAAGTCTAGCTGTATATACTCGAGCTTATGTATTAATAGAAAGCCAGCTTGTTCTAATAGTGCCAGCATGCATGAATGAGTAGAAGTGAACAATTTTAAGAAACATGAGTGATCGATGGTAGTAACAGGAGTTTTTCTCTACAACAAAATAACAAAAAGGATTTTATACTACGTATCATAGAGATAAATTATTATTTGCATTTGAAATAGAAATTTGATTACCGCCATTAAATCCATTTTGCTCGACTGATAATGCAGCAACATATATAAGACGTTCCGGTCTGTAGGTCTGGGTAACATCTCCACATACATCACATATGCAACGATAACAAATTCAATATTATGTATTTTAAATGTAACTACACAACTAGTAATCATCAATTTTACACAAAGATTTATTTCACTTTGTAATTTAATTTGAAACATATATGTTAATCTTCATAAATTAACATTGTCCAAATATATGTTCAACAACACTAAAAAATAATTCCAAACCTAAAATGACATTTCTAAACCTAAAAATTGTGAACAAAAATTACATACTCATCTTCAACCTCAACAAAAAATGGCCAAATTTGTTGAATCGTAAATTCCCGAGCACACATTACATATCGCTAATTTATGTTTTCAACCACAACAAAAATTAGCCAAAACTAATGACTAATGTTCCCAACCTCGACAAAACTCTCATGTAATCAACCATTATAAAGATTAAACAACTAAAAATCAACAATAACTATAATAAATCACCCATCTACATAATCCCAAAAAATTAACCAAAGAGTAATTTTGAACACAATAGGTATAATGATAAGAACTGATACCTGTAGCTTTTTCATGTGTAGAAGATCTTGCAATTTTCGAATTGAAAGTTAAAATTTGATGATTTAATCGTGGATTGGGGTTTTATGTTTTTCTGGTTATTGTTTTGAGAGTTGAAGAATGAGAAGGAAAAGAGTGGGGAGCGTGCTGTATAAAGCTACGGGGCGCAATCAAAGATTGTGACCCATGACATCATTCTTTTTTATTATTAAAATTAACTGGCCCAATTTTAGATTGCGACGATGTACACGTGTACCAGCACAATCCGAGATTGCACCAATTCATTCTGGCCAACTCAACATTGAGTTGGCTAGAAGTGGGCCATGACTGTAATATTTTGAAAAAGTGTGGTAAATATGTAATAAAATGTAAAAATTAGGCTAAATTGAAAAATAAATCCTTTAAATGATGACTGCAACTCGTATACATGGATATAATGTGGTTAATTTGAGGTGAGACTATGTTAGAATGCATCTAGCGGACATGTTTAAGGTTGTAATTTTAATCAAGACCAACCGGTCCAATGTCACTTGTCATCCAAATGATTTTATATATGGACACACTATGGTGACATGTAGAGTGAAATGAAAAAAAAAAATTGTACGCACATTGATGGACCTTCGAGTCCAAGTGATATGCCTATTGGAAAAAGAGAATATATAGCAGAAAATTGGTCATGTAAGAATACTAAAAATGTCTAATATAGGGAAAAAGACAAATTACCTTGGTATTAAGGTACAATTTATCTTTCTTTTAACATTGGGTGCTCATACACGCAAATTTGGTAGTATGTACCTTACTGTCATGGTAAGAGGTCTGAGCGAATCGAACCTATAGTCTCTTGCTTCCAACCCTAATTCCTTAATCAGTTGAGGCAAAGATGCTTGTCTTTGAGGTAGAATTTAGTAATAGGAAAAATTGGTAGGATTCATTGTTATTTATAGACACTTGTAATGAATAATTTGAGCAGTGTGTTTGAGTTAAATAACAATTGCAACTTGCATATATGGATATGATGTGATAACCCAGCCGATTTTATTTGCAATTATGTGTCGGTTCATGTAGAAACATGGTAAGTGCTTTAGAAACTGTATAGTAACAATGAAATATTGGTTGGATAGTCCATTAGCGAGTATGCAGCATATTTAGAGTAATCATATTTTGTCATGTTATACCAATCACATAAATTTAGTTATTTATTTACCACATTTCCGCTCTTAGATAATTTATAGCATGGCTCAATCTGAGACCAACTGATGCTAGTTTATAGATTTGATATGTGCTTCGGCTATTGCATGGAGATAGATCCAATAACGATAACAGATATTTATTCTCTTGTGTCATCTATCTCAAAAGATGCGATTGCATGTTTATTTTTGAGTTTTAATTTATAAATGCAAAAAATTTGTGTTGGTAGCCATGTATTTATATGAGATTCAAAAATGCATATGATATTATATTGGATTTTTAATTACCACAAATATAATACATATTGTTTATTTTTTATTGTTTATTTTTGTTTCATTTTTGCATCGTGTTTGTTTAGTTCTCTTTCGACTCTGTTCTTCCAAAATGAGATAAGTATTATTTTTAATGCATTTATTCATTGTAATATTTTTCAATATGACAATTAGTTTTTCTAAGTACGACATCCAAAACCACGGGGAAAATCACATAATCACAAAATATCAAATCACAGAGAAAGGGTAATGGAAAGAGACATAGAGGATTTTATAGTGGTTTGACAAAATAGGCCAACATCCACTTAGTGTAATTTATACTTTATTATATTGTATGATTACACAACAATTAATTGTTGCAACAACCCCAATTCGATTTGAATTTTTTCTCAAAAATACCAATCTATTGAAGCTCCACTTGGCTTGTGTGGTACTCTACAGAAAAGACAGGGATAATAAATATATTAGAGCTCAATAAAACATCTCGCAGTAGAACAAATAAAATATAATAATTAAATATAGCCTTAATGAAATAATAACACTGTCTAACAAATATCCAAAGGCTACCAAATCTCTGCCATACATCTAACCTACGAGTATATTTTGTGTGATGACCCGAAACTCCCGTCCCACGGAAGCAAGGATAATCATTGGAATATAACACATTTATGGCAGCAACAGATTACAAATAACAGCATAACACATTAAATCATATGATAATTCATCATCATACAACGGAATCTTAAATGTCATCAACATCAGAGTTGCATAGACACATGATACAACTTAGTACATAAAAGGTCTCAGCAAATAGAAAATAAGTCTAGAACATCATTAAGTACAACATAGATAAAATGATGTCGAAATTTCCAAAATAGAGAATAAAAATGTAGTCTTCGTCTTCTTCCAAGGATCGCACCATGCTGTGGTGCATGTCCAAAATAAGCATGTTACCTGTTTACTTGGTTGCCCATGTAAAAATAAGGGCACCCAAGTTTGCAAGTGAAAACAAACTACGAGTCAGTCATGGGACTGGTATGAGAAATCTTACTTAACTTATCTCATAATAAGGCTAATCACAGGACTACGCCACTAATGCGGAACAGGTTTACTCCATTGGATTGCCAGTGCATAAAATAAGTAAATCTTTTAAAACAATGCAATGCTTTTTAGAAAAATGAAACCATTATAAGTGTAGAGACCCGTGCTTCCCGGTAAAGGAAAGAACAGATTGCTTCGAGAACCAGACAAATCGGAATACAAACAGAAGAGCATTTCATTGCTAATTACAACAATTACATCAGAGTACAAGAATATATCAGAGTATGATTAAATATTACATAGAAAAATATCAAAGATTAAAATACATAGCAGCGGAAATAAAATGTATAAATATAATGCGTAGTGGAAAATACAATAACTGGCATAACAGAAAGAGATACACGGATACAGAGCGTTCCGAATATAGCTCCAACTGTAAATCCAGGATCCTGTATAAATAAATCTGCAAAACCAAAACTATTAGCTGCTCGAGTGGAAAATAGGGGCACCTAGAGTTTAGTTTAAAACAATAAACTCCAGGTCAGTCATGGGACTAGTGTGAGACCACATTGTATAACATGGAACATGTTTACCCCCAAGAATACCAGTGCCTAAAACAAACAACGCAATGCTAAATAAAGAAAATGAAGCTATTATAAGACTCAGGTCCCATCACATAATGCAACGCAAGCCGGAGGATAGATTTTTACCTTATAATAGCCAAATATGCTTGGTACGTTTTAAAACCAATCTTTTATTATTACTATAAGTGAAGAAATCAACTTCAAATATAAATGCATTAATCATAGGCAGCATGAGAGCCCCATCCCACTATATCGCCATATATAGTTTACAATGGAAACCACAAAATGTCGTATTGGAAGTTTGAATTTCCATACTGGTGGCCCCTGACCCGAAAGATCTATCGCATAGTACAATTCCCAATGGCTTACGTCACAGGCATGCGAAATCGCCGTAATGCACATCCGCACTATCTAGGAAACAAGTTAACGCGGCTTACGTCCAAGCATTGGAAAACACCGCTAACTCTATCCATCTGGGAATCGGGGGGTGTGCACCTGGCCCTACTGGCGTGGGGCGACCACACCCAGTATCACCTCGGTCGACCGAATCCATGACAACCCATAGGCTGTCTATCCTCATCTCTAAAGCATACTGATGTAACCATCAGTTTACCACCATATCGGTGTGTGAGGCTCATGAATTAACGCTACACAAAGTTGTGCTATATTAAAGTTGTGCTTTGATCATCATCCACCAAACTTTTCTTTTCAACAAAGGTTTGGATCAATGCATCTCAGCATGCCACACTATCAATCCATACTACACCACTGATTTCTGCCGATATATAACCTCTGAGCTCATACGTCTGAGAGAAGGGTGTTAAGAAAGAGAATAAATTCTCAGCCACCAAACAGGTATATATTTAGCAGAGATCAATGAATATAGTATAAAGGAATACATTGTCAGACACAGCATCCATTTACAAGTTTGTTCTAGGTCTGAACGAAACCGGGGGCACCTTATTCCTCGTCCCGTATGTTGTGATGGCCTGCCCCACACCAGCCGATATTTCAATGAAAGTGCACTGTGCCAATGTCCAGCTAACACGGGACAGTCGCCAAAGAAAGGAAAGAATGGATTTTGAACTAGAAAGGAACTTGTAAAATGTCTCACACCACATGGAATAATATAATAATAACATACTTGACATAAAATAGGCGAGACAGTGCATAAGCTGAAAATTAAACCATCATAGCAGCGGAAAATCCAATACAGCTTATGTTCCACATCATCAATATTACAACTATTAAAAACTGCCTCTAAACAAAATGAGAAAGGTATACTACTAATGCCCAAAGTAGCGACCAGCAGTAACACAGGGAGAATATCTATAGGGAGACTACGACTCGTCTCCGGTACAACTACACGTGCATACCACCTAACCTATCTCTAGTTTTCCCGTTTAAGAGCACCTAGAGTAATAAGAGGAGATATAAAACTCTAGGTCAGACAAAAGTCTGGTATGAGCGATAAGCAGCAAAACAGAAAAATAACAGGTATACTAAACCATACCTGAACCTGGACCTGCAACCAAAGAGTTAGCACAACAGGATGCACAATACTCTAAGGTGATACTAACATATGGTGTAAGATACGGGTGTGGGGGTGTGCATGTCATAATGATGTCAAATAACCAAGCATAGCAACCATCCTCACATCTCTCACTCGGTGCGTAAAGCATACAATATCCACCTCTTTGATCACCTATATCCTTACTATGATCACTATGACCCATGAAGTCATGTTGACTCCATTGCACTAATCCATAGCCACTAGTCTTTGCTATGTCCACTCTTCCCCATGAAGTCATGACGACTCCACTGCATTGGCTCATAGCCTTGCTATGATCACTCTGCCCCAAGAAGTCATGACGACTTCACTACACCAATCCATAGCTATTATCCATCTCTCAGTGGTGGATCAAAGCTATGGACGTCGATATCCCCTTTGCACACGTCCCGCAGCAAAGTCCAATTCATGGAGCTAACTCGTTGGTTCCCATCTGGATCCTGAGTTCTACTTCCTGTTTGGACTTCCTTTGCATCTCGTGTTTTGGTCAAATTGGAGTTGGTCTTCAGAAGAGTCGTTGAGTAGAAATGGTGGAAGTCCAGAACTGGTTCAGATCGACCATCCGGTTCGGTTCAGTGGTTCTTAAGTCCTGGTTCGAAGTACTTTGATGTGGTTCGGTTCGGGCATATGGTTTGGTGCTTCATCTTCAATTCGAATGTGTCATGCCTAAATTCCTTGTTTGGTTCGGTTACCTTGGTTCAGTTCGAATATGCCAAACCGATCTCATCTCTACTCTTCTTTGCCTTCTGTTTTACTCTCCTCCGGTTCCATCTTGTTTACTCCAATCTGATCTGGGCCCTCCTTATCACCTTTCTATCTTTTTGTGCTATGTTTCAGTCTTATTCGAATTTCCATTTCCGTGCCTCTAATCCGACCCTATCCCCCAAGCCCGATCCAATCTGAAACCCTGCACATTTCCTGCCACTATTCCAGCGACTGTTTTACGCCATACGATGACATTTTCTACCATTTTAATTGTTCCAATATATCACAAAGCATACCATACAGTCATAGCAACATATAGAATTAACCACAAACACAAAAAAACAATTTGATATGCTAAAATGGATCAAACATACCCAAAACCCATATTCTCCCCTTAATCATGTTTAACAATAACTAATGTTAGGATTAGCAAAACATAACCAAATCAACCCAAATTTCTAACAAAGGCCTAAAACAATATTTCAAAATTTATAAATATTTTTCCAGAACTTAATCATGTTTAAATTTTCTAATTAACGCTATTTACACTTAATTAACCATAATTAGTGTAAAACAATGCAAATTACTCACCTTAGCCACAAATTAAATTTATATCTGAAACTATCTCTGATTTGAGTCGAATCTCTTGCAACACAGCAACTCCAACTCTAAATTGGTGCTATTTCTCCTTGATTTGACGTAGATTAGGCTAAAACTTGATTAAAGGGGATGAAATCAGAGGGTAGAGGCTATTGTTAGGGTTTCTAAGAGGTAAATGATGGCTAGAAAACTGAAATAGAATGAAAGCCTAACTCATTTCAGCCTCTCCATAACCCTAATCCCGAAATGGGTTATGGGCCATGTAACACCCCATGTCCATTAATGTCACTCACAAAAGGGAATGCATTAACTTGTATGGAGCGTTTAAAGTGAATATAGAACAGAAAATCACAACAAGACAGATATGAAATAGTACTTGAAAATTTAAAACTTTATTTATTGCAACGGAAGGTAAATATGTATGGTTACATCACCAAAACCCAAAGACTAAAGTCAAGTACATAATATCCATCTTGACAAAATCAGAGTACATAATATAAAAAGCATGATCCCATAAATAGCCATAAAAGAGATAGGTTGAGCTTTACTTCAGGAATCCAAATCCAAGTGCTCCGAAAGAGATCCAAATCAAGCTTCCCACCCTAAGAACCTTGGGGGGGGGAGGAAGAAAAGAGGTGGAAACAAAGGGGGTTAGACATAAAGTCTGGCAGTCCGATAACTCCAACAATATAAGTATCAAAGTAACTAGGATAAGACATAAGCTTGGTAAATAAGGAAAGGACTGTGAATTAATGGCAAGACCAAGCAACCAAAAATAATAGGATGAGCAAAGATAACATTAAAGGCGCTTCCTAATCAATATAGGGTAATTACTATACTCTACCGTACTGTACTGTACTAACACTAACTGCACCCATACTAGTCACTTTAGAAACTTGATCCCTCTTGACTAAATAGAATGATGATAGCTTCGTGTACTACTAGATGTACCCACTATCCCCACTAGATGTACCCCTTCAATGGTAATTCAATGTACTCCTAGCTGACGTCATAGGTGCCGCCTGCTCCTATCTCCACTAGGTGTACCCCTTTAATGATTAATTAATAATGGTAGCTTCGTGTACCCCTAGCTGACTACATAGGTGCCATCTGCTCCTATCTCCACTTGATGTACCCACTACCCTGCCTCATTTGATCGGCTCCCTAACTCGTAGATACCAGTGCTGGTCCCACAGTGGGGTGTATAACTCCCCTAAAGTGGCAACCCAATACAACTTAAGGATGCACGGCTTATACCTACACGATGCAACAACGTCTTACCTACCAGCCCGGGCCCACGCACGCACATGACCCCGTTGGACTTGCGTTGCCACCGCTAACCCATTTTGGCCTCTAATAATTAGGCCCAGTAGGCGTGTCCCGTCCTCGACTTGGGTCGAGCTCACAAAGATACTTAATGGGCTATTGGACCGAAAAGGGCCCCCACCAAGCTTCCCACCTAGGCTTGGTCCCCTCTAATACATCCCACTTAACACCATGACCACTTACATGCATAAATTTGGTTAAGTGTTTTCTAATTTAACCTAGTCTCACCCTTTTGTTTAATTAACAGGTTGTATTGGTTAAGTCTGTGGGCCCATATACACAAATATTACCCATCTACCCAAGATTTACTTAACCCTCTCACTGGTTCAGACATATTAGTTTACGGTTAAGTTTGTAGGCCTATATGTACTAATATTACCCACCTACCCAAGATTTACTTAACCCACTCATTCCATATAACCCAGTTTACTTCACCCCCAACTTAAACTTAAGTTCTTACAATCCCTAGGGATCAGATTTGGTTAAGTAGGCCATTTCATTTACCATGTCCATTTTTAATTAATTTATCAATTAATTAAAACCTTTCCCTTCATAGGTGTCAATAACTATTTTATACAATAATTTGAATTACATGTCATAATTGTTTATATTCAAATTACTCCATTTTTCTAATCGTATTTCTCATGACATCCTCATGTCACCCACATGTCACCCACTAGATTCCTCATGCCACCCAAGGCACCCACTTAACCCCCTCATGTCCCACTACATATTTACTTTGGTTAAGTGTTTCTTAATTTATTACTATCGTAACCCCTGCAGGACCTCTCACATTAGACTGACATTTGTGGCTGCTGGATTTGCCGGGCGGGTCCGGGCAGTCTTACACCACAAACGAGCCTAACCTCGTTTCCATATAATTGTTACGCATTTAGTTTGGGCCTTTGACCTCTCACATTGGGCTACCATTTGTGGCTGCTAGATTTGCCGGGCGGGTCCGGGCAGTCTTACACCACAAATGAGTCCAACCTCGTGTCTTAGGCAATTAATTATACATAATTAATTTCCCCTAATATTTGAATTACTTTCCCTATTCAAATTACAAATCATTTCCATATTTATTTATGTATAAATATGTCACCTTAATTATGTCCACTATTTATGGTACATAAATTGTACCAATTTACATCTCAAATTAATTTCATGCCTTTTTAGGCATTTGTGCCAATTCCCAATATTTAATATCCCTATTCAAATTCAAATTAATCTATGTCCACAATTAAACTATGTCCATTACTACACATTAATTTTCCAATTAATGCCATCATTAAATTTTTCGCCTTTTAAGGCAATTCACCTTAATTAATATCTCAAATTCGTTATATGCCTCATTTACATGCCAATTCACATTTATTAACATAATCAATATTTTCATCCCATATTTGGATTAATTATTCCTAATCAAATATGTTAATAAAATTCCAATTATCTTTATGACCATAATTCACATTAATTATGTCCATATATCACTTTGCCAATTAATATCTCAATTTATATATATGCCTCTTTTAAGGCTATTACATGCCAATTCACATTTATTAACATAATCAATATTTTTCCCATAACCCCCGCGGCGTCCATTCGCATAGAATATATGATAGACTAAAAAATAGTCTAACACATGAAAAAGGGAAAAACACCACATATTCACATAACATACAAAATAGGCCTAACTTGCATATGAAAATTTACCACATAACTTGCATAAAATCATAGATCTAAACATAGGTCTAAAAGGTATGAACCTGCATGTTATGAATAAGATTTTCATCACAAAATTTACATAGGCAATAACCACAAACATGCATAACATGATTCATATTCCAAACTCATATTCTTATATAAACTTGCATATGTGATTTATGCAACATAACAATGGTGTAAATTTACCTCTAAACATATAAACTAGCATTTAAAGATTTAGCATATAACTCATACATGTCATAGCCTAACTTTTGATCTAAAATAGATGTCATAATCTTTACTAACTTGCATGTGATTTATGTCTAAATCAACATCTAAACTTGCATACATACATATGATCTATCATATGAATCAACATAACCAAACTAGCATTTAAACAACATGATGATTTGATTATACATAAGCCAATCAAAGATTTACAACATAGATCATAACTTTACAACATGTATGATAACATCACAATTTAACAACATAATCATATCATACGATCAATAATTCACATCATATCCATATAATCCACAATTATATCTAATCTTACTTAATTTAATAATTATCTTGATTAGAGAAATCGAACTTGCCTTTCGTGGTTAAAGAATTATGAACAATTGATCAAACTTGATGCAGAATTGTTGTAGCGGCGTTAGTTGATTCGTTGTTGAAGCTCTAAGCTTGAATTAGGTTGAATTGATTAGATATCTTCCTCTTTAGTTGGCGGCGGCTACACTGAGTTCCATGGCGACGGCATAACGTCTTTAGTTTCAATTTTAATTAGGTTTAGGGTTAGCATTAGGATGTATTTATAGGTGTAGGAAGTAATTTAGGACCATTAGATTAACCTTGAACCATGAGAACCAACCAAATGCAAAATCTGCATTTGAGCGAATCGGCCTACGGGTTGACAGCCAAACACCCTGGATTAACCCCTAGTCGATCCAATGGGGCTCGGGTCGACCTCAAAAATGGGCCGGTTCGGTCATTCCCCCCTCCCAATTCGCTGTTTTGAACTTTTTCGCATATTTATTTATTTAATTTTTAATTTATATATATATATATCAATATATATATATATTTCTCTGCGCAACCCATTTCACTTAATTCTTTTCTAAAAATTAAGTATACTTTAATTTGTGAATTTTAATGTTATAAAATTACGGGGTGTTACAATCTCCCCTCCTTAAAGGATTTCGTCCCCTAAATCTCCAAGTCAAGAAGAATGTATATCCTACCATCTAATCGTCCATCTACTCAACCATCAAACACCAGCATCCATTGTCCTTAAAAGACTTCTAATGCTTTAAGCTTTATATGCACAGTGTGTATATGTCCATATCTAATGCAAAATTAATCGGTCTACTGATTCAGTCGACCTCCTTAGTGCAATTCATGATAGTGTTATGCGTCCAATATTTATGCAAAAGATTCCTAATGATACATATTAATTCTATATGCGTGCACAACCATCCACCCGAATGCAGCAACTATATGATAATACAACCATTATACATCCATTTTACTAAATACATCCATATATATGCAATATGAAGTGACTGAGCCGATTTGGTGCCTAATAGTGTGTGTATATGCATCCACGAGCAACCACTAGCAAACACTTGCATCCACTTTGCATCCACTATACATAACATGTCTCAAACACATGTTTCAACCATAGGATTATCCTAACTAAAGGTCAAAGATACTAGCGAGAGGATATACTAAAGATAAGATAAGTACAAGCTAAGCGATAAAGGAGAAATTAAAAGACATACCCGCAAAAAGAAAAGGGTATCGTGAGCACATCTTCTCTTCTTTCTCCCAAGTAGCGTTGCTCTCATCATCTCCCCATTGCACTTTGATTAGTCTGACCTCTCGATTCCTCAACTTCTTGATCTCCGACCCAAGAATGCATGTAGGAGCTCGTCGAATCGTCGCATCACGCTCTATTTCCACCTCTCTAAGCAAGCTCGGCTCCACTACCTCCGCGGTCTCGTGTAAGCACTTCCTCAAATGTGATACATGGAATATGTCGTGTACACCACTAAGTCTCTCAGGCAACTCCTCTTATCCGCATAAGATTTCTGCCTATCTTGCGCTGCCTTCATCCTTCTTCGAATCAAATCAATCTTCTCCGAAATCTCTCTAATCATATCGGGCCCAAGTAAGATCTTATCCGTAGATTCCCACCAATGTGTGGGTGAACGACAAGGTCGTCCATAAAGAGCTTCGAAAGGTGCCATGCCAATGCTAGACTGAAAGCTATTATTATATGCGAACTCCACCAATGGAAGATGCTCTTCCCATGTACCCCCAAAGTCTAGGATACATAGCCTCAAAAGGTCCTCTAGAATACGATTCACCCTCTCGGTTTGGTCGTCCGTCTGAGGTTGATATGTGGTGCTCAAACATAACTGAGTCCCTACCGCTTCTTGTAAGCTCCTCTAAAATTCGCTAGTGAAGATAGGATCGCGGTCGCTTACTATGCTAGAAGGAACACCATGCAAATGAACTATCTCTCGGACGTATACAGAAGCTAACCATGGAGCAGTCCTCTTACTCTTCATGGGAATAAAATGGGCGCTCTTAGTAAGTCTATCTGCTATAACCCAAATCCCCGTATTACCCTTCCTCGATCTTGGTAATCCATCAAAAAAATCTATCGAGATCCTATCCATGTGAACTCATCGCAACTATCCATCTCCCACGTAAGCCGTCCTATTCGAACTCGATATCCCCCAAGCACAAGCCCCAAAAGCCTAAACCAATATCAGACAAGCACCCAAGGAATACCTCCTCCGATTTCAGACAGTCTACGTGAGATGATACTAGCAAAACAAATAATTGGGCACTTAACCGACTCTGGCTGTCCTCGCCAGTCTTTCTTCAAAACCATCACTAATCACCTAACAGACTTTGCATTATCCCCTAGTCACACACGAATACCTCGTGCCTCTAGGTAAACCCCGCACTTCATCGAAGACGTCACTATACTCACGGACCACATGAAAAGATTCCAAATCACCGTTGGATACGTCAAGAGATTCGAGACAGCTAAACGTCACTGAACCCCTAGGGTCACAAGAAATATGAGGGTCTTTCCATAATGAATCAATAATCTAACTACACTCCTTTCACTATCTAGGATGGCACCCCGCCTGGGTAGCCAATCCACCCCTAGAATCAAACTATAGCCCGTGAAACCAAGGACGAAGGCGTTGCATTCAAATCCAACGTCCAAGATAGACACTCTCAAATCCCGACAAACCATTGAAGGATGAGCCGAACCACCAAAAAGATTTGAGACTAGGATGGGATCCTTAACTAGACTAGTATTTAGGTGTAGTGTTTTCAACTAACGAGTATGAAGCGCCAGAATCAAACAAAGTTCGAACAGGATGATAAAGGAATCCAAATTTCTACCTGGACGGTCCTACCCCTATCAGGTATACCAGCAGTGAGGGAATATAACTACCCTCCAGAAGATCCTGTACTTTGCCCTTGCCTCTTTGGACAATCCTAATAAGGTGTCCTATTTCTCCAAAAGGATAACTACTAGCCTTCTTGTTCACATTCCCCATTCGTGACCTTCCACCAAGATGGGGTTTCGTCCTTCATTAACCAACAGCTATTTGAACCTTCCTCCCATCGTCTACCTTAAAGGTATCAACAAGCCCTCCACTTCCTTGAACTAACTTCTAGCCCGTCAAACGTCTAAGTCCCTTGAAGTGGTTTTTCGTCCTTCGTATGGAAGTCCCTATTTATCTTAGAAAAAGCATCTATACACGGAGGGGAAATCCAAAAAAGAGAAAGAGGAAGAGATTCAAAACGGAGAGTCGAAGGAAGGATATACGGCTCTTGGGGATTATGTTTTTTAAAACAAACCTTTCTTTCAAAAATACTCTTCTACAAACATATTTTTTAAAGTATTCTCTATAAAAATGCTTTTGAAAAATAGTTTCTCAAAATATCTTATCTGTTCTGGTAACCTTCAGCTCTGATACCACGTGTAACACCCCATGTCCATTAATGTCACTCACAAAAGGGAATGCATTAACTTCTATGGAGCGTTTTAAGTGAATATAGAACAGAAAATCACAACAAGACAGATATGAAATAGTACTTGAAAATTTAAAACTTTATTTATTGCAACGGACGGTAAATATGTTTGGTTACATCACCAAAACCCAAAGACTAAAGTCAAGTACATAATATCCATCTTGACAAAATCAGAGTACATAATATAAAAAGCATAATCCCACAAATAGCCATAAAAGAGATAGGTTGAGCTTTACTTCAGCAATCCAAATCCAAGTGCTACCAAAGAGATCCAAATCAAGCTTCCCACCCTAAGAACCTGGGGGGGGGGGAGTAAGAAAAGAGGTGGAAACAAAGGGGGTCAGACATAAAGTCTGGAAGTCCGATAACTCCAACAATATAATTATCAAAGTAACTAGGATAAGACATAAGCTTGGTAAATAAGGAAAGGACTGTGAATTAATGGCAAGACCAAGCAACCAAAAATAATAGGATGAGCAAAGATAACATTAAAGGCGCTTCCTAATCAATATAGGGTAATTACTATACTCTACCGTACTGTACTGTACTAACACTAACTGCACCCATACTAGTCACTTTAGAAACTTGATCCCTCTTGACTAAATAGAATGATGATAGCTTCGTGTACTACTAGATGTACCCACTATCCCCACTAGATGTACCCCTTCAATGGTAATTCCATGTACTCCTAGCTGACGTCATACGTGCCGCCTGCTCCTATCTCCACTAGGTGTACCCCTTGAATGATTAATTAATAATGGTAGCTTCGTGTACCCCTAGCTGACTACATAGGTGCCGTCTGCTCCTATCTCCACTAGATGTACCCACTACCCTGCCCCATTCGATCGGCTCCCTAACTCGTAGATACCCGTGCTAGTCCCACAGTGGGGTGTATCACTCCCCTAAAGTGGCAACCTAATACAACTTAAGGATGCACAGCTTATACGTACACGATGCAACAACGTCTAACCTACCAGCCCGGGCCCACGCACGCACATGACCCCGTTGGACTTGCGTTGCCACCGCTAACCCATTTTGGCCTCTAACAATCAGGCCCAGTAGGCGCGTCCCGTCCTTGACTTGGGTCGAGCTCACAAAGATACTTAATGGGCTACTGGACTGAAAAGGGCCCACGCCAAGCTTCCCAACTAGGCTTGGTACCCTCTAATACATCCCACTTAACCCCATGTCCACTTACATGTATAAATTTGGTTAAGTGTTTTATAATTTAACCTAGTCTTACCCTTTTGTTTAATTAACAGTTTGTATTGGTTAAGTCTGTGGGCCTATATACACAAATATTACCACCTACCCAAGATTTATTTAACCCTCTCACTGGTTCAGACATATTAATTTACGGTTAAGTTTGTGGGCCTATATGTACTAATATTACCCACCTACCCAAGATTTACTTAACCCACTCATTCCGTATAACCCAGTTTACTTAACCCCAACTTAAACTTAAGTTCTTACAATCCCTAGGGATCAGATTTGGTTAAGTAGTCCATTTCATTTACCATGTCCATTTTTAATTAATTAATCAATTAATTAAAACCTTTCCCTTCATAGGTGTCAATACCTATTTTATCCAATAATTTGAATTACATGTCATAATTGTTTATATTCAAATTACTCCATTTTTCTAATCGTATTTCTCATGACATCCTCATGTCACCCACAAGTCACCCACTAGATTCCTCATGCCACCCAAGGCACCCACTTAACCCCCTCATGTCCCACTACATATTTAATTTGGTTAAGTGTTTCTTAATTTATTACTATCGTAACCCCTGTAGGACCTCTCACATTAGACTGACGTTTGTGGCTGCTGGATTTGCCGGGCGGGTCCGGGCAGTCTTACACCACAAACGAGCCTAACCTCGTGTCCATACAATTGTTACGCATTTAGTTTGGGCCTTTGACCTCTCACATTGGGCAACAATTTGTGGCTGCTGGATTTGCCGGGCGGGTCCGGGCAGTCTTACACCACAAATGAGTCCAACCTCGTGTCTTAGGCAATTAATTATACATAATTAATTTCCCCCAATATTTGAATTACTTTCCCTATTCAAATTACAAATCATTTCCATATTTATTTATGTATAAATATGTCACCTTAATTATGTCCACTATTTATGGTACATAAATTGTACCAATTTTCATCTCAAATTAATTTCATGCCTTTTTAAGCATTTGTGCCAATTCCCAATATTTAATATCCCTATTCAAATTCAAATTAACCTATGTCCATAATTAAACTATGTCCATTACTACACATTAATTTTCCAATTAATGCCTTCTTTAAATTTTTCGCCTTTTAAGGCAATTCACCTTAATTAATATCTCAAATTCGTTATATGCCTCATTTACATGCCAATTCACATTTATTAACATAATCAATATTTTCATCCTATATTTGGATTAATTATTCCTAATCAAATATGTTAATAAAATTCCAATTATCTTTATGACCATAATTCACATTAATTATGTCCATATATCACTTTGCCAATTAATATCTCAATTTACATATATGCCTCTTTTAAGGCTATTACATGCCAATTCACATTTATTAACATAATCAATATTTTTCCCATAACCCCCGCGGCGTCCGTTCGCATAGAATATATGATAGACTAAGAAATAGTCTAACACATGAAAAGGGGGAAAAACACCACATATTCACATATAATACAAAATAGGCCTAACTTGCATATGAGAATTTACCGCATAACTTGCATAAAATCATAGATCTAAACATAGGCCTAAAAGGTATGAACCTACATGTTATGAATAAGATTTTCATCACAAAATTTACATAGGCAATAACCACAAACATGCACAACATGATTCATATTCCAAACTCATATTTTTATATAAACTTGCATATGTGATTTATGCAACATAACAATGGTGTAAATTTACCTCTAAACACATAAACTAGCATGTAAAGATTTAGCATATAACTCATACATGTCATAGCCTAACTTTTGATCTAAAATAGATGTCATAATCTTTACTAACTTGCATGTGATTTATGTCTAAATCAACATCTAAACTTGCATACATACATATGATCTATCATATGAATCAACATAACCAAACTAGCATTTAAACAACATGATGATTTGATTATACATAAGCCAATCATAGAATTACAACATAGATCATAACTTTACAACATGTATGATAACATCACAATTTAACAACATAATCATATCATACGGTCAATAATTCACATCATATCCATATAATCCACAATTATATCTAATCTTACTTAATTTAATAATTATCTTGATTAGAGAAATCGAACTTGCCTTTCGTGGGTAAAGAATTATGAACAATTGATCAAACTTGATGCATAATTGTTGTAGCGGCGTTAGTTGATTCGTTGTTGAAGCTCTAAGCTTGAATTAGGTTGAATTGATTAGCTATCTTCCTCTTTAGTTGGCGGCGGCTACACTGAGTTCCATGGCGACGGCATAACAGCTTTAGTTTCAATTTTAATTAGGTTTAGGGTTAGCATTAGGATGTATTTATAGGTGTAGGAAATTATTTAGGACCATTAGATTAACCCTGAACCATGAGAACCAACCAAATGCAAAATCTGCATTTGAGCGAATCGACCAACGGGTTGACAGCCAAACACCCTGGATTAACCCCTAGTCGACCCAACAGGGCTCGGGTCGACCTCAAAAATGGGCCGGTTCGGTCATTCCCCCTCCCAATTCGCTGTTTTTAACTTTTTCGCATATTTATTTATTTAATTTTTAATTTATATATATATATATATATATATATCAATATATATATATATTTCTCTACGCAACCCATTTCACTTAATTCTTTTCTAAAAAATAAGTATACTTTAATTTGTGAATTTTAATGTTATAAAATTACGGGGTGTTACAGGCCAGTTCACTAATCACCTTATATGGCCCGGTTAAGCAGTTTTTCACCTTCTAAACCTTATTTCAGCCATATCTCCCAAACGGTAAGTCTGTTTTTCATATATGACCACTCTAAAGGTAAACAATCATACGGATCTAATGGAAGTGGTTTCAGGTCAAAATTACTTACCAATCACAAGTTATGGCCAAAACAAGATTAGCTAGGGGCAAAACAGTCATTCAAAAATCGATAAAAATCGTGAACATGGGAAATGACCCTATTAGTCGTCCCCAAATGTCACACGACCATACGACTCTTTATGAGAAAGAAATAAATATTCTACGATCCTCCGATGCGTAGAATGCGGGTTGTTACATTCTCCCCCCTTTAAGAGATTTCGTCCCCGAAATTCCTTAACCCAAAACCTACAAAGGATCCCGCATGCCTACCAATCATTCACAACAATCAAACATACAAAATCAAACAAACAATTCTATCCTAGCATGCGGAAAACTAAGTTGCAATTAAAATCTTTCTAGGCAAAGAGTTCTGGATACTCCTTCTTAATGCTCTCCTCTGTCTCCCAAGTACAGTCATTCTCATCCTCGCCCCACTGAACTTTGACTAGTTCCACCGACTTCCTTCGAATCTGCTTCGTATCTTTCCCAACAATACGCATAGGCATGCGGTTCCCAACCGCCTCAGTTTCAACCACGATATCGTCCAACTGATCAGGTGAAATAGTCACACTTGGGTCGTGCACGAATTTCCTTAACTGGGAAACATGAAATACGTTATAAACTCCTGCAATCTTCTCTGGTAATTCAGCTTTATATGGCAAATTCCCAGCTTGCTCAAGAATTGGGAATGGACCAACAAATCTTGGTGTTAACTTGCCTCTCCTACCAAATTGTATCACGCTCCTTAATGGAGAAATCTTGACAAAAACCAAGTCACAAATGGAGAATTTAAAATCTCTTCTCCTCTTATCAGCATAACTCTTCTGCCTATCTTAGGCAACCTTCATTCGTTGTCGGATGATCTTAATCTTGTCTGATGTTTCTCATATCACATCTGGTCCAAGAGCAAACTTCTCACCGGTTTCTAACCAACATGACGGTGAGTTGCACGGTCTTCCGTACAAAGCTTCAAATGGAGCCATACCAACACTAGATTGAAAACTATTATTATATGCGAACTCCACAAGATGTAAATGTTCATCCCATGATCCACCAAAATTCAATATACAAGCTATTAAGAGGTCTTCCAATACTTGATTCACCCTCTTTGTCTAACCATCGGTTTGAGGATGATACGCGGTACCGAGAAGTAATTCTGATCCTAACACCTTTTGTAAACTCTTCCAAAATCCACTAGTGAACAACGGATCTCAGTCACTCATAATTCCTTTGGGTATTCCATGAAATTTTACTACCTACTTTATATATAGTTCTCCTAACTTAGCTGTTGTTCTATTCGACTTGACGGGTATAAACCTGGCACTCTTGGTTAATCGGTCCACAATCACCCAAATGCTATCATTGCCTGATCTAGTTCTTGGTAACCCACCAATGAAATCCATTGAGACTTGTTCCCATTTCATTCTGGAACTTCTAATTGTTGCAACAAACCACTAGGTTTCTTTTGCTCAGCTTAACCAACTGGCAGTTCATCCCTTTGGATATAAACTTCCCAACGTCTCATTTCATTCCTTCCCAGTAGTAGGTCTGCTTCATGTCTCGATACATTTTGTTACCACCGGGATATATAGTTAGTTTTGAGTGATGACATTTTCTAAGCACTTCATCTCTTAATTCATTGACATTGGGCACAACTAGTCTTCCATTCTTTCTAAGCCATCCATCTCGATCAAGACCATACTTGTCCATCTCCCTATCGATACCCATCTCTAACATGGAGATGATTTCTAATAAGTTAGGATCGTCCCTCTGAATGGAACCAATCCTCTCAATCAAAGTGGGTCTGATCGTCAAACTTGCTAATACTACTAGATCCAATTCGCACTTTGGTCAGAAATCATACCCAGCGATGTACTCCAGTTGCATCTATTTTATAATCGTAGCCCCTAAACTGGCATGTCTTCTACTCAATGCATCAGCTACCGCATTGCCCTTTCCTAGTGTATATGCGATATCGAAATCGTAGGATGCCAAGAATTCTAACCATCTTTGCTGTCGGAGATTTAGATCCTTCTGAGAGAAAAGATACTTTAACGATTTATGATAAGTAAACAACTCGAATCTTTCTCCTAAGAGGTAATGTCTCCACATCTTCAATGCGAACACGATCGCTGCCAATTCCATGTCTTGGGTAGGATATCTTTTATCATGCGGTTTTAGTTGCCGACTAGCATAAGCTACAACCCTACCTCCTTGCATCAATACAACACCTATTCCGGTACCACATGCATCTGTGTATACAGTCATCTCTTCATTCCCCTTAGGAATGACTAACACTGGTGCACATATCAACTTTTCCTTTAGGCTCTTAAATGCGTTCTCGCACTTTTCGTCCCAGACGAAAGCTTGATTTTTGTTGGTCAACTGAGTCAATTGTGCCGCTATCTTGGAGAAGTCTTGGATAAACTTACGATAATATCCGGCCAACCCCAAGAAACTTCTTACTTCTGTTGCATTCTTGGGCGTAAACCAGTCTTGTACCATAGCCACCTTTGCAGGGTCCATGGCAATACCATTCTCTGAAACAACATGGCCCAAGAATCTCACTTCCCTCCTCTAGAAGTGAGACATAGAGGACTTAGCTTTCAATTGGTGTTTTCTCAACATCTCCATCACTATCCTCAGATGGACCTTATGTTCATCCTCTGTCCTCGAATAAACCAAGATATCGTCTATGAACACAAGAACAAACTTATTCGATTGATCCCTGAATACCCTACTCATAAGATCCAGAAAATATACTGGTGCGTTGGTCAAGCCGAATGGCATGACCAACCATTTATAGAATCCAGACGGTGTCCGAAAGGCCATTTTAGCTATACTCTCAGCTTCCATCCTAAGATGATGGAAACCTGTCGTAGATCCAAATGGGAGAACACTCTCTTGTCACTCAACTGATCAAACAAATCATCTATCCGCGGTAGTGGATACTTATTTTTCCTCGTCACCTTATTCAACTCGCTGTAGTCCACACACAATCGAAGGGAACCATCTGCCTTGGTAGCAAACACAACTGGTGCTCCCCACTTAGAAACACTTCTTCTGATAAATCCCTTCTTCAACAGATCGCTTACTTGCACCCCCAGTTCCTGCTGCTCCCTTGGTGCCATACGACGAAGTGGCATCACTATAGGTTTGGCATCTTTCACTAAATCAATCTAAAACTCAATCTCTTGGCGTGGTGGAAGTCCGGTCACTTCCTCGAAAATATACGGATACTTGCCAGCCACGGGCACATCTGAAAACTCATCACGCAGGTTCTCGAGGGTATTTAGAAAACTAGCCATTACCCCATAACTATGTAGACCACCAAACACTACCCTCCGCCCATCATCTGCTCTAACTGTCACAAGAAAGCCCTCACAGTCTACCACCACCCCATATTTTTAGAGCCAGTCGAGTCCCAAAATAATGCCAAACCCAGTAAAGACCCAAACAAAGCAATCACAAATGAATATGCATCCATGACTCGATAAGACCACATTACAGCAAATCATGCTAAGGCTAGTTGAACCACCAATCGGGTTCGTCACCGCTAAAGGTCTATCGACTATCTCGGGTTCCAATCCCAACTTATCTACCAGGTCACTAGATATGAAGGAATGGGAAGCTCCGGTATCAAATAATACTCGAAAGGAACATCATAAACAGAAAGCATACCTTGAGTTGCGACATTCTTTCCTTTCTCTGCCGTAGTTGGGGAATTCGACGAAGAAGGAACAACACTAAGAGCATATGCTTTCACAATCTGCTTCACTTTAGGGGGTTGTGGACATTTATCCTTGTGATGTCCCACTTGGCCACAGTTGAAGCACTTTCTGTTCGCTAGCTTCTCTCGACATTCATTAGCATAATGGCCCTTCTTGCACACCTAAAGCACTCAACATATTTCTTGCTCTTTTTCTGACTATCCTTAGCGTGGTTCTGACTCTGCCTCCTTTTATTCTGAGAATTATTCTTGCCTCCACTGCTTGCTTGCGGCTTTGGCTCTTCTCAGATGCAACCTCATTCATCCACTTAGGGTATAGACTCTCTGATCTCAAAGCTTTCCCCATAATTGATTCAAACGTCTAATCGATATGGTTTATAAGCCTTTCCCCCAAGTACTGATCTAAGCCTGTTATGAACTTCTCATTCCTCTTCTCGGGGGTGTCAATAAGAGACAATCCACACTTCAATAAAGTATCAAACTCAGTAATATACTCCGAGACAGCCTACCATTCTGCTTAAGCTCCAGAAATTTCCGAAACAAATTTGGCTTCTTGGCAGCTGGAATGAACTTATCGCTAAAGCGGGCCTTGAACTGATCCCAAGTCACTTGATCCTCAGGTGTAGCTGCCTTAATGGCATTCCACCAATTCATTGTCCATCCTTGCAACTGACGGGATGCTAGCTTTCTCTTCATCGCATCCTCAATACCCAAATCTTTGAAGATGCGCTCACAGCTATTAAGCCAATCCTGAACTTCTGTAGCAGATTTCGTTCCGTGGAACGGCTTCCCACCAAGGCTAGTGTAATCCTTGCAAAGCTTGGCAAAATCGGCTCTAGGCGCCTGCACTGCTGCGCCACCACCATTCGCAGCATTGGGAACTGCTCCTTGCACATTTCTAAGCATCTCTCTCATGAAGTCAGTGAACATCGTCCTCATATCAGGAGCATTCCCATTATTATATCCTCTACCAGTACCCCCTGTATATTGGCTCATCGTTCAATCTGTAAGAAAAAACGATTAACCATCTCTTCAGTGGTGCCAATGCAATGAGACTTCATCCTTAAATATACTAATAGTATATATATATATAGCTTTTGAAAGCCAAAATATCACAAATACGCGCTCTCATATACGTACTATCTCTCTTTGGTGTCTTCCCTAGGTTAACTACGCAACCTAGAGCTCTGATACCAAATGTGACGGCCCGCCCCGCACCATCCGATATTTCAATGAAAGTGCGTTATGCCAACGTCCAACCAGCATGGGACGGTCGCCAAAGAAAGGAAAGAAGGGAGTTTGAACAAGCAAGGAACCCGTAGAATGTCTCATAGTGCATGGAATAATATAATAATAACATACTTGACATAAAATAGGCGAGACAGTGCATAAGCTGAAAACTAAACCATCATAGCAGCTGAAAATCAAAATACAACTTATGTTCAACATCATCAATATTACAACTTTTAAAAACTGTCTCTAAACAAAATGAGAAAGGTACACTACTAATGCCCAAAGTAGTGACCAGCTGCGACACAGGGAGAATACCTATATATATATATCACACGTGGTAGCCTACTGCTCGTCTCCGGTACAGCTACTCGTGCATACCACCGAACTTGTCTCTAGTCTGCCCGTTTAAGAGCACCCAGAGTAATAAGAAGAGACATAAAACTCTGGGTCAGACAAAAGTCCAGTATGTGCGATAAGCAACAAAACAGAACAATAATAGGTATATTAACCATACCTGAACCTAGACCTATAACCAAAGAGTTAGCATAATAGGATGTACAATACTCTAAGGTTACACTAACATATGGTAAAGATACAGGGGTGGGGGTGTGCATGTCATAATGATGTAAAAAAATCAAGCATAGCAACCATCCTCACATCTTTCACTCAGTGCGTAAAGCATACAATATCCACCACTTTGATCACCCATATCCTTACTATGATCACTCTGCCCCATGGAGTAATGGCGACTCCATTGCACTGATCCACAGCACTAGTCCTTGCTATGTCCACTCTGCCCCAAGAAGTCATGATGACTCCACTGCACTGGCTCATAGCCTTGCTACGATCACTCTGCCCCATCAAGTCATGATGACTTCACTGCACCGATCCATATCCAATATCCGTCTCTCAGTGGTGGTTCAAAGCTATGGATGTCGATAACCCCTTTGTACATGTCCCGTAGCAAAGTCCAATTCATGGAGTTAACTCGTTGGTTCCCATCTGGATCCTGAGTTCTACTTCCTGTTTGGACTTCCTTTGCATCTCGGGTTTTAGTCGAATTGGAGTTGGTCTTCAAAAGAGCAGTTGAGTAGAAATGGTGGAAGTCCAGAACCGGTTCGGATCGGCTATCCGGTTTGGTTCGGTGGTGCTTAAGTCCTGGTTTGAAGTACTTTGCATTAGTTTGGTTCAAGCGTATGGTTTGGTGCTTCAGCTTCAATTCGAATGTGTCATGCGTAAACTCCCTGTTCGATTCGGCTACCTTGGTTCGGTTCGGCTATGCCGGACCGATCCCATCTCTACTCTTCTTTGCCTTCTGTTTTACTCTCCTCCGTTCTAGCTAGTTTACTCCAATCCAATCCAGGCCCTCCATATCGCCTTTGCATCTTTTTGTGCACAGTTTGATTCGAATTACCTTGCCCGTGCCTCTGATCCGACCCGATCCCCCTAACCCGATCCGATCCGAAACCCTGCACATTTCCTACAACTTTTTCAGTGACTGTTTTACGCCATACGACGGCGTTATCTACTATTCTAACCATTCTAATCAATCACAAAGCATACCATGCAGCAACATATAGAATTAACCACAAACATGAAAACAACAATTTGATATGTTAAAATGGTTCGAACATACCCAAAACCCTATTTTCCCCTTAGTCATGTTTAACAATAACTAACGTTAGGATTAGCAAAACTTAACTAAATCAACCCAAATTTTTAATAGAGCCCTAAAACAATATTTCAAAATTTATAAATATTTTTCCAGAGTTTAATCATGTTTAAATTCGTTAATTAACACTAATTACCCTTAATTAACCATAATTAGTGTAAAACAATGCAAATCACTCACCTTAGCCACAAATTAACTTTAGATCCGAAACTATCTCTGATTTGAGTTGAATCTCTATGTAACACAGCAGCTCCAACTTTGATTTGGTGCTATTTCTCCTTGATTTGACGTAGATTAGACTAAAACTTGATTAGAGAGCGATTTGGGATGAAATTAAATGGTGGAGGCCACAGTTAGGATTTCCAAGAGGTAAATGACGGCTAGAAAACTGAAATATAATGAAAATCTAACTCATTTCAGCCTCCCCATAATCCTACTCCCGAGATGGGTTATGGGCCCATTCACTAATCACCTCATTTGGCCCGGTTAAGCAGTTTTTCACCTTTAAAACCTTATTTCAGCCAAATCTCCCAAACGATAAGCCCGTTTTTCACATATGACCACTCTACAGAAAGTTAAACCATCACTTGAATCTAATGGAAGTGGTTTTAGGTCAAAATTCCTTACCAATTAAAAGTTATGGCCAAAACAAGATCAGTAGGGGCAAAACGGTCAATCAATAATCGGCAAAAATCATGAACATGGGAAATGACCTCAGTAGTCGTCCCCCATTGTCACACAACCATATAACTCCTTATGAGAAAGAAAGAAATATTCTACGATCCTCTAATGCGTAGAATGTGGGTCGTTACATATGTCCAATGCAGGAGAGAGGCCCTCGCATATCCGTACAATCAACAAGTACGTCCAGACGGCTATCACTGTAGCCCCTTCAAGGTAGCTACTCCAATCATGAGCATCAGTAGCAACCAATCCATTCGATGTGAAGATCGTCGGTCTTGCATCGTCTTTAATCTCTTCGACTTTTCGTCGTATCAGTTATTCAGAATCGGTTAAACCCGGCCTTTCTGAATAACTCGCGTATCTTATAATCAAGTGCTATAACAACACATCATACGCCTCATTCCAATCCAAAATATTCTTTTTATTCAAATATTGTAACACCCCACCTCCATTGAGGTTACTCTCAAAGGGAATGCCTTAACTTCGGTGGAGCGTTTTAAGGTACAAGATACTAATAAATTACAAGACAGAAAATTTATGGAGTGGAAAAATATCAATATTATTTCATAAATACTTGTTCAACACAAAATTTCAACAACTATTTCAACCTTCCAAATTATTACAACTTTTCATCTGTCTTGAAAACATAAAGAAGCAATACTGAAAATAAAATGACATAAATCCCCAATAAGTGCTTGACCATAGCCAAGGCTCAAAAAGGAAAGTCCAAGCCTTACATCTACGGTCTTCAAGCTTTGGCTAACCTGGACTCAGCAGAAGTGTTTCCTCCCTACGGACCTGGAGGGGGAAGGGAGAGGGAGGGGGAGGGGGGACGGATGAAAAGAAGCGAAAGGAAAATGGGTCATACATAAGTCCGGTAAGCCCAGTTTTTAATAGCATGTAAACAAGTAAAAGACTATGACATGAATAAACTGAACTTAGAATGATACCACAAGGATAGGATAGTCCTAAAACAAGGTAAAGTAAGATTTAACTAGATTTGCCTATCGCAACCACTTTTACTTCTCTACACCCACTAAGAGTTGTTTAACAAACAATGTATGTTCATGGTAAAGTGTAACAACCCGAATTTTAACAACATGTTAAAACCATAAATCAAGGCAGAATTAAATTTTAAATAAGAATCAAGGGAAACGGGTTATGCCATTGCGTTTGTCTCGAAATTCTGCTTGGAAACGAGTCCGATTTTCGAAAAACGAATTCCGTTTGAGGGAGTTATGACCCTCTGAAGTCTCAAGGGTTTTCAGAACAGAAAAACAGCTCGAATTTGAATTCGAAATTCGAATTCAAACCCTAGCGCAGACTGGGTGGGAATTTTCCCACCCAGGACTAGGTCGACCTAGGGGTCGACACTATGGTCTGCCTCCCAGGGACTAGGTCGTCCCTATGGTCGACCTGGGGGTCGACCTGGTGCTGAAACCTTGTTTTGAGCCTGGGTTCATTTTGATGTTTTTGGTCTCGTTTTCAGTCTGTATTCGTTCGCCTAATTCAATATAAACAGCCCCCTAGCCCCATTCTCTTTATACCATTCTTCTCTAACCTTATGCTGCACAAATTCTTGATGGACATGGATTCTTCTTCTTCTTCTTCAAAATTAAATTTAAAATAAATTAAAATAAAGCACGAAGACTATTTCTTGAAGACTACGGCTAGGAATTGCATATTGGGGATTTTATTCTACAATCAAATCGAGAGTCAACGATTCAACAATTTGACGACTAATTTCTAGATTCAACTTCTCCATCTCAATTTCTTAGTCCACGAACTGTAATTTCTAGTTACTTTGAGATTTAAACTTGTTAATTGCAATTTGGACATGAGATAAAGTGAAATTGGACTTAAGTATGATAATCGATTCACATCTATTCCTGTTTCCATCTTGGATCTTGACATTTGGGAATATTGCTATGGAATCAATTTGGACCTATTCACGTTGTAAATCAAACTCTTTCATGTCCATAACATTATCATGCCTATGATGATGAATCAGTCTATTATTTACAAGTCTGGGACTATCACCTTATGCTATGACTATCACCTTATTATGTTAGATATGAAATCCTATTATTTTCTATATGCCTGTGATGTTGTAACCAATTATCTCAAGTTATATCATGTTGGACTTGTTGTCCCTTTTATCACTTTATGCTTGTCCTTTTTGCCTATCATAGTTTTGATGTTATTCCCCTTAGTTCTGGATTTGGATTTACTTGTAATTTAGATCGATTCACGTTTACATGCGACTGGAATACGATTTGGGTAGATTAGGCAAAACATGAATTGGTTATGAACCTGAATCATGAACTTGATAATAGGAATAAGTCAAAACTTGACATGAAACTTGACATGAAAATTGACACGAACTTGACATGAAACTTGAACATGGACATGACACTAGAATGAACTTGAAAATGGCCAACTCGAGGTTGGGTTGAGTTTGCAATGTAATTCTGCCCGGAACTGCCTAGCAAATCCAGTTACTGCAAACAATAGGATCCAATGTGGGTAGTTGGTCATATCGCGCTTGAAACCCGAGGTCAGACTGAGTTGTGGTGTAAATCTTCTCGGAACCGCCCGGCATATCCAATGACCACAACAACAGGTATGATGTGAGAGGTTGGGGTGCATTAATGAATTAATGCCACATGATAGGGTTAAGTCATGAACATGGAAGACGACACTTAACCAACTTGACACATGATTAGTGGGGTTAAGTCTTGAAATTGAAAGACAACACTTAACCAACTTGACATGCTAGACTGATAAGGGTTAAGTCACGAATTTAAATGACAGCACTTAACCTGTTGGATGAAAACCCTGGTTACGGGGTCCATTTCAGCAGTAACCCACTTAGATGTATCATGGTACCCTGGAACAAGGCAGCGTGGGGCATGATTACTGGGCTGATTGTAAGCGACCAGAATGACGGTTGAGTTGGTGCGCCAGTGTAGGTTTAGGCGGACTATGGTCGTGCACGTAGTCTGGAGTTGAAAAAGCAAGCATTGGGCATCAGTAGGATTACATTGTGTGTACTTCATTTGTGTCGGTGGTTGGCACCCTAGGGCTCGATAAACCCTATGGTGGACCTAACATAGGTGACTACATTCGTGATAGGGCCGTATGACACAGATACACGACAAGCTAGAAATTGTAGGGAGCCGATCGATTAATCGATCGTTCCGTAGGACCCCAAAATGGGTCATTTCATGATATTGGGGCAAGGGATCGTTTCACGGTTAATATATGACATGGGTTTGGGATACTAGTACAGTTGGTTCAGCGAATATTTAACATGCGATGCTATACTTGATTTGTACTTGAATTATCATGCTATCTTAGTTTATCGTGCCCATCTTGACAACATCCTTATGTTTACTTTCAGTTTATACATGTCATGTTACATTTACATGTTTTTATGCTGAAAGTCACTACGACTTACTAGTCTTTATGACTGACCCGTTTTCCTTCGCCTCTTTTTCTTTCATCCCCCCCCCCCAGTTTCTCAAGGAGGAAACTCTAGCACTTAGCTTGGATTTCTCTTTCTTTCGGCTCAGCTCGTGTACGGTTTGATCTTGAGCTATGCCATGGCTGCATTTCTGCTACCTTTGGGGAATTAAGCTACTTTTGTTGTTTTAAGTTTTATGCTTCTTTATTTATTCAAGACAGAACTTGTTGTAATGGAAAATGATAGTTGGTACTTTGGATGTAAAAGGTTTTGACTCTTTTTGAAATAATGAAATTTAGCTTTTGATTCTTCCGCTGTTTTATTTATGTTATGTCTTGTAATATTTCTGTGTTTGTTTACCTCGATAACAGCCCTCCAAAACTAGTGCATTCCCTTTGTGAGTGACCCTAGCGGAGGTGGGGTGTTACACTTGGTATCAGAGTAGAAGGTTACCAGACTGGGCAAAAGTTTTTAAAACCGTCTAAAACTATTTTCAAAACCGTTTACAAAGAAGCATTTTTCAGAAAAGCCTTTTTTATTTAAAGGTTATTCCCCAAAAGCCATTAGCATTATCCTTTGTTTCCTCGTTTGAATCTTTTCTTTTCATTTCAGCATGTTTGTGAATCTTAACCTTCCAGAGGGTGAGCCAATATCTTGCTGGTTTAGGAGGTACTTAGAGGCTAGGGCCAACGATGCAGGCCCAGCAGATATTCCTCCTCCAGCTACAGCGGTTCCTCCTCCTCCCCCTCCTCCTTGTGCAAATGATTTCTCAAAGATCTGGTGAGATTTTAGGGCCATGGGTGGAAAGGATTTCAAGGGAACTGAATCATTTTTAGAAGTGAGGAACTGGCCCAAAGAAACTGAGGATCTATTCATTATCTTCGAGGTGGACGATAGGCAGTAGGTATAGTTGGCAGTATGGTTGCTCAAAGACGAAGCTTCCTATTGGTGGGAAGTAACTAGCGCTGAAAGACCTATTGACACATGGATGGATTTCAGGATAAGGTTTGGGATGAAATTCCTCTGACAAGCTGAACAAAGTCTATAGTTGGAAAAGTTCTTATCTCTTAAGCAAGGAAGTATGACGGTCAAGGAGTACGTCAATCAATTCAATCACCTGGCTCGATTTGGACTGGACTTAGTGAATACTCCTCAAAAGAAGGCTCTCCGTTTTGTCAAGGGATTGAATGAGCCACTTCATAGCTTGGATATGACCCACATACCTATGGGGCCTACTTACGAAAGGTTAGTAGACATGGCACTCTTAAATGAGGAAGACAAGGGCAAGAATGAGGCAAAAGCAGAAGCGCGTCCAGATAAGAAAGGGGAAGGGTCACAAAACAAGAAGGCTGATCCAATGAAAGGCGGGAAGAAAAACAAACCGCATGAAAAGAAAAAGTGTAATTTCTGTGGCATTCCTGGACATCTGGTCTAAGACTGCAGGAAGAAGAAAAGGAAGATGGGTGGCTGTTTCCACTGTGGTGAGACAGGACACATGGCTAATCCCTGCCCAAGGAAGCAAGCGCAGGGAGCTGGACCTTCTTTTGGAGGACAAGTCCATGCTCTCACGACACCTCCGCAAGAACGAGGTAGAAATATTTCTATCGAACGATTAGTCTATCTTTTTGATTATCCTGTTCGAACCTTGTTTTATTCTAGCAAATCGCATACTTTTATTTCTTCTGATATTGTTGAAACTCTGCACCTAAGTACTAGTCTAGTTGAGGACCCCGTTATTGTTTCAAATCCAATTGGTGGCTCCGCTCATTTATTTATGATTTGTGTGGATTTGAGGATTTCTATCTTCAACGTAGAATTCACGTGTAATGCTTATGTTCTCGGATTTACGGGATATCGGTTTGATTCTAGGCATTGATTGTCTGTCCAATAATGGAGCCATTCTCGATTGTGAACGAAGGGTAGTTAGACTCGTGACTCGCCTTGGTAATACCCTTGAAATTTCTTGTAACCCTATAGGTCCTGTCATGTTATGTTATCTAGAATCTCTTGACTCGTCTATCGATGATTTGCAATCAGTAAGCGTAGTCCGAGAATATCCCGATGTCTTTGATGAGGTTAAGGGGTTACCCCCTAAACGTGAGATAGAATTCCGTATATATCTTGTTGATAACTCTAAGCCAGTTGCGTTGCACGTTAGACACATGGCCCATGAGAGAGAAAAGAGCTTAGTAAGCAAGTTAAGGAGTTGCTTGAGAAAAATTTCATTAGGCGAAGCATTTCTGAATGGGGTTCTCCTGTGGTATTCGCTACTAAGGCGGATGGTTTGCTTCGTCTATGCGTAGATTATCATGAGTCAAACAAGCTGACTAAGAAGAATAGGCACCCACTACCGAGAATCGATGACTTGTTCGACCAGCTAGTAGGAGCGTCTGTTTTCTCTCAACTCGATCAAGCTACAGGATTCCATCAACTTAGAGTGGCTGAGGATAGCATTGACAAGACTGCGTTTAGGACTTTGGATGGTTTCTTCGAATGGCTCATCATGCCATTTGGTTTGATGAATGCACCCGTGTACTTTGTAGACTTAATGAGTAGGGTGTGTAGGGAGTTCTTTAACAAGTTTGTGGTGGTCTTCGTGGACGATATTTCGTTCTTCTCTAAGGATGAGGAAGAACGTGCTAGACATCTCAAGGAATTCATGGATACGCTTAGAGCACACGAGTCAAAGGATAAGTTCTCCAAGTGACATTTTTGGAGAAAAGAAGTTCGGTTTCTTGGACGTGTAGTTTCTAAGCAAGGTATCACAGTGGACCCCGCAAAGGTAGCTGCGGTGCAAGACTGGAAAGTTCCTAAGAACGCAACAGAAGTGAGAAGCTTTCTCAGTTTGGAGGGCTACTATAGGAAGTTCATTAAGGACTTCGCTAAGATTTCATCCCCTCTTACTAGGTTAACGAAGAAGAAACTAGCTTTTGCATGGGACATAGAGTGTGACGTTGCTTTTCAAAGGCTTAAGAGAGCCCTTACCATAGCTCCAGTTTTGGCATTACCCGACAGAGGTAAGATGTTTACGGTGTACACTGATGCGTGCGGCATGGGATTAGGCGCTGTTCTAATGCAAGAAGGGAAAGTGATATGCTATGGGGGTAGACAACTTAAAGTTCAAGCGAAAAACTATCCCACACATGACTTGGAGTTGGCCGCGATTGTTTTTGCGCTTAAGTCTTAGCGCCACTATCTTCTAGGTGAGAAGTTCGAGTTGTATACCGACCACAAATCGCTTAAGTACCTCTTTTCGCAAAAAGATTTGAATCTAAGGCAACAAAGGTGGATGGAATTCTGGGCATCGTATGACTTCGATATAGCTTATACCCCTGGCAAGGGTAATGTGGTGGCGGATGCGCTAAGTAGGAAAAGGTTGACTTTGAGTCCTTTGTTTGTTGAAAGGAAAAGTCTAGAGTTTATAGCAATCTTTGATTTCACACCTATTGTTGAGTCATTGGCTAGCACGTTAGCATCTCTTGAGTTAAGGCCGACGCTTCTAGACCAAGTAGGGACTTCATAGAAGGAAGATCCACAGATAGTCGAGATCATGGAAAAGTTGATTAGAGGTGAGATGTCAAGTCACCTCCGTAGGTATGCCATAAATGATAAGGGATGGCTAAGGCGTGATGGTAGACTATGTGTCCCACAAGTGGGAGACTTAATAAAGAGAGTTCTCAAAGAGGCACATCACTCGAAGATGACTATACATCCCAGAGGGGATAAAATATACAAGGATATGAAGCGCATTTTCTTTTGGAACGGGATGAAAAAGGATGTGGCGGAATTCGTTTCTAAGTGCATGGTGTGCCAACAAGTAAAGGCCGAGTCGAAAAAGCCCAGTGGGCTATTGCATCCTTTGGAGGTTCCGTTGTGGAAATGGGAAAGTGTCTCGATGGATTTCGTGGATGGTTTGCCTAGGTCAAGGAAGGGCAATACTAGCATATGGGTTAAGTATATAGACTCACGAAGAGCGCTCAGTTCGTTCCTATAAAGAGCAAGAGGACCGCATCATGGCTAGCGTCTATATACCTTCGAGAAATAGTACGGTTGCATGGAGTTCCTTCTAGTATAGTTAGTGATCATGACCCGATTTTCACTAGCGAATTTTGGAATAGTTTACAAGAAGCAATGGATACACGACTAAGTTTAAGCACGACCTATCACCCACAGACGGATGGACAAACCGAAAGGGTAAATAGGGTACTAGAGGATCTTTTGAGACTATGCATTCTTGACTTTGGTGGTACTTGGAAAGATCACCTACCGCTCGTTGAGTTCGCGTATAATAATAGTTACCAAGCTAGCCTAGGAATGGCACCATTCGAAGCTTTATGCGAAAGACTGTGCAAGTCACCAACTTGTTGGTGGGAGTCGACAGACAAGCTCATACTTGGACCCGACATGATAAGGGACACTTTAGAGAAGGTTGAGTTGATACGAAGACGAATGAAAACGGCCCAAGATAGATAGAAATCCTACGCAGACAAGAGAAGGACAGACCTAAAGTTCGAAGTCGGAGATATGGTCTCTATAAAAGTTTCTCCTTTAAGCAATCTGGTTTGCTTTGGAGCGGTTGGAAAGTTAGCATTGAGGTTCATAGGACCGTTCCCTATCATCGAGAGGATTAGACAGATTGCCTATAAGGTAGAGTTACCCGAGAGGCTTGCCGGAGTACACAATGTATTTCACGTTTCGCATCTTCGAAAGTGCTTATATGAGTCTACTGAAGTGGTTGAGGCAAGCATCCTTGAAGGCGAAGATGTGTAAAAGGAAGCAACATTGTGACGAGTTCCGATTCGTATCTTAGGAACGGAGATCAAGAAGCTAAGGAATCGAGAAGTCAAGCTAGTTAAAGTACAGTGGAGTGAAGCCCAAGAAGATGCAACTTGGGAAACCGAAGAAAAGATACGCGCGCTATACCCATTTCTTTTTTAGGGTACATTCTTGATCTCTTTTTCCTATAAGTTTACATACCTTCGTATCATGTACATGCTTTTGCTATCCATGTTTGTCTTGTTTCGATCCTATCTTGAGAACCTTAGGTAGAACCCTTTTGGATGTAAACATGTGATTGAAACATGTTATGGTTGATGATTGCAAGTGGTTGCAAGTGGTTTCTAGTGGTTGCTCGTTGTTGCATAACATACATTAGGCACTAGATCGGCTCAGTCACTTATTTCATATTGCATATGCATGGGTGCTTAAACTTATATATGGATGGAAATTTGATATGTTATCATATGGATGTTGCATATGGATGAATTGTTGTGCACTCATATAGATATTACATTAGGAAATTGCATACATGTTGCACTCATTACACTAACAGATTTTGCATTAAGGAGGTCTACTGAATCAGTAACCGCCTGATCTTTTGCATTAGATAAGTACATATACACACACTCTTGCATAAGTTCATACAGCAGTAGAAATCTTTTAAGGACAATGGTTGCTTGTGGATGATGGTTGAGTAGATGGATAATTGGATGATAGGATGCATTCTTCTTAACTTGAAGATTTCTGTAACAACCCGTATTTTGATAACGTGTTATAACTATAAATCAAGGCAAAATTAATTTTTAAATTGAGAATCAAGGGAAATGGGTTATGCCATTGCGTTCGTCTCAAAATTCTGCTTGGAAACGATTCCAAGCTTTTGAAAATCGGAGTCCGTATGACCAAGTTATGATCCTTCGAAGTTGTTAGAAAATTTCAAGTTCAAAACAGCTTAGAATTTGAATACAAAATTCGAATTCAAACCACAGAACAAACTAGGGGGGAATTTCCAGTCCAGGACCAGGTCGACATGGGGGTCGACCTTCCCAGGACCAGGTCAACCAATAGTGTCGACCTGGGTGTCGACTTGGGGGTCAACCTGGTGGCCGAGCCCACTTTTGAAGCTGGATTCACTTTGATGTTTCTAGCCTCGTTTCTGTCTACATTCGTTGACCTGACCATATATAAACAGCCCCTAACACTAGTCTCTCTACACAAAATTCTCTCTGACCTTATGCTGCTCTAATTCTGGTTGAAAAGTTAGAAAAAGGGACTACTTCTTCTACGTCGAAACTACGTTAAGAGAATTGCTGATTTAGGGATTTCTGTTAGGACTCAACTAAGCATATAAAGATTCAACATCGACTTTCTTTTTCTAATTCTCGAACCACGATCTGTAAGCCCCAGTTGCTTTTAGATTTAAACTGTAAACGTAATATGAATATGTTGTAAATTGAAATTGGACATGTGTATGATGACTGTTTTACATCCATTCTTGTTCATCTTGGATCTTGACTTTTGGGTATATTACTATGACATTGATTTGGGGCCTATTCATGTTGTAAATCAAAAAGAAAACCCCCTCATATTATCATGCCTGCAATGCTGAATCTGCTATTAGTCACAAGTTTATGACTATCACCTTATGTCAACCGTTACCATGACTATTACCTTATGTCAACTATTATCTTGACTAGTACTTTATTTTGCCAGAATTTGAATCTTTATGTTTGGGGCCGATATTCCATATGCCAGTAATGTTATAATCATTTATCTCAAGTTATACCATGCTATGCCAGTAATCACTTTTGCCAACTTATACCTATCCCTTTTTATGTTATTCCCTAATTAGATTTATTGGTATCTATTTGAGTTTACGTGCGATGGAAATACAGTTTGGGTAGATCAGGTAAAACATGAATTGGCTTTGAACTTGAACATGAACGTTGTTATAACTTGAACCTGGATATGGACATGAACTTGACACGATTTGACATGAAACATGACCTAAAAACTTGACATGAATTTAGACTCAAAACTTGAATGTGGACATGACACTTATAATGAATTTGAAAATGGCCAACTCGAGATTGGCTTGAGTTTGCAGTGTAAATCTGCCCGGAACCGCCCGACAAATCCAGTGACTGCAAACAATAGGATCCAATGTGGGTAGTTGGTCATATCACACATAAAACCCAAGGTTAGACTATGTTGTGGTGTAAATCTTCCCGGAACCGCCCGGCCAATCCAGTGACCACAACAATTAATCTAATGTGAGAGGTAAGGGTGCATTAATGAATAAGTGCCACATGATAAGGTTAAGTCATGAACCACTTGAATATATTTAACCAATTTGACACGATGATTTGATAGGGTTAAGTCGTGAACCGCTTGAACACACTTAACCAACTTGATACATGATTTGGATAGGGTTAAGTCACGTATTTTAATGACAACACTTAACCCATTAGAAACCCTAGTTACGCGGTCCTTTTCAGCAGTAACCCACTTAGATGTATCACGATACCTTGGGACTAGGCAGGGTGGGGCACGATTACTGGGCTGATTGTAAGCGACCAGAACGACAGCTGAGTAGTGGCACCATTGCAGGTTCAGGTGGACTATGGTCGTGCATGTAGTCCGGAGTTGAAAAAGTAGGCACTGGGCACCAGTAGGTTTACACTGTGCGTGCTTGATTCGTGTCGGTGGTTGGCACCATAGGGCTTGATACACCCTATGGTGGACCTAGCATAGGTGACTACATTTCAGGATAGGGCCGTATGACACAGACACATAATGAGCTAGAACTTGTAGGGAGCCGATCGACTAATAGATCGTACCGTACGACCCCGTAATGGGTCACTTCATGATATTGGGCCAAGGAATCATCTCATGGTTAATACTTGACATGGGTTAAGATACTAGTACAGGGAGTGCAGCGAATCTTGAATATGCGATGCTAGACTTGACTTATCTTGTTATCATAATTATCATACCAGTCCTGTTATCATCCTTATGTTTAATTCCAGTTTTCACATGTCATGTTACCTTTACTAGTTTTTATACTGAAAGTCACTAGGGCTTACCAGTCTTATGACTGACCCTTTTTCTTTCATTCCCCCCTAGGTTCTCAGGGAGGAAACACTAGCTCTTAACTTGGATTTAGCTTGCTTTCTGTCAGCTCATGTATCGTTTGGTCTTGAGCTATGTTATGGCTGCACTTCTGCTATTTATGGGGAAAATTTTACTTTTGTTATCTTAAGTTTATGCTCCTTTATTTGGAACTTGATGTAATGGAATAATTTGTACCTTGGATATATGGGGTTTTGACCCTTTTCTTGAAAGTAATAAAAATTTGGTTTTTAATTTCTACCGCAGCTTTATTTATGTTCTGCCTTGTGATATCTCTGTGTATGTTTACCTAGATAATACTCTACCAAAGCTAGTGCATTCCCTTTGTGAGTGACCCTAGCGGAGGTGGGGTGTTACACTTGGTATCAGAGTAGAAGGTTACCAGACGGGACAAAAGTTTTAAAAACTTTCTAAAACTATTTTCCAAAACCGTATATAAAGAAGCATTTTTTTCAATAAAAGTTTTATGTTTAAAAAGGCTAGTCCCCAAAAGCCATTAGCACTTTCCTTTGTTTCCTCGTTTGAATCTTTTTCTTTTCGTTTTTCAGCATGTCTGATCTTAACATTCCTGAGGGAGTACCCGTACCTGGATGGTTCTGAAGGTACTTAGAAGCTAAGGCTAATGGCGCGGGCCCGGCAGACATCCCTCCTCCTCCTCTCCCAGTGGTCGCGGTTCCTCCTCCTCCTGGTACCGCCTTTGCCAAAATATGCAAAGACTTTAAAGCAATGAGCGACAAGAACTTCGTTGTAACTAAAATCCTTGTTGAGGCACGAAACTGGCTAAAGGAGACGGAGACTTGTTTATTATCTTTGACGTGGAGGACCATAAGAAAGTTCAGTTGGCAGCATGGTTGTTGATAGAGGAAGCTGCATTTTGGTGGGAAATCACCAACGCTACCAGGCCAGTTGAGACTTGGGCAGACTTTAGAGAGTGGTTTGGGCTTAAATTCTTATCATCAACAGAAGAGAACCTTAATATGGAGAGGTTCCTTGCACTCAAGCAAGGGGACATGTCTGTTAGGGAGTACGTGAATAAGTTTAATCAGCTTGCTCGGTTCGGTTTGGATTTGGTCAGCACAGCCCAGAAAAGGCTGTACGGTTTGCTCGAGGATTGAACGAGCCACTACACAGTTTGGCCATAACTCGGATACCCATGGGGGCGACCTTTGAAATCTTGGTGGATATGGATCTACTTCATGAGGAAGACAACAATAGCAAGAAGGAGGTTAAGCCTAATGTGACTCAGAATAACAAAGTTGACTTCAAGAAGGGAGGCAACAAGAAAAACAATAATAACAAGGCACGTGAGATAAGGAAGTGTAACTTTTGTGGTATTACGGGACATCTAGCTAAAGGCTGTAGAAAGAAGAAGAGAAAGTTGGGTGAATGCTTTCATTGTGGAGATACTGGACACATCAGCAAGGATTGCCCAAAGAAGCAAGGATAGGGGCAAGGGCAGACCCAGCGAGCAGGACCTTTTGGAGGGCAGTTGCACGCTCTCAACGCCATTCCAGCTCTTGACCGAGGTAGTAATATTTCCGTAGAAAGCCTTATTTACATTTCTAACTTTACTGTTCGAACCTTATTTGACTCTGGCGCATCGCATACTTTTATTTCTTATGATATTGTTGAAAATCTGCACCAAAGTACTAGTCTGGTTGAGGATCCCGTTATAGTTTCAAACCCAATCGGGGGATCCGCCCATTTATCTATGATGTGTGTGGATTTGAGGATCTCTATCTTAAGCGTAGAATTCACGTGTAATGCTTATGTTCTCGGATTTATGGGATACGGTTTAATCCTAGGTATGGATTGGCTGTCCGATTATGGAGCCATTCTTGATTGTGAACGAAGGGCAGTGAGGCTCATGACTTGCATTGGTAATACCCTTGAAATTTTTTGTAACCCTAAGGGTTCAGTGATGTTATGTTGTCTTGAATCTCTTGACTCGTCCGTAGATAATGTGCAATCTGTAAGAGTGGTTCGAGAATATCCAGATGTCTTTGATGAGGTGAGGAGGTTACCTCCTAAATGCAAGATAGACTCCCGAATTTATCTTGTTGATAATGCCAAGCCAGTTTCATTGCCCGTTAGGCACATGGCCCCGCGAGAAAGAAGAAAGCTCAGTAAACAAGTTAAGGAGTTGCTTGAGAAAAATTTCATAAGACGAAGCATTTCTGAATGGGGTGCTGCAGTGGTAGTCGCGACTAAGGCGGATGGTGCGCTTCGTCTATGCGTAGATTATCGTGAGTTAAACAAGCTAATTAAGAAAAATAGGCACCAAAAACACGATTCACAGTCATCGTTAATGGCGGCTTCGAAAGTAGCTTTTTCTTCTTTCGCTTCACAAGCCTTCGATTCCTCTTTTCCTCCTCTTCCATCTCGCTCTTCTCCACTAGTTCCCTTGGATCCTCCACCTCTCTTTGTTAATTCCACTTCTGCAATCCGCTTGGATGTAAATTCTGGATCGCATCCGGTCCATGAGAGTCATGATAATTCCAGATCCAATCCTCAACATGATTCTTCTAAGCTATTTCCTCCAGCTTTGAACTTTAATACTTCTAATTCGTTTTATCTAGCTTTTACAAAGTGTGATTACGCCTCTTTTTTCAGATCCCTCACTAGAAACGCTGGATCTTTCAAGCCTCTCCACTTCGATACCTCTAGGGATGGAAAGCGTAAGCCAATTCCTGATCTGGTTAAGCAAGCAGGTATGGATTATTGGAGCGATTATTTGATTGGTTTTTTCTTAGATAGAGTCTTGAACTACCTTCCTATGGTGAATTACTTAAATCGGTATTGGAAACTGCAAGGTAAAATAGATATTAAATTTGATGGCAAGCATTTTTATTTTAAATTTTCAAATGAATTGAATAAAGAGAAAATTCTTCGAGCTGATCCTATTTTCATTAGAGGCAGGATGTTTATTGTTACTAGGTGGTATCCTATGATTGGGAATGCACAATCTCAGATCAAGAAAATACCAATATGGGTTCATTTATATCGTATTCCTATCATTCTATGGACACTAATTGGTATCAATTGGTTAGTGTGTCATATAGGTAGGTTAATTTGCTTTGATAATAGCACTAATAGAATGAATCGATTTAGGTATGCTAAAGCTTTGGTAGAAATATCTGCTTATTTTGATTTGCCTGAGTCTATAGATACTTCTGAACTAGGTGATAATTATCCTCCTGTTTACTACAATATGACTGGAAACCATCCATTTGTACTATGTGTACAATTTTTGGGCACAATTCTTTTGACTGTTAATTCTGTAAAAAGGATAATTCTACTAATAATGAGTTCAATAAAGAGGATTATACTAGTAACGCATATGTACATACTGAGTTAAAAAGGAATGTTCATGTAAATAACAATAGGAATAAGTGGAATAGTGTAAATACTAAGAGGAAGCAATTTTGGAGGATGAAGGATAATAGTTTAAATCAGGTGAATGATGGTAATAATGCTGAAGTGGAAAATGTACGTGTTAATCCTTTTGCCTCATTAGCTTCCGATGGTTTAAGAAATAATGAAAAGACTCAGCAGGAAGTTAATATTGAGGTACAGAATAAAATAAAGCAAAATAAAACTGATGCAAATACTGTTTCAAAAGATGTTAATGTTAGTGCTCAGGAAGATGTTTCTTTTTTTGGGAATCTTTTTGATGAAGAAAATGTTCAATCAGTTTTATTAAATAAGGATTCTAGGTTCACTATTCCTGTTCCTTTTTCTTCTTCTGGTTATACATGTTTTAATAATGCATCTCAAGCTACTGCCAATGTCATTAATGAATCATCAAGTGCTGGTTCTTGTAATACCATGTCATGCTCATCAACCTTTAGTACTTCTGCTCTTGCTAAAGTTGTCTCCAGAGTTAATAATGTATCTGTGGGTTCAATTGTTGGAGGAAATTTGGCGCAAAGTGTTGATAAGGGGAAACAGGTTGAGTCTAAGTCATCCCCCTCAATTTCTTCTCTTTCACAATTGATAGGAAAATTTTGGCAAGATGATGATGGGGTAATTGATGATAGAAAAGCTCTAGAGAGTAATGTTGCAGTCAATGCTCCGGGTAATTCGCCATATTCACATCTAACCCTTCCCCATCATATTGTTTTGCCGCCACCGTCTAACACACCATCTAGCTCTGCACCACCTCTATCAGCTCCTTCTAAGGCAGCTTCTAAGAATGCGAAGAGACGAGCACGAAAGAAGAAGACTGCTGAGTGTATCGATGATGATTTGGATGATGGTATTGATTACTCGCTTGAGGAGTTCCAACCAAATTCTATGAAATTTCCACCAAGACACACTAGAAGAAATCCAATTTAATACTTTCACTTGATCTCTTTTGATGTGCTTATTGAGGTGGTTCGATAGATGGAATTGTAGGTAGATGAATTCTGTAGAACATGGAAGCTTATTGATGGTATTTTTCTATTGCTTTGTTATAGTTTCGAAATGGCAGGTGGGCGTGAAGATTAGTTATGCAGTTGAAGGTTTAGCGGTCGTAATCATTGTTTGGACATGCAGTGAAGTGCTTTTGGTTGCTTGGAGTATTTTGTTCTGTGGTAATGAAGTTCTCTTAAGAGGTATTAGCAGTGAAGCATTTTTTCTATGATATGTTCTTTGTTTATGTGCATCTCGTTTTTAGTCATACTGTGGATGGGACTTCTTTGGCACTTCCAGAAGTATTCATCTTATTTTGGCAATTCATGTTTTGGTTAATAAAGCTAAATGGAGTTCTCAGCGTTATGGGATTAATTGGATTTAGTTTAGTAGTTTTGAGTTTTTTTTTGTGTTCAATTGTATATCATTCAGTGTTTTTTTTCTCATTACTTGCTAGTTGTGGTATATGTAATAGAATAGTAAGTGTGTAGGTTATTGTGATTCTTGTATGTACATTGTAATATTTCATAGCGCTAATAATAGTTTTACTTGCCTTTCAAAAAAATAGGCACCCACTACCAAGAATCGACGATTTGTTTGACAAACTTTTGGGAGCATCTGTTTTCTCTCAACTCGATCTAGCCACAGGATTCCATCAGCTTAGAGTGGCTGAGGATAACATTGTCAAAACTGCGTTTAGGACTCCAGATGTGTTCTTCGAATGGCTCGTCATGCTGTTTGGGTTAACGAATGCACCCGCATACTTTGTAGATTTGATGAGTAGGGTGTTTCGGAAGTTCCTTAACAAGTTTGTGGTAGTTTTCGTGGATGATATTTTGATCTTCTCAAAAGTTGAAGAAGAGCATGCTAGACATCTCAAGGAAGTCATGGAAACGCTTAAAGCACACCAGTTAAAGGCTATGTTCTCCAAATTCCATTTTTGGAGGAAGGAAGTTCGGTTTCTTGGACATGTAGTTTCTAAGCAAGGCATAGCCGTGGACCCAGCAAAGGTAGTTGCAGTACAAGACTGGAAAATTCCTAAGAATGCAATGGAGGTGAGGAGCTTTCTCGGTTTGGCGGGCTACTACAGGAAGTTCATTAAGCACTTCTCTAAGATTTCAGCCCCTCTTACTAAGTTAACAAAGAAGAACCTAGCTTTTGCATGGGACATAGAGTGCAACGTTGCTTTTCATATACTCAAGAGAGCCCTCGCCACAGCTCCAGTTTTTGCATTACCTGACGAAGGCAAGGTGTTTACGGTGTACACAGATGCGTGCGACACGGGATTAGGCGCTGTCCTAATGCAAGATGGAAGAGTAATATGCTACGGGGGCAGAAAACTAAAAGTTCATGAGAAAAACTATCCCATGCATGACTTGGAGTTGGCCGCGATTGTTTTTATATTTAAAGCTTGGCGCCGTTATCTTCTAGGGAGAGGTTCGAGCTGTATACCAACCACAAATCGCTTAAGTACCTCATCTAACAGAAAGATTTGAATCTGAGACAACAGAGGTGGATGGAATTCTTGGCATCATATGACTTCGATATAGCTTATACCCCCAGCAAGGGTAACGTGGTGGCGGATGCGCTAAGTAGAAAAAGGTTGACTTTGAGCCCCTTGTTTGTTGAAAGAAAAGCCTTGAGTTTATAGCAACCTTTGATTTTACACCTGCTGTTGAGTCATTGACTGCTACGTTAGCATCTCTTGAGTTAAGACCTACACTTCTAGATCAAGTAGGGAATTCACAGAAGGAAGACCCACAGATAGTCGAAATCATGGACAAGCTGATTAGTGGTGAGACGTCAAGTCACCTCGGTAGGTATGCTATAGATGACAAGGGATGGCTAAGGTGCGATGGAAGGCTATGTGTCCCACAAGTGGGAGACCTAGTAAGGAAAGTCCTCGAAGCGGCGCATCACTCGAAGATGACCATACACCCTGGAGGGGATAAGATGTACAGAGATATGAAACACATTTTCTTTTGGGATGGAATGAAAAAGGACGTGGCAGAGTTCGTTTTGAAGTGCATGGTGTGCCAACAAGTAAAGGCCGAGTCGAAGAAGCCCGGTGGGCTATTACATCATTTGGAGGTTCCGCAATGGAAATGGGAGAGTATCTCGATGGATTTCAGGGATGGACTTCCTAGGTCAAGGAAGGGAAATACTAGCATATGGGTCATAGTTGATAGACTCACAAAAAGTGCTCACTTCATTCCGGTGAAAAGCGAGAGGACCGCATCATGGCTAGCGTCTATATACCTTCGAGAGGTAGTACGGTTGCATGGGGTTCCTTCTAGTATAGTTAGTGATCGTGACCCGATTTTCACTAGCCAGTTTTGGAATAGTCTACAAGAATCAATGGTTACACGACTGAGTTTAAGCCCGGCCTATCACCCACAGATGGATGGACAAACCGAGAGGGTAAATAGGGTACTAGAAGATCTCCTGAGGCTATGCATTTTTGACTTTGGTAGTACTTGGGAAGACCATCTTCCTCTCGTGGAGTTTGCATACAATAATATTTACAAAGCTAGCATCGGAATGGCACCGTTCGAAGCCCTGTATGGAAGACTATGCAAATCGCCAACTTGTTGGTGGGAGACGACAGACAGGCTTATACTTGGGCCCAACATGATAAGGGACACTTCTAAGAAGATTGAGTTGATACGAAGAAGGATTAAAATGGCCCAAGATAGATAGAAATCTTATGGGGACAAGAGAAGGATAGACTTAGAGTTCGAAGTCGGAGATATGGTCTTTATAAAAGTTTCTCTGTTACGCAATGTAGTTCATTTTGGAGCGGTTGGAAAGCTAGCAGCAAGGTTCATAGGACCGTTTCCTATCACTGAGCGGGTTGGGCGGATGGCCTATAAGGTAGAATTACCTGAGAGGCTGGCCGGAGTACACAATGTCTTTCATGTCTCGCATCTCCGAAAGTGCTTACATGAATCAGCCGAAGTGGTTGAGCCAAGCATCCTTGAAGGCGTAGAAGTGGAAAAATAAGCCACATTGAGGCGAGTTCCGATTCGTAAGCTAAGGAATCGAGAAGTCAAGCTAGTTAAAGTTTAGTGGAGTGAAGCCCAAGAAGACGCAACTTGGGAAACCGAAGAGAAGATACGCGCGCTTTACCCATTTCTTTTTGAGGGTACATTCTCGATCTCTTTTTCCGATAAACTAAAAATCCTTTTCGTATCATGCCTCTACTACCTACATTTGTCTTGTTATCTTCTCGATCTTATCTTGAGAACCTTAGGTAGAATCATATGGATGAAAACATGTGATTGAAACATGTTAAGGTTGATGTTTGCAAATGGTTGCAAGTGTTTGCAAGTGATTGCTAGTGGATGCATGACACACATTAGGCACTAGATCGGCTCAGTCAAATTTTCATGTTGCATATGCATGAGTGCTTATACTTGTACATCGGTGGAACTTGTTATGCTATCACATGGATGTTGCATATGAATGAATGTTTGTGCACTCATGTAGAGATTAAAAAGTATGTTAAGAATTTTGTATACATGTTGGATTCATTACACTAACATATTTTGCATTAAGGAGGTCTACTGAATCAGTAACCGCATGATCTTTTGCATTATATAAGTACATATACACATGCTTTCTACATATGTTCATACAACACTAGAAACCTTTTAAGGACAATGGCTGCTTGTGGATGATGTTTTGAGTAGATGGATGATGGATGGTAGGACACATCCTCCCTAACTTAGAGATTTCGGGGACGAAATCCTTTAAGGAGGGGAGAATGTAACAACCCGTATTTTGATGACGTGTTATAACTATAAATCAAGGCAGAATTAATTTTTAAAATGAGAATCAAGGGAAACGGGTTACGCCATTGCGTTCGTCTCGAAATTCTTCTTGGAAACGAGTCCGAGTTTTCGAAAATTGGAGTCCGTATGACCAAGTTATGACCCTTCGAAGTTTTCAGAAAATTTCAAGTTTAAAACAGCACAGAATTCAAATTCAAATTTCGAATTCAAACCACAGAACAGACTGGGCGGGAAATATCCCACCCAGGACCAAGTCGACCTAGGGGTCGACCATAGGGTTGAATTGCCCAGGACCAGGTCGACCATAGTGTCGACCTGGGTGTCGACCTGGGGGTCGATCTGGTGGCCGAGCCCACTTTTGAAGCTGGATTCACTTTGATGTTTCTGGCCTCGTTTCTGTCTACATTCGTTGACCTGACCCTATATAAACAGCCCCTTACACTAGTCTCTCTACACAAAATTCTCTCTGACATTATGCTGCTCTAATTCTGGTTGAAAAGTTAGAAAAAGGGACTACTTCTTCTATGTCGAAACTACGTTAAGAGAATTGCTGATTTGGGGATTTCTGTTAGGACTCGACTAAGCATATAAAGATTCAACATCGACTTTCTTTTTCTAATTCTCGAACCACAATCTGTAAGCCCCAGTTACTTTTAGATTTAAACTGTAAACGTAATATGAATATGTTGTAAATTGAAATTGTACCTGTGTATGATGACTGTTTTACATCCATTCTTGTTCATCTTGGATCTTGACTTTTGGGTATATTATTATGACATTGATTTCGGGCTTATTCATGTTGTAAAGCAAAAAGAAAAACACCTCATATTATCATGCCTGCAATGTTGAATCCGATATTAGTCACAAGTTTATGATTATCACCTTATGTCAACCGTTACCATGACTATTAACCTTATGTCAACTGTTATCTTGACTAGTACCTTATTTTACTAGATTTGGAATCTTTATGTTTGGGGCCGATATTCCATATGCCAGTAAAGTTATAATCATTTATCTCAAGTTATACCATGCTATGCTAGTAATCACTTTTGCCACCTTATACCCGTCCCTTTTTATGTTATTCCCTAATTAGATTTATTGGTATTAATTCGAGTTTACGTGCGATGGGAATATGATTTGGGTAGATTAGGTCAAACATGAATTGGCTTTGAACTTGAACACGAACATTGTTATAACTTGAACCTGGATATGGACATGAACTTGACACGATTTGACATGAAACATGACCTGAAAACTTGACATGAATTTAGAATCGAAACTTGAATCTGGGCATGACACTTAGAATGAATTTGAAAATGGCCAACTCGAGGTTGGGTTGAGTTTGCAGTGTAAATCTGCCCGGAACCGCCGGGCAAATCCAGTGACTGCAAACAATAGGATTTAATGTGGGTAGTTGGTCATATCGCACGTAAAACCCTAGGTTAGACTATGTTGTGGTGTAAATCTGCCCGGAACCACCCGGCAAATCTAGTGACCACAACAATTAGTCTAATGTAAGAGTTGGGGTGCATTAATGAATTAATGCCACATGATAGGGTTAATTCATGAACCACTTGAATATACTTAACCAATTTGACACGATGATTTGATTGGGTTAAGTCATGAACCGCTTGAACACACTTACCCAGCTTGATACATGATTTGGATAGGGTTAAGTCACGAATTTGAATGACAACACATAACCCATTAGAAACCCTAGTTACGCGGTCCTTTTCAGCAGTAACCCACTTAGATGTATCACGATACCCCGGGACAAGGCAGGGTGGGGCACGATTACTGGGCTGATTGTAAGCCACCAGAACGACGGCTGAGTAGGTGCGCCATTGTAGGTTCAGGCGGACTATGGTCGTGCACGTAATCCGAAGTTGAAAAAGTAGGCACTGGGCACCAGTAGGTTTACACTGTGCGTGCTTGATTCGTGTCGGTGGTTGGCACCATAAGGCTTGATACACCCTATGGTGGACCTAGCAAAGGTGACTACATTTCAGGATAGGGCCGTATGACACAGACACATAAAGAGCTAGAACTTGTAGGGAGCCGATCGACTAATAGATCGTACTGTAGGACCCCGTAATGGGTCACTTCATGATATTGGGCCAAGGAATCATCTCATGGTTAATACTTGACATGGGTTAAGATACTAGTACAGTGGGTGCAGCGAATCTTGGATATGCGAAGCTAGACTTGACTTATCTTGTTATCTTAATTATCATACCAGTCGTGTTATCATCCTTATGTTTAATTCCAGTTTTCATATGTCATGTTACCTTTACTAGTTTTTATACTAAAAGTCACTAGGGCTTACCAGTCTTATGACTGACCCTTTTTCTTTCACCTCTTTTTCTTTCGTTCCCCCCCAGGTTCTTAGGGAGAAAACACTAGCTCTTAGCTTGGATTTAGCTAGCTTTCTGTCATCTCATGTACTGTTTGGTCTTGAGCTATGCTATGGCTGCACTTCTGCTATTTATGGGGAATAATTTATTTTTGTTATCTTAAGTTTATGCTTCTTTATTTGGAACTTTATGTAATGGAATAATTTTCACCTTGGATATATGGGGTTTTGACTCTTTTCTTGAAAGTAATAAAAATTTGGTTTTTAATTTCTACCGCTGCTTTATTTATGTTCTGTCTTGTGATATCTCTGTGTATGTTTAACTAGATAATACTCCACCAAAACTAGTGCATTCCCTTTGTGAGTGGCCCTAGCGGAGGTGGGGTGTTACAATTTCGGGGATGAAATCCTTTAAGGAGGGGAGAATGTAACAACCTTAATTTTAATAGCATGTTAAAACCATAAATCAAGGAAGAATTAAATTTTAAAATAATAATCAAGGGAAATCGGTTGCGCCATTGCGTTCGTCTCGAAATTCTGCTTGGAAACGAGTCCGAGTTTTCGAAAAACGGATTCCGTATGAGGGAGATATGATCCTCCGAAGTTTCAAGGATTTTCAGAACAGAAAACGACTTGAATTCGAATTCGAAATTCGAATTCGAACCCCAGCGCAGACTGGGTGGAAATTTTCCCGCCCAGGACCAGGTCGACTTGGGGGTCGACACTATGGTCGACCTCCCAGGGACCAGGTCGACACTTTGGTCGACCTGGGTGTCGACCTGGTGCTGAAACCCAGTTTTGAGCCTGGGTTCATTCTGATGTTTTTGGTCTCATTTTCAGTATAGATTCGTTCGCCTAATCCTATATAAATAGCCCCCTAGCCCCGTTCTCTTTACACCATTCTTCTCTAACCTTATGTTGCACAAATTCTTGATGGAAATGGCTTCTTCTTCTTCTTCAAAATTAAATTAAAAATAAATTAAAATAAAACACGAAGACTATTTCTTGAAGACTACGGCTAGAAATTGCATATTGGGGATTTTCTTCTACAATCAAATCGAAATTCCACGATTCAACAATTCGATGACTAGTGTCAAGAATCAACTTCTGCATCTCAATTTCTTAGTCCACGAACTGTAAGTTCTAGTTACTTTGAGATTTAAACTTGTTAATTGAAATTTGGGCATGAGATAAAGTGAAATTGGACTTAAGTATGATAATCGATTCACATCTATTCTAGTTTTCCATATTGGATCTTGATATTTGGGAATATTGCTATGAAATCAGTTTGGACCTATTCACGTTGTAAATCAACCTCTTTCATGTCCATAACATTATCATGCCTGTGAATCAATCTATTATTTACAAGTTTGGGACTATCACCTTATGCCATGGCTATCACCTGATTATGCTAGATATGAAATCCTATTATTTTCTATATGCCAGTGATGTTGTAACCAATTATCTCAAGTTATATCATGCTAGTCTTGTAATCCCTTTTATCACTTTATGCTCGTCCTTTTTGCCTATCATAGTTTTGATGTTATTCCCCTTATTTCTGGATTTGGATTTACTTGTAATTTTGATCGATTCACGTTTACGTGCGATGGGAATACGATTTGGGTAGATTAGGCAAAACATGAATGGGTTATGAACATGAATCATGAACTTGAGAATGGGCATAAGTTGAAACTTGACATGAAACTTGACATGAAACTTGCCAGGAAAATTGACACAAACTTGACATGAAACTTGAACATTGACATGACACTAGAACGAACTTGAAAATGGCCAACTCGAGGTTGGGCTGAGTTTGCAGTGTAATTCTACCTGGAACCGCCCGGCAAATCTAGTGACTGCAAACAATAGGATCCAATGTGGGTAGTTGGTCATATCGCACTTGACACCCGAGGTAAGACTGAGTTGTGGTGTAAATCTTTCCGTAACCGTCCGGCATATCAAGTGACCACAACAACAGGTCTGATGTGAGAGGTTGGGGTGCGTTACTGAATTAATGCCACATGATAGTGTTAAGTCATGAACATGAAAGACAACACTTAACCAACTTGACACATGATTAGTGGGGTTAAGTCATGAAATTCAAAGACAACACTTAACCAACTTGGCATGCTAGACTGATAAGGGTTAAGTCACGAATCTAAATGACAACACTTAACATGTTGGACGAAAACCCTAGTTATGCAGTCTATTTCAGCAGTAACCCACTTAGATGTATCGTGGTACCTTGGAACTAGGCAGGGTAGGGCACGATTACTGGGCTAATTGTAAGCGACCAGAACGACGGCTGAGTTGGTACGCCTATATAGGTTCAGGCAGACTGTGGTCGTGCATGTAGTCCGGAGTTGAAAAAGCAGACATTGGGCATCAGTAGGTTTACACTGTGCGTACTTCATTCGTGTCGGCGGTTGGAACCCTAGGGCTCGATAAACCCTAGGGTGGACCTTGCACAGGTGACTACATTTGTGATAGGGCTGTATGACACAAATACACAACGAGTTAGAACTTGTTGGGAGCCGATCGATTAATTGATCGTTCCGTAGAACCCCGAAATGGGTCATTTCATGATACTGGGCCAAGGGATCATTTCATGGTTAATATATGACATGGGTTTGGGATACTAGTACAGTTGGTTCAGCGAATCTTGAACATGCGATGCTATACTTGATTTATACTTGAATTGTCATGCTATCTTAGTCTATCTTTCCCATCTTGATAGCATCCTTATGTTTACTTTCAGTTTGTACATGTCATGTTACCTTTACCTGTTTTTATGCAGAAAGTCACTAGGACTTACCAGTCTTTATGACTGACCTGTTTTCCTTTGCCTCTTTTTCTTTCGTTTCCCGCTCCAGGTTCTCAGGGAGGAAACTCTAGCACTTAGCTTGGATTTCTCTTGCTTTCGGCTCAGCTCATGTATGGTTTGATCTTGAGCTATGTTATGGTCATATTTCTGCTACATTTGGGGAATTAAGCTACTTTTGTTGTTTTAAGTTTTATGCTTCTTTATTTATTCAAGACAAAACTTGTTGTAATGGAAAATGATAGTTGGTAATTTGGATATAAAAGGTTTTGACTCTTTTTGAAAGTAATGAAATTTAGCTTTTGATTCTTCCGTTGTTTTATTTATGTTCTGTCTTGTAATATTTCTGTGTTTGTTTACCTCGATAACGCTCCTCCAAAACTAGTGCATTCCCTTTGTGAGTGACCCTAGCGGAGGTAGGGTGTTACACTTGGTATCAGAGCAGAAGGTTACCAGACTGGGAAAAAGTTTTTAAAACCTTCTAAAACTATTTTCAAAACCATTTACGAAGAAGCAATTTTCAGAAGAAGTCTTGTTTTATTTAAGGGCTATTCCCCAAAAGCCATTAGCACTATCCTTTGTTTCCTCGTTTAAATCTTTTCTTTTCATTTCAGCATGGCTGGGAATCTTAACCGTCCAGAGGGTGTGCCAATACCTGGCTGGTTTAGGAGGTACTTAAAGGCTAGGGCCAACGATGCAGGCCTATCAAATATTCCTCCTCCAACTGCAGCGGTTCCTCCTCCTCCCCCTCCTCCTCATGCAAATGCTTTCTCAAAGATCTATAGAGATTTTAGGGCCATGGGTGGAAAGGATTTCAAGGGAACTGAATCATTCGTAGAAGCGAGGAACTGGCTCAAAGAAACTGAGAATCTGTTCGTTATCTTCAAGGTGGACGATAAGCAGAAGGTACAGTTGGCAGTATGGTTGCTCAAAGACGAAGCTTCCTATTGGTGGGAAGTCACTAACGCTGAAAGACCTGTTGACACATGGATGGATTTCTGGATAAGATTTGAGATGAAATTCCTCTCACAAGCTGAACGAAGTCGACAGCTGGAAAAGTTCTTATCTCTTAAGCAAGGAAGTATGATGGTCAAGGAGTACGTCAATCAATTCAATCAGCTTGCTCGATTTGGACTAGACTTAGTGAGTACTCCTCATAAGAAGGCTCTCCATTTTGTCAAGGGATTGAATGAGCCACTTCATAGCTTGGATATGACCCACATACCTATGGGGCCTACTTACGAAAGGTTAGTAGACATGGCACTCTTAAATGAGGAAGACAAGGGCAAGAATGAGGCAAAAGCAGAAGCGCCTCCAGATAAGAAAGGGTAAGGGTCACAGAACAAGAAGGCTGATCCAATGAAAGGTGGGAAGAACAACAAACCACATGAAAAGAGAAAGTGTAATTTCTGTGGCATTCCAGGACATCTGGTCTAAGACTGCAGGAAGAAGAAAAGGAAGATGGGTGGTTGTTTCCACTGTGGTAAGACAGGACACATGGCTAAGCCCTGCCGAAGGAAGCAAGCGCAGGGAGCTGGACCTTCTTTTGGAGGACAAGTCCATGCTCTCACGACACCTCCGCAAGAACGAGGTAGAAATATTTCTGTCGAAAGATTAGTCTATCTTTTTGATTATCCTGTTCGAACCTTGTTTGATTCTGGCGCATCACATACTTTTATTTCTTCTGATATTGTTGAAACTCTGCACCTAAGTACTAGTCTAGTTGAGGACCCCGTTATTGTTTCAAATCCAATTGGTGTCTCCGCTCATTTATCTATGATTTGTGTGGATTTGAGGATTTCTATCTTCAGCATAGAATTCACGTGTAATGCTTATGTTCTCGGATTTACGGGATACAGTTTGATTCTAGGCATTGATTGGCTGTCCAATAATGGAGCCATTCTCGATTGTGAACAAAGGGTAGTTAGACTTGTGACTCGCCTTGGTAATACCCTTGAAATTTCTTGTAAACCTATGGGTCCTGTCATGTTATGTTATCTAGAATCTCTTGACTCGTCTATCGATGATTTGCAATCAGTAAGGGTAGTCCGAGAATAACCCGATGTCTTTGATGTGGTTAAGGGGTTACCACCTAAACGCGAGATAGATTTCCGTATATATCTTGTTAATAACGATAAGCCAGTTGCATTGCCCGTTAGACACATGGCCCCACGAGAGAGAAAAGATCTTAGTAAGCAAGTTAAGGAGTTGCTTGAGAAAACTTTCATTAGGCGAAGCATTTATGAATGGGGTGCTTCGGTTGTATTCTCTACTAAGGAGGATGGTTCGCTTCGTCTATGCGTAGACTATCATGAGCTAAACAAGCTGACTAGGAAGAATAGGCACCCACCACTGAGAATCGACGACTTGTTCGACCAGCTTGTAGGAGCTTCTGTTTTCTCTCAACTTGACCTAGCTACAAGATTCCATCAACTTAGAGTGGCTGAGGATAGCATTGACAAGACTGCGTTTAGGACTCCGGATGGTTTCTTCGATTGGCTCGTCATGCCGTTTGGTTTGACGAATGCACCCGCATACTTCATAGACTTGATGAGTAGCGTGTTTAGGGAGTTCCTTAACAAGTTTGTGGTGGTCTTCGTGGACGATATTTTGATCTTCTCAAAAGATGAGGAAGAACATGCTAGACAACTCAAGGAAATCATTGATACGCTTAGAGCACATGAGTTAAAGGCTAAGTTCTCCAAGTGTCATTTTTGGAGAAAAATATTTCAGTTTCTTGGACATGTAGTTTCTAACTAGGTATAGCTATGGGCCCCACAAAGATAGCTGTGGTGCAAGACTGGAAAGTTCCTAAGAACGCAAAAGAAGTGAGATGCTTTCTCAGTTTGGCGGGCTACTATAGGAAGTTCATTAAGGACTTCGCTAAGATTTCAGCCCCTCTTACTAGGTTAACGAAGAAGAACCTAGCTTTTGCATGGGACATAGAGTGTGACGTTGCTTTTCATAGGCTTAAGAGAGCCCTTACCACAGCTCCAGTTTTGGCATTACCCGACGGAGGTAAGATGTTTACGATGTACAGAGATGCGTACGACACGGGATTAGGCGTTGTCCTAATGCAAGAAGGGAAAGTGATATACTACGGGGGTAGACAACTTAAAGTTCATGAGAAAAACTATGCCACACATGACTTGGAATTGGCCGCGATTGTTTTTGCGCTTAAGTCTTGGCGCCACTATCTTCTAGGTGAGAAGTTTGAGTTGTATACCGACCACAAATCGTTTAAGTACCTCTTTTTGCAAAAAGATTTGAATCTAAGGCAATAGAGGTAGATGGAATTCTTTGCATCATATGACTTCGATATAGTTTATACCCCTAGCAAGGGTAATGTGGGAGTAGATGCGCTAAGTAGGAAAAGGTTGACTTTGAATCCTTTGTTTGTTGAAAGGAAAAGTCTAGAGTTTATGACAACCTTTGATTTCACAACTGTTGTTGAGTTGTTGGCTAGCACATTAGCGACTCTTGAGTTAAGGCATACGCTTCTAGACCAAGTAGGCACTTCACAGAAGGAAGACCCACAGATAGTCGAGATCATGGACAAGTTGATTAAAGGTGAGATGTCAAGTCACCTAAGTAGGTACGCCATAAATGACAAGGGATGGCTAAGGCATGATGGTAGACTATGTGTCCCACAAGTGGGAGACTTAGTAAAGAGAGTTCTCGAAGACGCGCATCACTCGAAGATGACTATACATCCCGGAGGGGATAAAATGTACAAGGATATGAAGCGCATTTTCTTTTGGAACGGGATGAAAAAGGACGTGGCGGAATTCGTTTCTAAGTGCATGGTGTGCCAACAAGTAAATGCCGAGTCGAAAAAGCCCGGTGGGCTATTGCACCCTTTGGAGGTTCCGCTGTGGAAATGGGAAAGTGTCTCGATGGATTTCGTGGATGGAATTCCTAGGTCAAGGAAGGGCAATACTAGCATATGGGTTATAGTAGATAGACTCACGAAGAGCGCTCACTTCATTCCTATGAAGAGCAAGAGACCCGCATCATGGCTAGCGTCTATACACATTCGAGAAAAAGTATGGTTGCATGGAATTCCTTCTAGTATAGTTAGCGATCGTGACCCAATTTTCACTAGCGAATTTTGGAATAGTTTACAAGAAGCAATGAGTAAATGACTAAGTTTTAGCACGGCCTATCACCCACAGACGGATGGACGAACCGAAAGGGTAAATAGGGTACTAGAGGATCTTTTGAGACTATGCATTCTTGACTTTGGTGGTACTTGGAAAGATAACCTACCACTCGTTCATTTCGCGTATAATAATAGTTTCCAAGCCAGCATAGGAATGGCAACATTCGAAGCCTTATACGGAAGACCGTGCAAGTCACCAACTTGTTCATGGTAGTCGACAGACAAGCTCATAATTGGACCCGGCATGATAAGGGACACTTCCGAGAAGGTTGAGTTTATACGAAGAGAGATTAAAATGGCCCAAGATAGATAGAAATTCTACGCGGAAAAGAGAAAGACAGACCTAAAGTTCGAAGTCGGAGATATGGTCTTTATAAATGTTTCTCCTTTACGCAATCTGGTTCGCTTTGGAGCGGTTGGAAAGTTAGCACCAAGGTTCGTAGGACCGTTCCCTATCATCGAGAGGATTAGACAGATAGCCTATAAGGTAGAGTTACCCGAGAGGCTGGCCGGAGTACACAATGTCTTTCACGTTTTGCATCTCCGAAAGTGCTTATATGAGTCTACCGAAGTGGTTGAGCCAAGCATCCTTGAAGGCGTAGACGTGGAGAAGGAAGCAACAATGAGATGAGTTCCGATTCGTATCTTAGGAACGGAGATCAAGAAGCTAAGGAATCGAGAAGTCAAGCTAGTTAAAGTAGAGTGGAGTGAAGCCCAAGAAGATGCAACTTGGGAAACCGAAGAAAAGATACGCGCGCTATACCCAATTTTTTTGAGGGTACATTCTTGATCTCTTTTTCCGATAAGTTTACATACCTTTGTATCATGTACATTATTTTGCTATCCATGTTTGTCTTGTTATCTTCTCAATCCTATCTTGAGAACCTTAGGTAGAACCCTTTTGGATGTAAACATGTGATTGAAACATGTTATAGTTGATGATTGCAAGTGGTTGCAAGTGGTTTCTAGTGGTTGCTCGTTGTTGCATAACATACATTAGGCACTAGATCGGCTCAGTCACATATTTTATATTGCATATGCATGGGTGATTATACTTGTATATGGATGGAAATTTTATATGTTATCATATGGATGTTGCATATGGATGAATGGTTGTGCACTCATATAAATATTATATTAGGAAATTGCATACATGTTGGACTCATTACGCTAACATGTTTTGCATTAAGGAGGTCTACTGAATCAGTAACTGCCTAATCTTTTGCATTAGATAAGTACATATACACACACTCTTGCATAAGTTCATATAGCATTAGAAACCTTTTAAGGACAATGGTTGCTTGTGGATGATGGTTGAGTAGATGGATAATTAGATGATCGGATGCATTCTTCTAAACCTGAAGATTTCGGGGACGAAATCCTTTAAGCAGGGGAGAATGTAACAACCCAAATTTTAATAACATGTTAAAACCATAAATCAAGGCAGAATTAAATTTTAAAATAATAATTAAGGGAAACGAGTTGCGCCATTGCGTTCGTCTCGAAATTCTGCTTGGAAACGAGTCCGAGTTTTCAAAAAACGGATTCCGTATGAGGGAGATATAACCCTCCGAAGTTTCAAGGATTTTCAGAACAGAAAAACAGCTTGAATTCGAATTCGAAATTCGAATTCGAACCCCAGCGCAGACTAGGTAGGAATTTTCCCGCCAAGGACCAGGTCGACTTGGGGGTCGACACTATGGTCGACCTCCCAGGGACCAAGTCGACCCTATGGTCAACCTGGAGGTCCACCTCGTGCTGAAACCCAGTTTTGAGCCTTGGTTCATTTTGATGTTTTTAGTCTCGTTTTCTGTCTAGATTAGTTCACCTAATCCTATATAAACAGCACCCTAGCCCTGTTCTCTTTTCACCTTTCTTCTTTAACCTTATGCTGCACAAATTCTTGATGGACATGGCTTCTTCTTCTTCTTCAAAATTAAATTGAAAATGAATTAAAATAAAAAACGAAGACTATTTCTTGAAGACTACGGCTAGGAATTGCATATTGGGGATTTTCTTCTACAATCAAATCGAGATTCCACGATTCAACAATTCAACGACTAGTTTCTACATTCAACTTCTGCATCTCAATTTCTTAGTCCACGAACCGTAAGTTCTAGTTACTTTGAGATTTAAACTTGTTAATTGTAATTTGGACATGACATAAAGTAAAATTGGACTTAAGTATGATAATCGATTCACATATGTTCTAGTTTCCATCTTGGATCTTGACATTTGGGAATATTGCTATGAAATCAGTTTGGACCTATTCATGTTATAAATCAAACTCCTTCATGTCCATAACATTATCATGCCTTTGATGTTGAATCAGTCTATTATTTACAAGTTTGGGACTATCACCTTATGCCATGACTATCACCTTATTATGCTATATTTGAAATCCTATTATTTTCTATATGCCAGTGATGTTGTAACCAATTATCTCAAGTTATATCATGCTAGTCTTGTAATCCCTTTTATTACTTTATGCTCGTCCTTTTTTCCTATCATAGTTTTAATTTTATTCCCCTTATTTCTTGATTTGGATTTACTTGTAATTTTGATCTATTCATGTTTACGTGCGATGGGAATACGATTTGGGTAGATTAGGCAAAACAAGAATTGATTCTGAACTTGAATCATGAACTTGATAATAGGAATAAGTTGAAACTTGACATGAAACTTTCCATGAAACTTGACACGAACTTGATATGAAACTTGAACATGGATATGACACTAGAATGAACTTGAAAATGGCCAACTCGAGGTTGGATTGAGTTTGCAGTGAAATTCTGCCCGGAACCGCTCGGCAAATCCATTGACTGCAAACAATAGGGTCCAATGTGGGTAGTTGGTCATATCGTGCTTGAAACCCGAGGTCAGACTGAGTTGGGGTGTAAATCTACCCGAAACCGCCCGGCATATCTAGTCTCCATGTAACACAACGTAATTCTGTTAATATTAATATTCACAAATTAAAGAATAACTAATCTCAAACATTAGAATAGTGGGAAACGGGTTGCGCCATTTTGTTCATCTCGGAATTCTGGTCGAAATAGAGTCCGAGTTTGCGTGAATTGGACTTCGTATGAAGAAGTTATGGCCATCGGAAGTTTCAGAAAATTCAAAACAGCTCGTAGGAAATTTAAAATTCAAACAGAAAGTGCAGAAGTGGGCTGGGCGGGAAAAATTCCCGTCCAGGCAGGTCGACTGGGGAGTCGACACTAGTGTCGACCTCCCCCTAGGTCGACTATAGTGTCGACCTGGTCAGCCGGCTAGGGTTTTGACTGAGCCCAGTTCTGAGCTGCTGATGTGTCTTTAGGGCTGAGTTGGCAAATTAAACGGTTCAGGTTAGTTCTGAGTTGATCTGACGGTCTAAATAAACCCTAAACTCTATAAATACCTGGGTTGTCTCTCACCCTAATTCATATGAAAAATAGAATAGCTACCATCATACCACCGCCATGGAACTCAGTCTAGCCGCTGCCAACTAAGAAGGAAGAAAAGCTAATCAAAACCTAATTCTACTCAACTCTAAAGCAAATCAAGACTCTCTTTTCTCTTCTAATTGTGAGTATGATGATCTTAACAAGATTATTATTATTTTAATTAGGTTAAGTCATGAATGGATTATGAGTAGATGATGTGAATTGTCATATATGTTGTTGTAAACCTTATGCTATCATGTATGTTATAAATTCTATGCTATGTGGTGATGATATCCTATATGTTGTAAATCATGCTATGATGATGTTATGTATGTTGTGTATGCTAAGTTGTGATGAATCATACATGTTAAAAAGCCATGATATTACTACATATGCTAATTAGTTCATGTTAATCAAATCATGATGTTGATATTACTTGGGCTTTGTTGATCTATATGACAATTCACCTATGCAAGTTTAGGTTGATTAGTAAAAGTTATGAACATATGCCATGACATCTATTATGACATCTAGAACTATGCTAAGACACATGTGAAATTCTATGACCATAATTATGTTGCCTAAAACCCCATATGCAAGATTAAACATAAATTTGGGTTATGATCATATCATGTAAATTGTGACATTTAACAAGTTGACACCTTTAGATCCTTAACATGTGTAGTTTATGCAAGTTTCACCCCTATTATGATTAGATTCATTTTGATTGTCTATATGTTGTGAAAATTTATTTTTGTGCTATGAGTTAGAGTATTCGAGTCTAACGTATATTCTGCGTTGAATAAGCGAACGTATAAACATGGGGTAGGGGTAATATTAAGGATTTAATATAAAGAAGTTGGGGTGCAATTGATATGTTTTTGCATGCCATGAGTGGATGACCATAATTGAGTCAATTATGGGCATCACTAAAAGTGGACTTAATTAATAATTTGAATAGGGAATTATTAAAACTGGGGTAAAAGATTATAAGTGATAATCAATGCTTAGGACACGAGGTTGGACTCGTTTGTGACGTAAACCTGCCCGGAGCCGCCCGACAAACCCAGTGGTCACAAATGTCAGCCCAATGTGAGAGGTGCTAGGCCTAAACTAAAGATTAACAGTTGTAAAGACACGAGGTTAGACTCTTTTATGGTGTAAGACTGCCCGGACCCGCCCGGCAAATCCAGCTGCCATAAATGCCAGTATAATGTGAGAGGTCTTTATGAGGTTATGGCCTTAATGAATTAAGAAATACTTAACCAGATAAACATGTAAGGTGGGACATGGGGGTTAAGTAGGTGCCTTGGGTGGCATGAGGAATCTAGTGGGTGCCCTTAGTGGCAGGTGAAATACAATTAGTAAGACTTAACCAAACACACATGTAAATGAACATGACTAAGAGGGTTAAGTGGGATGTACTAGTGGACAAGTTTAGGTGGGTAGCTTGTGGGGGCCCATTTCAACTAGTATCCCAAACGTATCTTTGTGAGCTCGACCCAAGTCGAGGACGGGACACGCATACTAGATTTGACTATAAGAGGCCAAAACGGGGAGTGGTGGCAATGCAAGTCCAACGGGTTTCATATGCGTGTGTGGACCCGTGCTGGTAGGTAAGACGTTGTTGCAATGTGTAGGTATAAGCCGTGCATTCTCAAGTTGTATCAGGTTGGCACTTTAGGGGAGTGATACACCCCACTGTGGGGCCAGCACGGGTATCTACGAGTAGGGAGCCGATCGCAAGTGGGTAGTGGGGTACACCTAGCGGAGATAGGGGCAGACGACATCTATGTAGTCAGCTAGGGGTACGTAAGGCTATTTATATAGTTTCTGTGTGAAGCAAGTGGGATCAACCTTTAGGGTGACTGGTGCGGTGCAGTGTAGTAATGTGCAGTGCAGTGAAGTAATTATTCGTTAGTAATTAGGAGTGCCTTTAACGATACCATAACGTTATCTTAAACGTTATCTTTACCTGCGCTTCCATATCTAATAGTTCATAGACATTTACTTGTCTTCCAGCTTATGCGTTAGTCTAGTTATTTTGATAATAGTATTGGTAGAATTATCATACTCGCCAGACTTTATGTCTGACCCCCTCCATTCTATCCTTTTCCCCCTTCAGGTCCTCAGGTTGGGCCCAGCTCTAGTGGAATTTGATTGGATTGCTTTATCTCTCTTGGAAAGCTTGGACCGTTGAAGTAAAGTCCAGCTTGTTATCTTCTTTAATGGCTATTTGTGTAATGGGATTATGTATTTTGTTTTTATGAAGATGGATATTGTACTTGACTCTGATTTATGGTTTTATGATGTAATAAACATGTTTAATTTCCGCTGCAATAAAATGAAGTTTTAGATTTCCAAGTACTACTTATTATATGTCTTGTTGTAATTTTTCTGTTCTATATTCACTTAAAACCTCCGTGGAAGTTAATGCATTCCCTTTGTGAGTGACATTAATGGACGTGGGGTGTTACACGTGGTATCAGAGCTTAAGGTTACCAGAACAGATAATTTTTTTAGAAAAACTATGTTTCTAAAGTATTTTTGGAAGAAGTGCTTTCAAAAACATGTTTTAATGAGTAATTTAAAGAGGAAAGTTTTTTTTTTAGAAAAACATAATCCCCAATAGCCATATCTTTATCTTTCGAATTCTCTATTTTGAATCTTTCCTTTTTTTCATTTCAGCATGGCTGAAGATCTTAACCTACCTGATGGTGTAACGATACCACGATGGTATAGGAGGCTATTAGAGGCTAGGGCAGCTGCAGGTCCGGCCAATGTTCCTCCACCACCAGTTGCACTCGTTCCTCCTCCTCCTCGCGTAGATACTTTTGCAAAGACGTGCAAGGAATTTAAGGCTATGGGTGGAAAACCCTTCCATGGGTCAGAAACATTTGTGGAAGCTAGAGATTGGCTTAGGGAGGTGGAAGAATTGCTAGAAATCTTTGAAGTAGAAGAAGGGAGGAGAGTTAAATTAGCAGCTTGGTTAATGAAGGGAGAGGCCTCGTTCTGGTGGGAGGTCACTAATGGGGACCGTCCTGTTGATTCTTGGGCGGATTTCAGACGTAGGTTTGAGGCGAAGTTTCTCTCAAGGGCAGAACAGAATCTATATATGGAAAGGTTCTTGACATTGAAGCAAGGAAGCTCATCGGTAAAAGAATATGTTAACAAATTTAATCAATTAGCAAGGTTTGGCTTGGACTTAGTGAGCACGCCGGAGAAGAAGGCTCTGAGGTTCGTTAATGGATTGAATGAACCGTTGCAAGGGTTGGCTATGACCCACATCCCTATGGGGGCCACCTTTGAAAAGCTAGTAGACATGGCACTCATGCACGAGGAGAAAGGCGCTAAAGCTGATAAGGCACCCGAGAAGAAAGGGGATCAGAAGAAACCACAACAGCAAAACAAGAAGGGTGGTAAAGATAGTAATGGCAAGGGAAAGAAGAAATGCTTTAACTGTGGGACACCAGGCCATCTCAGCAAGGATTGCCGAAAGAAAAAGAAGACTGGATGTTTTCACTATGGCGATGCGGGACATCTAATGAAGGACTGCCCAAAGAAGGGGCAGAGGGCAGGAGCTACCTCGGGAGGACAGGTGCAGGATCTTATGGCAACAGGGCAGGCAAGGGGACAAGTTCAGGCTCTCGCGGTCCCACCGCTGCAAGAACGAGGTAGAACCATTTCTGTTGAAAGCTTAGTTTTTCTGTTTGATCATCTTGTCCGTACCTTATTCGATTCGGGCGCATCGCATTCGTTTATCTCTACATCATTAGTTGAATCACTGCACTTAAACACCAGTTTAGTAGAGGATCCCTTAGTTGTTTCGAATCCAATTGGGGGCTCAGCTAATTTGTCCATGATGTGTTTGGATTTGAAAATTTCTATACTTAGCATTTAGTTTAGATGTGATGCTTATATGCTGGGCTTCACAGGCTATGGGCTAATTTTAGGAATGGATTGGTTATCCAGAAATGGAGCCGTTCTTGATTGTGAAAGGAGAGTATTTAGGCTCATGACTCGCCTTGGCAACACTCTCGAAATCTTTTGTAATCCCATAAATTCCGTTATGCTAAGTTATTTAGAGTCGCTTGACGCGTCTGAGAAAAATCTACAATCTGTTAGAGTGGTCCGAGAATATTCGGATGTGTTTGAGGAGGTGAAGGGCTTGCCTCCGAAGCGGGAGATAGATTTTCGAATATATCTGGTGGATAATGAGAAACCAGTATCTTTGCCGGTACGCCACATGGCTCAACGTGAAAGGAGGGAACTTCATAAGCAAGTGAAGGAGTTGCTTGAGAAGGGGTTCATAAGACGAAGGATATCAGAGTGGGGTGCTCCAGTAGTATTTGCCACGAGGGCGGATGGGTCCCTTAGACTTTGTGTGGACTATAGAGAACTTAATAAACTTACTAAGAAAAATAGACATCCACTGCCGAGGATTGATGATCTCTTCGATCAGTTAGTTGGTGCCTCAGTGTTTTCGCAGTTGGACTTAGCCACTAGTTTCCATCAGTTGAGAGTGGCTGAGGATAGCATTGGCAAGACTGCCTTTAGGACTCCGGACGGTTTCTATGAATGGCTAGTGATGCCCTTCGGTTTGACAAACGCCCCCGCATACTTTGTTGATATGATGAGTAGGGTGTTTAGGGAGTACCTTAACAAATTCGTGGTAGTCTTTGTAGACGACATCTTGATCTTTTCTAAGGATGAAGAAGACCATGCCCTACATCTTAGGGAAGTGTTGGAGACCCTACGAGCGCATAACCTTAAGGCTAAATTTTCTAAGTTTCACTTCTGGAGGAAGGAAGTACGATTCCTAGGGCATGTGGTTTCCAAGGAAGGGATAGCCATGGATCCCGCGAAGGTGGTGGCCATCAAAGATTGGAAGGTCCCTAAAAATGCTACCGAAGTAAGAAGTTTCTTGGGGTTGGCTGGCTACTATAGGAAGTTTATCAAAGACTTCGCAAAGATATCAGCTCCATTGACACGCTTGACGAAGAAGAACCTTGTTTTCACATGGGATGTAGATTGTGATGATCCGTTCCAACGATTGAAGAGAGCTTTGACTTCAGCCCCAGTCTTAGTATTGCCAGACGGGAGTAAGCCATTTACTGTTTATACTGACGCTTGTGGGACAGGACTAGGCGCAGTCTTAATGCAAGAGGGAAGGGTAATAGCCTATGGTGGAAAGCAGTTGAGAGCGCATGAGAAAAATTACCCTACACATGACATAGACTTGGCCGCTATTGTTTTCGCGCTTAAGTCTTGGCGTCATTATCTTCTTGGCGAGAAATTCGAATTATTCACCGAGCAAAAATCTTTAAATACTTATTCTCTCAGAAGGACTTGAACTTAAGGCAGCAAAGGTGGATGGAGTTCTTAGCATCCTACGACTTCGAGATAGCATATACCCCTGGCAAAGGTAACGTGGTGGCAGATGCCTTAAGTAGAAAAAGATTATCCTTAAGTCCTTTGTTTGTTGAGCGGCGATGCTTAGAATTCATTTCGATGTTTGACTTTAGACCTTCCGTTGACTTCGTACCCGATTTGCTAGCATCCTTGGAGGTCAGACCTATGCTTTTGGGATGGATTGGCGAGGCACAGCGAGACGACCCGCAGTTGGTTGAGTTAGTAGAAAAGCTCAAAGGATGGGATTCATCAAGCCATCTCCGTAGGAATACCCTAGATGATAATGGTTGGTTACGTAGGGAAGGTAGACTTTGTGTACCAAAAGACGATGACCTAAGGAAGACAACTCTTGACGAAGCGCATTGTTCGAAGATGACCATTAATCTCGGCGGGGACAGGATGTACAAAAACATGAAGAGAGTTTACTTTTGGGCCGGTATGAAAAGGGACGTGGCCGAGTATGTCGCTAGATGTTTAGTGTGCCAACAAGTAAAAGCGGAGCAAAAGAAACCCGGTGGGTTGCTTCACCCATTGGAAGTTCCACTATGGAAGTGGGAAAGTGTCTCGATGGGCTTTGTGGATGGATTACCAAGATTAAAGAAGGGTAATACGGGGATTTGGGTTATAGTAGATAGACTTACTAAGAGCGTCCATTTCATTCCCGTGAAGAGTAAGAGGACTGCTCCATGGTTAGCTTCTGTATACATCCGAGAGATAGTTCGGTTGCACGGTGTTCCTTCTAGCAAAGTGAGCGACGGCGATCCTATTTTCATTAGCGAATTTTGGAAAAGCTTACAAGAAGCGGTAGGGACTCAGTTATGTTTGAGCACCGCATATCATCCTCAGACGGACGGCCAGACCGAGAGGGTGAATCGCATTCTAGAGGATCTTTTGAGGCTATGTATCCTAGACTTTGGGGGTACATGGGAAGAGCATCTTCCATTGGTAGAGTTCGCATATAATAACAGCTTTCAGTCCAGTATTGGCATGGCACCTTTCGAAGCTCATTATGGACGACCTTTTCGTTCACCTACATGTTGGTGGGAATCTACGGATAAGATCTTACTTGGGCCCGATATGATTAGGGAGACTTCGGAGAAGATCGACTTGATTCGAAGGAGGATGAAAGCAGCACAAGATAGGCAGAAATCTTATGCGGATAAAAGGAGGATAGATCTCGAGTTTGAAGTTGGGGACATGGTCCTTATCAAAGTGTCTCTATTACGGAACGTTGTTCGATTTGGGTCCGTTGGGAAGTTAGCACCAAGGTTCGTAGGGCTGTTTCCTATTAAGGAAAAGATTGGACAGATGGCGTATAGAGTGGAGTTGCCTGAGAGACTTAGTGGTGTACACGACTTATTCCACGTGTCACATTTGAGGAAGTGCTTGCACGAGACCGCAGAAGTGGTAGAGCCGAACTTGCTTAGAGAGGTGGAGATTGAGCATGATGCGACGATTCGACGAGCTCCTACGCGCGTTCTTGGGTCAGAGATCAAGAAGCTGAGGAATCGAGATGTCAGACTAGTCAAAGTACAATGGGGAGATGATGAGAGCAACGCTACTTGGGAGACAGAAGAGAAGATGCGTTCACGATACCCTTTCCTTTTCGAGGGTATGTCCTTTAATTTCTCCTTTATCGCTTATCTTATACTTATCTTACCTTTAGAATATCCTCTCGCTAGTATTCTTGACCTTTAGTTAGGATAATCCTACGGTTGAAACATGTGTTTGAGACATGTTATGTATGATGGATGCAAAGTGGATGCAAGTGTTTGCTAGTGGTTGCTCGTGGACGCATATACACACACTAATAGGCACTAGATCGGCTCAGCCACTTCATACTGCATATTGCATATAAATGACTGTATTTAGTAAAATGGATGTATAATGGTTGTGCTATCATATGGATACCCCATTTTGGTAAATGGATGTATAATGGTTGTGCTATCATATGGATACCCCATTTTGGTAAATGGATGTGCACGCATGTAGAAATAATATGTATCAATAGGGAACTTTTGCATACATATTGGACGCATGGCACTATCATGATTTGCATTAAGGAGGTCAACTGAATCAGTGGACCGCCTGATATTGTATTAGATAAGGGACATATACACACACTGTGCATTTAAACATGAAAGCATTAGAAGTCTATAAGGACAATGGATGCCTATGTTTGATGGTTGAGTAGATGGACGATTGGATGTTAGGATATACATTCTTCTTGACTTGAAGATTTCGGCGTCGAAATCCTTTAAGGAAGGGAGAATGTAACACCCCGTAATTCTGTTAATATTAATATTCACAAATTAAAAAATAACTAATCTCAGACATGAGAATTGTGGGAAACGGATTACGCCATTGTGTTCGTCTCGGAATTCTGGTCGAAATAGAGTCCGAGTTTGCGTGAATTGGACTTCGTATGAAGAAGTTATGGCCATCAGAAGTTTCAGAAAGTTCAAAACAGCTCGCAGGAAATTTAAAATTCAAACAGAAAGTGCAGAAGCGGGCTGGGCGGGAAAAATTCCTGCCCAGGCTGGTCGACTGGGGAGTCGACACTAGTGTCGACCGCCCCCCCCCCCCAAGGTCGACTATAGTGTCAACTTGGGTGTCGACCTGGTCAGTCGGCTAGGGTTTTGACTGAGCCCAGTTCTGAGCTGCTGATGTGTCTTTAGGGCTGAGTTGGCAAATTAAACGGTTCAGGTTAGTTCTGAGTTGATCTGACGGTCTAAATAAACCCTAAACTCTATAAATACTTAGGTAGTCTCTCACCCTAATTCATATGAAAAATAGAATAGCTACCGTCATAACGCCGCCAGGGAACCCAGTCTAACCGCCGCCAACTAAGAAGGAAGAAAAGCTAATCAAAACCTAATTCTACTCAACTCTAAAGCAAATCAAGACTCTCTTTTCTCTTCTAATTGCGAGTATGATGATCTTAACAAGATTATTATTATATTAATTAGGTTAAGTCATGAATGGATTATGAGTAGATGATGTGAATTGTCATATATGTTGTTGTAAACCTTATGCTATCATGTATGTTATAAATTCTATGCTGTGTGGTGATGATATCCTATATGTTGTAAATCATGCTATGATGATGTTATGCTTGTTTGGAGTTTCTATGCTAAGTTGTGATGAATCATACATGTTAAAAAGCCATGATGTTACTACCTATGCTAATTAGTTCATGTTAATCAAATCATGATGTTGATATTATTTGGGCTATGTTGATCTATATGACAAGTCACATATGCAAGTTTAGGTTGATTAGTAAAAGTTATGAACATATGCCATGACATCTATTATGACATCTAGAACTATGCTAAGACATATGTGAAATTCTATGCTAGTTCACACCATCATTATGTTGCCTAAAACTCCATATGCAAGATTATACATAAATTTGGGTTATGATCATATCATGTAAATTGTGACATTTAACAAGTTGACACCTTTAGATCCTTAACATGTGCAGTTTATGCAAGTTTCATCCCTATTATGATTAGATTCATTTTAATTGTCTATATGTTGTGATAATTTATTTTTGTGCTATGAGTTAGACTATTCGAGTCTAACGTATATTCTGCGTTGATTAAGCGAACGTATAAAAGTGGGGTAGGGGTAATATTAAGGATTTAATATAAAGAAGTTGGGGTGCAATTGATATGATTTTGCATGCCATGAGTGGATGACCTTAATTGAGTCAATTATGGGCATCATTAAAAGTGGACTTAATTAATAATTTGAATAGGGAATTATTAAAACTGGGGTAAAAGATTATAAGTGATAATCAATGCTTAGGACACGAGGTTGGACTCGTTGATGACGTAAACCTTCCCGGACCCGCCCGGCAAATCCAGTGGTCACAAATGTCAGCCCAATGTGAGAGGTCCTAGGCCTAAACTTAAGCATAACAGTTGTAAAGACACGAGGTTAGACTCTTTTATGGTGTTAGACTGCCCGGACCAGCCTGGCAAATCCAGCTGCCATAAATGCCAGTCTAATGTGAGAGGTCTTTATAAGGTTATGGCCTGAATGAATTAAGAAATACTTAACCAGATAAACATGTAAGGTGGGACATGGGGGTTAAGTAGGTGCCTTTGGTGGCATGAGGAATCTAGCGGGTGCCCTTAGTGGCAGGTGAAATACGATTAGTAAGACTTAACCAAACACACATGTAAATGAACATGACTAAGAGGGTTAAGTGGGATGTACTAGTGGACATGCTTAGGTGGGTAGCTTGTAGGGGCCCATTTCAACCAGTATCCCAAACATATCTTTGTGGGCTCGACCCAAGTCGAGGACGGGACACGCATACTGGATTTGACTATAAGAGGCCAAAACGGGGAGCGGTGGCAACGCAAGTCCAACGGATTTCATATGCGTGTGTGGACCCGGGCTGGTAGGTAAGACGTTGTTGCATCATGTAGGTATAAGCCATGCATTCTCAAGTTGTATCGGGTTGCCCCTTTAGGAGAGTGATACACCCCACTGTTGGGCCAGCACGGTTATCTACGAGTAGGGAGCCGATCACATGTGGGTAGTGGGGTACACCTAGTGGAGATAGGGGCAGACGGCACCTATGTAGTCAGCTAGAGGTACGTAAGGCTATTATATAGTTTCTGTGTGAAGCAAGTGGGATCAACCTTTAGGGTGACTGGTGCGGTGCAGTGTAGTAATGTGCGGTGCAATGAAGTAATTATTCGTTAGTAATTAGGTGTGCCTTTAACGTTATCTTAAATGTTATCTTTATCTGCTCTTCCATAACTAATAGTTCATAGACATTTACTTGTCTTCCATCTTATGCCTTAGTCTAGTTATTTTGATAATAGTATTGTTAGAATTATCATACTCACCAGACTTTATGTCTGACCCCCTCCATTCTATCATTTTCCCCCTTCAGGTCCTCAGGTTGGACCCAGCTCTAGTGGAATTTGATTGGATTGCTTTATCTCTCTTGGAAAGCTTGGACCGTTGAAGTAAAGTCCAGCTTGTTATCTTCTTTAATGGCTATTTGTGTAATGGGATTATGTATTTTGTTTTTATGAAGATGGATATTGTACTTGACTCTGATTTATGGTTTTATGATGTAATAAACATGTTTAATTTCCGCTGCAATAAAATAAACTTTTAGATTTCCAAGTACTACTTATTATATGTCTGGTTGTAATTTTTCTGTTCTATATTCACTTAAAACCTCCGTGGAAGTTAATGCACTCCCTTTGTGAGTGACATTAATGGACGTGGGGTGTTACAGTCCACAACAACAGGTCTGATTTGAGAGATTGGGGTGCATTAATGAATTAATGCCACATGATAGGGTTAATTCATGAACATGAAAGACAACACTTAACTAACTTAACACATGATTAGTGGGGTTAAGTCATGAAATTGAAAGACAACACTTAACCAACTTGACATGCTAGACTGATAAGGGTTAAGTAACGAACATAAATGACAACACTTAACCTGTTGGACGAAAACCCTAGTTACGCGGTCCATTTCAGCAGTAACCCGCATAGATGTATCATGGTACCTTGGAAGTAGGAAGGGTGGGGCACGATTACTGGGTTAATTCCTAATTGTAAGCGACCAGAACGACGGCTGAGCTGGTGCGCCAGTGTAGGTTCTGGCGGATTATGGTCGTGCATGTAGTCCGGAGCTGAAAAAGCAGGCATTGGGCATCAGTTGGTTTACACTGTGCGTACTCGATTCGTGTCGGTGGTTGGCACCGTAGGGCTCGATACACCCTATGGTGGACCTAGCACTGGTGACTACATTCGTGATAGGGCTGTATGACACAGATACACGACGAGCTAGAACTTGTAGGGAGCCGATCGATTAATGGATCATTCCGTAGGACCCCAAAATGGGTCATTTCTTGATATTGGGCCAAGGAACATTTCATGGTTAATATATGACATGGGTTTGGGATAAAAGTACAGTTGGTGCGGGGAATCTTGAACATGCGATGCTATACTTGATTTATACTTGAATTATCAAGCTATCTTAGCCTATCTTGCCCATCTTGACAGCATCCTTACGTTTACTTTCAGTTTATATATGTCATGTTACCGTTACCTGTTTTAATGCTGAAAGTCACTAGGACATACCAGTCTTTATGACTGACCCGTTTTCCTTCGCCTCTTTTTCTTTCGTTTCCCTCTCCAGGTTCTCAGGGAGGAAAATCTAGCACTTAGCTTGGATTTCTCTTGCTTTCGGCTCAGCTCATGTACGGTTTGATCTTGAGCTATGCTATGGCTGCATTTCTACTACCTTTGGGGAATTAAGCTACTTTTGTTATTTTAAGTTTTATGCTTCTTTATTTATTCAAGACAGAACTTGTTGTAATGGAAAATGATAGTTGGTACTTTGGATGTAAAAGGTTTTGACTCTTTTTGAAAGTAATGAAATTTAGCTTTTGATTCTTCCGCTGTTTTATTTATGTTCTGTGTTTGTTTACCTCTATAACGCTCCTCCAAAACTAGTGCATTCCCTTTGTGAGTGACCATAGCGGAGGTGGGGTGTTACATAAAGTGATCCCATTCATGAATTGATCGTCTCCTACTCGCAATCAGTATTCCCGGTGTCATGCGGCCCCATGTGATTTTTAAGTACTTGTGCTGGTTCCAGTATAGGGTGTATCAAGTCCTATAATGGCAACCCTGACACGATTCAAAGATGCACAATTGTACGCCTGGTGCCCAGTGCCTTCTTTTTCCTCTTCGAAGCCCGTGCATTCCCGTACTCCGTCGGAACCTACACTGATGCACCTAACCACATCCCTTTTGACCGCTTATATTCAGCCCAGTAATCGTGCCCCACCCTACCTAGTTCAGGATATCTTGATACATCCATGTGGGTTACTGCTGAAACGTGTCCCCGTTACTAGCGTTTTTCTAGTCAACATGCTAAATTGTTTATGTGTGTTTGGTTTGACTTAACCCCTACCAATCTTATCTAGTTAACATGTTAAGTTGGTTAAGTGTTTCCTCAATTACTTAACCCCACCAATCTTGTCTTGTTAACATGTTAAGTAGGTTATTACTTAACCTCACCATTTCTAGCTTGATTGTTCATGAGATTTAATTAATTAGTTAATCAAAGCACCAACCACTCACATTAGACACGTATTGTTGTGGTTACTGGATGTGCCGGTCGGTTCCGGACAGTTTTACACCACAACTCGGTCTAACCTCGGGTCTTTTTGGGCTTGATACACTAACCTCTCACATTAGACGGGTATTGTTGTGGTTACTGGATGTGCCATTCGGTTCCAGGCAGGTTTACACCACAACTCATTCTAACCTCGGGTTAGGCGTATTCATCTTTTACATTTTATATATGGGAATTTTCTACAAGTGTTTCATGTCACATATTTTAATTATGTTCAAGACTAATGATATAAATTATACAATTCATGGCCTTAACCATTTACATAGTTTTGTGCCCACCTACATTATTAACTTGTTTTGATTTAATAACTATCCCAACGTTACCCCCGTTTGTTCGTTCGTATTAATCACATAAAGTCATTGGGCCCGCATATTAGCCCAATTTATAAACAAGAGGTAAAGAAGGGAACATGCATAATATAGATTCAACCAAACATGTAAATTTTTCATAAAACTTTATTCATATAATTTAACATGTCACATGAACTTGCATATTATTTAGACTTACATAATCATAAACATAAAACATGTTAATATGTAGATCTAGGCATGTGTGAACATAACCTCGATTATAAACTAGCATATGACATAATCATGACATGTCCAATCCCAAGGCATGTATAATTTTAACATTAACATGTAGGTGTGAACTAGATCAAACAAGGTGAACTTGCATATCCACTAACAAACATGCATATAAATATAGATCTAGTTTTGGATCTAACATGCAACTTGCATATGAACATATGTATAATTAAATCGTGACTTGGATCTATCATAAAACATAAAACTTGCATTAATCATATGAACCTTGATAGATCTTGACATGGATCCAACATAAAACTTGTGACTTGCCTATGAACATATGAACATATATATAGGCATATGGATCTAACATAAAGCATATGAATAAATATATGTAGATCTTGTTTTGGATCTAACATAATACATACAACTTGCATTAATCATATAAACATATATATGTAGATTTTAACATGAAACATATAACTTGCATATGATATAGATAGATACTAATACATACTCCCCACCTCCGTTACGGTCACTCTCAAAGGGAATGCCTTAACTTCGGCAGAGCGTTTTAAGGTACAAGATACTAATAAATTACAAGCAGAATATTTATGTAGCAGAAAAAGATCAATATTAGTTCATAAATACTTGTTCAACACAATAATTCCACAACTGTTTCAACCTTCCAAATTATTACAACTTTTCATTTGTCATGAAAACATAAAGAAGCAATACTGAAAATAAAATGACATAAATCCCCAATAAGTGCTTGACCATAGCCATAGCTCAAAAAGGAATGTCCAAGCCTTACATCTACGGTCTTCAAGCTTTGGCTAACCTGGACTAAGAAGAAGTGTTTCCTCCCTACGGACCGGGGGGGGGGGGGGGGGAACGGAAGAAAAGAAGCGAAAGGAAAATGGGTCAGACATAAGTCTGGTAAGCCCAATTATTTAATAGCATGTAAACAGGTAAAAGACTATGACATGAATAAACTGAACATAGAATGATACCTTAAGGATAGGGTAGTCCAAAAACAAGGTAAAGTAAGATTTAACTAGATTTGGCTATCGCACCCACTTTTACTTCTCTGCACCCACCAAGAGCTGTTTAACTAGCAATGTATGTTCATGATAAAGTGATCCCATTCATGTATTGATCGGGTCCTTGTAACATCCCACCTCTGTTAAGGTCACTCACGAAGAGAATGCCTTAACTTTGATGCAGCGTTTTAGTAGACAGAACAGAAATTTACAGGACAGATAAAATAGTACTTGAAAAATTTATAACTTCATGACAACAGAAACCGAAATAAGTTTGGTTATGTCTTGTCAAATCACAATATCAGAATTCAAGTACAAAATATCGGTCTTGTACAAAAGCCTTCAGAATGCATAGTTTTTAAAGCCATAATCACCAACATAAACTGCCATGGAAAGATAGAGCCAAGGCCAAGCGATACTTTAAGTAGATAAAATCCGAATCAAGCTCCTATATTTCCACCCTAAAAACCTGGGGGAGGGAACGAAAGAAAAGGGGCGAAAACAAGCAAGGTCAGACATAAAGTCTGGCAAGTCCAGTGGCTTTCAGCATATGAACAGATAATAATATCATGACATGAAAATTAAGCTGGATAAGAGAAAACAGCAACATGAGTAACTGGTATACTTAAGCTAACCAGAAGAAACAGAATGATATAACCCAAGTTATGCTTCTTACTTATATCTTACTTCTGTGTACTAATACTAATATAACACGATTAGGTGTTACCCTAATGTCTGAAATGAAACAGAACAGAATAATCTATACAGAAACAGAATGCCGGTAATAGGCCTTTACCACCCCAATAGACAGAAGGTACATAAACGGAATCAGAGACGGAAGAAGAATAATCCTAACGGAAACAGAATGTTAGAACTAGGTGTACACTAGAAAATGGGCCTTTAACACCCCAACAGACGGTACCACGCAGAAACAGACAGGTGTTACGATCCAACAGAAACAGACGGTACCCCAACGGAAACAGACAGGACTAAGTGTACCCTAAATCTACCCCAAGCGCTCAGCTCCCTAATACATAAATACCCTGTGCCAGCCCCACAGAAGGGTGTATCACTCCTTAAAGTTGCAACCTTTGAATGACACAGACCTATTTACAGATGTCATGGCATCTTACATCCTCAGAGGCAGACCGGGATCCATGCACGCAGATGACCCGGTTGGAACGCACCATCAACAGCCCTCGCAACTATCAAAATGAACCGCTTGTAATTAGTTCTGTAAGCGTGCCCGGATCCTACCTACTGTTGGGTCATAGTTTTGATACCAGAATGGATTACATACTAATACGGGTCCTAAACAACAGATGACACAAGTATTTTCTCTCCTAACCTTGTATTCCCAGACTAATGGATTTCGGATTAACTTGTTTACAAGTTTTCAGACCTACAGAGTTCAGATCAACTAGTTCACAGATCAGAAAATCAAGTCAACAGGTATTCAGACGAATGGATCAAATGTACAGTTATAACAGACTTACAGACTGTCTAACTTTATATTGGGCCTACAGATTCACGAAACAGGTTTATTAATTCATCAGTCTAGTTGGTTTAGCCCTATCCACCCAACACATTTTAGACATCATATTTATCTCAGATTTGCATTAATTAAATACTAATGCGTAGACCTCTCACATTAGGTCGGTAGCTTGTGTCCGCTGGATAAGCCGGGCGGTTCCGGGCAGACTTCCGCCACAAGGCAGACCTAACCTCGTGTTTAATCGTTGTTAGCCCACTTTGTGAACTGGGCAACACAAAGTCAAGATGTGAAATGTTGAAGAACTTGAAAAACTTGGTAAGTATTGAAGCAGGTTGGATCGGAGCAGCGCATCGGTTCGGATTGGATAAAGTTTTCTGTTCGGATCGGTGAACTATTGCTGCCGAAATTAGAAAGGCACAGCTGTTCGGATCGGAGGGCAATATATTCCCAATTGGATCGGAAAGCCACTTGATTGCTACAGAGATAGATCAGAGCGGAGCGGAGCAGAATAAAGAGAAGAAAGAATTGGTTCCAAGTCAATCCGGGTCGGATCGGGTACCCCGATCCGAGCCCCTTGTACATACCCCTCCGACCCGAGCTTGTCTTCCACGTCACTCTCCTGCATGAGCGCCTGGTAATTCGGATCGGCAGTGACCTGTTCCTACCCTCAACGTCCACTCCTCTGATGCGTTGTCAACATAGTAATTCATCCGAACCCGAGGCTGATGGGATGGATGACACGTGGCTCCGATCCGGATCGGATTCTAAGCAAATTCTCACCTATAAATACCCCGTCTGGAGACAAAGAAAAAGATCATTTTTCTGACATTTGGAGAGTTCAACCACCTTCATTACCCGAATTCCAGCACTCCCGGAAAATCCAAATCTTCTTTCATTATTTGTTTTTAGACAATTGAGTGATTGTAAGTGAGTTGTGAGAGAAATCAAGTGAATATTTCATTGTACTTGCAACTGCATCATTGAGTATAGTAAAAAAACAAGTGGACGTAGGCATTTCTTCGCCGAACCACTATAAATCCTGTGTGTTCATTCTTATTTTTGATTTCCTTTCATTTTGCTTTTAATCAATTTGGGTGTTAGAACCACTTTTTGGTCTAACATTTTGGTGCTTTCACTGAGAATTCGTCTGAATTCTTTTTTTTGGGGATTATCGTTCTACTTTTTGGACCGCTGAGTTCAAAGAAGTTAATCCTCAAGTTTCAACGTCCTTGGATATTTGTTGAAGTGATTGTCGAAGAATCATGGCCAAAGGAAAAGGAAAAGAAGTTCAATCTGGTCGAGGGAATGGAGCTGGCGAAGATCAGCAAAATGCGGTCGTGACAAGGTCTCGTGTGCAGAGTTCAGCAGCAGGACGAACCAATGCAGGAAATCCGAACCGCCTCTAGGGGGACAGCTCCGATCCGATCCGGGTAGGAGATTCTGAAGCAGTGCATTCCCCCAATCTGAACCAACCCGAGCAGCTTGCCATATACCGACCCGATCAGACTCCCCAGCTCCGAACCGACCCGATCTCCCATCTCCGATCCGATCCGACTCTTGGTGATGTTGGAACCTCTACTCGAGTCCCTACAAATGCTCCGATTCCAGCCACCAGGGTCAGTGATCAGGTTAATCCATCTGCGCCCATTACTCAAGGAGATTTCTCGCGCTTACTTGACATGCTCGAGAGTACTAGGGAGGCTATGAAAGTCCACGAGCACACTAATCTCATGATGCAGGAAAATATGAGGCTCATGAGCCGGGAGATTAGCGAACTCCGTCGACAGAGAAACCCATCACCTGTTCGTCACACACCAGTGGATCAGTCTTCATCTTCCGAGGAAGAGCGGCCCCGTGAACGACCTCAGAATGTGGAGCAGCTGACATTCGGATCTTTGGGGTCTCGTGAGGATATCGCACAAGCACTATGAAACAATGACCCCACTCGGGGGCAAAGGCTCCAGTCCCCTCCTCCCGAGATCGACCGGGAGTGTAGGGAACGGAATAGAGTAGAAGCAGCTCGAAGAAGAAGGGCATCTCCAGAACAAGAGCCCAGAAGGAACCCGGATATTAGGGCCAGGGAACCTGAACGGCCCCTAACTAATGCTGATGTACAGGCAATGGTGCGCCAGATCATGTCCGAGAGCCGGAGCTATACGAATGAAGATTATGGCATCGAGCGAAGCCATACTCCTTTCACCGACGATATCCTCGACTTCCAGTTTCCCCGGCGTTTTAACCTGCCACAGATGGATAAGTATAACGGGAGAACTGATGTGGGACAGCATTTAATGCGATACTCGTGGCTCATGAATGCTGCTGCTGCTCCTGACGAAGTAAAGTGTAAAGCATTCCCGATTTACTTAGAAGATGTGTCGCTGTTCTGGTTTACCCAACTTCCCCCTCGTTCGGTTTCGAATTACAGGGAATTGAGCGAACGTTTTATGAATCAGTTCCGACTACATACCCGAAAGTCCAAAAGTGTTATTGAATTATCAAGAATTAAGCAGGCGCCAGGAGAGTCTTTGAGGTCGTATCTTGACCGCTTCAACTTAGCTGTGACTGAAGTTAGTGATCCTCATGAGCCCACCATTCTGATGGCATTGAAAGAAGGAGTCGATCCTGAATCCGAGTTCGGGGATTACCTTTCTGGAAAGACGCCCTCCACGAGAGAAATATTCTATGAAAAGGACGATATTTATTTAAGACGAGAGGAAGCCAGGGCAAATAGGAAGAGAAAGTCTGAAGCGGCACCAAAAGAAAATGTTCAGAGTAACATCACCGTGAAGCAGTCTGGGGAAAGTTCCGGAAAAGTTGAAGTAAATGTGGGTAACAAGGGACAACAATGCTGGAAACGGGGGCAACAACAATAACCGTAATGCGAACGGTAACAGAAGAAACAGAAATAGGGGAAGTGATCCTAACAAAATGTAACACCCCACATCCGTTAGTGTCACTCACAAAGGGAATGCACTAAGTTCTGTGGAGCATTTAGGGTAAAAGATGCAGATAAATTACAAGATAGACAGAAATTAAACAACGGAAAATAAAACTTTGCTTTATTGATAAAATAGTTTGTACAATGGTTTCTTTACAATATCAGAGTATAATCTGTCTTACAAAATAAAGAAGCATAAAAACAACATTTATATTCCCCGATTTTAGCAAGAGCCAGCCATAGCATCTGAAAAGAGAATCCAAGCAAACTTCGACAAATCTTCAAGCTGGGAAAGAGTGGCAGTCCAACTTAACCTGAGCTAAATTATTCCCTCCTTTACTACCTGGGGGGGGGGGAACGGAAGAAAAGAAGACGAAAGAAAAACAGAGTCAGACATAAAGCCTGAGTAAGTTCAGTAACTTCTAGCATGTGAACATGGAAAACAAAACGACATGAATTAACTGAATACAAGATTATACCATGACGACAGGGTCAACAAGATTAGACAAGGTAATCACAAGATATGCTAAGATAAGATAAACTGGATACGCTTTAATACTTTCGCTGCTTCTCTATTTCCTTGTTATACTGGTTTCTATATCTCTGCACCACCTAACTAGTGTCCCAACTAGTAACGATAACGCGATCCCAATCCCTGTATTTTCCATCGCCTTCAGGCATCCATTTATTAGTTGTTACCTAGATCTACTCTAGGGTTTTCTATCCACTGCTTTCTAGATTTAACTATAGTTTTACGCTATCTGCTGAACGCTTTTCGAGTTCAGGGTTTATGCCACCTAGTCCAACTAGGGATTACGCTACCTGTCGAACAATGCCCCCAAGTCTAGGACACACTACCTAGAGTGGTATATGTTCCTAGGCTTCCCCACGTATGTATCGCGAATCGTTATCGCTTGTCTAGATGCACATGTCCTGTAATGTGCGATCCGAGTCCTGTGACAGGGCAAATCAAGGAATACAGAACTCGGTCGGGAGCTTTCAGATATCTGCCGATGCAGATGCTAAGGTCTGTTTTTACTCCAGTGGCTATGGTCCAACTTGACCCCTCCCTCAGCTAATGAAAGGCACCCTTTGTAAAATGAGAACTATACGCCGGCCCCTGGTGCCCCACTATCCTATGGCCATCCTCACCCATAACTAGATAGCAATTATGGTCTTTTGGAGTTCTCCGCCTTTCCGCTTCACGTATCTCGACTGACTCAAGATGGATGGTAGACGACGAGTTGCTATCACAGGGCTACCGTCTTCTCGCCGAATCACGCTGGTCCATCCTAGTCTTTAGGTTGCCACATATATATTGCAACCAAGGCATACCCTCGGTTCTTCTAACGCAGACCTTAACCTCTGTGAGCCCAGGATGATCATCTGCAGCCTCACAGAGGGATACCAAGAGTACCCTCACGTCCCCTCGAAGCCTCGGGCTTCGTAACCCAATTCGTTGGAGCCTTCTTAAAATCAGATGGATGTCTGCTCCTTCGTGTTATACTAAGAATTACTACTTAGTTCTACTAACTAAGGTTTACCACTTAGTTTCCAAATTCCTTGTTTTCTTAACTAAGTTTTACTACTTAGTCCCTTTTTCAACTGAGGTCTACTACTTAGTTTTCTTTCTCGCCAGGTTGGGTTGGTTAAGTGTATTTAGTCGATTCAAGCTATCTTAACCCTCTTCCCTTATCCTATTACACTGGTTAAGTGTTATCCCTTCATGCTTTTTACTTAACCCTATTCATTTATCATATTCTGATGGTTAAGCGTTCAAGTTTACTTAACCCTATGGTCTAGTCCAGTTAACATATTAATTTGGCTAAGTGTATTACTTAACCCCAACCTCTAGTCTAATTAACATGTTAAATTGGCTAAGTGTATTAACTTTACTTAACCCCACCTTCTAGTCTAGTCAACATGTTAATTTGGCTAAGTATTCCCATGGACTTAACCCTCCTATTCTAGCTTTAACTGTGCTAAGTTGGTTAAGTGTTCCTTAACCTTCCCATTCTAGCTTAACCGTGTTAGGTTGGTTAAGTGTTCCTATGGACTTAACTCTCCCATTCTTGTTCTAGCTTTAATTAATAAATTAAAGCCGCAACCTCTCACATTAGACAGATATTGCTGCGGTTACTGGATGTGCCGGTCGGTTCCGGGCAGGTTTACACCGCAACTCAGTCTAACCTCGGGTTAGGCATATTCATGTTTTCTAAGTTCAAAGGGTTTTTGATTAATTTCCAAATCTGGTTTTGAAAACAACCATCCCGTCCTTCGGATCAGTTAGGGATAGCCAGGGAGGGCAGGAAACTTGTATTTTCCAAACCCAAGCCTAGACACTATCCTCTCTGTCACCCTAGAACCTTCTGGTCTATGTGTTTCAAAAAGGGATGTTATCAAAATACTTTTCTTTTGTTTATAAATTGTTAACAATTTATTTCAAAAGCCCATTTCCCCTTTTTAGACAAATTTGGCCTATATTTATTTGTCAAGCCTACTAGTATACTTATATTCTAGGCCCAAGTCCTAACCCAACATGCAGTTTAGGCCATTTCCTATTTCATTGCCGAAACTAGATTAAATATCCTAGTTTATAATTTATGGCCAAAACTTAACCAAGTTACATATTTTGTGGTAAATGAACAATTTAACATTTATGACAATTCTATAAGTAAATTACTCCTAATTTACTTATTTCATTACTACTCTTTTAATGTACATTGTCACATTTATTATTATGGCCCATTCTCTCTTATTTATCATATTTATACTTTTTGGTATGTAAGTTATACCAAATTTAGTGTCGCTAACCATAATTTATTCTAAACATGACAATTGCTCACAATTATGAATAAATTCAAAATTGTGCTAATATACTTATTCCAAATCAACCTTAATTAACCCAATCTTGGTTTAACATCCTAATTCACAATTTATGGCAAAACTAGAATTATTTTTCTAGTTTACATTTTATGCCTAAAATTTAGCTTACTTACTAACGCTAAATTTAATATGTCAAAATCACATATTCCCTAATCCATGTCAAATTTCCCCGTTTTCATTTTAATATGCATGTCATAATACATATTCCAAATTATGCCAATTTCCAAGTTTACAATTACGTTCATATTCATTTCCATGTTTTTCCCCAAATCGCATTCCCACCGTTCGAATAATCGTGATTCAACCTAGATTATAAATAAATCTAGATTCGTAGATAAAAAGGGAATGAATCAAAATGACAAGAAGGAATAATTGACATAAAAAGGTTTGGATAACAATGTAGGTTCAAGAATATGGGTAGACCTAACTAAATAGGTAAATTCCCACTGTCTTAAAACCAAAGAATGGGCAAAATAGGTTCAAGAACGTGGGTAGACCTAACTTAATAGGTAAATTCCCACTGTCTTAAAACCAAAGAAAAAACCAAGGAACAGGTAGAATAAATAATTGGGTTTAGACCCAATTTCACAATCACCAAACTAAAGCAATATTTTCCTAATCATGAATCATGGGTGTCAAAATCACAATTGTCCTCATTATGTCATAAGCAATAGTTTATGTCTAATTCAAAGGCTTATGTTCTTAGTCATAAGTAATGTCCATGGTCATAGGCAATATAGGCGATGTTCATAGTCCAAAAGGGAAAATAATTCCCATAGTCCTAAGTCATTGTCATAGGCAATGTTTATATGTCCCAAAATCAAAGGCTTATGTCATAGTCCAAAGGCATATGCTTTCAAAGGCCACAGTTCTATAGTCATAGTCACGGTTACAGTCTTATTTGTCCTCGAATCATAACAGTTCTTAATTCAGTCCAAGAGTATAAACACAGATTCGAAGAGAGAGAGAGAGACTTGGCATATTTCTTTATTCCTTTAATTTCATGTCACAAATAAAACAAAATATTCAGATCTAGAAATAACCAACTTACAGAAAATAGATCTAGAAAAGAAGGAAAGCGTGGCTATGATTCGTGCGTCATTGCTTGAAACTTGTTTGAGCTAGCCTTTGAATTCTTCACTTGAAACTTTGATTTGAATCCCTCCTTAAAAGTCTTTTAGCAGCATCTCCTCGTCTTGAATCATATTTTATTTTATTTATTTAAGAAAATTTAGAAGAGGGGAAGAAGCCATGAATCTTAGCAGCATAAGGATAGAAGAGAATTGGTGCAAAGAGAATGAAGACTAGGGCTGTTTATATAGCTGCTCAAGACCTTATCGTACACGCAGCGCTGAGTCAGCATTGAACCTAGTTAAGAAAATAGTCCAGGTACGTAGATGAATCTAGCCAAACCTTATCATACACGCAGTGCTGAGTCAGCATTGGGTCCCACAAGCTATTTTGGCGTAAAAGTTTGATTTTCAAACTTTTGAATTTCTGGAATTTATTTAACTGTTTTATTCACATGAAATATTCTTATATGTATACAATTCCTCTAACGACCATTTTACGCGTATATATATATACGCACAACTTTCATTTTATTTTCAAAATTCAAATGATGTTGCCATATTTCATTGACTGTAGCCTTATCTTGAATTTTATCTTTCGTATACATATATTTTTGCATATATATATATATATATTTATATTCTCATATGTATATATATATATATTCTTTATTTCCTTATATGTACGTTCTTATCCTTTCAAATTTTGAATTTGTATACGTACATATATTTGCATGTTCAGTTGGCCCTCTCTAAAACAAAGATAAAAAATTATGTCGCCGCCGGGGTTCGAACCCCCGACCTCCATGCTACAAATCCAATGCCTTAACCAACTGAGCTACAGAGGCTTTTGTTAATAAGTCTTAGAACAATAATAATTATTGTTCTCTCCTTACTTCTCTTTTTCATGTTAGTTACAATACTTAAATTAAACAACTGCATGGATCTTTTTCTTTTAATTTTTCTTTTAAAAATTAATTATACTTTAGTTTGAGAATCTTAATGTCGCAGAATTACGGGGTGTTACATTCTCCCCCACTTAAAAGGATTTCGTCCCCGAAATCTTCAAGTTAGGAAGAATGTGTCCTACCATCCAATCACCCATCTACTCAACCATTCAATCACAGGCATTCATTGTCCTTAAAAGATTTCTAATGCTTTCATGTTCATATGCATAGTGTGTGTATATGTCTCTATCTAATGAAAAATCAGGCGGTCTACTGATTCAGTTGACCTCCTTAATGCAAATCATGTTAGTGCCATGCGTCCAATCATGCATGCAAACATCCCTAGTCATGTAAATACTACATGCGTGCACAGCCATTCATCCATATGCAACGTCCATATGATATCATATCAAGTTCAACTTATAAACAAATGCATATATGTAAATGCAATATGAGAGCGTCTGAACTTGATCTAGTGCCTAATATGTATGCATATGCATCCACGAGCAACCATTTGCAACCATTCAACCATAACATGTTTCAAATACATGTTTACATCCATTGGCTTCTACCTAAGGATCGCAGATACGACCTAGAGGATATACTTTGGAAAGAGAGAAACAACTACGCGTAAAGCTCCTAAACAGAGAAATCAAGGATGCACCCTTAAGGAAAAAGGGCATGTTGCTAGTATCTAGCCTTCTTGAGCTTTACTCCACTGTATCTTAAACAATTTATCTTCACGATTGTGAAGTTCCTAACCTCCATTTCCAAAATAAACAGATGTCAATCACGGTACCAAGTGTATGATTAGAGGTCTCTCCCTTATCCACCATGCCATAACTATAAGAGTCGAAAGGTCACTACATGCTCTTTGGGGTGCCTACCACAACTATTCATCTCTCCCGCAAACCATCCAAACCGAACTCGACATTCCTCAAGTACAAGCCCCAAAGGCCTAAACCAATATCAGACAAGCACCCAAGGAATATCTCCCCGAATTTAGACGATCTACGTGAGATGATATAAGAAAACTCGATAGCTATTCTCAAATCCCTACTAAAAAAATAAACTGGTCGGACCACCAATTGGATTTGAGACTCTAGTGGGATCTTTCTACTATACAAGTACTATGGTGCAGAGACCCAACTATGGAAGTGGATATGAACAAATGAGAAGCGCTAGAACCTAAGGAAATAGCACGAACAGAAAACTAGACTCTTCCAACCGAACTACCTTTCTCATAGGTGCGCTTCGTGGCGAAAGCATGTACTTGTCCTTCTAAAAATCTTGTCTCGTTCTTGCCCTTGTCCTTAAGTATATGCCCTATCATACCCTAGTAAAAATACTTCCTCTTGTCTTAGGTTTTATAATTTCTTCCTCCTTCGTGTGCTAAGTCTACATCCATGAATTCCTCATCCTAGGGTTATGCTTCTTAGCCAAACTCCTCATCCCCTTCCGTGTGTAGTCATGTTGACAAATCTCTCGAAAACTGCCTCCATCGTCCGGAAAACCTTATAAGCTTTGAAAGAAAACTGCCCGTAGATGAAACAACTACGGCTATGGATGGAAGCCGGGCACTACTTTGCCCTTCGATGAGGTTACCTCCCAGAAAGCCAGGAGCCCCAGAGACTCAAGAAAGAAGGAGACAAGAATTCAAACAGAGGAAGAAGAGACAATGCGTATGGCTTTGGGGAATATGCCTTTAAAACAAATCCTTTTCTTTTGAAAATGCTTCTTTAAAAACTATTTTGAAAAATAATTTTTCAAATCTTTATCTGATCCGGTAACCTTCAGCTCTGATACCACGTGTAACACCCCACATCCGTTAGTGTCACTCACAAAGGGAATGCACTAAGTTCTGTGGAGCATTTAGGGTAAAAGATGCAGATAAATTACAAGATAGACAGAAATTAAACAACGGAAAATAAAACTTTGCTTTATTGATAAAATAGTTTGTACAATGGTTTCTTTACAATATCAGAGTATAATCTGTCTTACAAAATAAAGAAGCATAAAAACAACATTTATATTCCCCGATTTTAGCAAGAGCCAGCCATAGCATCTGAAAAGAGAATCCAAGCAAACTTCGACAAATCTTCAAGCTGGGAAAGAGTGGCAGTCCAACTTAACCTGAGCTAAATTATTCCCTCCTTTACTACCTGGGGGGGGGGAACGGAAGAAAAGAAGACGAAAGAAAAACAGAGTCAGACATAAAGCCTGAGTAAGTTCAGTAACTTCTAGCATGTGAACATGGAAAACAAAACGACATGAATTAACTGAATACAAGATTATACCATGACGACAGGGTCAACAAGATTAGACAAGGTAATCACAAGATATGCTAAGATAAGATAAACTGGATACGCTTTAATACTTTCGCTGCTTCTCTATTTCCTTGTTATACTGGTTTCTATATCTCTGCACCACCTAACTAGTGTCCCAACTAGTAACGATAACGCGATCCCAATCCCTGTATTTTCCATCGCCTTCAGGCATCCATTTATTAGTTGTTACCTAGATCTACTCTAGGGTTTTCTATCCACTGCTTTCTAGATTTAACTATAGTTTTACGCTATCTGCTGAACGCTTTTCGAGTTCAGGGTTTATGCCACCTAGTCCAACTAGGGATTACGCTACCTGTCGAACAATGCCCCCAAGTCTAGGACACACTACCTAGAGTGGTATATGTTCCTAGGCTTCCCCACGTATGTATCGCGAATCGTTATCGCTTGTCTAGATGCACATGTCCTGTAATGTGCGATCCGAGTCCTGTGACAGGGCAAATCAAGGAATACAGAACTCGGTCGGGAGCTTTCAGATATCTGCCGATGTAGATGCTAAGGTCTGTTTTTACTCCAGTGGCTATGGTCCCACTTGACCCCTCCCTCAGCTAATGAAAGGCACCCTTTGTAAAATGAGAACTATACGCCGGCCCCTGGTGCCCCACTATCCTATGGCCATCCTCACCCATAACTAGATAGCAATTATGGTCTTTTGGAGTTCTCCGCCTTTCCGCTTCACGTATCTCGACTGACTCAAGATGGATGGTAGACGACGAGTTGCTATCACAGGGCTACCGTCTTCTCGCCGAATCACGCTGGTCCATCCTAGTCTTTAGGTTGCCACATATATATTGCAACCAAGGCATACCCTCGGTTCTTCTAACGCAGACCTTAACCTCTGTGAGCCCAGGATGATCATCTGCAGCCTCACAGAGGGATACCAAGAGTACCCTCACGTCCCCTCGAAGCCTCGGGCTTCGTAACCCAATTCGTTGGAGCCTTCTTAAAATCAGATGGATGTCTGCTCCTTCGTGTTATACTAAGAATTACTACTTAGTTCTACTAACTAAGGTTTACCACTTAGTTTCCAAATTCCTTGTTTTCTTAACTAAGTTTTACTACTTAGTCCCTTTTTCAACTGAGGTCTACTACTTAGTTTTCTTTCTCGCCAGGTTGGGTTGGTTAAGTGTATTTAGTCGATTCAAGCTATCTTAACCCTCTTCCCTTATCCTATTACACTGGTTAAGTGTTATCCCTTCATGCTTTTTACTTAACCCTATTCATTTATCATATTCTGATGGTTAAGCGTTCAAGTTTACTTAACCCTATGGTCTAGTCCAGTTAACATATTAATTTGGCTAAGTGTATTACTTAACCCCAACCTCTAGTCTAATTAACATGTTAAATTGGCTAAGTGTATTAACTTTACTTAACCCCACCTTCTAGTCTAGTCAACATGTTAATTTGGCTAAGTATTCCCATGGACTTAACCCTCCTATTCTAGCTTTAACTGTGCTAAGTTGGTTAAGTGTTCCTTAACCTTCCCATTCTAGCTTAACCGTGTTAGGTTGGTTAAGTGTTCCTATGGACTTAACTCTCCCATTCTTGTTCTAGCTTTAATTAATAAATTAAAGCCGCAACCTCTCACATTAGACAGATATTGCTGCGGTTACTGGATGTGCCGGTCGGTTCCGGGCAGGTTTACACCGCAACTCAGTCTAACCTCGGGTTAGGCATATTCATGTTTTCTAAGTTCAAAGGGTTTTTGATTAATTTCCAAATCTGGTTTTGAAAACAACCATCCCGTCCTTCGGATCAGTTAGGGATAGCCAGGGAGGGCAGGAAACTTGTATTTTCCAAACCCAAGCCTAGACACTATCCTCTCTGTCACCCTAGAACCTTCTGGTCTATGTGTTACAAAAAGGGATGTTATCAAAATACTTTTCTTTTGTTTATAAATTGTTAACAATTTATTTCAAAAGCCCATTTCCCCTTTTTAGACAAATTTGGCCTATATTTATTTGTCAAGCCTACTAGTATACTTATATTCTAGGCCCAAGTCCTAACCCAACATGCAGTTTAGGCCATTTCCTATTTCATTGCCGAAACTAGATTAAATATCCTAGTTTATAATTTATGGCCAAAACTTAACCAAGTTACATATTTTGTGGTAAATGAACAATTTAACATTTATGACAATTCTATAAGTAAATTACTCCTAATTTACTTATTTCATTACTACTCTTTTAATGTACATTGTCACATTTATTATTATGGCCCATTCTCTCTTATTTATCATATTTATACTTTTTGGTATGTAAGTTATACCAAATTTAGTGTCGCTAACCATAATTTATTCTAAACATGACAATTGCTCACAATTATGAATAAATTCAAAATTGTGCTAATATACTTATTCCAAATCAACCTTAATTAACCCAATCTTGGTTTAACATCCTAATTCACAATTTATGGCAAAACTAGAATTATTTTTCTAGTTTACATTTTATGCCTAAAATTTAGCTTACTTACTAACGCTAAATTTAATATGTCAAAATCACATATTCCCTAATCCATGTCAAATTTCCCCGTTTTCATTTTAATATGCATGTCATAATACATATTCCAAATTATGCCAATTTCCAAGTTTACAATTACGTTCATATTCATTTCCATGTTTTTCCCCAAATCGCATTCCCACCGTTCGAATAATCGTGATTCAACCTAGATTATAAATAAATCTAGATTCGTAGATAAAAAGGGAATGAATCAAAATGACAAGAAGGAATAATTGACATAAAAAGGTTTGGATAACAATGTAGGTTCAAGAATATGGGTAGACCTAACTAAATAGGTAAATTCCCACTGTCTTAAAACCAAAGAATGGGCAAAATAGGTTCAAGAACGTGGGTAGACCTAACTTAATAGGTAAATTCCCACTGTCTTAAAACCAAAGAAAAAACCAAGGAACAGGTAGAATAAATAATTGGGTTTAGACCCAATTTCACAATCACCAAACTAAAGCAATATTTTCCTAATCATGAATCATGGGTGTCAAAATCACAATTGTCCTCATTATGTCATAAGCAATAGTTTATGTCTAATTCAAAGGCTTATGTTCTTAGTCATAAGTAATGTCCATGGTCATAGGCAATATAGGCGATGTTCATAGTCCAAAAGGGAAAATAATTCCCATAGTCCTAAGTCATTGTCATAGGCAATGTTTATATGTCCCAAAATCAAAGGCTTATGTCATAGTCCAAAGGCATATGCTTTCAAAGGCCACAGTTCTATAGTCATAGTCACGGTTACAGTCTTATTTGTCCTCGAATCATAACAGTTCTTAATTCAGTCCAAGAGTATAAACACAGATTCGAAGAGAGAGAGAGAGACTTGGCATATTTCTTTATTCCTTTAATTTCATGTCACAAATAAAACAAAATATTCAGATCTAGAAATAACCAACTTACAGAAAATAGATCTAGAAAAGAAGGAAAGCGTGGCTATGATTCGTGCGTCGTTGCTTGAAACTTGTTTGAGCTAGCCTTTGAATTCTTCACTTGAAACTTTGATTTGAATCCCTCCTTAAAAGTCTTTTAGCAGCATCTCCTCGTCTTGAATCATATTTTATTTTATTTATTTAAGAAAATTTAGAAGAGGGGAAGAAGCCATGAATCTTAGCAGCATAAGGATAGAAGAGAATTGGTGCAAAGAGAATGAAGACTAGGGCTGTTTATATAGCTGCTCAAGACCTTATCGTACACGCAGCGCTGAGTCAGCATTGAACCTAGTTAAGAAAATAGTCCAGGTACGTAGATGAATCTAGCCAAACCTTATCATACACGCAGTGCTGAGTCAGCATTGGGTCCCACAAGCTATTTTGGCGTAAAAGTTTGATTTTCAAACTTTTGAATTTCTGGAATTTATTTAACTGTTTTATTCACATGAAATATTCTTATATGTATACAATTCCTCTAACGACCATTTTACGCGTATATATATACGCACAACTTTCATTTTATTTTCAAAATTCAAATGATGTTGCCATATTTCATTGACTGTAGCCTTATCTTGAATTTTATCTTTCGTATACATATATTTTTGCATATATATATATATATTTATATTCTCATATGTATATATATATATATTCTTTATTTCCTTATATGTACGTTCTTATCCTTTCAAATTTTGAATTTGTATACGTACATATATTTGCATGTTCAGTTGGCCCTCTCTAAAACAAAGATAAAAAATTATGTCGCCGCCGGGGTTCGAACCCCCGACCTCCATGCTACAAATCCAATGCCTTAACCAACTGAGCTACAGAGGCTTTTGTTAATAAGTCTTAGAACAATAATAATTATTGTTCTCTCCTTACTTCTCTTTTTCATGTTAGTTACAATACTTAAATTAAACAACTGCATGGATCTTTTTCTTTTAATTTTTCTTTTAAAAATTAATTATACTTTAGTTTGAGAATCTTAATGTCGCAGAATTACGGGGTGTTACACAAAAGACCCTGATTCTAGACCTACGAGAATTATACACCATTGAACGACACCCTGCAGAATATTTACCTGGATACGTACAACGTTTTGCAGTACAAAAGACCGCCACCTCGTGATTCGACCGAGAAAGAAATGGCGACAGGGAAGTTTTGTTTGTTTCATGGAACCCATGGGCATTCAACCAATGAATGTCGGCATTTGAGGGATGTGATTGAGAAGCTGCTGCATGAAGGGAAGTTGGATGAATACAAGGTTGCCCCGAGGGACAGGGGGGAAGGAGAGCAGGCTCCAAAACAGATTCTACCTGCTCCCAAGCCTACAGCGCAGTAGAAAGGTAAAGGAATTGTTATCAACTCCATAGTAGGTGGACCTCACCCGGCAATCCGTAGTTTCAGAGCAATGGATCAATATGTAAATGCTGCCAAGCACATAGATATGGATGAAGGTGATGATTTGGAAGATATCAGCCCCATAAAACAATAGAAGACCATGTTTGACGACGTGGTATTCCGAAGCAGTGATAATACTGGGATCCAATCACCTACTGATGATCCGTTGGTTATTACTAACACTATTGGGCCAGCCTTGGTCCATAAGGTATTAGTAGACAACGGAAGTTCTGTCAATATTTTATTTAAAAAGTCGTTTGATCAGATGAAGCTTGAATCTGAAGATTTGAAGCCATGTGAAGGATGGATCAGAGGCTTTAACGGGGCGTCAACAGCTCCCATGGGATACATAGAATTGCCCGTGACCTTGGGGCAAAGGGAACGCAGAAGAGTGCGGATGCTTCAGTTCCTAGTATTGGACGTAGATTCGCCTTATAATGCATTCTTGGGAAGGCCAGCCCTTGCTGAATTCAGAGCCTGTATCGCCCCTTGGTATTTATTGCTTAAGTTCCCAACCGAAGCCGAAACTGGAGTGATGAGAGGGGATCAAGTTTCCGGACGAGCCTGCTATGTTGCCGAATTAAAGATGTTGATGAAAGGACTTAACATCGAGAGTAAAGATGCCTCGCCCCCCCAAAGGGGGGTTCGGCATAGCAATTAGAGAAATTGACCCCGAAGGAGTTGCTCAAAGGAACGCCTGAAGACCTGGATCCCAGAAAAGACGAGGAACCAGAAACTAAAAATGCAACTCCTAATGAAGCGACAGTGGAAATTCCCATTGATGAAGCTGATCCGACAAAAGTTTTGAAGATTGGTTCTCAATTGGATCCACGTCGAGCCCAAGAACTAATGGACTTCTTGAAGGCAAACTTGGATGTGTTTGCCTGGGCCCACGCTGACATGTGTGGGATATCGCCATCCATTATAAGTCACAAATTAAATGTAAACCCGAAACATCCGCCTGTGAAGCAAAAGAGACGTATGCTGGGCCCAGAGAGGTCGGCTGCTCTCAAAGAGGAAGTGGATAAGCTGGAGCAGAATGGATTTGTTCGAGATTCGACATATCTCGACTGGATATCAAATCCCGTTTTGGTAAAGAAGCCGAATGGAAAGTGGCGAACTTGCATTGATTTTTCAGATTTGAACAAAGCCTGCCCAAAAGATAGTTTCCCACTTCCCAGGATTGATCAGCTTGTAGATTCGACAGCAGGTCATGAACTTCTCTCTTTCATGGACGCATATTCCGGATATAATCAAATTCCTATTCACGTGCCAGATCAAGAGCATACCAGCTTCATTACGAATTTTGGGTTATATTGTTATGTTCTAATGCCATTCGGATTGAAAAACACCGGAGCCACTTATCAGCGCTTGGTGAACAGAATGTTTTACAATCAAATAGGGAAGACTATGGAGGTTTACGTGGACAATATGCTTGTCAAATCGAAACAATCCTCCAGCCATACGCAAGACATGGCAGAAATGTTTGGTATTCTGCGAAAGTATCGAATGAAGTTGAATCCTCTGAAATGCTCATTTGGAGTGGCGTCGGGAAAATTCCTAGGCTTTATTGTGAGCTCCCGAGGAATCGAAATCAATCCTAGCCAAATAGCGGCGATTAGAAACATTGAAGAACCAAGAAGAATTAAAGATGTCCAAAGTCTTGCAGGGAAAGTAGCCGCGTTGAGTAGATTCATCTCCAAAGCTACAAACAAGTGCGTTCCGTTTTTTGATTTGATTACAAGGGGAAAGAGAAACTTTGAGTGGACTCCGGACTGTGTTGAGGCCTTTCGAAATTTATTGGAACTGCTAGAGGAACCGCCGATTTTGTCATAGCCGGTAGATCACGAAGAATTGTTTGTTTACTTGGCAGTCTCGGCTCACGCCGTTAGCACAGCCCTGGTTCGAGAACAAGACAAAGTACAAAGGCCAGTGTATTATGTAAGCAAGAAATTAGCAGCGGTAGAGCGCAACTACCCAAAGATTGAGAAGCTCGCTTACAGCCTCCTAATCGCATCCCGAAAACTTCGTCACTATTTCCAAGCTCATCCAATAACCATATACATCGACCAGCCCTTGAGGCAGGTGTTGCAGAGACCCGAAGCATCGGGAAGGTTGATCAAATGGAATATAGAATTAAGTCAGTTTGATTTGAATTTTCAACCACGAAAGTCGATCAGGGGGCAAGCTCTGGCAGACTTTATTGCGGAGTTCACCATCCCAGAGGAGGAAGTAATCGATGACAGAGTGGTTAAGTCTGAGGATGAGTTAAAGATAGACCGTGGAAGCTATACACAGATGGAGCCAAGAACGACCGAAGGTCCGGAGCTAGAATCGTCTTAGTCACTCCTGAAGGACGGTCGTTATATTACGCTCTACGATTAGAAATTTCGGCGACTAACAATGACTCTGAATATGAAGCCCTGATTGCCGGGCTGAAGCTTGCTAAAGACCTCGGAATAAAAACATTGGACATATTCTGTGACTCTAAAATCATTGTTTGCTAAGTGCGAGAGGAATTTGTGGCTCGGGGACCTCGACTTATCGCCTACCTCAGGAAAGTGAGAGAGCTATTGAGTAGCTTGGAGCGGTACAACATAACACATATCCCAAGAGCTGAAAACCAGAAGGCGGATAGGCTGGCAAAGCTGGCTAGTTCCGACAATCCAGAAGAGACTGAAATAATTCCAATTGAAACGTTGGAATCGCCATGCTTTGAGTCAATGGAAATTGAGTTCGCTTTTGAAGCGGAACCGGAGAAGGAGTCGTGGATGACCCCAATTAAGAACTTCCTTAAGGATGAAACACTCCCGTCAAAGAAGAGAGAGAGAAGGGCTATAGTTTGCAAGGCTACTAGATATGTAATACAAGATGATATTCTTTATAGGCAGGGATTTTCCATGCCCCTGTTACGATGTATTGCACACGACGACATCAAACGTGTACTAAGAGAAGTGCACGAAGGTGAGTGTGGAGATCATACAGGAGGTCAGACTTTAGCAAAAAAGATATTGCGATATGGATACTTCTGGCCCACAATTAATAAAGATGCAGCTGATTATTCACGACGCTGCGATAAGTGCCAGAGATTCGCCAAAATCCCCAGAGCACCATCGACCCAACTTAAATCAATGGTGAGTCCTTGGCCATTTGCCACATGGGGAATTGATATCATTGGAGTTCTACTAATTGCTAAAGGAGGAGCGAAATATGCAATAGTGGTCGTGGACTGTTTTACGAAGTGGGTGGAAGCTGAACCTTTGACCAAAATCACGGCAAGAAAGGTGATAAGTTTCGTGGTCAGAAATATTATATGCCGATTCGGGATCCCAAGAACGATTATAATTGACAACGGAACCCAGTTTGATGGCACTGAATTCAGAAATTTCTGCCAGAAGTATAAGATTGACAAGCGATACACTGCCGTGGCTTATCCGCAGTCAAATGGGCAAGTTGAGGCAATAGACAAAGTAATAAAATCCATCCTCAAGAAGCGATTAGAGCGCGCAAAGGCAAAATGGGTTGACGAATTGCCCCTAGCTTTGTGGGCATATCGAACAACATTTAAGACGGCCACCGGTCACACCCCTTTCTCTCTCTCCTTTGGCTCAGAAGCAGTAATTCCAGTTGAACTGGAAGTTCCTTCCCGCAGGGTGACGTATTATGACCCGATGACGAATCGGGCACTCTTACTTGAGTCTCTTGATGAAGTCGAAGAAAAAAGGGACGAAGCAGATTTGCGTGCGGCAAGACATCGACATCAGATGGCACGCTATTATGACAAAACGTTCGCCTCAGGACTTTTGAACCAGGAGATTTGGTGCTAAAGAGAGTCTTTCCATCCCTTCCTCACCTCGGTCCAAAGTGGGAAGGACCCTTTGTCATCCAATGGAAACTTGAAAAAGGAACCTTCAAGCTAACGACTGTAGATGGCGAAGAAGTCCCTAGAGCATGGAATGCCCAACACTTAATGCGATATTTGGATTAGAAATGTTGTACTCTTTGTTATTTTTCTTATGAATTCTGTAATAAGGCACGACTTGCCTTGGGAAAATCTGACGATATGAATAAAGGACTATAAAGTGGATGTAGGCTACGACTTAGCCGAACCACTATAAAAATATTGTGTGTTATTTACTTTTATGCATTACATATATACATTCATCGATTATTCTGTTGTGATTATAGAATACAGGATGACTCAAAACCTGAAAAGGTTGAAGACAGTTTAAACATAAGAAAAAGCACAACGACTATTTGTGCGACAAGACATAAAAGAAAGAGAAAACGACATTCCTAACTCTAACTCTCCAGAGAGAGAGAGAGTATAAAAGCGTCTCTGACTGAGCGCTGAAAAAGAAATCCTTCCCCTAACTCTAACTCTCTAGAGAGAGAGTATAAAAGCGTCTCCGACTGAGTGCTGAGAAAGAGATCTTTCCCCGCCGAAAGACCGAGGAATGAATAGATTGCGGAGCTCGAACTCTAACTCTCCAGAGAGAGAGGGAGTATAAAAGAAGTGCCAGAAAAAACGACAGGCACTGACGACACAGGAAATGCCATCCCGTCAGAAAATTGGGAGCGTTTAGATTGCTTGATTAAGCATTAAATAATTTGTGAGAATTGACTGGGGGCATATATGTTTACGCATATATCCTCCCTCCGTAACTTCGTTTCATAACTATAGTAAGACATGCATTTTTACATAAGTGCAGAACTATTGACAAACAGACATTGCATAAAATGAATTATTTTTTATTTATTTACGAATGAGTGAATTTGTACAGGAGAGTAGCTAAAAAAGAAGGTGCAAGAGCCGCTCTTGTAGCAGCAATTGTTGGTTCACTAAATGCTAAAATGACACAAGGCAATCCACTATTTAGATTTTGAGTGAGCCTTGGACTTCTTGGAGGCTTTCTCCGCATCCTTTGCTTCTTTCTCGGCCTCTTTCAAGATTCGTTTTGATTTCTTCTTTCCTGAAGATGCGGTGCTGGAACCGGCAGACTTCTTCCCAGAGGGCGGAGCGCTGGAATCAAGAGAAGATTTTTTAGCGAGTTCTTCTGTAATAGATCTAGTTGAGAGCTTAACAACTAACCTTGATCCCGCATCCACAACCGCAAGGGGCTTGAGGGCTTCAAGGTCTAGTTCTTCGGCTTTCAATTGCAAGCGTTTGTCTTATCAGCTTTCATTGCAGGCAAAGTAACATCATCAGCAATTTTTGACTCCCCAACTATTGCAACTTCTGGTTCCTCCTCATGACCTTCGTCACCGCCATCATCCTTTAAAGCTGCTATCATTTCTTCATCATGGGGAGTGGCGGCCTTTGTCGGCACACTTCCTTCTCCCAAGTCTATAGGAGCAGCTTTGTCCTCCCCTCCTTTTGCCTTTTCTGTAGGATCTGACCCGGTGGTGGCTCCTTGAGTCACATCTGACTTTTCGGATGGCTCAATACCTACAGAATGAGAAGCAACAGTTATCAAATCAGGCAAAAATAATGGGTTTTTCATCGATTGCTCAATCATGTGGCAAAAGGTAGAAATAGCCTTGACAAATTGAGGAGAAAAGGTAGGGATACCTTCCGAAGATTCTCGGTAGGGGTAACTACTGCCTCCGATGCTATTTCAGGAATAGGGGATAGTAGAGTTGTTCGGGGGATTCCTGGATTTTCAGGATCATACCCCTCTACTTCAGAAGTCGCAGGGGCAGCAGAAGAGGAACCAGCTTCGAAAACATTCTTCTGTTTAGACTTCCGTCTCTCTTCTTCCATGGCCTAAGCAATGAGGCGGCGCCCGTCAGCTAGGCGTTTCGGCTCATCATCCCTCAAGTATTTCTCCATTAGTTTATCTTCATCGATGGAATCGACCTTAGGCTCCTCCTTTTCCCACTCGATGATCTGATTCCATACTTGAGCTAGAGTGGATGGATAATCCTCGATCCAAGAAATGTTTCAGCGAAGGATGATATGTGCGAAGAATTCAATCATTAATTCGCCGAAACCCTGAATATCAGCCTCCGCCTCTGACAGTTGTTTGCGAGCTTCCTCCGCAGATTTGATAGCACACTCCACATTGCCCTCAGCCAGGGTGGCTCTGTTCTCTGCCTCCAATAGTTTTGAAGCCAAGCCAACATTCTTCTTTTCTAGTTCAGCATTCCTCTTTGCTAACTCGGTATTTTTCCGTTAGAGGTCAGTATAAGCAAGGCGTGTCTTAGCAGCTTCTGACTTAGCCTCATCAGCTTGCTTTTTTAACTCAGATCGCTCTTGAGTGTGTGATTCAAGCAAGTCATGATAAAGTTTTTGCATGTCCTCAAATTGTTGTTTGAAGTTGGTAGCGTCCCTCCGAGCAATAGCAAGCTGGGCCTGTGTGTCCTCCAAATCATTACCAAGGTTCTTTAAGGCCTTAGCATCTTCTTCCGCGGTTTTTTGCATTGAATCAGCATTCGTGATTTAAGTACAGATAATTCTGGAAAGATTGCGTGAATATTTAAACATCTCAGAGTACTGTTTTTCAACTGCGTCTATCTTCGCTTTGGCCTCATCTGCCCACTTAGAAGAAACAGGTTCAAGGGCCGGTAAAAAAGTCAGAGTCTCGAAGTAGTGTTCGGGAAACTGCTCCTCCAAATACGCTCACTTTATTGCAGTTTCCGCATCTAGTAGGGGAGGAGCGGGGATCGTCAATTCAGTGTCCCTGTGTGTGGAGGATTCAGTAGTTTCTTTGTCTGTCCTAGGTCGTTTAGTAGCAGGGACCTTGCGCTTACTTCGAGACTCGGTATCCTTTGGAGGACTTCTCTCTCTGCTGCGCTTTTCGTGGGAAGAGGTGGAGTCTTTCGATTGTGGCCTGTCCTCTTCCCTACGGCTTTGATAACCTTTGTACTTCTCTTGATCCGACCGAACAGGAGAGCGAGAACGTGAGGGTCGAGAACGATAGGGATCATAAGGCCTTCTCTCCTCCCTACCGTAATCATCATGGCGATCATACTCGATATCCTGAGGTGGATTAGACATGCTGCGGCGAAGCTTCCTGATATCATAATAGGATCGAGACATCGTACCTGCACAATAAGACAAACGAAATTCAGAATCAATGGATTCACGGAGAAAGAGGTGCAATGAATGATAATGCTGTTGTATAAAGTGTGTCCTAAGTGGTGTGTTTCCCCCAACCAACCCGAGTCTGAAGCTAGACTAGTACGGGCAGGCTCCTTGGCCTTAGAAAGAGTGTTCTCTTCAGAAGCGTTGAAAACTAAAGGATCCTTCCTAAAATCCTCTGAAGTGTATGTAGTTTCAGGTAAGGGGAGATCCCCCAAACCCTGAAATATTTGGTCATCAGTACTAGGGACATCCCCCTCGGAAGCATTAAGTGGCGACTCTTAGGAGGATGTTGACTTTTCCAGAGAAGTAGCCTCCTCGGGGGCAGTATATCCTTCACGATGATTTTCGGCCAGGTTAGCCAATTCGTCATCTTGTGTAGAAGATGGAGAAGGTGAAGTTTGAAGAGGCACTGTAGGAACTCCTGAGCCTTCTCCTGTCTCTGGGACTACCTCCACTGGAGGAATATATACGTATGGAGCCGTCCCATGACCAATACTACGAAAAACGGATAACAACCCATGAAAATGAAGATATTCGTCTTTTAGGACTTCATCGATAGTCAAGAATTTCTGATCGCCATTGAGAAGTTGGTGCATCCGGTCAAAGAACACCTGATCTGATATTTGTTTGGGATTGTCGACTGCAAACAAAAAGGAAAACAAGTTAAGGTGATGATTCAAGTGTATAGAGCCCGGATTTAGAAAATCAGTGCTTTACTTGATTTTGTCCACCTCCTGGCACATCCAGGCTGTCGCTTCACGTAGAACCATTCCAGTCTCGAATCTCCAGCTTTACTGCTGAATGGTGCCGAGATTATCTTCCTTTTTGGAACTGACTCAAAATAGCAGAAAGATGGAGTCTCTCGAGTCCGATGCTTGAAGTTATTGAAGAAATGAACGTCATCGAACGTGAGCTCTATGCCTAAGATCTCACGGTATGCTATGTATAAAGTGTGCAAGTAGGCATAAGAATTGGGATGCAGCTGCATGGGGGCAATCCGCATTTGTGTTAGAAAGTCAACGATGAAGGGAGAAAATGGAGGGATAGCGCTGACCATACACATCAACCGAGTGACTGCCATATATCCTTCTGGAGGGTTGTGGGGACGGTCAGAGCTTGAAGGCACTAGAGTGTCCTTTTTCATTATCCCATATTTCAAACAAATTCGGATAAGTCGATCGTTGTCGATTGTTGATTCAACGGAATCTGGAGGTGATTCCAGTATGACAGCCAATTCAAACTCATCAGGAGCCCGGTCGTCGCCAACCCCTCCTTCTTCTTCAGACCCTAAAGAAACTTCATTCTTTGAAGACGCTTCGTCACTTTTACGATTTCCGATGTCGTAGTCCGAACCCTCATTATCCCATTCTGGATTCGACGGAGAAGATATGTCCTCGAGAGTAATCTTGTTAGAGGTCTCCGGGGCTTCTTTCTTCTCGGCTAATCTGGAAGAGCGTCTGGGTCTCATGGTCATAAAACTATTGAAGAAGCAATAGCACACATTAGAGCAAATTAGCCCGTATCCCCCTGTGTGTGTGTGCAAACTAAAGTGTAAACAGTGTATACGGAAAGTGCAAAGTAAATGTTTAAAAGTGCAACGAAAAAGTTTGGTAAGATATAAAGAGTTGAAGTAATTCTTGATGTCCAGTTATGTTCGCAAGGCACTATCCTAACTGTCCATTATATTGAAGATCATGCCAAAAGTTGATTGGGCCAGTTAGACGAGTTTTTATGCGTTAAGGTAGACTGTGCTTCGGTCCAGTTCGGATCCATTCATTGGGATCGGATCGGGGGCGTGGCCTTAGGCTTGAACGTTACATTGAAACTCAGAAATCAAAGACGGATCGGATCGGAGGCAAAGTCCCTTAACAGTTCTGATCGGATCACGCAGTTATACTTCTCCTCCGTCATCTTACGGTCCGACCCGATCCGATTAGGTAAGATCCTTTTCCCCTTCTTCAAATATTTGCTCCGACCCGATCCGATCTCCTGGATTTCTTTTCTTTTTTCTTTCTTTGCGTGCCCTGACCCGGCCCGATTTCCTGAACTCCCTTCCTCTTCCCTTCATTTTTTCAACTTCCATGTCTCTTCGAACCGAACCGATTCTCCATCATCTTCTTCTCCTTCACCCTCTTTCTTCCCTATCCAGTTCCGAGGCCAATTTCGTGCCATTTACCCAAATCGAAACCAAGCAATTCTACGCTGGTGCACTTAACAACGGATTATAGTCTCCTCCATTCCAATCTCGAGACAACGACGAGTTTATTGGTGATGATGACGAAGGAGGGTCACGGCGGCAAGTTCATCAGAATTTCATGCTCAAATCATCCTAATCGTCTACGAATCCGAATCGGGAGTAATTAAAAAAGGGATTGTTCAAAGTTTTATAACCTACCAGTGTGATTACTTCGAGAATTAAGAAGAATTTTGAAGTTTCACGGATTAAATTTTTCTCGTTTTGCAGAGCTCGAGCGGTAATATAGTAAAAGTGAATGAAGGAAGGAGGCAGTGTTTATATAGAAGAGGAATGTGACTATTCGTCTCCCCATTCGGATCGGACCGATAGCCCAATAGCAGAACCCCCGTTCGGATCGGATAGGCAGTCCAGAAGTAAAGCTTGGCCCAATAGTCCAGTGGAAAATAGAAAGGAGAAGGGGTCCGTTCGGATCGGAACCCGAACCGAACCGAGTTCTTTAGCTCAGCAACGAACTGAATTGAAATTTGAAGAAAAAGATGAAAACACAAGTAAAATCAAAAGAGAAATTACCTCGAAGAGCGCTATGCATTGATAGTCAAAGCATGCTCCGTCTCCAACAGAAGCATCCTTTGAGGGGGCAAAATGTTAGCCCACTTTGTGAACTGGGCAACACAAAGTCAAGATGTGAAATATTGAAGAACTTGAAAAACTTGGTAAGTACTGAAGCAGGTCGGATCGGAGCAGCGCATCCGTTCGGATCGGATAAAGTTTTCTGTTCGGATCGGTGAACTATTGCTGTCGAAATCAGAAAGGCACAGCTGTTCGGATCGGAGGGCAATATATTCCCAATTGGATCGGAAAGCCACTTGATTGCTACAGAGATAGATCGGAGTGGAGCGGAGCAGAATAAAGAGAAGAAAGAATTGGTTCCAAGTCAATCCGGGTCGGATCGGGTACCCCGATCCGAACCCCTTCCACGTCACTCTCCTGCATGAGCGCCTGGTAATTCGGATCGGCAGTGACCTGTTCCTACCCTCAACGTCCACTACTCTGATGCGTTGTCAACATAGTAATTCATCCGAACCTGAGGCTGATGGGATGGATGACACGTGGCTCCGATCCGGATCGGATTTTGAGCAAATTCTCACCTATAAATACCCCGTCTGGAGAGAAAGAAAAAGATCTTTTTTCTGACATTTGGAGAGTTCAACCACCGTTATTACCCGAATTCCAGCACTCCCAGAAAATCCAAATCTTCTTTCATTATTTGTTTTTATACAATTGAGTGATTGTAAGTGAGTTGTGAGAGAAATCAAGTGATTATTTCATTGTACTTGCAACTGCATCATTGAGAATAGTAAAAAAACAAGTGGACGTAGGCATTTCTTCGCCGAACCACTATAAATCCTATGTGTTCATTCTTATTTTTGATTTCCTTTCATTTTTCTTTTAATCAATTTGGGTGTTAGAACAACTTTTTGGTCTAACAAGCGTATTTTAGTTATGCCTACGACCTCTCACATTAGACTGGTAGTTTGCAGTTGCTAGTTAAGCTAGTTGGGTCCGGGCAGGCTTCTACCGCAAACATGAGTCTAACCTCGTGTCTCAGCATTTTTATTATAACTAGTTTATTCCATTACAAATTATACAAATATCAGACTAATAATTCCAATTTAACAGATTTGACTTCTTTTCAAGTCGTAGCAGATTAATCAAATTAACATGTTTTACTTAATCTTAGATCGAGCCTATGGATTTCCATACACAAATTACAATCATTCAGCTTTTCAATAGATTTAACAGATTAAGCAGCTCAGGCGCTTCAACAGATTTAGCATATTAGGCAACTCAACAGATTTAGCAGATTAGGCATAATTAGCAGATTAGGCGATTCAAGATATTTAACAGTTTAGGAAATTCAACAGATTAAACAGGTAACAAATTTAGCAGATTAGGCAAATTTAACTTATTAAGCAGATAATAGTTTTAGCCAATTTAAACATTCCTTAAAGTCCTATTCACATATCTTACCAAATTCATAAAGTAAGCCTAAACTAATATGCCCAAATTATGATCATAATTGTAACAACCTGGAAAATCTGAGCCAATTTAAAATTTTTAAACTGGCTATTTTAGTAGATTTTAGATATTTAAAATAAATATTTTAAATAATGATGACGAAAAGTAAGTTTGAATCGATGTTTGAAAATAAATATAATTATTTTAAATTATAGACAAGGCCTAAATTGGCGCGGCAGTTTCAAAATTCGAATTCAAACTTTGACTGACTCAAACGGGTGCAAAATAAAACAGATTTTAGTGAAATCAAAAATATTTAAATATGTTAGTGAATGTCTTTCTAACGAATCAGAAAAATCGAAGTATCGCAGCAGTAATCAAAAGTTATGGCCAAATGAATTTTCAGAAAGGTCGCTATAGAGTTTATATAGCCCGTGAAAATAGCCATTTTGCAAACGACCTCAGAATTCGATGAAACCACTTTTGTTGGATCTGGGATGTCAAATTATTGCTAGTTCTCAAATTTTATAATTTTGGAAGTTAGTATGTGAGCGTGGAAAAGTAAAATGTGTTTGGTCGATTTATGGTAAATTGGATCGACCAAAAAAGAGCCATTTTTCAAATGGTCTCAGAATTCGACGAAACTAGTTTTGTTGGGATCGCATCGTCAAAACATAGCCAGATTTATTTTTCGGGAATTTTTAGAATCAGTATGTGGCCCCGCCAAATTGAAATGTACATTCAACTCCAATATTGAATGTTTTATATTTTGATTTGAAGAGAAACTAACTGAAACAGTCGAATGGGCCTACGAAACATATCCCATTGTGTTCAGGATGGGGGTATTTAGTTGGGGACGACAACCGTTGGGTTTAAATTGGAGTTCGTTTGTGATAAGGGGTATATTCGGATTTAAAGATAATAAAAATAATTATAAAATTAATGGGCCAATCACGTTTAGCCTGACTTTTCTCTCTCCCCGATCATCCACTCAAGTGCACGGCGGAAACAACCTTCCTCCTTCTCTCCTCAAAATATCTTAGTCCTCTCAATAAAACGCTAGGCCCCTTTGGAGTTTTTCGTAGAGCTCGAGCAGAGCTTTAAATCCATACCCATCTCAACCTTCCTCGTGCTCCGTACGTCGAGATCCAGGCCTCGGAAGTCCCACCTTCGTACGCCAGATTCCTCCTCCGATCCGACGTTGAGCTGGGCGGCGTGGGTCCCATCCGGCGCGCCTCTCGGAGTTGGACGACGTGGTGAAAGCTGATCGGCTTCACGTGTAACAGATTTGAAAATAAATTGAAACCTAGTTTAGAACAGGTTTGAAAAGTATACGGCTTTATTTATTTTGAACTGCTTTAAATTGTTGCAAAATATGATTAATTTATAAAAATCATATATTTTTCATGTATGGTCGAAATCCATTGAAACAAGAGACACCGGGACCGTGAGGACGTCTTCTACATTCTAGAAGAGACCGGATATTTTTCTGAGCTTGCTTCAATTTTTGGAGACGCGAAAACCAATTTGAGATTTTTGGATTATAAACGATATGGAAACAACAATTTATAAATTATACAGTTGAAGTATGAATTATATAAGCATTGTACATCTCATGTATAAGCGTTGTATAAGTGGTATGTTCGATGTATAAGTTATGTATGTGTTGTAAAAATAATATATGCGTTGAAATGAATTAAAGTGATATTGAAATGAAGTCGAAATATAGTTATATACTTATGTCTATATATATATATATATATATAAATATATACTCCCCTCGTCCACAGACCATGGACGATATATATTATTTGTCATATTGTTTGGATTATTGGTTGATGTGAAAATTTGGTGAATATCATGAATGGTTGATTGTGGTTGAAATCCCAATAGGATTAGTATATAGGAAAATTCGTCTGCGTACGAACTAGATATTGAAATTCCCCATTGTCAAAATCTGCGAGGCTTTAAGGTAGACTATAGAAAATATTCATGTGTTGAATAGAAATTCATGTGTTGAATAGAAAATCATGTGTTGAATGAAGCTCATGTGTTGAATAAATTCATTGAAAGATAAAAATAACATTTTTATTATATATATCAACTATAGAAAACAATCATTTGTCGAATAAAGGACTAGAACAATAAAAGTCATATTTTTATCATATGTGTGCAGTCAAAAACATTCATGTGTTGAATATATAGATTGGACAATAAACTCTACATTTTTATTGTGAATATGAAGTGCTAAAAATATTCATGTGTTGAATAAATATTTTTGATGATAAAAATATCATTTTTATCAAATATATGAAGTGGATATGGTTTTGAATTCGAAGAATGAATTATATATTTATAATTAAAATAAAACGAATAACGAAGCTGCACTTCATGTTTTGAAACCATGATTTCAAACGATTTGTGCGTGAGATCCGACCATTGGATTTTCCGAAACCGAACCCGTTGGGTTCGCTTTGGAAATATCTTTCCAACAACACCAACTTTGTAAAGATCCAACGTTGTATTGTCTGGAATGTTTAATTCAAATCTAAAGAAAAACAGTGCCAGAATCAATTATATTTATTTATATATATATATAATTAAATTGAATTGAATAACGACGTTGCAATTCGTATTTTGAAATCGAAACTTCAAACGATTGTACTGTGAGATCCGACCGTCGGATTTTCCCAAAACTGAAACCGTTGGATTCGTTTTGAAAAGATCTTTCTAATGATATAAAATTTGTGAAAATCCAATGTTTAGTTTTTCAAATATGTGTAAATCAAATCTGAAAAAAAAACAGCGCCACAGCCGCGTCATGGCCTGAAGCGTCATTTGAATGAATTGGATATTTTTAAATGAATAAAAATACGAGAAATCACTATAAAATATTCTAAACGATATGGAATGAAAATAAACCAAATTCACCTGGTTTATTGGATATTTGATGGTTGAATGTGTTTGGTGTGAAAATTACATTTAAGAACAGAATTATTGATGTCGAATAATTTAACCATTGAAATGAATTGATTTAAATTCTAAATATACGTGAATTATTTGAATAGGCCGAGTTAAATCTCATTTCAAATAGTTGATCGGCGGTAAGGAATCGATGATGAAGACGGTTGTTGACGACAAGAGATTTTCACCTCGGTTAGATGATAACTGATGTCTTGATTGGGAGGCATCCCGAAATATAGATAATAAGTGGTGATCGTCCAGACGTATTGGAGATCGATGGATATTCGAGGTATATGGTGCCTTCAGTTTCGTTCAGACCCAGAATGAACTTGTAAATGGACTGTGTGTCTGACATTGGAATTTGTTCTGTGCTGATTGATCTCTGTTAAATATATATCTGTTTGGCGGAGGAGAATTTATTCTCTTGGTTAACTCCCTTCTCTGAGACGTACGAGCTCAGAGGTTTTATATCAACAGAAATCAGTCGCATGGAGTGAATTTCCTGTGTGGCATGCCTAAGTGGTAGATGGTCAAGGCTTTTGTTGAAAAGCAAAGTCTTGTGGTTGATGATCAAAGCACGGCTTGTGTGGCATAGTTTTGAGTATAACGTTGATTCGCGAGCCTCACACCCCGGTATGAACAAGAAACGGGAGAGGGCCTCAGGGAGGGCATGCATTTCCTTCTGGCTAAGTTGGTGTCAGTGACCTTCCAGCCCTGACATTTATATTATTTTCACTTGTGTGGTTATTGCTGTTGCGAGGCTCCTCGGATATATCGGTGACTATGTGGAGCCGATGGAGTCATTTGGCTCATTGACGCCCCAAATGGAAGGGAAACGCAGTGTTCAGGCATTTTGTTCCACATCGGTGAACCAACCCTGTTAGTCCAAGGGCCCACCTAAGTCTGGGTCCTAAGACACGGGCTAGAGCGTCTTGAATTCAGTGAGGACGATCCCTTGCCTCGGTTCATGATGGAAATCAAATTTCCAAATACGATACCATGCAGTTTTGATTGTATACCTATATATGGCGACATGGTGGTATGGGGCATTAATGTCGTCTATGATTGATACTTATGATTTGAAATTGTTTTTGAAACATATAGACAATAGTAATAATATCAAATGCTTTGGTTTTATTTTTATCAAGCATATTTTGGCCATTATAAGGTAAAACTCTATCCTCCGGTTTGCGTTGCATTGTGTGATGGGAACTGAGTCTTATAAGGGCTTCATTTTTATAAAAAGCAATGCAATGTTTAAAAGATTTATTTGTTTTAAAGCACTTGCAATCCAATGGAGTAAACACGTTCCGCGAAAGTGGCGTGGTCCTATGATTAGCTATATTATAAAATGTGTTAAGTAGATTTCTTATACCAGTCCTATGACTGACTCGTAGTTTGTTTCACTTGCAAACTCGAGTGCCCCTTCTTCTACATGGGAAGACTTGTATTCAGGTTTTAGCAGGATATTTCTGGATAGCTGGAGCTGAAGATGGATTCTATCATTTATCTCTTTTTATGCTGTTCAGCTCCTATTGTACATATTATGTTTTGTTTTCCGCTTTAGACATTTATGTATAGCTGAACGGTATTTCGTACTTAGTATGATCCTGTATACTGTGTAACTCTGATGATTATGTTTATCCAATGTATTCTATTGTACATTATCTGGTGTATTTATTTATTTCTGTTCTGCTGTATTTGTTTATGTTTTATATTCCAAAGATTACCCTTGCAACCATCGTACGGGGTTTTAGGGTCATCGCAATAATCCACCATATAACATATGTCCCAAATTTTAGTTAAACTTGCATAGTTCAGAATATTCTCCAAAAACCCTAAGTGTAATTCACATGTAAATCATGCCAAATATAGATGTTGATTACAATGCATGTCACATTTCCAAAAACCCCCTTACTTAGGTGTATTCACAGTTAATAGTCATCAAATCTTAATATAGGTTTTTACACCTAAGTCATATGCAAATTAATTCTCCTACTTCCAAATGAAAAACAATCAGATTAAATTTTCCTAGATCCAGATCTTAAATTATGAAATATGTTCTTTATGTTCTAAGTCACTATAATCCTCTTCTTCCAAGTCATAGATAATTTTATGCAATATGTCTCAAATTTATGTCCAGAATTACAACATGCGGTGTGACCTCAAATTAGTTACAAATCGATTTTGCCTAAATAGCCTCATTCAATATTTTCCCCAAATTTAGCGTTTATGTGTTTATCTCTTATGAGACTTGGCTCAGGCTCATGGTAGCCTGTCTATCAAACAAAAAGAAAGAAAGGAGGAAGAAATACAGAACACACAGAATAATAAAACAGAGGAACAAATCTGTAAATAGAAAAAGGGCCTAGTCTCAGATTTAGATTTATAATTATGTCAAGATCATGATTAAATTTCATATCGGAAAATAACTGCACTTTCCTTGGTTGGATTATAGAAGAAGAGTTGCAGTTGTTCTCTTTTAATCTTATTCAGATTTGGAAGAAGATGCACTAGTTCTAGTTTTGATCCCAGCAGAGTAGCGACGACATTATTTTATTTATTTAATTCTATTATTTCAGAGGCAGCATAAGGAGAGAAGAATGGTGTAAAGAAAATGGGGCTAGGGTGCTGTTTATATAGGATTAGGCGGACGAATCTAGACTGAAAACGAGACCAGATACATCAGAATGAACCCAGGCTCAAAACTGGGTTCTGGCACCAGGTCGACCCCCAGGTTGACCATAGGGTCAACCTGGTCCCTGGGAGGTCGACCATAGTGTCGACCCCCAGGTCGACTTGGTCCTGGGCAGGAAAATTTCCGCCCAGTCTGTGCTGTGGTTTGAATTCGAATTTCGAATTCGAATTTCGAGCTGTTTTCGATTCTGAAAATTCCTGAAACTTAGGAGGGTCATATATCCCTCATATGGACTCCGTTTCTCGAAAACTCGGACTTGTTTCCAAGCAGAATTTCGAGACGAACACAATGGCGCAACCCGTTTCCCTTGATTCTTATTTTAAAAATTAATTCAGCCTTGATTTATGGTTTTAACATGTTATTAAAATTCGGGTTGTTACATTCTCCCCTCCTTAAAGGATTTCATCCCCGAAATCTTCTATTTAAGAAGATTGCATCCAATCAACCATTTACTCAACCATCATCCACAAGCAACCATTGTCCTTAAAAGATTTCTAATGTTGTATGAACTTATGCAAGAGTGTGTGTATATGTACTTATCTAATGCAAAGTTCAGGCGGTCCACTGATTCAGTTGACCTCCTAAATGTGAATTATGTCAGTGCCATGAGTCCAACATGTATGCAATTTTCCTATTTGATACATATCATTTCTATATGAGTGCACACCATTCATTCGTATGCAACATCCATGTGCCAAGTCAACCATTTTGTATCTATAAATTTTTAAAAAAAAAAATTCACACACATCCATATGCATTATGAAAGTGTTTTTGAGCCGATCTAGTGCCTAGTGTGTGTATATGCATCCACGAGCAATCACTAGCAACCACTTGCATCCACTTGCAACCATCAAACATAACATGCACATGTTTACACTCATTAGTTTCTACCCAAAGGTCGAAGGATAAAGTCAAGTGCTAGAAGCAAGTATAATTAAAACTAAAGCTAGGTTCCCATTAGACATCGGTTTAAGAGAATAACTCACTAAGTATCAACCCCGAAGACATAAATCAACATCAGATTGATACTCAGAAAATCACTCCCATTAAATTAATGCCCAACTGGAAATCTATTTCACACTTTGAGTAAAAACTCCATTCCTTTTCAGAAACCTACAGACTACTGATACAGATCAGATTACCAAATGATTCTTAGGAAACAAAGCATGATAAAAACTCAGAATGTATCCGTCACAGTCAACTTAACGCCCAACACAGATGACCTCAAACCCCAACTTATCGCAAACAGATGAGTCATAACCCTCATGGGATCTGAGACAATAACGGAACCAGAAACAAGACTAGTAAGAGTTTCAATTATAGAATCAAAGTTCCAGAATCAGAAATAGTTTTTAACTCCTCAATCAGATAAAGGAATTAAACCTCCTACATAAATTTTCTTATTTCTACCCTATCTACCAACAACTTGAGCATTCTCCTGTCCTCCAGAAGTGGGTTCTGCCCTCTGCCCTTGCCCCCTTTTCTTTGGGCAGTCCCTTGAGAAGTGCCCCATTTCTCCACAGTTAAAGTAAGTGCCCTTCCATTTTCTGCAATCCTTGTTCAGATGGGTCGAGCTTCCACAAGTAAAGGACTTCTTCTCCTTCTTATCCTTAGTCTTCTCATCCTTCTTTTGTGTTTCCTTTTTGGGCCCCGTCTTCTTGTTCTGTGGTCCTTCAAGCTTTTCCTCTTTCTTTTTACTTTCGGCTTCCTCTTCATGCATTAACGCCATGTCCACCAATTTTTCGAAGGTTGCCCCCATAGGAATGTGGGATATCGCCATTCCGTGTAGCAGCTCGTTCAAACCTTTAACAAACCTTAATGCCTTCTTATGCGGTGTATTTACCAATTCTAAGCCGAATCTTGCCAATTGATTAAACTTGTTGACATACTCCCTCACTGATAAATTCCCCTGCTTCAACGCCAAGAACCTTTCTACACATAGACTCTCTTTCGCTCGTGAGAGAAATTTCATCTCGAACCTATGCCTGAAATCCATCCATCTCTCAACCGGACGCTCTCCATTTGTGACCTCCCACTAAAAAAACTTCGTCCTTAAGCAATCATACCGCCAACTGTATCATCTGCCTATCGTCCACCTCGAATATAACAAACAAATCCTCAGTTTCTTTGAGCCAGTTCCTTGCTTCCACGAAGGATTCAATTCCGTTAAAGTTCTTCCCACCCATGGCTTGAAAGTCTCTACATATCTTCGGGAAAGTATTCACGCGCTGAGGAGGAGGAGGAACCGCTGCAGTTAGAGGAGGAGGGACGTTTGTTGGGCCTGCATCATTAGACCTAACTTCTAAGTACCTCATGAACCAGCCAGGTATTGGTACGCCCTCCGGAAGGTTAATATCCCCAGACATGCTAAAACGAAAGAAAAAGGAAATATTCAAAACAAAGGATAGAAAGATTGGCTATGGCTTGGGGATTATGTTTTTCAAAATAAACTCTACTTTTGAAAATACTTCCTTTTTAAAAACCATTTTTGAAAATAGTTTTCCAAAACTTTTTATCTAATCTGGTAACCTTCAGCTCTGATAACAAGTGTAACACCCCACCTCCGTTAAGGTCACTCACAAAGGGAATGCCTTAACTTTGATGGAGCGTTTTAGTAGACAGAACAGAAATTTACAAGACAGATAAAACAGTACTTGAAATTTTTGTAACTTTAGTTCAACAGAAACCAAAATAATTTTGGTTACATCTTTTCAAATCACAATATCAGAATTCAAGTAAAAAATATCGGTCTTGTACAAAACCCTTCAGAATGCATAGTTTTTAAAGTCATAATCCCCAACATAAACTGCCATGAAAAGATAGAGACAAGGCCAAGTGATACTTCAAGCAGAGAAAATCCGAATCAAGCTCCTATATTTCCAACCTAACAACCTGGGGAGGGGGGAAACGAAAGAAAAGGGGCGAAAACAAGCAAGGTCAGATATAAATTCTGGCAAGTCCAGTGACTTTCAGCATATGAACAGATAATAATATCATGACATGAAAATAAAGCTGGATAAGAGACAACAACAATAGGAGTACCTGGTATACTTAAGCTAAACAGAAGAAACAGAATGATATAGCCTAAGTTATACTTCTTACTTATATCTTACTTCTCTGCACTAATACTAGTATAACAGGATTAGGTGATACCCTAATGTCTAAACAGAAACAGAAACGGAACAGAATAATCTATACAGAAACAGAATGCCGGTAATGGGCCTTTACCACCCCAACAGACAAAAGGTATATAAACGGAATCAGAGACGGAAGCAGAATAATCCCTACAGAAACAGAATGTTAGATTTAGGTGTACACTAGTAAATGGGCCTTTACCACCCCAACAGGCGGTACCACACAGAAACAGATAGGTGTTACTACCCAACAAAAACAGACGGTACCCTAACGGAAATAGACATGACTAAGTGTACCCTAAATCTACCACAAGCGATCGGCTCCCTAATACATAAATACCTTGTGCCAGCCCCACAGAAGGGTGTATCACTCCCTAAACTGGCAACCTTTGAATAACACAGACCTATTTACAGATGTCACAGCGTCTTACATCCTCTGAGGCAGACCGGGATCCATGCATGCACATGACCCGGTTGGAACGCACCATCAACACCCCTCGCCATTATCAGAATGAATAGCTTATAATTAGTTCAGTAAGCGTGCCCAGACCCTACCTATTGTTGGGTCATAGTTTTGATAACAGAAAGGGTTACTGACTAATATGGGTCCCAAACAACAGATGACACAAGTATTTTCCCTCCTAAGCTTGTGCCCCCAGACTAATGGATTTCAGATTAACTTGTTTATAAGTTTTCAGACCTACAAAGTTCAGATCAACTAGTTCACAGATCAGAAAAATCAAGTCAACGGGTTTTCAGACTAGTGGATCGAATGTATGGTTATAACAGACTTACAGATTGTCTAACTTTGTATTGGGCCTACAGATTCACGAAACAGGTTTATTAATTCATCAGTCCAGTTGGTTTAGCCCTATCCACCAAACATGTTTTAGACATCATATTATCCCAGATTTGCATTAATTAAATACTAATGCACAGACCTCTCACATTAGGTCGGTAGCATGTGGCCGCTGGATAAGCCGGGCGGTTCCGGGCAGACTTCTGCCACAAGCCAGACCTAACCTCGTGTCTAAGCATATTTTATTTATGCCTACGACCTCTCACATTAGACTAGCAGTTTGCAGTTGCTAGTTAAGCCTGTTGGGTCCGGGCAGGCTTCTACCGCAAACATGAGTCTAACCTCGTGTCTTAGCATTTTTATTATAACTAGTTTATTCCATTACAAATTATACAAATATCAGACTAATAATACCAATTTAACAGATTTGACTTCTTTTCAAGTCGCGACAGATTAATCAAATTAACATGTTTTACTCAATCTTAGATCGAGGCTACGGATTTTCATACACAAATTACAATCACTCAGCTTTTCAACAGATATAACAGATTTAGCAGCTCGGGCGGTTCAACAGATTTGGAAGATTATGCAACTCAACAGATTTAGCAGATTAGGCATAATTAGCAGATTAGGCAATTCAACATATTTAATAGTTTAGGCAATTCAACAGATTAAGCAGGCAACATATTTAGCAGATTAGGCAAATTTAACATATTGAGCAGATAACAGTTTTAGACGATTAAAACATTCCTTAAAGTCCTATTCACATATCTTGCCTAATTCATAAAGTATGCCTAAACTTATATGCCCAAATTATGGTCATAATCCACCATATAACATATGTCCCAAATTTTAGTTAAACTTGCATAGTTCAGAATATTCTCCAAAAACCTTAATCATTATTCACATAAAAATTATGCCAAATATAGCCATTGATTACAATGCATGTCACATATTCAAAACCCCCTTACTTAGATGTATTCACACTTAATAGTCATCAAATCTTAATATTGGTTTTTACACCTAAGTCATATGCAAATTAATTCTCCTACTTCCAAATGAAAAACTATCAAATTTAATATGCCTAGATCCAGGTCTTAAATTATGAAATATGTTTTTATGTTCTAAGTCACTGTAATCCTATTCTTCCAAGGCATAGATCATCTTATTCAATATGTCTCAAATTTATGTCCAGAATTACAACATGCGGTGTGTCCTCAAATTAGTTACAAATCGATTTTGCCCAAATATGCCTCATTCAATATTCTTCCCAAATTTAGCGTTTATGCGTTTATCTCTTATGAGACTTGGCTCAGGGTCGTGGTAGCCTGGCTATCAAACAAAAAGAAAGAAAGGAGGAAGAAATACAGAACAAACAGAATAATAAAACAGAGGAGCATATCTGATAAATGGAAAAAGGGCCTAGTCTCAGATTCAGATTTATAATTATGTCAAGATCATGATTAAATTTCATATCGGAAAATAACCGCACTTGACTTGGATGGGTTATAGAAGAAGATTTGCAGTTGTTCTCTTTTAATCTTATTCAGATTTGGAAGAAGATGCAGTAGTTCTAGTTGTGAATCCAGTAGAGTAGCGACGCCATGATTTTATTTATTTATTTCTATTATTCGGAGGAAGCATAAGGAGAGAAGAATGGTGTTAAGAGAATGGGGCTAGGGGGATGTGTATATAGGATTAGGCGGGAAAATCTATACTAAAAATGAGACTAGATACATCAGAATGAACCCAGGCTCAAAACTGGGTTCTGGCACCAGGTCGCCCCCCAAGTCGACGATAGGGTCGACCTGGTCCCTGGGAGGTCGACCATAGTGTCGACCCCCAGGTCGACCATAGTGTCGACCCCTAGGTCGACCTGGTCCTAGGAGGGAAAATTCCCGCACATTCTGTGCTGGGTTTTGAATTCGAATTTTGAATTCGAATTTCGAGCTATTTTCGATTCTGAAAATTCCTGAAACTTCAGAGGGTCATATCTCCCTCATACGGACTCCGTTTCTCGAAAACACGGACTCGTTTCCAAGCAGAATTTTGAGACGAACGCAATGGCGCAACTCGTTTCCCTTGATTCTTATTTTAAAAATTAATTCTGCCTTGATTTATGGTATTAACAAGTTAATAAAATTCGGGTTGTTATAGTGCTACTCGCATTCATATATTCCCGGTGTCAAGTGACCCTACGTGATTTTTAAGTACTTGTGCTAGCTCCAGTATAAGGTGTATCAAGTCCTATAATGGCAACCCCGACATGATTCGAAGATGCACAAGTGTACGCCTGGTGCCCAGTGTCTGCTTTTTCCACTCCGGAGCCCGTGCATGCCTGTACTCCGTCGGAACCTACACTGACGCACCTAACCACCGCCCTTTTGGCCGCTTATATTATGTCCAGTAATCGTGCCTCACCCTGCCTAGTTCAGGGTACCTTAATACATCCATGTGTGTTACTGCTGAAACAGGTCCCCGTTACTAGGGGTTTTCTAGTCAACATGCGAAATTGATTAAGTGTCCTCTGTTTGACTTAACCCCTATCAATCTTATCTAGTTAACATGTTAAGTTGGCTAAGTGTTTCCTCAATTACTTAACCCCACCAATCTTTTCTTGTTAACATGTTAAGTTGGTTAAGTGTTCCCTTAATTACTTAACCTCACCATTTCAAGCTTGATTGTTCATGAGCTTTAATTAATTAATTAATGAAAGCACCAAATGCTTACATTGGACATGTATTATTGTGGTTACTGGATGTGCCGGTCGGTTCCGGGAAGTTTTACCCCATAACTCAGTCTAACCTCGGCTCTTTCTGGGCTTGATGCATTAGCCTTTCACATTAGACAGGTATTGTTGTGGTTGTTGGATGTGCCGGTCGGTTCCGGGCAGATTTACACCACAACTCAGTCTAGCCTCGCGTTAGGCATGTTCATCTTTTACATTTTATATATGTGAATTTTCTACAAGTGTTTCATGTAACATATTTTAATTATGTTCAAGACAAATGGTATAAATTCTACCATTTATGGCCTTAACTATTTACATGGTTTTGGGCCCACCTACATTATTAACATGTTTTGATTTAACAACTATCCCAAGGCATGTATAATTTTAACATTAACATATAGGTGTGAACTAGATCTAACAAGGTGAACTTGCATTAGTCCACTTTACAAACATGAATATAAATATAGATCTAGTTTTGGATCTAACATGTAACTTGCATATGAACATATGTATAATTAGATCGTGACTTGGATCTATCATTAAACATATTACTTGCATTAATCATATGAACCTAAATGGATCTTGACATGGATCCAACATAAAACTTGTAACTTGCATATGAACATACGAACATATATATGGGCATATGGATCTAACATAAAGCATATGAATATATATATATATATAGATCTTGACTTGGATCTAACATAATACATATAACTTGCATTAATCATATAAACATATATATGTAGATCTTAACATGAAACATATAACTTGCATATGATATTGATAGTTCCATTCTCAATCTTTAATAGGTCCGACACCAAGTCCAATAAGCCACAAACATTCCAAGACAATTCATGATAAAATCATCACAAGAAACAAACATGAATTAGCATCGTCAATATTATACAACATGGTATAATTCTATTTTTCACTTTATATCAAATCACGTGTTAAATTTGTTTACATCAAAAAGATAACTACACTTACAAAAGACAATCTTGATTTGTGGAATCTGTATTCTGAAGTTGAAATGCTCGCCTTTGATGTAGACAATCGTTGTTTTAGTTTAATTTTGATTTGATTTGGTTTGTCTCTTTTAATTTGCTTCAAGTTGAAGGCGGCTACTCAAGGTTGTCCAACGGCAGCATGAGGGCTCTTGGTTTGATTTTTAATATGATTTAGGTTTGAGGTATTAGGTTGCTTATATATAAGTTTGATTTAATAGGAACCGTCAGATTAACCTAGAGTAAATCAAAGCCATTCAGACAAGATAGATTAGCCACATCAGCCCTAATGACTTAGCAAGGAGTCCATCAGAACCAATCAGATGTCACATCTGCCTTAGAGCGAATCGGCCGACAGGTTGACAGGTCGACCCAGTGGTGCTTGGGTCGACCTCAAAAATAGACCGGTTCGGTTATTCGCCCTCCCGATTCACTGTTTTGAACTTTTTTGCATATTTATTCATTTAATTTATATATATATTTTCCTCATATGCATACAAACTTCAAGGCTTAATAACTTCTTTATAAGGTATCCGTTTTATGCAAACCAAATGTCTATCTTTACCAAAATTTTGAGACGAACGTAATATCGCAACCCATTTCACTTAATTCTTCTTCTAAAAATTAAGTGTTCTTGAATTTGTTAATTTTAATATTCTTAGAAAATTCGGGGTGTTACATTCTCGCCTCCTTAAAGGATTTCGTCCCCGAAATCTTCAAGTTAAGAAGAATGCATCATAACATCCAATCATCCATCTACTTATCCATCATCCACAAGCATCCATTGTCCTTAAAAAGACTTCTAATGCCATATGAACATATGCAGAGTGTGTGTATATGTCTCTTATTTAGTGCAAAATCAGGTTGTCTACTGATCAAGTTGACCTCCTTAATGCGAACCATGAGAGTGCCATGAGTCCATTATGTATGCAATTTTTCCTATTCATAATTCTACATGAGTGCACAATCATTCATACAAATGCAACGTCCATATGATAACACATCAAGTTTAAATCCACATACAATTTCATGCGTTCATACGCAAATGCAATATGAAAGTGATTGAGCCGATCTAGAACCTAATGTATATGTGCATATGCATCCACGAGCAATCACTAGAAACCACTTTGCAACCATCAACCATAACATGTTTCAAATACATGTTTACATCCATTGATTTCTACTAAGGATCAAGAAATTGGACCGAGAAGATAACTAAGAATGAATAAACTTATGATAAAGGAGAGATCAAAGATTTACCCTAAAAAAGATAAGGGTAGGCTGCGCATATCTTGCTTTCGGTCTCCCAATTCGCGTCTTCTTCATTGTCACTCCATTGTACTTTAACAAGCTTGACTTCACGGTTGCGTAGCTTTTTGACTTCCATTCCCAAGATACGAATTGGGATTCTTCTCACTGTTGCTTCTCGTTCCTCTTCTACCTCTTCTAGTATCTTTTGTTCCACCACTTCCGCTGACTCATGTAAGCACTTCCTTAGGTGAGAAACATGAAAGACATTGTGAACTCTAGCCAACATTCCTGGTAGCTCTAATCTGTAGGCCATCGTCCCAATTCCTTCAATGATAGGAAATGGTCTTATGAATCTAGGTGCCAATTTCACTTGGGATCTAAAGCAAACAACATTCCTCAAAGGGGATACTTTAAGGAACACTCTGTCTCCAACCTCAAACACTAGGCCGGTCCTTCTTTTATCTGCATGGGACTTCTGTCTATCTTGAATAGTCTTCATTCGTCTTCTTATTAGGTCCACCTTTTTTGAGGTTTCCCTTATAACGTATGGCCCAAGTATAAGCCTATCTATGGATTCCCACCAACAGGTTGGTGATCGACACAGTCTCCCGTATAAGGCTTCGAAGGGTGCCATGCCTATTGTAGCTTAGTAGCTATTGTTGTAGACGAACTCCACCAGAGGAAGATGATCTTCCCATGTCCTTCCAAAGTCAAGAACACACAATCTCAAGAGGACTTCTAAGACTCTGTTCACCCTTTCCGTCTGTCCATCGGTTTGGGGGTGGTAGGTCGTGCTTAAACATAGTTGTGTGCCTACAACCTCTTGCAAACTCTTCCAGAACTCGCTTTTAAAGATAGGGTCTCGATCGCTTACTATGCTGGAAGGTATCCCATGCAGTCGAACTATTTCTTTAAGATATAGAGATGCTAGATGAGGCAATCCTTCTACTTTTAACAGGTATAAAGTGAGCACTTTTTGTGAGCCGGTCCACTATTACCAAAATAAAGGTATTGCCCCTTCTTGACCTAGGCAACCCATTAATAAAGTCCATCGAAATGCTATCCCACTTCCAATGTAGGACGTCTAGAGGATGAAGTAAACCACCAGGCTTCTTCTGCTCCGCCTTGACCTGCTGACATATCATGCGCTTAGAAACGAATTCAGCTACGTCCCTCTTCATTCCATTCCAAAAGAAAACTCTTTTTATGTCTATATGCATTTTGTCTTCGCCTGGATGTATGCTCAGCACTTAAGGGAAGTCATGGATACTCTCCGTGCACATCAGTTGAAAGCCAAATTCTTCAAATGCCATTTCTGGAGAGAAGAAGTTAGATTCCTTGGACATGTGGTGTCGAAAGAGGGGTCAGCCATGGACCCAACAAAAGTGGTTGCTGTGCAAGATTGGAAGATTCCACAAAACGCAACTGAAGTCCAAAGCTTTCTCGGGCTAGTGACTTCGTGAAAATCTCAGCTCCACTTACAAGGTTGACGAACAAGAACCTGGTTTTCGCTTGGGATTTGGATTGCGATATTGCTTTCCAACGCTAGAAAAGGGCTCTAACAACAGCCCCGGTTCTGACATTGCCTGATGGGAGCAAGATGTTTACCGTATACACGGATGCATGCAGTATAGGATTAGGTACTGTCTTGATGCAAGAAAGGAAGGTAGTTGCTTATGGTGGAAGGCAGTTGAATGTATATGAGAAAAACTACCCAACCTACTCCGAAGTGTGACGTTTGAATTGTTTACTAACAATAAATCGTTGAAGTACCTTTTCTCGCAGAAAGATCTCAACTTGAGGCAACAAAGATGGATGGAGTTTCTTGCCTCATATGATTTTGAGATTTCCTATACTCCCAACAAGGGAAATATGGTAGCAGACGCTCTGAGAAGAAAGAAGCTGACCTTAACCCCTCTCTTTGTTGAAAGGCAAAGCTTGGAGTATATAGCCAACTTTGACTTTAGACCCTCCTCTAAATTTGTACCTTTCTTGTTAGCAACACTGGAAGTGCGGCCTAAACTTTTTGACTCAGTAGGAACCGCACAACGTGAAGACTCTCAGCTAGTAGATGTGATAGATAAGCTGATTAGGGGTGAGACTTCGAGTCACCTCAATAGATACTCCATCGATGATAAGGGATGGTTAAAACAGGATGGAAGGCTATGTGTCCCACAAGTAAGAGAAATTTAAATGTTTGGTTGAATCTATATTATGCATGTTCCCTTCTTTACCTCTTGTTTATAAATTGGGCTAATATGCGGGCCCAATGAATTTATGTGATTAATACGAACGAACAAACAAGCGTAACGTCGGGATAGTTATTAAATCAAAGCATGTTAATAATGTAGGCGGGCTCAAAACCATGTAAATGGTTAAGGCCATGAATGGTATGATTTATACCATTAGTCATGAACATACATTGTTAGTTAAACAGCTTTTAGTGGGTGCAGAGAAGAAAAAGTGGGTGCGATAGCCAAATCTAGTTAAATCTTACTTTACCTCGTTTTAAGACTACCCTATCCTTGTGATATCGTTCTAAGTTCAGTTTATTCATGTCATAGTCTTTTATTTGTTTACATGCTATTAAATAACTGGGCTTAACAGACTTATGTTTGACCCATTTTCCTTTTGCTTCTTTTCTTCCGTCCCCCCCCCCCCCCAGGTCCGCAGGGAGGAAACGCTTCTACTTAGTCCAGGTTAGCCAAAGCTTGAAGATCGTAGATGTAAGGCTTGGACTTTCCTTTTTGAGTTATGGCTATGGTCAAGAACTTATTGGGGATTTACGTCATTTTATTTTCAGTATTGCTTCTTTATGCTTTCAAGACATATGAAAAGTTATAATAATTTGGAAGGTTGAAACGGTTGTTGAATTGTTGTGTTGGACAAGCATTTATGAAATAATATTGATCTTTTTCCGCTGCATAAATTTACTGTCTTGTAATTTTTTAGTATCGTGTACCTTAAAACGCTCCACCGAAGTTAAGGCATCCCCTTTGAGAGTGACCTTAACGGAGGTGGTGTGTTATGTAACAACCCGGATTCCGACAGACCTGTTTTTTTTCAAAAACCCAATCGATCGAAACCCGAGTAGGGCGCGCTGGTATCCTGCAGAAAAAGATAGAGATAAAGAAAACATGTCAGAATTCATAAGCATCTTACAGCGGAAGGAATTCAAAGTATAATACACTTTAAATATAGATTTACCTTATAAAACATATTGTCTAACCAGTATCCAAAGCTTATACCACCTCTGTCATGAACCTAACCTGGAAGTGTGTAATGAGGAGGGGGTCAGAACATAAGTTCTGTGTGAGTGGACTTAGATTAAACTTCTGTATAATCCTACATATACCGTTTCGTTATATTTTCTTGCTTATTAGGTTATTCGCGATATTAGCTCTCTAAGCTATACTCTTGTCCCACTAGTAGATTAACCTAATACAACGTATATGTAGATGCCCCCAACTCGTATAATCCTTTCCATGTATATATATACAGTCCATTATCGTATGTCGTACGGGCTTCGTCATGTAAATCTATACTACTTTAGTGTAGTGCCACCATTCTCAAAATCGTTTGGACTACCACTCTTGATCTTGCTAGATTCCGTTTATTACCTAGATCTAATCTAGGGTTTTCTATCCGGCGCTTCCTAGATTCAACCAGGGTTTACGCTACCCAGGGCCACGGGGGTTTATGCTACCTATTGAACGCTTTCTAGATCCAACCAGGGTTTATGCTACCTAGGGCCACTAGGGTTTATGCTACCTATCGAACAATGCCCCTAGTCTAGGACACACTACCTAGAGCGATATATGTTCCTAGACTTTGCGTCCCAATCGTGTCGTTAAATGTGCTAGATATCTAGTTTCACATTTCCTCTATATGTGCGGCCCGAGTCCCATGGCAGGGCTACCCAAGAAACATGGAACTCGGTCGGGAGCTTTAAGTTATCTGCCGATGCAGATGCTAAAGTCTATTTTATCAGTATGTGGCTATGGTCCCACTTGACCCCTCCCTTAACTAATGAAAGGCACCCAAGAAAATCAAGAATGAGAACTATACGCAGGCCCTTTATGACCCATAAACATATTGGCTACCCTCACCCATAACTAGATAGCAAAGTATATGGTCTATTGGAGTTCTCCACCTTTCCGCTTGCGTATCACGGTTGACTCAAGATGGTAGGTAGAAGACGATGTGCTATCATAGGGCTAAACCGGATATCGCCGCATCACGCTGACCCATCCTAGTCCTTAGGTTGCTTATATTGCAACCAAGGCATAACCTTGGCTCTTCTAATGCAGACCTTAACCTTTGTGAGCCCAGGATGATCATCTGCAACCTCACAGAGGGATTCCAAGGGTACCCTCACGTCCCTTCGAAGCTGCATGCTTCGTAACCCATTTCGTTGGAGCCTTCTTCATGATCAGATGGACGTTCGCGCCTCGTCGTGTTCTACTTGGATTTCTTGACTAAGGTATACTACTTAGTTCTCTTAACTATGGTTTACTACTTAGTTTCCTGAATCGTTAGCTTTCTTAACTAAGGTTCACTACTTAGTCCTCTTAACTAATGTTTACTACTTAGTTCTCTTAATCGTTCGTTTTCTTAACTAAGGTTTACAACTTCCTCCTCTTAACTAAGGTTTATTACTTGGTTCTCTTAACCAAGGTTTGATACTTAGTTTCTGATACTTAGTACTCTTTAACAAAGGTTTTCCAATGAATTCAAGCATGACTTAAGTTCCCTTTATCAAATGATAGTGTACGGATTTTTTACCACATTTTCAGCTTAGATTAACTTATTTCATGGTATAAGTCATCCCACCCTTTGAGTCTTGTATTACATCTTAAGTAATATTCATTTCTTATCCCTAGGATAAGTTTATCTATTATTAATCTTATCATTCCCCATTTTTCCTTGCATTGATACTGTTATATTAGTTAAGTTTGCCCATGTTCCCAAGTTGACTTAACCCCCAATCACGTATTCAATTCAACCCACGTACCATGCTAAATTGGTTAAGGGTCTCTATCAGTTCTTGTTGATTTAATCCGCCCATATATCATGTCAAATTGGTTAAGTGTTATCAAGCGGTTCATGTTGACTTAACCCACCCATATATCATATCAAATTGGTTAAGTGTTGTCAAGTGTTTCATGTTGACTTAACCTTACCATACTAGCATGTGTCATTAGCATTAATTAATTATTAATGCCCAACCTCTAACATTAGATCTATTGTTGCGGTCACTGGATGTGCCGGATGGTTACGGGCAGGAATACACCACAACTCAATCTAACCTCGGGTTTCAAGCACGTTATGACTAACTTCTCACATTGGAACCTATTGTTTGCGGTCACTGGATGTGTCGGGCGGTACCGGGCAGGATTACACCGCAAACTCATTCTTACCTCGAATTAGCCATGTTTCATGTTTATCTAATTAACAATTCATGTCTATTCTAGGTGCCATAGGCCAATTATAAATTTACAAGCATGTTCATGTTCATTCTAGATATCAAATATCAATTACCAATTCACAAGCATGTTCATATTCAGGTTATGCCACTATTGTCAATTTCATGTTATGTGTCAAGTTCCATAATTACATAAAAACATGGTTTGTCCAACATATTCCATTTTTAATTTTGTTTGTAGGATCTTAAAGGCAAATCCAATTTTCAAGTCTCAAATTCAAGCTTTACCCAAAAACCCCAATTTATGTTCATGATTATAATCCCGTTAATAGGCTACACCTATTATTCCAGTTTCACATACATGTGTTCCTAAAAGTTTTCTATCATTCTTCATATGTTGGTTAAGCTTATTCATATGTCAATTGCTACTTAACCCATTTCTACTTTGCTTACACAATTATTTGTGTAATAATATTTTTACCCAAATTGCCTAATTCATCGATTAAATCTCAAGCTCTTCCCAAATAACTATAATTTACGCGATGTTGACCTTGGCTAGAAGGTAGCCAAAGTTTCAAAAATAAAAAGGAAGAATAGGGAAGAGGAATAAATTAAGCATACAAAAAATATTTTAAATTGCAACATGAATTTTAACCGAGGAATGACGAACGATAATAATACATGAAGTGTATTGTAATCCACTCATTGATTTAAGAACGGATCTTGAATTCTTTCATATGATTTCTTAAACTAAAAAGCTATCCCTTGACGTAGATTATCGATCCTCTAATTCAGATTTGATTCTTAGAAAAAAGTTGTTGAAGTCGTTGAATTAGACTTTGATTCTCTACTTGAATTCTAACAAAGAACTTGAGCAGCATAACCCCGTCTCGATTTATTTTGATAAGAATTAGGGCAGAGTATAGGCATAATGAAGATGTGTAGAGAAAACTGTAGCCTTAGAGGTGTTTACATAGGTGCCCAAGATCTTATCGTACACGCAGCGCTGAGTCAGCATTGAACCCAGTTAAGAAAATAGTCCAGGTTCACAGATGAATCTAGCCAAATCTTATCGTACACGCCGCGCTGAGTCAGCATTGAGTCCTGCAAGCTGTTTTGGCACAGAAATTCGAATGTTTGAATTATTTTGGCGTAGATGTAACGACCCGGAAAATCTGAACCAATTTAAAAAATTTAAATTTGCTAATTTATTGAATATTAAAATATTTAAAATAAATTTTTTAAATAATAACGACGAAAAGTAAGTTAGAATCGACGTTTGAAAATAAATATAATTACTTTGAATTATAAACAAGGCCTGAAATGGCGCGGTAGTTTCAAAATTTGAATTCAAACTTTGACTGACTGTACCGGGTGCAAAACAAAACGGATTTGAGTGGAACCAAAAATATTTAAATCTGTTAGTGAATACCTTTCTAACGAATTTGAAAAATCGAAGTTTCATAGCGGGAAGCAAAAGTTATGGCTAAATGAATTTTCTGAAAGGTCGCTATGGAGTTTATTTAGCCCGTGAAAATGGCCATTTTGCAAATGACCTCAGAATTCGACGAAACCACTTCTGTTGGATCCGGCATGTTAAATTATTGCTAGGTTTCAAATTTCAGAATTTTTGAAGCTAGTATGTGAGCGTGGCAAAGAAAAACGTTTTTTGGTCAATTAAAGTTAAATTGGATTGACTAGAAATGGGTCATTTTTCAAACGATCTCGGAATTCGACCAAAACCAGTTTTGTTGGGACCGTATCGTCAAAACATAGATAGATTTATTTTTCGGAAATTTTTAGAATTAGTTTGTAGCCCTGGCAAATTGAAATGTACGTTCAAATTAAATATTGAATGTTTTATATTTAAATTTGAAGGAAAACTGACTGAAACATTCAAATTGGCCTTCGAAAACTATCCCATTATGTTCGGAATGAGTGTAAAACGCTGGGGACGACAGTCGTTGGGTCTGGATTGGAGTTCATGGGGAGAAACCCTATTTTCTGAAATAAATACTCTCCCGGCCAATCAGAAAATTAGAAGAAAATAATAATAAGCGCATCGTATTTTCTCTCTCCCCGATGCGGATCTCAAGGCGGAAATGACTTCGAAGCTTCACTCCCCGTTTCTGATCGCCACAGCCACCATCAGCCCCACCTCCAGTTGAACTTTTTGAAGCCTCTTCAAATCAACACCCACCTCGACCTCCCTCGCCTCGTGTTTCGTGCGCAGCAGCCCCTCGAAGCTCGGAAGTTCGTCGCACCGCCCCTACCAATTCCGACCACCGAACCCGACCCCACAGCCCTGCGTGGAAAGCCCTTCTACCCCTCTTTGACGTCATACGACCTGATCGGGACGAAGTGCTATGGATTTCACGAATTTTCAAAACCTAGTTTTGAACGGAAATAGAAAGGTACAACTGAAAATTAAATAAACTATATTATAGCAGTATAAAGCGCTACAGTTTTTTATTTCACTGTAAAAATCATATCTTTTTGCTGTGTTGTCGAAATTCAGTGAAACAAGAGACAGTGGACTCGTGTGGACGTCTTCTACATTTTAGAAGAGACAAATTTTTCTGAGCCTTCTACTATTTTTGGGGGAGTGGAACCCAATGTGAGATTTCTAAACTATAAACGATATGGAAAACGACGATGTATAAATTATATAGTCGATGTATGAGTTATATAAGCGTTGTACACCTCATGTATAAGCGTTGTATAAGTTGTACGTTCGATATATAAGTTATATATGCATTGTAAAAATTATATATGTGTTGAATAAAAGTGAAATTCTTATATATATACGCCCCTCGTCCACAAACCATGGACGATATTTATTGGTTGTGATTGGTGTGAAAATTGATTGATTACGAATGGTTGATTAGAATTGTTTGTGGTTGAAATTGGTTGATTGTGGTTGAAAAATACCTGTTTGTGGTTGAGAATTATTTGGTTGAAACCACATAGGAATAGTTTGTGGAAATGAAAAAAAATATACATGCCGCCTGCGTGCGAACTAGATGCATGAATCCCTATTGTCAAAAGCTGCGAGGCTTTTAGGTAGAGCGAGGAGACGTACTACGGACGGCCCCGGTTTTAACTACCCTGCCGTTATGCTGCCAAAATTTTCTGAAATATTCATGTGTTAGAATTATTTTCATTTGTTGAAATTATTTTCATATGTTGAAACCGTTCATGTGTTGAGTAGAAATTCATTCGTTGAATAGAAATTCATGTGTTGAATGGTATTCGTGTTTGAAATAAAATGCCTTATAATAAAAATCCTATTTTTATCATCTATATGAACTATATAAAATACTATTGTTTTGAAATAAATTGTTTTGCAATAAAAATCACATTTTTACTATATATATACAAACTATAGAAAACATTCATGTGTTGAGTAGAAATTCATGTGTTGAATGATAATCGTGTTTTAAAATAAATTGTTTTATAATAAAAATCCTATTTTTATCATCTATATGAACTATATAAAATAGTCGTCTTTTGAAATAAATTGTTTTACATTAAAAATCACATTTTTATTATATACATGAATTGTTTAAATAGTGAAGTGTTGAAATAGAAGTCAGTTAGATAAAAATATCATTTTTATCATAAATATGAAAAGAATATGGTTTTCAAATCGAAGAATCGATCATATCTATATATATATATATATAATTAAAATATATCAAATAACGAAGCTGCAGTTCGTGTTTTGAACCTTGATTTCAAACAATTAGTGCGGGAGATCCGACCATCGGATTCTCCCGAAACCGAAACCGTTCGATTCTCTTTGGAAATATCTTTCCAACGGCACCAACTTTGTAAAGATCCAACGGTTGGATTGTCTGGAATGTTTAATTCAAATCTGAAGAAAAACAGCGCCAGAATCGATTATATATATATATATATATATATAATTAAATTAAATCGAATAACGATGTTGTAGTTCGTATTTTGAAATCGAAACTTCAAATGATTATACCGGGAGATCCGACCGTCGGATTTTCCCGAAACTGGAACCGTTGGACTCGTTTTGAAAAGATCTTTCTAATGATATAAATTTTGTGAAGATCCAACAGTTAGATTTTCAGATATGTGTAAATCAAATCTGAAGAAAAACAGCGCCACGGCCGCGTTATGGCCCGAAGCGTCATTTGAATAAATTGGCTATTTTAAATAAATAAAAATAGCGATAAATCATTATAAAATATTATAAACGATATTGAATGTGAAATTTAGAAATTAACTGAAGGTTAGATAAGTCGAATGGTTTCCTGGGTTTTGATCTGATGTTGGCTTCGGCCTTCGGGGTTAATATTTGGGAATTCGTTCTCTTACTGATTGACAGTTAGTGACCAATGAATGGGAATAAGGCGTATGTTTTGTTTTTGTAGCACTAGTTATTTATATACGTGAATTGCTCAGAAAGACCGGCTTTATCCCATTCTGAATAACTGAATCGACGATAAGAAATCGGAGATGAAGACGGTGGTTGAATACTAGAAATCTTCACCTTGTTTGGATGGTATGTGATGTCCTGATTGGGAGGCATCCCGAAATATGGATAATACTGGTGATCGTCCAAACGTACGTGGAGATCGATGGGTTTGCGAGGTATATAGTGCCTCTGGTTTCGTTCAAACCCAGAACGGACTTGTAAATGGACTGTGTGTCTGACATTAGATTTTATTCTGTGTTGATTGTTCTCTATTAAATATACATCTGTTTGGCGGTGGAGAATTTATTCTTTTGCTTAACGCCCTTCTCTGAGACACACGAGCTCAGAGGTTGTATATCGATGGACATCAGTCTCATGGCATGAATTGCTAGTGTGGCATGCCCAAGCGGCAAATGATCAAGGCTTCTGTTGAAAAGCAAAGTCTTGTGGTGATGATCAAAGCACCGTCTGTGTGGCATAGCTTTGTGTATAACATGAATTCACGAACCTCACACCCCGGTATGGACCAGAAACGGGAGAAGGACCACAGGGAGGGCATGCATTTCTTCTAGCCACATGTGGTGTCAGTGCTTAAACTGGCTGACATTTATATTATTTTCACCTATGTGGTTGTTGCTGTTGCGAGGCGCCTTGGTTATATCGGTCGATCCGGGACCGATGGAGTCATTCGTTGGCTCATTTACGCCCCAAAGGGCGGGAAAACGCAGTGTTCAGGAATTTTAATCCACATCGTTGGACCGGCCCTGACGATCCAAGGGGTAGTTGCGGCTGTTCCTGACGCTCGGTCTAGGCAGTCTCGAAGTCGGTAAGGACTATCTTTTGCCTTGGTTCATGACGGAAATCCAATTTCCAAATACGTGATTGTGTTGTTCTGATTGCATATATATATATATATATATATATATATATATATATATATATATATATATATATATGGCGACATGATATATGGTTCCCATGCCGTCTATGATTGTTACTTATGATTTGAAATTGTTTTTGAAACAAATAAACACTAGTAATAATATCAAATGCTTTTGTTTTATTCGTATCAAGCATATTTTGTCCATTATAAGGTAAAACTCTATCCTCCTGTTTGCGTTGCATTGTGTGATGGGAACTGAGTCTTATACTAGCTTCATTTTTATAAAAAGCATTACGATGTTTAAATGATTTATTTATTCAAAAGCACTGGCAATCCAATGAAGTAAACCCGTTCCGTGAAAGTGGCGTGGTCCTATGATTTGCCATATTATAAATGTGTTAAGTAGATCTCTCGTACCAGTCCCATGACTGACTCGTAATTTGTTTCACTTGCAAACTCGGGTGCCCCTTTTTCTACACGGGCAACCTTGTATTCAGGTTAGCTGTCTCTTTCTGGATAGCTGGAGCTGAAGATGGATTCTATCATTTATCTCTTTTTATGCTATTTAGCTCCTATTGTACATATTATGTTTGTTTTCCACTGTAGACATTTATGTATAGCTGAACTGTATTTGTACTAGGTACGATCCTATATACTGTGTAACTCTGATGATTACGTTTATCCAGTATATTCTATTGTGTATTATCTGGTGTATTTATTTAATTCTGTTCTGCTATTATCTGTTCATGTGTTATATTCCAAAGATTACCCTTACCACCGTCAGTACGGGGTTTGGGGTCGTAACAACGTGGTATCAGAGCTTTGGTTAAGCTTAGTGCTGGAATATAGCATATGAACGAATTCGTCAAAAATAGAACCAGTAGTGTTCTAGGACGGATGACTCACTAGAGATAGGATCAGTAATATCCTAGCATGAGTGGCAGAATGAAATATCACCTTGATAGATACATTTACATTCAAGTATTTGTCTCTATGCTTTGAAATATCTTTTATGTTGACCTGACACTTGATTTGCTATTTGCAGAAGTACTAAAAAATGAGTGTCAGAATCAGAAGGAATGCAGATCCAGATATTGAGTCCATATTGATTAAGTATCGAAATATGGGTGGAATACCGTTCCCGGGCGAAGTATCTATTATCAAAACACAAGCTTAGATTCGTTCGGCTGAGAAGATCTTTAACGGTTTAAAGATGAGGGATGAACAGAAAAGATTACTAACAACCTGGGCACTCAAAGACGAAGCCTTGTTCTGGTGGGATTCGGTTATTGAGAATAATCCAAAGGGTGATATCACCTGGGATAGATTTAAAGTAATTTTCTTAGAAAGATCTACTCCTCCTGAAGCAACTGAGCGGTTATGTGATGAATTCTCTTATCTGATACAAGGAGATATGACCAATCCAGAATATCATAAGAAATTCAACGATCTCTCTCATTTCGCCCCTCATCTGATTAAAGACCCAAAGAGGAAGAATCTGAGATTTATTCATGGCCTTCAAAGAAAATACCAGAACAGTGTAATGAGGAATGTGAAGCTTCCTTTTTCTGAAATGATATACATGGCTTACCAATATGAGGATCTCGACAAGAAAGGTATGTTGCGTTACGAAGAAGAGGTCAGTCCTAGTAATAAAGGAGAGTCTGAAACTGATAGTCCGGAGGCCAGTACGATGTCTGAGGTCAGTAAGAAGCCTAAAGTAAATCAGAAAAGGGCTAGATCTGAGAAAGAATCAGTAATGACCGCCATATGCCTAAACTGCAATCAAAAGGGCCATCTGTCCAAGAAATGTAAGTCCTTGAAAATGCAGAAGAAGAGGGATCTAAAAAAAAGAACAAAGTTCAAGAAAATAGAAAATGCGATCTTTGCCATCAGGTTGGTCACGTAAAGCAAGATTGCCGACTATCACAAAAATCTGAAGCAATACATATAAATGAAGTAGCAGAAACTTCTGAGCCCCAGTTATTCAGGAAAGGCCAGATGTTTTAGAAGGCACACTTACTATCAAAGATATTTTAGTTAAAGTACTGTTTGATACTGGCGCGTCGCGAAGCTTTGTTGCAAAGAATGCGGTTAAGAAACTGGATTTGAATTTGAAAAAGCTCAAAGAACCAATGACTGTCCATAATCCAGTTGGGGGTTCCCTCAATCTCAGTTGGGTTTGTGGAGTGTCAGTTTCCTTTTCTTGTTATCGGTTCCCTACCATCGCGGTCATCATGAATTTCACAGAGTTAGATCTTATTTTGGGGTTAGACTGGTTGACCAAATATGAAGCTTAGGTTAAATGCGCCGATAGAGTCGTTAAAGTGAAGATTAAAATTGGAGATTATATAACCATTCCCTGTAAACGACAGAACTCTAATAGAAAAGACTTTTGGGCAGCTTTGGATGTTTCTCCTGCCAAATAGAAAATATGCCTGTAGTCATAGAGAATATTTCCGACCTCGTAAAAGATATTCCTATCATCAAGAATTATGCGGATGTGTTTGAAGAAGTTGTTCTGTAACACCCCGCCTCCGCTAGGGTCACTCGCAAGGGAATGCACTAGCTTTAGAGGGGCATTATTGGTAAACATGCACAGAAATATCACAAGACAGAACATATAAAATAGCAGAAGTAAAATCAAACTTTCATAACATTAATAAATAAGGTCTAAAGCCTTTTACATCAGAGTACATCAAAACCTGTCTTGTAATAGTAAAGAAGCATAAAAACTTTTTCATAAATTATTCCCCAAGTAAAACAGTAAGTAGCCATAGCCAAGAAAAGTTCAAGCCATCCATGATGACCTTCAAGCAGAAGAAGTCCGAACTAAACAGCAGTGTTTCCTCCCTGTAACCTGGGGGGAAACGGAAGAAAAGAGGCGAAACAAAACGGGTCAGTCAAAAAGACTGAGTAAGCCCTATCTACTATTAGTATAAAAACTAGTAAAGTTAACTGACATGAGAAACTGAGATGAACATAAGCATGATAACAAGATAGATAAGCTAAATCAAAATAACAGGATGAACTACCGAACTCAGATAAACTAAGATGTCATGATAAATTACGATGCCAGGACTAAGATGTCATGATAAATTACGATGCCAGGACTAAACAAGGTATCACATCGTCAGGTTCCTATCAAGTATAATATCCCAAGATATCTATCACGTATAAAGTCCCATGGTATCTATCCTGTATATCTGCTCTGCACCTCTCGTACCAGTATCCCAACCCGCGTCATGCGTTAACCATGAATGTCCCTTGCCCAACGTCATGTAATGGTCCATGTCAACCTAATATATATAGCATATGTAGGTTTTCCCAAACTCGTATATTTCTTTCCATGTATAAGTTCAGTCCTTTGCCGTAGGCCATACGGGCTTCCCCTGTAAACGTTTTATCCTTGAAATCGTTTGGACTGTCACCCTTGTTCTAGCTAGGCTCTTCCATATGAATCATCGTTTGAACTACTAGGACTTACGCCACCTAGCACCACTAGGGATTACGCTTACCTATTGCATGCTTTCATATTTCGGTTTGGGTTAAACCACCTAGGCCACTAGGGATTACGCTAACCGTCAACCGCGCCCTTTTTCCCACGCATTCATCGTGAATCGTTTTTCTATAACTGTATGCACATGTATCACATCGTGCCATCCGAGTCCTGTCACAGGGCAAAACAAGAAATACAGGACTCGGTCGGGAGCTTTAGATTTATCTGCCAATGCAGATACTAAGGTCTGCTTTTCTACACATGGCTATGGTCCCACGAGACCCCTCCCTCAACTAGTGAAAGGCAACACAAGAGACAATCTTGCATGAGAACTACACTCTGGCCAGCCCACATCCTACGGCCTACCTCACCCATAATTAGATAGCAAGTATGGTCTGTTGGGTGTTCCCTGCCTTTCCGTACGTACACGCTTGACTTAAGATGGTAGATGATCGACGAACTTGCTTTCTCGGGCACCTTATGTATTCGTCGACTCACTGCTATCCACCCCAGTCTTTAGGTCGCTCGCATAGCAACCAAGGCATATTCTTGGTTCTTCTACCGCAGACCTCAATCTCTCGTGAGCCTAGTATAATGACCTGGCAGCTCACAGAGGGATCCCAAGAATATCCTCACGTTCCCCGAAGCCACTGCTTCGTTACCCAGTTCGCTGGAGCCTTTATCTAAATCAGATAGCCTGCTCCTACACGTATACTTAAACGATGACCTACCGTACCAGGTTACTCATTGCTTTGTGAATTAGTCTTATGTCCTTAGCTAAGAATTATTACTTAGTTACCCTTAACTAAGGTTTACCACTTAGCTTCCTTTCCCCGTTATCCTTGATTAACCACGATTTTCTACCTAGTTCCTCTAACTAGGGTTTGTCTTATTGGGTTAAGTGTTATCATTCAAGTCCATGCCTTAACCCGCCCACGAATCACGTCAAAGATTGGCTAAGTATTTAAGTTCAAGACATAGTCCTACAAGTTGGTTAAGTGTACCCAGAGGCTCATGACTTAACCCTATCAAGTCAAATTGGTCAAGTACTAGCTTACCTTAATCCTATTGGATTATCTTGCTAGATCGATTAAGCATAGATTATCTTAATCCCATCAAATTATCAAGTCGGATTGGTTAAGTATAGGTTGGCTTAACCCCATCCTCTAATCGTACTATAATGGTTAAGTATGTCCAAAAAAGGTCTTGTGACTTAACCTTATCAGGTCCGCGTATTAGATCGGTTAAGTGTAGGTTACTTACCCCCATCAAATCATCATGTATAATTGGTTAAGTATAAGTTGCTTAACCCCATTAAATTATCACGTTAAGTTGGTTAAGTATTGGTTACTTAACCCCATTGAATTACCAAGTTTATATTGGTTAAGTGTTTAACTTAACCCCATCGAATTACCGTGTTTAGATTAGTTAAGTGTGGATTACTCAACCCCATCTAATTACCGTGGTTAGATTAGTTAAGTGTCAATTACTTAACCCCATCTAATTACCGTGTTTAGATTAGTTAAGTCTTAATTACTTAACCCCATCCATTAACTGTATCTTTTGGTTAAGTGTCATTAAGAAAACTTACTTAACCTTGCCAATTTATCATGTTGGATTGATTAAGTGTTGGTTAACTTAATCCCCGTCCACTAGTCGTATAAAAATGGTTAAGTGTCATTAGGAAAATCAAATCACTTAACCTACCCAACCTTGTCATGTTTTGTTAAGTATCATTAGCCTAATCAATTTACTTAACCCATTTGTCCAAGTCATATTTGGTTAAGAGTCATTAATCAAATTAACTTAACCCTATAATGTGACATTAATTACTTAATGCACCCCAACCTCTCACATTAGACTTTGTTGTGGTTACTAGTTAAGCCGGTCGGTTCCGGGTAGCTTTACACCACAACTTGGTCTAACCTCGAGTTCAAGCACAACATGACCAACTTCTCACATTGGGTCCTATTGTTTGCAACTACTAGTTAGGCCGGTCGGTTCCGGGTAGCTTTACGTTGCAAACTCAACCCAACCTCGAGTTGGCCACACTTATATTATCTAAGTGTCATGTTCATCATGTTTCCAAAACATGTTACAAGTTTTTCAAGCATTTGGGTAGACCTAATTTAATAGGTAAATTCCCAAAGGGTAGACCTAACTTAACAGGTAAATTCCCAAGCTTATGTTTTATGCATACTTGCATGTCAACTTTCATGTTATATTTCAAGTCATGTTTTCAAGTTGTATTTTCATGCCATTAGAACTTACCCATAACATAACCCAACGCTTTTAAACTCGCATATACGTTCTTAATAACGTAATGGATTAAAAGAAGAGACTTGGCAAAAGCATGACAAAGATGGATATTAAGCCACAAATTAATCATGGTGGCGAATGAGGCACAAATGTGTTCATTAGCTTGCATATACCATTGTTAAGCCTCAAAAACATGCATAAACCCAAACATGGCACATAAGCGAATCATGGTGATAAACAACATGGAATGATGACAAGTAACTCGCATATGACCTCACATAAGGGTTATGGCTTCATATGCAAGTTGACATGAAGGTTATAAGGGTTCTCATGTTGCATAATGCAACATTTCAACATAAAGGTCAAAGCTTTATGACCACAAGACCAAGGTAATGACTTTATAAGCTTGCATAAGATGATATCATGCTACATACTAATGTTTAAACCCACTTACAACATGTCATATTAAGTTTAAAGTTCATATCTAATAGTAGGAGAAGGGCTTACGTTGCTTTGAGGGCACAAATCAACATATGGTAGAAAGATTGAGACAAAGCCTCTCATGCTAACACCAAAAATCCCACGATCAAGATAAACTCCAAAAGCCCTAGAGGAAAAACCCTTAAAAACCCAACCTTTTGATGAAGCTTTGCCTTGAAATCATATTGAGAAGCTCTCATATGAAGGTAGAAGCTCTCATACACTCACAAAACATGAAATCCCTCTTAGAAATGAAGATAAGATTTTATGACAAGAGGGTGGAGGCTAGGGTTTGAGTGGAGGCCATGAGAGTAGACATTTGGCCATAGTTTAGTTACATGAGTGAATAATGAGGGTTTAGGGGGGTTTAGGGGCTTATTTATAGAAGATTAGGCTAGTTAGGACCCTTAGATTAACCCTAGGACCAACCTGAACCGTCAGATTTCAAGCCAGGCCCAAAAACCTAGCCAAGTTAGAAAATAGGTGCACCAGGCCAGAATCAGCCGACAGGGCAAGTTGACAGCCCTGTCGACTTGCCTGTCGACATGCCTGTCGACTTGCAAGTCGACAGCCCTGTCGACAGCCATGTCGACTTGTCTGGGCGGGAATTTTCCCGCCTGGCCCCATCTCTACATGTTTCGAAATTCAGATTTCCCCCAAAAACTTCTTTGGGCCTTAACCGGGTCATATGGACTCCGATTTACAAAATTTCGGACTCTATTTCGCGTATTTTTCCGAGACGAACGCAATGGCATAGCCCGTTTTACTTGATTCAGAATTTAAAATTAAATTCTGCCTTGATTCTCGTCTTAGCCATGTTATCGAAATACGGGTTGTTACATTCTCCCCACCTTTTAGGATTTCGTCCCCGAAATCTCCAAGTTAGGAAGAACATATCCTACCATCCATCATCCATCTACTCAAAACATCATCCACGAGCAACCATTGTCCTTAGATGATTTCTAATACTGTATGAATATATGCAAAACGTGTGTGTACATGTTCCTTAGCTAATGCTAATGATCAGGCCTGAATAATCTTTCTAATGCAAAAATATGTATAGTGCCATGAATCCAACATGTATGCAAATAGTCCTAGTCATATAGATACTATATGCGTGCACAATCATTCATTCATATGCAACAACCGCATGATAATACATTCGATTTCTTCCATAAACAAGTATAAATACTCGTGCATATGCAATATGAAATGTGACCGAGTCGAGCTAGTATCTAATGTGTATTCGCGCATCCACGAGCAACCACTTGCAACCACTTGCAACCATATCAATCATAACATGTTTCAAATACATGTTTACATCCATAGGGTTCTACCTAGAATTCCCTGAAACAGGGTCGAGAAGATAAACAAGACAAACTCCTTATGGGGTTTGTAACAGAAAATAGGACCGAGAGGATGTCCACAAAAGATAGCCTACAAGTAAGCTCTACAGAAAACAGGGATCAAGGATATACTCCCAAAAAGAGATATCATGCGCGTATCTAGTCTTTGACCATCAAAGTCGTATTTCCTTGAGCTCAATTCCATTGTGCCTTGACCATCCTTTAACTTCGCGATTTCGTAGCTTCTTATTTCCTGTTTCCCATAACATGAGCTGGGACTCATTTCTTCGTCGCCTCTCGTTCCACTCGCACACTTGGCGAACACATGACTGCGTACTCATGATCTCATGCAAGCTTTCCAAAATTCACTAGTGAATCTCGGACCTCGTACCATAAGGTATTCCACGTAGAAGAACTTTCTCTTGGAAGTAAACAGATGCCAACCAGGTTATCAAGCGCACTTACTAGGGTGATTTCTATAACCCATGCATAAGTGAAATAAACCATCCGTCTTATCGGCGAACACCACTCGATCGGGCTTCAAATTTCCAATAGAGGTATCAAGGGATTCTAGGTAACTAATCATGACCAAACCCAAAAGGTTCCACGGGACTTCGAGGGTATTACCAAGGCTAGTCAAGAGTCTAACTACCCTCCTATCAAAACCGAGAGTGGCACCCCTTACTGGATAACCACTTCATCCCTAGAATCCATTCATAACCGAGGCATGTCATTCTCAAATCCAAAACATGTCATGAATAAATGGACTGATTCCCCACAGGACTTGAGACAAAAGTGGAATTCTCTATTACGCTAGTACTTAAGGTGCATAGACTCAACTATCGAAGCAGACTTAAATGATATGATGATCAAACAAAAGTCCTAACGGGATGATAGAGAAGAAAAGTTAACCCTTTAACAAGATCGTTACCCTCCTTCCGAGGTATCCTAGAAATGAGAGCATAGTACTGCCCTCCCGATGATCTTGTCCTTGTCCCATGATACTTAACTATCCGTCCCGTTCCATCATGCCAAAGGTACTCTCTCGTCATGGGTTTCATTGTTCATATTTCTCTCTCATTCTGGGTTGAGCCATACCAACAAGTTGCTCATCCTTAAACTCGTATCCTTTATCCTGTTTCTCACTATCCTTTCTTATAACACGGCCACTGGTCTCTCGAGAACCACCTCCATCGCATGGAAAGCACTTTCGTAGATAGAAAAGACTAGTCGCAGTTAAAACCACTGTGACTACAGATGGAGGAAAGAAAGGAAAAGAGATTCAATCAAGGAAACAAGGATAGTGCTAATGGCCTTTGGGGAATAGCCTTTTTCTTTTAAAAGAAAATTTTCTTGAAAAATGCTTTTTATAAATGATTTTCAAATAGTTTTCAGAAGGTCATTAAAAACTTTTGCCCAGTCTGGTAACCTTCTGCTCTGATACCAAATGTAACACCCCGCCTCCGCTAGGGTCTCTCGCAAGGGAATGCACTAGCTTTAGAGGGGCATTATTGGTAAACATGCACAGAAATATCACAAGACAGAACATATAAAATAGCGGAAGTAAAATCAAACTTTCATAACATTAATAAATAAGGTCTAAAGCCTTTTACATCAGAGTACATCAAAACCTGTCTTGTAATAGTAAAGAAGCATAAAAACTTTTTCATAAATTATTCCCCAAGTAAAACAGTAAGTAGCCATAGCCAAGGAAAGTCCAAGCCATCCATGATGACCTTCAAGCAGAAGAAGTCCGAACTAAACAGCAGTGTTTCCTCCCTGTAACCTGGGGGGAAACGGAAGAAAAGAGGCGAAACAAAACGGGTCAGTCAAAAAGACTGAGTAAGCCCTATCTACTATTAGTATAAAAACTAGTAAAGTTAACTGACATGAGAAACTGAGATGAACATAAGCATGATAACAAGATAGATAAGCTAAATCAAAATAACAGGATGAACTACTGAACTCAGATAAACTAAGATGTCATGATAAATTACGATGTCAGGACTAAACAAGGTATCACATCGTCAGGTTCCTATCAAGTATAATATCCCAAGATATCTATCACGTATAAAGTCCCATGGTATCTATCCTGTATATCTGCTCTGCACCTCTCGTACCAGTATCCCAACCCGCGTCATGCGTTAACCATGAATGTCCCTTGCCCAACGTCATGTAATGGTCCATGTCAACCTAATATATATAGCATATGTAGGTTTTCCCAAACTCGTATATTTCTTTCCATGTATAAGTTCAGTCCTTTGCCGTAGGCCATACGGGCTTCCCCTGTAAACGTTTTATCCTTGAAATTGTTTGGACTGTCACCCTTGTTCTAGCTAGGCTCTTCCATATGAATCATCGTTTGAACTACTAGGACTTACGCCACCTAGCACCACTAGGGATTACGCTTACCTATTGCACGCTTTCATATTTCGGTTTGGGTTAAACCACCTAGGCCACTAGGGATTACGCTAACCGTCAACCGCGCCCTTTTTCCCACGCATTCATCGTGAATCGTTTTTCTATAACTGTATGCACATGTATCACATCGTGCCATCCGAGTCCTGTCACATGGCAAAACAAGAAATACAGGACTCGGTCGGGAGCTTTAGATTTATCTGCCGATGCAGATACTAAGGTCTGCTTTTCTACACGTGGCTATGGTCCCACGAGACCCCTCCCTCAACTAGTGAAAGGCAACACAAGAGACAATCTTGCATGAGAACTACACTCCGGCCAGCCCACATCCTACGGCCTACCTCACCCATAATTAGATAGCAATTATGGTCTGTTGGGTGTTCCCTGCCTTTCCGTACGTACACGCTTGACTTAAGATGGTAGATGATCGACGAACTTGCTATCTCGGGCACCTTATGTATTCGTCGACTCACTGCTATCCACCCCAGTCTTTAGGTAGCTCGCATAGCAACCAAGGCATATTCTTGGTTCTTCTACCGCAGACCTCAACCTCTCGTGAGCCTAGTATAATGACCTGGCAGCTCACAGAGGGATCCCAAGAATATCCTCACGTTCCCCGAAGCCGCTGCTTCGTTACCCAGTTCGCTGGAGCCTTTATCTAAATTAGATAGCCTGCTCCTACACGTATACTTAAACGACGACCTACCGTACTAGGTTACTCATTGCTTTGTGAATTAGTCCTATGTCCTTAGCTAAGAATTATTACTTAGTTACCCTTAACTAAGGTTTACCACTTAGCTTCCTTTCCCCGTTATCCTTGATTAACAACGATTTTCTACCTAGTTCCTCTAAATAGGGTTTGTCTTATTGGGTTAAGTGATATCATTCAAGTCTATGCCTTAACCCGCCCACGAATCACGTCAAAGATTGACTAAGTATTTAAGTTCAAGACATAGTCCTACAAGTTGGTTAAGTGTACCCAGAGGCTCATGACTTAACCCTATCAAGTCAAATTGGTCAAGTACTAGCTTACCTTAATCCTATTGGATTATCTTGCTAGATCGATTAAGCATAGATTATCTTAATCCCATCAAATTATCAAGTCGGATTGGTTAAGTATAGGTTGGCTTAACCCCATCCTCTAATCGTACTATAATGGTTAAGTATGTCCAAAAAAGGTCTTGTGACTTAACCTTATCAGGTCCGCGTATTAGATCGGTTAAGTGTAGGTTACTTACCCCCATCAAATCATCATGTATAATTGGTTAAGTATAAGTTGCTTAACCCCATTAAATTATCACGTTAAGTTGGTTAAGTATTGGTTACTTAACCCCATTGAATTACCAAGTTTATATTGGTTAAGTGTTTAACTTAACCCCATCGAATTACCGTGTTTAGATTAGTTAAGTGTGGATTACTCAACCCCATCTAATTACCGTGGTTAGATTAGTTAAGTGTCAATTACTTAACCCCATCTAATTACCGTATTTAGATTAGTTAAGTCATAATTACTTAACCCCATCCATTAACTGTATCTTTTGGTTAAGTGTCATTAAGAAAACTTACTCAACCTTGCCAATTTATCATGTTGGATTTATTAAGTGTTGGTTAACTTAATCCCCGTCCACTAGTCGTATAAAAATGGTTAAGTGTCATTAGGCAAATCAAATCACTTAACCTACCCAACCTTGTCATGTTTTGTTTAGTATCATTAGCCTAATCAATTTACTTAACCCATTTGTCCATGTCATATTTGGTTAAGAGTCATTAATCAAATTAACTTAACCCTATCATGTGACATTAATTACTTAATGCACCCCAACCTCTCACATTAGACTTTGTTGTGGTTACTAGTTAAGCCGGTCGGTTCCGGGTAGCTTTACACCACAACTTGGTCTAACCTCGGGTTCAAGCAAAACATGACCAACTTCTCACATTGGGTCCTATTGTTTGCAACTACTAGTTAGGCCGGTCGGTTCCGGGTAGCTTTACGTTGCAAACTCAACACAACCTCGAGTTGGCCAAACTTATATTATCTAAGTGTCATGTTCATCATGTTTCCAAAACATGTTACAAGTTTTTCAAGCATTTGGGTAGACCTAATTTAATAGGTAAATTCCCAAAGGGTAGACCTAACTTAATAGGTAAATTCCCAAGCTTATGTTTTATGCATACTTACATGTCAACTTTCATGTTATATTTCAAGTCATGTTTTCAAGTTGTATTTTCATGCCATTAGAACTTAACCATAACATAACCCAACGCTTTTAAACTCGCATATACGTTCGCAACAACGTAATGGATTAAAAGAAGAGACTTGGCAAAAGCATGAAAAAGATGGATATTAAGCCACAAATTAATCATGGTGGCGAATGAGGCACAAATGTGTTCATTAGCTTGCATATACCATTGTTAAGCTTCAAAAACATGCATAAACCCAAACTTGGCACGTAAGCGAATCATGGTGATAAACAACATGGAATGATGACAAGTAACTCGCATATGACCTCACATAAGGGTTATGGCTTCATATGCAAGTTGACATGAAGGTTATAAGGGTTCTCATGTTGCATAATGCAACATTTCAACATAAAGGTCAAAGCTTTATGACCACAAGACCAAGGTAATGACTTTATAAGCTTGCATAATATGATAGCATGCTACATACTAATGTTTAAACCCACTTACAACATGTCATATTAAGTTTAAAGTTCATATCTAATAGTAGGAGAAGGGCTTACGTTGCTTTGAGGGCACAAATCAACATATGGTAGAAAGATTGAGACAAAGCCTCTCATGCTAACACCAAAAATCCCAAGATCAAGATAAACTCCAAAAGCCCTAGAGGAAAAACCCTTAAAAACCCAACCTTTTGATGAAGCTTTGCCTTGAAATCATATTGAGAAGCTCTCATATGAAGGTAGAAGCTCTCATACACTCACAAAACATGAAATCCCTCTTAGAAATGAAGATAAGATTTTATGACAAGAGGGTAGAGGCTAGGGTTTGAGTGGAGGCCATGAGAGTAGAAATTTGGCCATAGTTTAGTTACATGAGTTAATAATGAGGGTTTAGGGGGGTTTAGGGGCTTATTTATAGAAGATTAGGCTAGTTAGGACCCTCAGATTAACCCTAGGACCAACCTGAACCGTCAGATTTCAAGCCAGGCCCAAAAACCTAGCCAAGATAGAAAATAGGTGCACCAGGCCAGAATCAGCCGACAGGGCAAGTCGACAGCCCTGTCGACTTGCCTGTCGACATGCCTGTCGACAGCCCTGTCGACAGCCATGTCGACTTGTCTGGGCGGGAATTTTCCCGCCTGGCCCCATCTCTACATGTTTCGAAATTCAGATTTCCCCCAAAAACTTCTTTGGGCCTTAACCGGGTCATACGGACTCCGATTTTCAAAATTTCGTACTCTATTTCGCGTATTTTTCCGAGACGAACGCAATGGCATAGCCCGTTTTACTTGATTCAGAATTTAAAATTAAATTCTGCCTTGATTCTCGTCTTAGCCATGTTATCGAAATACGGGTTGTTACATGTTCTCTTACCTCTGCAGAGAGAAATAGATTTCAAGATCTCTTTAATTCCGAAAGCAAGGCTAGTAGTGCACGATATTCGGAGGATGACCCTAAAGGAGAAAGAAGAACTAGACAATTAAACATGACAGCTTGTATGGAAGGGTCTGATCAGGCCTAGTTTCTCTGATTGGGGTGCAGCAGTGGTGTTTGTCCCAAAATCTGACGGTACTCTGCGACTATGTGTGGATTATCGTGATTTGAACAAGCAGACAATAAAGAACAAATATCCATTGCCGCGAATTGATGATTTATTGGATTGACTGAATGATGCACATGTATTTTCAAGGATGGACCTAGCTACATGCTTCCATCAGCTTCGAATTGCCGAAGAGTGTGTTCCTATTACAACATTTAGAGGTCCGGACTTATTCTATGAGTGGTTAGTAATGCCGTTCGGCTTATGTAATGCTCCAGCATACTTCGTCGATTTGATGGATATAGTGTTTAGAGGGGTTTTGAATAAGTTTGTTCTGGTTTTTATTGACGATATTCTAATCTTCTCTAAATAAAAGGCCGAACATGAAAAACATTTGGAGCAATTCTAGAGATTCTGAGAAAGAATGTATTAAAAGCTAAACTCTCCAAATGTATATTCTGGCAAGATGAAGTAAAATTTCTTGGCCACATCGTATCAAAAGAGGGAATTGCTGTGGATCCAAGTAAAATCACCGCTATTCAAAACTGGAAACATCCTAGTACTCCCACAGAAGTCCGAAGTTTTCTTGGACTGGCTAGTTATTACCGGAAGTTCGTTAAAAAAAATTCGAAGATATCTGGTCACTTAACAAAGCTTACAAAGAAGCATGAAAAATTCAAGTGGACTCCAGAGTGTGAGGAGGCTTTTGAGGAGCTAAAGCTAAGATTAACAACTACTCCAGTGTTAACCATTATCGACGGCAATCAGGATTTAAAAGTCTGGACAGATGCCTCTAGAGAAGGCCTTGGTGCAGTATTGATGCAAAGAGGCCAAGTGGTAGCTTATGCTAGCCGTCAGCTGAAGCCACATGAGAAAAACTACGTCACTCATGATCTTGAGTTGTTGGCTATCGTATTCCCTTTGAAATCTGGAGAAACTATCTTCTGGGCGAGAAATTTGAATTGTTTACAGATCATCAATCGCTAAAGTATCTGTTCACCCAGAAAGACTTGAATCTGAGGCAGCAACGTTGGCTGGAGTTTCTTGCAGCATATGACTTTGAGATTTTATACACTCGAGGGAAAGCCAATGTCGTGGCCGATACGTTAAGACGAAAGAATGTAATGATCGCCAGTTTTATTATCACGACTTCATTAATAGATAAAATATCTTCTCTTCAGAAGGATGATCACTTCATTCAGAAGATCAGAGAGATAATTCAGAAAGGCGAACCCTCGAGTTTTCAGGTTGATAATGATGGGATTCTAAGGCTAAAAGGTCGAATCTGTGTTCCTAACATTGCTGAGCTCCGAAAGGAAGTACTGGATGAATGCCATAAGTCAAAACTTAGTATCCATTCGGGAGTAAGAAAAATGTATAACGACATCAAATGCACTTTCTGGTGGAAGTCGATGAAGAGGGACATTTCTTTATATGTTAGCCGATGCCCTACTTGCCAACTAGTCAAAAGCGACCAACAGAAACTTGCTGGATTATTGCAACCGCTAGACGTTCTAGGTTGGAAGTGGGAACATATTTCCATGGACTTCATAGATGGTTTGCCCAGAACCAAAAAAGGGAATGATAGTATTTGGGTGATCGTAGATCGCTTCACGTAGACCGCCCATTTCATACCTGTCAGATCAAACAAAACTGCTCAGAGTCTGGCGCAGATATATTTCAAGGAAATTGTTAGACTACACGGAGTGCCGATCAGTATAGTTAGTGATAGAGATCCAATATTCACTAGCAAATTCTTGGAGGCATTTCAAGTAGAGCGGGGAACGAAGCTGAACTTGAGCACCGCTTATCATCCTCAGACAGATGGTCAGACTGAGAGGGTAAATCGTATATTAGAAGATCTATTGCGGGCTTATGTTCTAGATTTCGGTGGATCATGGGAAGAACATTTACATTTGGTTGAATGCTCGTGTAACAACAGCTACCAGGCGAGCCTGACAATGTCACCATTCGAAGCATTGTATGGTAGACTGTGTCGATCTCCTACTTGTTGGGTCAAACCTGGTAATAGACTTGTATTGGTACTAGATATGATCCGAGAAGCTGCCGATAAAGTCAATTTCATTAAGAAACGATTACTCGCCGCTCAAAGCTGATAAAAGAGCTATGCCGATAGGAGAAGAAGAGATGTATCGTTTGCTGTTGGCGACTATGTCCATTTGAAAGTATCGCATATGAGAGGAGTTATCCGGTTCGGTAAAACTGGGAAGTTGGCGCCCAAATTCATTGGCCCGTTTCCTATTCTCGAACGGATTGGAACTCTCGCTTATATTGTTAAATTGCCTGATTGGATGCCTGGAGTGCATGATGTATTTCACATATCTCAACTTCGAAAGCATGTACATGATCCAGACTTGATCGTGGAAGAAGGAGCACAACAGGATATTGAAATTATTCCAGAATTAGATGAGAGAAGAGAGCCGCCAAAGATTACTGGCAAAGAAACCAAAGAGCTAAGGAACAAGAAGGTTCACTTAGTCAAAGTGCAATGGAGTGGAGATCCGAGAGATTGTACTTGGGAAACTGAGGAGAGCATTCAGAAAGCCTATCCTAAGTGTCGAGTAGATATCTCTGATTGACTCCGGTGCAAGGTACATTTACCACACTTTGCCGTACCAGTTAGTTCTCTACTTTGTTGTTATTTTCCTTTCATGAATGTGCACTTATAATTCTATAGTCTGAATAATTCAAATAGAGTGTATGAATTAATTTTTATGATTTTGAAATGTTAAAAACAATTTGATTGTTGTTTGTGTTGTGTGATAGTAGATTTGATTAATTAAATTATTAAAATGGTAGTTAATTTAATCAATAAGAGAGTGAATGGTAGAATTTATTCGATTAAATCACACATTGAAATGATATGAAAATAGATAGAAATATATAAATGTGCATATTGAACAGGTAATTGGATTGGCTGTTGAGTAGAGAAATTATTTGTGTGCCCGACAAATAGGTAAACCTTTAATGAGTTGGATGCGAAATATTATTATATCAACTCCTGTGAATGCCACTGGATGCGGAGTGCTGGTTATTCTGTGTGTAATAATAAACGTCGCCTTAGGATAGTAACAATTAATTTTGAACTACACTACATGGCATACTTCTCGAAGATAGGTATACTTCATCATATACCACATAAGCATTTGGAGCTTGTGTGACGAGGTGGAAGATTTACCATACGAGCGAGAGGCTTGTATGGCAATGACTATATATTACAGGTTGAACTGATGACTGGTAAGGACCATATGATTTGTAACGATAAATTGCCAGATTAATAAAAACCACACACGGGTCTGGAGTTGACAATAATCACGTCTCTCTAGTCAATAGATACGCCACATGGATTATTTATTTCCCACACGGGACAAGGTTTTAAAGTCCGAGTGTGTACGACTTATGCAGGATCTATAATATGGCTATGCGGAATATGATAACAATATATATATATATATATATATATCACAGATAACTTTAAATGCAGTAAAGTAAAGTAAAATAGATTAACGACACCAGGATTTTATACTGGTTCGGACCTCCCATCCTACGTCCAGTCCCGAAGCTCCTCTTCGGAATTTCAACTAAGCAATATCCTCGCTTCACCCGGAGGAACAGGTTCACAACACTACTTGATTTGCGGGCTACAAGTTTACCCACCTGATTTCACGGGCTACAAGCTTACGCACTTGATTTCACCGGCTACCAGCTTACCCACTTGATTTCACGGGCTACAAGCCTACCCACAAGACGATTACAATAGTTTGACCTTGAATGTGTTCTTTCTTCAACACTGATTAGTCAATGATTGAGTACACCCTTCCTATAATCTTATCCTCAAATATAATATGAAGTTTGCAAAGATTAGGAAGTGGATTATCGTTTTGAATCACAAGTGTATAAAATATCCTTGGAGATTCAAACGATAATATAATGATTTTGAGTGCTTTTGAATGCTAAGAATAATGCAATATAGATCAGAGAATGGAGAGAAGATTCGGTAATTTGAATGAATGAAAATCGATGTATTTATAATAATCGAGAAGATGCAATTGTTGGTGAAAAGTTGCTCTCAAAAGAAGTGATTATTCTTGAGAAGAAATGGATGTAACTCTTCAAGAAAGAAGATGACTTTTCACGAAATTTTAAAAAGCTGTTGACCTATAAAAATTTATAGGTCTACATGTTTTAGTCGTTGTAATTTAAAAACATGTTGACCTATAAAAAAGTATAGGTCGACCTCTTTTCGACCGTTATATTTTGAAAACCTGTTGACCTATAAAAAAGTGTAGGTCGACATGTTTTTGATGATATGCATAAAAAAGGTGTTATAAGTAACTTTTGAAAGCCAAAAAGAAGTATAATTATTTGAGGATAGATTTTAACATTTATGACTGTAAATAATCAACTTCTAACCTATGAAGGCATCTCGTCTTCTTTTTGTCGATGTAGAAGCTTCTTCTTGTCATAAATCAAAATAATCCGTGAAGCTTTGACTCAACATTCTCCACCTTTTTGATTGATGACAACATGGATTAAAATAGTTATCTCTCCTTGTATATATGCTCCCCCTGTATATAAGCTCCCCCTGAATTATATATAATCTGCACAACATTCATTAGTAATATTTTCTCCCACTTTGTCATCGACAAAAAGGGTGTCCAGAAGAATTGCATAAGGCTAGTACCATAATACAAGAATAAGTAAATTGTTCTGCATATTACAAACCAAACCAAACACACCATAAGTACTAGATAGTGGCATAATTACATACACCAGTCATAATTAAGTTTTTGAAGATAAAGAGATAAAAACGTAAAGACTATTGTGGTGGCCAGTCTGAATCACTATCTTCTTCTTCGTCTTTGTCTCCTTCCTCCTCTTGTTCCTCATTGTTTCCGTCATCATCGTCCTTCTCAACATCGTCATGAGCTCCTTCTTCAATATGCGACATTCCACGACCACGATTATGTTGGGTACTTGCTCCAGAACTAGTACCTTCTTCCGATGAGGACCATGTAAAAGTAGGAGGCATAGGACGTTTTCCGGGATCTTGTGCAAGTGTTGCTGAAGTTGAGGCACAGGAGATTGCTTCCCAAATTGTTCCGAAGAAGGACTTTAATTTGTTGAACCGCTTATCAAGTTTAGTGTCCAAGCGGTCAAGCTTATTATCGGTTCGTTTCAGTCTTGCTTCGAGTAAAAATTGATTACCTGCAATTTGCTCAAGAGTTTCTTTAGTTGAAGAAGTAGGTGGTGGAATTGTAACGTCTTCAGGCCTTTGCCTAGGGATTTGTGAAGAAGAAGTCTCCGGAGGACCTAGTTTGACATATTGCTCAAAAGGAATAATGGTAAAACACGGATCGGGTAGCTTCATCCTCTTTTTAGACGCTTTATCAATACATTTTGGTATTGAAATTTTGGACGCGGGGGATCTTATTCCACAGTCCATGAGGCAACGCATAATATATTCATTATAAAACGGATGTGGCCTAGAGCGTTTGTTCACCATTTAAATTTCGTCAAAAATCATCTCAACCCAATTTACCTTGATATTCCCAAAGATAGCGTACAATGCCTTAATGTTTTCTCTGTAAACAGCATCAAAATTTCCAGTCCTTGGAAGTAGAGAATGCGTGATACAAAGATGAAGAATTCTAGTTGAGGGTCTCAAATTGACTCCTTTGGTACTTGACTTATGGTCTTCAATGAATAAGTGACTATGTTTATCACGAATATGAATAGGGCAGAAATCAGTAGTGAATTGTATACCATCACTGTGAGATCGAAGAATTTCTGCCATTCTATCTTTAGAAAGAAAAATGTGTTGTCCACATATCACTGGCCATAAGCAATCTTCTGAGTTTTGGGGTTTAAATTTCTCTAAGTTGAGATTAGCGTAGAATAGCTTTATCAAAATGTGACTAATCTCAACATTGTTGTATTCAAAAGAAAGAAGAAATTCAATACCTGCTCGGTTTGATATCTCTCGAACTTCGTAGTAGACAAAATCAGAGAAATTGATGAAAGATCCATGGTGAATTGTATAGTCTTTCATTTTGTTCCACCTTTTCACCGCTAGTGGATCCATAAGCCATTGTTTGATTTGAGAATCAATGGGTTGGACTGGTGCTTGAGAGGATGAAGTTTTTGATTTCTTTTGCTTAGGAGCCATTTTAGAATTTTAGAGAGATTGAGAATTTTTAAGAGATTTGGGTTGTGGAGATGAGGAATAAATAAATATGGGTGTTTGATGAAGAGATGTGACAGTTTCAACAGGTGAAGAGAATGAATAGATATGATCTTGATGAAGGGTTGTAAGGATTAAAAAATGAATCGAAGTGTCTGAAAGAAGGGGAAACAGCAATTCCCGATACCGGTCGACAGAAAATTTTGGGGTGGTCGACAGGAATTAGTTCTGGAGGAATCGATACAATATATTTTAACTTAACCGGTCGACAAGATAAATTAGGGCGGTCGACAGCTTAAAGTTCTGGAAGAATATATGCCACCATTTGTATGTTGATCGGTCGACAGGGAGTATTTGGGGCGGTCGACAGGTAAAGGTTCTGGAAAATTATAAACATATAATTTTATCTTGACTGGTCGAAAGGGAGTATTTGGGGCGGTCGACAGGTAAGAGTTCTGGAAGAAATTTGAATTATATTTTTAGCCTAACCGGTAGACAGAGTTTTTTGGAGCGGTCGACAGGTTAATTCTCTGGTTGAAAATAAAAAACCAAAAAAGACTAGACCGGTCGACAGCATAGAACTGGGCGGTCGACAGGTGCTGAATACTTTTGTTTTTCTGGCTTGTTGAAATGAATGGAACAAAAAAAAAAGATTTTATTCAAAACAATATGAATTAAAAAAAATGCATGAAGAACAAATACAAATTTATTTTCAGAAAATTTAAACGATATAAATGAAAAAATTATCTCCTTGGTTCCCAAGGATTCTTTGGTTCCCAAGGATTGTATTTTCCACTTGCTCCTTCATTGTTGTTGTAATTCCTATCCCATGAGTTTGGAGTTCGCGAAGATGATGGTATAGGTATTGGCTCATGTACGTTATGCCTGTCAGAGCTGCAGAAGAAAGAGGCTAGTCGTTCGAGATACGTCAAACGAGAAGTCGTCAATTTTTGCTCATAGAACATTTGCTGCTGATAATAATACATTTCGTCGATCTTTTCTTTTGTTCGTAGAGATCAAAACAAAACTTTCTTGCTTTTCTTAGAAGTTGGTGTGGTTCCTGGTGTTCGAGAAGGTGGATGAAATCCTGGTGGATGTTCTGGTGTTTTCGGGGAGTTGTATTCCGTTGGTTCGGAACTCGTGATTGAAATATGGGAGTTTTCAGCACATTTTACACAAATGTGGGCCATGAATTAAAAATAATTGAGGTTTGAGAGAATTTTTGTCTGAGAAGACTAAAATATACAAACGTGTATATATATAGAAAGAGTTTTCTATTTTTAGAGAAAGAAAAGAGATGGTTTGTATTTGATTAACCGTAGAAAAATTCTCTTCTATATATAGTAATAAGGAAAGACATTGGTTTCTAAAAAAAATGAACTCTTGTTATATATAAAAAATATTAGCCTTCGAGTTCTTTTCTTGAAACCAAGCCCAGCTCTCTACGTAACTTGACAAAACTTGATTCTAGTAGAGGCTTTGTAAATATATCAGCTAGTTGATTGTCTGTGCTTACATATTCTAATTTTATATTTCCTTTCTCAATATTATCTCTAAGAAAATGATGTCGGATGTCGATATGTTTAGTTCTTGAGTGATTAACCGGATTTTTGGATAAGTTTATCGCACTTGTGTTATCACAATATATAATAGAATTTGACAAGTTCATATCGAAGTCTTTAAGTGTATGTTGCATATATATAACTTGTGTACATGCAAAAGCCGCTGAGATATACTCTGCCTCACATGTCGAGAGTGAAACGCAATTTTGTTTCTTACTAAACCAAGAGACAAGTGATTTTCCAATGAAATGGCACGTACCACTTGTACTCTTTCTATCTGTTCGTGATCCTCCGAAATCAGCATCACTATATGATACTAATTCGAATGCACAATCCTTAGGATAGAAAAGACCGAAATCTTTGGTGTTATTAAGATACCGAAAAATTCGTTTTACTGCTCGTAGATGCGATTCCTTAGGATTAGCTTGAAAGCGTGCACACAAACAAACACTCATCATAATGTCAGGACGACTAGCTGTTAAATATAGGAGAGAACCTATCATACTACGATATGTCTTTTGGTCTATACTCTTTCCACTTTCATCCTTTTCGAGATGGCTAGTTGTACTTATTGGAGATGGTTTTCCAGAAGTATTTTCAAGACCAAATCTTTTAATAAGATTTTCACAATATTTTTCTTGATTTATAAAAATACCATTCGGAAGTTGTTTAATTTGAAGACCAAGAAAGTATGATAACTCTCCCATATGTGACATTTCAAATTCTTTGGTCATGACATTTGCAAACTCTTTACAAAGTTTCTCATTTGTTGAACCAAAGATTATGTCGTCCACATATATTTGAATAACAAGTATTTCTTTGTGCGAATGTTTAATAAATAATGTTTGATCAACCTTTCCTATTTGAAATCCAGAATCAATTAGATGACTTCGTAGTCGTTCATACCAAGCACGTGGTGCTTGTTTTAGACCGTACAAAGCCTTCTTAAGCTTGAACACATGATCCGGATATTTTTCATGTTTAAATAAAGGTGGTTGTTCAACATATACTTTTTCTTTTATAAATCCGTTTAAAAATGCACTCTTGACATCCATCTGATATAATTTAAAGTTATGATGACAAGCAAATGATAGAAGAATTCTAATTGCTTCTAGTCTAGCGACAGGTGCAAAAGTTTCTTCATAATCGATACCCTCTTCTTGATTATATCCTTGTGCTACTAACCGTGCTTTGTTTCGAGTTATGTTTCCTAGTTCATCAGCTTTGTTTTTGTAAACCCATTTAGTTCCAATAACCGATTGATCGTTTGGCCTTGGAACAAGTTCCCATACATTATTGCGTTCAAACTGATTTAGTTCTTCTTGCATCGCAATAATCCAATATTCATCGGTAGCAGCATCTTTAGGATTCTTAGGTTCGATATTAGAAATAAATGCAACATGTCCCATTTGGTTAAGTTGACTTCTAGTTCTTATTTGAGATGATACTTCTCCAATTATATTTTGAACTGAATGATCTCTTAGAATTCTTGGAGGAGATCTAAATCTTGGTGGAGAAGGTATTACATCAATTTGAGGATTATCATCAACTATTTCTGTGTCAGAGTCATTATTTGTGATGATAGGGTTATCAGTGACTATGGTTTCTTCGTCATCCGATATTATATGAGATGGTTTAAAGAATTCATCAAAGGAAACATGAAGTGATTCTTCAATAGATTTGGTTCTCTTATTGAATATACGATAGGCCTTGCTTCTTTCCGAATATCCGACAAATATACCTTCATCGGATTTTGGATCAAATTTTCCAAGATGGTCTTTCGTATTTAAAATAAAGCACTTAGAACCAAAAACTTTGAAATATGAGATATTTGGTTTTGTTTGGTTAAATAACTTATATGATGTATTTTTAGTCAGAGGTCGAATAGATACACGATTCAAAACATAACATGCAGTTGCAACAGCTTCTGCACAGAAACGTTTTGCTAGAGTGGATCCATTTAATAATGTTCTTGCACATTCTTGTAGTGTCTGATTTTTCCGTTCTACAACTCCATTTTGTTGTGGAGTTCGAGGAAACGAAAAATTATGATTGATACCTTTCTTTGTACAAAAATGTTCAAATTCATTATTTTCGAACTCACCGCCATGATCACTTCTAATATTTTTAATCTTAAGTCCTTTTGACTTTTGAATTCTTTTGACGAAGGATTTGAAATGATGAAAAGTGTCACTTTTATTTTTTAAGAAAATAACCCATGTATAACGAGAATAATCATCAACAATTACAAACACATATTTATTATGATTTATTGACTGAACCTGTGTTGGTCCAAATAAATCCATATGTAATAATTCAAGTGGTTGTAATGTTGATATGATTTTCTTGGATTTGAACGAAGATTTAGTCAATTTTCCTAATTGACATGCATCACAAATATTATTAACCGAAAAGCTCATTTTGGGGAGACCTTTAACAAGATCATTTTTGGCTAGCTTGTCAATAGTTTTGAAGTTTATGTGACAGAAACGTTTGTGTCATAGCCATGGATCATTACCATTTGCTACAAGACACATATCTGAATTATGATTGATATTCATATTCAGAATATAAATGTTTCTATCTCTATTTCCTTCAAAAGCTATATTTCGATCTTTATCTAGTATACTACATTTATTATCTGAAAAGGAAATAGTAAAACCTTTGTCGCACAATTGACTAATACTTAATAAATTATGTTTCAAATTCTTAACTAGCATGACATTTGTGATAAGTGGTAAGTTAGATGTACCATAATTGCTCACATCGCCTTTGTCGATTATATAGCCTTTTGAATTATCTCCAAAAGTGATTGAGCCACCATTCGAATAAGTAATATTTGTTAATAAGCTCTTGTCTCCAGTCATATGCTTTGAGCAACCACTCTCCAATATCCACTTTCCTCTTTTCTTAAGTGGGACCTGCAAAAAATAAAGTTAAGTCCATGGTAACCACTTTTTATAGGATCCTAAGAGTTAGGTCTTAGGAGTCCAAACCCATACGGGTCCGGTATCCCCTTTATACAAATAATTTGGATAATAATGCACAGTATTCAAAAAATTTTGAATGTACTTATTCCTAATCAAACTATTATTTGTTTTAGGAACCCATATTTTTATAGATTTGACATTCTTCTTTTGAGATTTCACAATCGGTTTTGGTTTGGAATATAATAAACTAAGATTTTTCTTAGCTTCAGTTTCATGAACTTTCTTATTTTTTCTTTTTCTATTACCAAGATGTTTCTTCATAACTTGTTTCTTATATCCCAGTCCTTGCTTGTTTGTAGCTGATTGTGAACTCTCAATAATTTTTGTCAAATTTTCTCGACCTTTGTTAAAGTTAGAAACATTTTTAGAAATGTCGTCTAACTTTGTTTGTAAACTAGCTTTTTCAAGGTCTAGAGATTTTACTTTAGCTTTAAGCTCATAATTCTCAGCAGTAAGAGTGTCATTTTTCTCTTTTTGAATTTCAATTTCTTGACTCAAAAGAGATAGTTCAGAATTATTATTAGATGATGATTCTTGAGCCTTTTCAAGTTCCTCCTCTAATATTTTCTTTTCATCTTTTAACATATCTCGTTCTAATTCTGATCTATTCAACCTTACCTTGACTTCTTTTAATTGATGTTATGTATCTTTAAATTTAATCATTAATTTATCATAAATATCAAGCATATCCTCAAGAGTAGGAATTTGTACCTCATCCTCTATTGCCACAAAACATACATTTGCTTGTTCAGTGTCTGAGTCACTTTCGTTATCAAATGAAGATGAGTCTGAATCATCCCATGTTACTGAAAATGCTCTTTTCTTTGATTTGTCCTTCTTGAATTTTTCAGATTTCTTCTTTTTATCCAGACAATCTTTTTGCATATGTCCCTTTTTGTGACAATTGAAGCATTCCATATTTGAGGATGATGGTTTATTTGATCCAAACTTCTTTTTGTCGTATCGACTAGCTTTTCTTTGCTTCAAGAACTTCTTAAAACCTTTTGCAATAAGTGTTAAGTCTTCATCTTCAGAATCTGAAATGTCTTCATCTTTTTCGGCATGAAAAGCAACATTTTTCTTTTCTTCTTTTTGTTCTCTTCTAGCCTGTAAATTTGCTTCATAGGACATTAGATTTCCTATCAATTCATCTGGCTTCATGGTAGAAAGATCATTAGCTTCTTCTATGGCTAATACTTTTCCTTCCCATTCATTAGTCAGTGAATGTAGGATTGTTGAAACTACATCGAAGTCAGAATATTTTTGTCCTAACCCAATAAGAGCATGATGAATAGTTTGAAACCTTGAATACATCTCATTGAATGTTTCATTTGGCTTCATTTTGAAATTTTGGAATTGGCTTTTCAACAAAGCTATTTTTGCTTGTTTAACCTTGTTAGTACCTTCATGAGTGGTTTTTAGCTTTTGCCAAATTTGATAAGCAGTGGTACAGATACTAACACGGTTATACTCATTTTGGTCTAATGCAAAAAACAACATATTTATTGCTTTTTCATTTACTGCTGCTGTTTTCTCAGCAGGAGTCCATTCTGCATACTCAGTAGTTGGATTAACTATTTCTTTCTGAGTAGCATTCCAAGCATCATAACTTGTTGATTGCATATAGAAAGCCATACGTGTTGCCCAATAACTATAGTTTAGGCCATTAAAGAAAGGAGGTCTTTGTGTTGATTGACCTTCAGTGTAAGTGTTAGTGTTGGTGCTTGCGTCATTTTCCATATTACTAGAATATATCAAATAACTGTGTTACGGTTATATGATAACCGCGCTCTGATACCAATTGTAAAGTCCGAGTGTGTACGACTTATGCAGGATCTATAATATGGCTATGCGGAATATGATAACAATATATATATATATACATATCACAGATAACTTTAAATGCAGTAAAGTAAAGTAAAATAGATTAACGACACCAGGATTTTATACTGGTTCGGACCTTCCGTCCTACGTCCAGTCCCGAAGCTCCTCTTCGGAATTTCAACTAAGCAATATCCTCGCTTCACCCAGAGGAACAGGTTCACAACACTACTTGATTTGCGGGCTACAAGTTTACCCACTTGATTTCACGGGCTACAAGCTTACCCACTTGATTTCACGGGGTACAAGCTTACCCACTTGATTTCACGGGCTACAAGCTTACCCACAAGACGATTACAAGAGTTTGACCATGAATGTGTTCTTTCTTCAACACTGATTAGTCATTGATTGAGTACACCCTTCCTATAATCTTATCCTCAAATATAATATGATGTTTGCAAAGATTAGGAAGTGGATTATCGTTTTGAATCAGAAGTGTATAAAATATCCTTGGAGATTCAAACGATAATATAATGATTTTGAGTGCTTTTGAATGCTAAGAATAATGCAATATAGATCAGAGAATGGAGAGAAGATTCGGTAATTTGAATGAATGAAAATCGATGTATTTATAATAATCGAGAAGATGCAATTGTTGGTGAAAAGTTTCTCTCAAAAGAAGTGATTATTCTTGAGAAGAAATGGATGTAACTCTTCAAGAAAGAAGATGACTTTTCACAAAATTTCAAAAAGGTGTTGACCTATAAAAATTTATAGGTCGACATGTTTTTAGCCGTTGTAATTTAAAAACCTGTTGACCTATAAAAAAGTATAGGTCGACCTCTTTTCGACCGTTATATTTTGAAAACCTGTTGACCTATAAAAAAGTGTAGGTCGACATGTTTTTGATGATATGTATAAAAAAAGGTGTTATAAGTAATTTTTGAAAGCCAAAAAGAAGTATGATTATTTGAGGATAGATTTTAACATTTATTACTCTAAATAATCAACTTCTAACCTATGAAGGCATCTCGTCTTCTTTTTGTCGATGTAGAAGCTTCTTCTTGTCATCAATCAAAATAATCCGTGAAGCTTTGACTCAACAGAGGTGACGAGGATTTATCCTCTGGAGTAATTAAAAATACACACTCCCTCAGGCTTTGACAGGGTGACGAGAATTTATTCTCTAACGTTATTATCTATACACGCTCCCCTGTAAACACCAGAATATATCACTACAAATATGTGTATGCTTTATAGGATTTATTGGGTACCTAATACGGCCCAGTAAATTTCCAAACCCCGTCCCGTACAAAGGAGGTTATGGCGAAATTTTTCGAAAATTCCAGGTGTTGGCCAAATTTTTGAAGAATTTGAAAATTCTCAGAATTTGAAAAGTTGGAGAATGGAAGCCAGATTGAACGCAGAGTTGATTAATCAAACCACTTTCGACTTTGTTCCTTTTCGGGGACGAAAAGTTTTAAGTGGGGGAGATTGTAACGACCCGGAAAATCTAAACCAACTTAAAAATTTTAAATTGGCTAATTTAGTGAATTTTAAAATATTTAAAATAAATATTTTAAATAATAACGACGAAAAGTAACTTTGAATCGACGTTTGAAAATAAATATAATTACTTTGATCTATAAACAAGGCCTACAATGGCGCGGTAGTTTCAAAATTTGAATTCAAACTTTGACTGACTATACCGGGTGCAAAACAAAACGGATTTGAGTGGAACCAAAAATATTTAAATCTGTTAGTGAATACCTTTCTAATGAATCTGAAAAATCGAAGTTACATAGCGGGAAGCCAAAGTTATGGCCAAATGAATTTTCTGAAAGGTCGCTATGGAGTTTATATAGCCCGTGAAAATGGACATTTTGCAAACGACCTTGGAATTCGATGAAACCAATTTTGTTGGATCCGGGATGTTAAATTATTGCTAGGTTTCAAATTTCATAATTTTTGAAGCTAGTATGTGAGCGTGGCAAAGAAAAACGTGTTTTGGTCAATTATAATTAAATTGGATCGACCAGAAATGGGCTATTTTTCAAACGATCTCGGAATTCGACGAAAATAGCTTTGTTGGGACCGTATCATCAAAACAAAGCTAGATTTATTTCTCGGAAATTTTTAGAATCAATTTGTGGCCCTGGCAAATTGAAATGTACGTTCAAATTAAATATTGAATGTTTAATATTTTAATTTGAAGGAAAATTGACTAAAACATTCGAATGGGCCTTAGAAACATATCCCATCGTGTTCGGAATGGGGGTAAAACACTAGGGACGACAGTCGTTTGGTCTGGATTGGAGCTCGTGGCGAGAAATCCTATTTTCTGAAATAAATACTCTCCTGGCCAATCAGAAAATTAGAAAAAAAAATTAATAATAAGCGCATCGTATTTTCTCTCTCCTCGATGCAGATCTGAAGGCGGAAATGACTTCGAAGTTTCCCTCCCCATTTCCGATCGCCACAGCTACCATCAGCCCCACCTCCAGTTGAACTTTTTGAAGCCCTCCTCCTCCTCTTCAAATCAACACCCACCTCGACCTCCCTTGCCTCGTATTTTGTGCGCAGCAGCCCCTCGAAGCTTGGAAGTTCGTCGTGCCACCCCTCCCAATTCCGACCACCAAATTCGACCCCACACCCCTGCGTGGAAAGACCTTTCCACCCTCTTCGACGTCATAAAACCTGATCGGGACGAAGTGCTACGGATTTCTCATATTTTCCAAACCTAGTTTTGAACAGAAATAGAAAGGTACGGCCAAAAATTTAATAAACTATATTTTGGCAATTTAAAGCGCTACGGTTTTTGATTTCACTGTAAAAATCATATCTTTTTGCTGTGTTGTCGAAATTCAGTGAAAGAAGAGATATTGGACTCGTGTGGACATCTTCTACATTTTAGAAGAGACCGCATATTTTTCTGAGACTTCTGCTATTTTTGGTGGAGTGGAACCCAATGTGAGATTTCTAAACTATAAAGGATATGGAAAACGACGATGTATAAATTATATAGTCAATGTATGAGTTATATAAGCATTGTACACCTCATGTATAAGCATTGTATAAGTTGTACGTTCGATATATAAGTTATATATGTGTTGTAAAAATTATATATGTGTTGAATAAAAGTGAAATGCTTATATATATATAAACACACACACACACCCCCCTCGTCCACAAACCATGGACGATATTTATTGGTTGTGATTGGTGTGAAAATTGATTATTACGAATGGTTGAATAGAATTGTTTGTGGTTGAAATTGATTGATTGTGGTTGAAAAATACCCGTTTGTGGTTGAGAATTATTTGGTTGAAACCACATAGGATTAGTTTGTGGAAATGAAAAAAATATACTTGCCACCTACGTGCGAACTAGATGCATGAATCCCCATTGTCGAAAGCGGCGAGGCTTTAAGGTAGAGCGAGGAGCCGTACTAGGGACGACCCCGGTTTTAACTACCCAGCCGTTATGCTGCCGAAATTTTCTGAAATATTCATGTATTAGAATTATTTTCATTTTTTGAAATTATTTTCGTATGTTGAAACCATTCATGTGTTGAATAGAAATTCATTCGTTGAATAGAAATTCATGTGCTGAATGGTATTCGTGTTTGAAATAAATTGCCTTATAATAAAAATCATGTTTTTATCATTTATATGAACTATATAAAACAATAATGTTTTGAAATAAATTGTTTTGCAATAAAAATCACATTTTTACTATATATACACAAATTATAGAAAACATTCATGAATTGAATAGAAATTCATTCGTTGAATAGAAATTCATGTGTTGAATGGTAATCCTGTTTTAAAATAAATTGTTTTATAATAAAAATGCTATTTTTATCATCTATATGAACTGTATAAAATATTCGTCTTTTGAAATAAATTGTTTTACATTAAAAATCAAATTTTTATTATATACATGAATTGTTAAAATAGTGAAGTGTTAAACTAGGGGTCAGTTAGATAAAAATATCATTTTTATCATAAATATGTAAAGAATATGGTTTTGAAATCGAAGAATCGATCATATTTATATATATATATATATATAATTAAAATATATCGAATAACGAAGCTGCAGTTCGTGTTTTGAAACCATGATTTCAAACGATTAGTGCGGGAGATCCGATCATCGGATTTTCCCGAAACCGAAACCGTTGGGTTCGCTTTGGAAATATCTTTCTAATTGCACCAACTTTGTAAAGATCCAACGGTTGGATTGTCTGGAATGTTTAATTCAAATCTGAAGAAAAACAGTGCAAGAATCGATTGTATATACGTATAAATATAATTAAAATAAATCGAATAACGACGCTGTAGTTCGTATTTTGAAATCGAATACTTAAACGATTATACCCGGAGATCCGACCGTCGGATTTTCCGGAAACTGGAACCGTTGGATTCTTTTTGAAAAGATCTTTCTAATGATTTAAATTTTGTGAAGATCCAACGGTTAGATTTTCAGATACGTGTAAATCAAATCTGAAGAAAAACAGCGTCACGGCCGCGTTATGGCCGGAAGCGTCGTTTGAATAAATTGGCTATTCTAAAATAAATAAAAATAGCGATAAATCATTATAAAATACTATAAACGATATTGAATGTGAAATTTAGAAATTAACTAAAGGTTAGCTAAGTCGAATGGTTTCCTGGGTTTTGATCTGATGTTGGTTTCAGCCTTCGGGGTTAATATTTGGGAAATCGTTCTCTTACTGATTGAAGGTTAGTGACTAATGAATGGGAAAGAGGCGTATGTTGTGTTTGTGGAGCAATAGTTATTTATATACGCGAGTTGCTCAGAAAGACCGGGTTTAACCCATTCTGAATAACTGAATCGACGATAAGAAATAGAAGATGAAGACGATGGTTGAAGAAGGGAAATCTTCACCTCGTTTGGATGGTAACTGATGTCCTGATTGGGAGGCATCCCAAAATATGGAAAATGAGTGGTGATCGTCCAAACGTACGTGGAGATCGATGGATTTGCGAGGTATACAGTGCCTCCGGTTTCGTTCAGACCCAGAACGGACTTGTAAATGGACTGTGTGTCTAACATTGGATTTTATTCTGTGTTGATTGATCTCTATTAAATATACATCTGTTTAGCGGCGGAGAATTTATTCTTTTGCTTAACGCCCTTCTCTGAGACGCACGAGCTCAGAGGTTGTATATCAATGGACATCAGTTGCATGGCATGAATTGCTAGTGTGGCATGCCTAAGCGGCAAATGATCAAGGCTTCTGTTGAAAAGCAAAGTCTTGTGGTGATGGTCAAAGCACCGTCTGTGTGGCGTAGCTTTGCGTATAACGTGAATTCGCGAACCTCACACCCCGGTATGGACCAGAAATGGGAGGACTTCAGGGAGGGCATGTGTTTCTTCCTAGCTAGAGGTGGTGTCAGTGCTTAAACTGGCTGACATTTATATTATTTTCACCTATGTGGTTGTTGCTATTGCGAGGCGCCTCGGTTATATTGGTCGATCCGAGACTGAGGGAGTCATTCGTTGGCTCATTGACGCCCCAAAGGGCGGGGAAACGTAGTGTTCAGAAATTTTAATCCACATCGGTGGACCGGCCCTGACGATCCAAGGGGCAGTTGCGGCTGTTCCTGAGGCTTGGGCTAGGTAGTCTCGAAGTCGGTAAGGACTATCATTTGCCCTGGTTCATGACGGAAATCCAATTTCCAAATACGTGATTATGCGGTTTTGATTGCATATATATATGGCGACATGATATATGGTACCCATGCCGTCTATGATTGATACTTATGATTTGAAATTGTTTTTGAAACATATAAACACTAGTAATAATATCAAATGCTTTTGTTTTATTCGTATCAAGCATATTTTAGCCATTATAAGGTAAAACTCTATCCTTCGGTTTGCGTTGCATTGTGTGATGGGAACTGAGTCTTATAATGGCTTCATTTTTATAAAAAGCATTGCGATGTTTAAAAGATTTATTTGTTTTAAAGCACTGGCAATCCAATGGAGTAAACCCATTCCGCGAAAGAGACATGGTCCTATGATTTGCCATATTATAAATGTGTTAAGTAGATCTCTCATGCCAGTCCCATGGCTGACTCGTAGTTTGTTTCACTTGCAAATTTGGGTGCCCCTTTTTCAACATGGGCAGCCTTGTATTCAGGTTAGCAGGCTCTTTCTGGATAGCTGGAGCTGAAGATGGATTCTATCATTTATCTCTTTTTATGCTGTTCAGCTCCTATTGTACATATTATGTTTGTTTTCCGCTGTAGACATTTATGTATAGCTGAACTGTATTTGTACTAAGTATGATCCTGTATACTGTGTAACTCTGATGATTACGTTTATCCAGTATATTCTATTGTGTATTATCTGGTATATTTATTTAATTCTGTTCTGCTATTATCTGTTCATGTGTTATATTCGAAAGATTACACTTGACACCGTCAGTACGGGGTTTGGGGTCGTCACAATAGAAATTTGATTTTTGAACTTTTGAATTTCTAGAATTTATTTAACATTTTTATTCAAATGAAATATTCTTATATGTATACAATTACTCTACCGACCATTTTGCATTGTTATTTGATTCTTGCCATATTTCATTGACTGTGGCCTTATCTTGAATTTTATGTTTTGTATACATATATTTATGCATGTGTATATATATATATATATTCTCATATATATACATATATTTTCTTTATTTCCTTATATGTACGTTCTTATCCTTTCAAATTTTGAATTTGTATATGTACATATATTTGCATGTTCAGTTGGCTCTCTCTAAAACAAAGATAAAAATTATGCCGCCGCCGGGGTTTGAACCCCTGACCTCCATGTTACAAATCCAATGTCTTAACTAACTAAGCTATGAAGTCTTTTGTTAATAAGTCTTAGAACAATGATAATTATTGTTCTCTCCTTACTTCTACTTTTCATGTTAGTTACAATACTGAAATTAAACCATTGGATGAATCTTTTTCTTTTAATGTTAATGCATTATGTTTGCAAATCAGTGCATGCAACATATTTACATTGCATGCAACCAATCCTTTCTTTCGTTTAATGCATGCATTACATTTTTTTTCAGTGCATGTATTTATTACATGCAATCCTTATTTTATTCTATATTTTATGTTTTAATTTGTTTGAATATATATATATATATATTTCTCTTGCGTGTATACAAACTTGTAGGCTTAATAACTTCTTTATATGATGTCCATTTTATGCAAACCAGGTGTCTATCTTGACCAGAATTCCGAGACGGACGCAATGGTGATGTCTATTTTACTTAATTCCTGATATTTCAGTATTTTAATTTTCTCATCTCTTTGATTACACACATTGTTATCACATTAATTTCCTTACTCTTCAATGTATGAATAAAATTTTCATTATTCATCACCATTTTTTACCTATCTATGCATATATACATATTTGTACATTTTTAATTATATTAAAAATGTGAGGTATTACATTCTCCCACCCTTAAAGAATTACGTCCCCGAAATTCGAAAAGAGTAAAATAGATTATCCCTCGCAATATCCATCCATCCAGTGTGCATCCAATTGTTGCAAACATTGTGCACATGTTCAAAGTGAGATACATCATAATAAAGTATGTGTGCCTAATTTGGATCCACCTAAATGTATGCAAATTTTAAAAACCCTTTCAAAACATGATGCTCACATCCTAAATATACTTGCAGTTCTATATGAATGCAATATTCTTGAAAAATCAAAATATTTTTCATCCAAGTTTTCCCATACTCTTATAGAATAAGAGCATGGTTCACCCAATTGTCGCATCCAAAACCCTGCCATCCATCATTAAATTCGAAATTTAGAAAAATCTAATTTTCTAAATTCTATTTCTTATGTTACAAAAAGTTATAAAACGGAAGAATTTACATTTTCCGTTGTACTTTTTATAATTGCACTCGTATTTTTATATAACTATTCTATAAAAACTTCCTACTTTCCTATCCAAGCACAACCACAGAAGAAAATTTTCCTTTCTCTTTCATCTTATCTTGGAATAATTTCATATTTATTCATGGTTTTCTTAAGATTTCCATTTTCTTTTCCCGTCACATTTGTTGCCTTACTGAATTTATTTTCTATTGTTCGCTTAGGCTTTTCCCTTTCGTAGCTTATTTAACTTAATCCAATTACTTAAGTTTATTATTTCAAATAAGCTTTTTCTGTTTTCAACTCAAACGGCATTCTACCCAGCTACTACTATGGGCCAAGAATCTTAGGACTTTGTCATCTCAGACAATTGCGAGTCCACATAATAGGATCTACCCACTTACTTGCCCTTTACTACTTAGTAGTCACTACTAGTCCTTGCTGTGCATTACTAGCCTATACTTTTTCTCTCTTTCTCAAGAAACAAACCTAGGTTTCTCAATGCTTATGTATTCTACGGGAATTTTCCACTAGTTTAATTTAGCTAATCTCTGACTGTAAATTGGCAAGAGAGTAACTCCCTAAATATCAACCCCAAAGACCGAAATCAACATCAGATTGACACTCAGAGAATCACTCAACTCAACCAATCTCTAATTGGTTTCAATTGTTTAATTCATAGCTTTAACTTTCTCTCGTCCTTTTCTAGGCACAAATACTTACCTACTCCATTCTTTCTAAAACATGGTTTGGCCTCCTTTCTTTTCATTACAGTTTTCTTTCAAAAATTAAAAGTGTTAATACTTTGTTTTCTTCTCCAAATCTTGTTTTCGCTAAACTATAAAAACATGTTATAGAATAAAACGCAAAACATTTTTTTCTTCAAATCACAAAACTGGAGTAGACAAGGACAACTATCGGGCTTATATTGTTTCTAATTACATTGTTAATTTATCTACTCGCTATAAGGTGCAGACTTCTATTCTATTCCTACAACTTATTTTGTCCACCCAACAAAATTTATTCGTAAATCAATAATGAAAATTTATTGGTAACAGAATAGAATTTTCTTTTACAAAACACAACACTTTCTTTTCAATCCTTTCATATATTATAATATGAAAAGTAGCGAGCTATATATGCTCTATATTATGCACTTTTTAATGAGAGTTATTTTAAAACAAGAAATCATTGTTTTACCAAAGTATACACTACTTTACTTTAAAAACCCAACACGCACTGAATATGTCTTTTACGTATTTTTCTTAGACATAAAAAATATTTTTAAGATTAAAACTTGAAAAACACCACAAACTCTTTTACAAATTCAAGTTCTTAAAAGTTTATTATTGGGTTAGACTCAAAGTGGGCCTTTCAAATCAACTAGACTTTCCTGGCCACTTTCCAAACCAATTCTCTCAACTATATACATTCCTAATCCATTTTCCACATTTTAACCTTTTTCTAACTTATAAGGTTTTACTTCTAAACCCACTACTCTGAAATAACAACATTTTAGTTTTAATTCTTGTGGGATACTTTCTTTCTCCAATACCAAAACATATTGTACGCTATCCAACCAAACCACCTAAGGGTCTTCAAATTTCTAGGTTCATTCCTTTAGTGTACAAAATAGTTGTCCCAACTCTTTCCATTCCTAGTGGGCTACTTTATGGATTTTGGTTTATATATATAATATATTTATATTTTAGAAAATACAAATACGTTCACTCATTATCTCCCTAAGATCACTAAACCGTAGCTCTGATACCAGATGTAACAACCCCGATTCCGACCGACCGATTTTTTTTCAAAAACCCAATCTATCGAAACCTGAGTTGGGAGCTCTGGTATCCTACAGAAAAAGACAGAGATAAAGAAAACATGTCAGAATTCGTAAGCATTTTACAGCGGAAGGAATTCAAAGTATAATACACTTTAAATATATCTTTACCTTATAAAACATACTGCCTAACCAGTATCCAAAAGCTTATACCATCTCTGTCATGAATGTAACCTGGAAGTATGTAATGAGGAGGGGTTCAGAACATAAGTTCTATGTGAGTGGACTTAGATTAAACTTCTGTATAATCCTACGTATACCATTCGGTTATATTTTCTTAATTATTAGGTTATTCGCGATATTTTCTCTCTAGGCTATACTCATGTCCCACTAGTAGATTAACCTAATACAACGTATATGTAGATACACCCGACTTGTATTATTCTTTCCATGTATATATACAATCCCTTGTTGTATGTCGTACGGGCTTCATCATGTAAATCCATACTACTTTAGTGTAGTGCCACCATTCTCGAAATCGTTTGGACTACCACTCTTGATCTTACTAGATTCCGTTTATTACCTAGATCTAATCTAGGGTTTTCTGTTCAGCGCTTCCTTGATTCAACCAGGGTTTACGCTACCCAGGGCCACTGGGGTTTATGCTACCTATTGAACGCTTTCTAGATCCGACAAAGTTCATGCTGCCTAGGGCGACTAGGGTTTATGCTACCTATCGAACAATGCCCCCTAGTCTAGGATACACTACCCGGAGCGATATATGTTCCTATACTTTTCGTCCCAATCGTGTCATTAAACGTGCTAGATATCTAGTTGCACATGTCCTCTATATGTGCGGCCCGAGTCCCATGGCAGGGCTAATCAAGAAACACAGAACTCGGCGGTCGGGAGACCACCTGTAATGACCCGCATTGGCAGGGGTATTATGATTAATTAATTTAATTGTATAAATGGTAGGTTAGTGAATTAAATGGCCGTGGAATTAAATAATGATGAATATTTAATTTAAATAATAAATTAAATAAAAGATTTAATTCTGAAATAATCAGAATTGGTCGAAATGGCGATATGGTGTGAACCGGATCATCTGTGATATTTAATTCAGCTTGGAATTGATTTAGAATAACGAATATATTCAATCGTCGACAGTTGAACGTATAGTTTATAATATAATTATAAACGAGCTCGAAATGGCGCTGCAATTCGTAAATTGGCGATTTGAACTTCAACTGAATGTACAGAGTTCGTTTTAAATCGGATTTCTGTGAAACGAGAAACGTTAGGAGCTGGTGGAGTATATCTTTCTAGTGGAAGAGGAAAATCAGGATTTCATCGTATAGATTTTTAGATATGTCCAAATCAAATTTTAAAATAGTCGCTATAGAATCGTTTATCGACCGTATCGGTTTATTCGATATAACTAGAGATCGGGTTTGAATTTAGACAAGGTTCTTTTGGGACATAGTGATAATCTAAATTTTTGAATTTTATTGAAATTTTTAATTAATTAAATAAGCGACTTTTTATTTGAAGTATTTCGCACCCTGTAATCAACATTTTGAAGTTTCAAAATATGAGTCCATCTACCGGTATTATTATATTTTTGGGATCGTGGAACATTGTTCGTCTCACCAGTGTTTTTATTTCTGTTCCTAGCAACTCGTATATGGATATAATTATATAAAATGGGGTACGCTAAATTTTATAACTTTAACCTAAATATCGCCCCATCTTCCTCTGATCAAAACTAAAGCCAGGTTTACTCATTTCACGCGTGGAAATAAAAGGGACACGATCTTTTCTCTCTTCCACTAAATTTCCTCACCCCGTGTCACACCACACTTCTTTCGTTCCTTGCATTTAAAACATTATATAACCTCACCACTCTTATAACCTAACTTCGGTTTTTGGTCTTCTGAGAATCAAAAAAAAAAGAGAAGCCGTCATCTTCATTAAAACTAAATACACAGACCTTCTTAGTCTCTTTTGAAAAGCCGAACTTCTAAGCAACAAACTACAGTGCTGTCGCGATGGTTGTAGGGTGGAATGAGGAGATGGATTTGATCGACAAAGGAGGGAACGCACTGTTCATGTTAGTATTGGGTAAATTAGTGGTTTCGGTTGGTTTTTCTTCTATGAAGCGTTGAGTTCAAGTTGAGAAGGGAAGGATGGAACATCAGGTGGGAGCATCATAAAATATGCGACTATGGTGGACAGAAAAATGCGGAGCAGTTGATGGTTGGTATCATGGTATGGACGTGAGAGCAGGGAGGGTTAAATGCATGGGTGTTGTGTACAAATGGAGGACGTGGGATCAAATAAGGGGAGTAGCAAGGGTTGTTGCGAGCTAGTGGTTGGGTACAGCAGTGGTCATTGTCAGTGGAAGGAGCACGCTGGGTATTTGTTGGTTGAGGGAGAGAAGGCATGAGGTTGAGAAGATCTGGAGTGGTCAGCACGTTCGAAAGGGAGAAGAGGAAGTTGTGTGTACATGGAATTTTGAAGATGCGTGGGCTTGGTTCAGTATCAGGAAGTGAAGTCGAGGTCTGAAAGCTCAAACAATGTAGTTATGGAAAGAAGAAAACGGGTTTGGCTATTAAAGAGGACTGGGCCGGATATTTTTGGTAAAGCCCAAATTAATTTTATATTTGAGTTTTAATTAATTTAAAATAGTACATTTATATGTTAACCAAATAATTCATTCTCAAGATGTCAGAACTGCGGGAATTTGGTACCGTGGAAATCATAACAACAAGATCCAAATTGTAGCACTAAGGTAGCGGGAAACGGCGTTTCTGGAATTTCAGGAAAAAGGTTTTAACGACTGTCCGTTCGAAATGAAAACAACGCAGAACCGTTAACTGCAAACAAGGTGAGTAAATCCCACTAACTTTGAACAGTTTATAAATTCATGTTGTATTTTTAGAACTGTTAGATATTGGCTGATTGACTGTATGTTGACTGTTTGATTGAACTGCTAGTCAGTTAGTTAAATTTTCTATATTGATTCTGTTTAACAGAATATATCATATAGAACTGAAAAGTGATGTTATCCATATTGTTTAACATCTGTGATGCAGGGAAACAGGTTGGAGGAATCCAACTGGATTCCTCAACATTTATTTTACTGTTTTCATATATTGTGATATATGATGTGTTATATAATCTGTTATGGATTATGGGTGTTGGAATGATGTTGATCATTTTTATTCGATATTTTAAATATCATAAAGACCCTGGGATGTAAAAAGAAGTATTTCAATGTATATTGAAATAAGGGAATTTTATAAAATCATAGGATTTTATAAAAAAGGAAATATTTATAAAACGAACACGGTTTTATAAAAGGGATATTTATTTAGAAAATAAATAGAAGTTATAAATAGGATATATTTGTAACGGTAAATAGAAGTTATAAATAGGATATATTTGTAACGGTAAATAGAAGTTACAAATAGGATATATTTGTAACGGTAAATAGAAGTTATAAATAGGATATATTTGTAACGGTGAGTAAACGTTATAAAAAGGAAATAGTTTTAACGGAAAACGTAGTTTATAAAAAGAAGTTAATCGATGTTAGTTAATCGATTAGTGTTAAAGTAAAAGAAGTTAATCGATGTTAGTTAATCGATTAGAGAATAAAGTTAAAAAGAAGTTAATCGATGTTAGTTAATCGATTAGTGATAAAGTAAAAGAAGTTAATCGATGTTAGTTAATCGATTAGTGATAAAGTAAAAGAAGTTAATCGATGTTAGTTAATCGATTAGTGATAAAGTAAAAGAAGTTAATCGATGTTAGTTAATCGATTAGTGATAAAGTAAAAGAAATTAATCGATGTTAGTTAATCGATTAGTGTTAAAGTAAAAAGAAGTTAATCGATGTTAGTTAATCGATTAGTGATAAAGTTAAAAAGAAGTTAATCGATGTTAGTTAATCGATTAGTGATAAAGTAAAAAAGGAGTTAATCGATGTTAGTTAATCGATTAGAGTTAAAGTAAAAGGGAGTTAATCGATGTTAGTTTAATCGATTAGAGTAAAAGCAAAGGAGCTAATCGATGTTAGTTTAATCGATTAGAGTTAAAGCAAATGAGTTAATCGAATATAGTTATTCGAATAGAAAGTAAAAGGAATTATCGAATATAGTTTATTCGGAAGGAGTTAAGTGAAATGAGTAAATCAATAGCATTAGTCAAATAGAGTTAATCCAATAGTGTTAGTCCAATAGAGTTAATTGATAAGGGTTAATCGAATAGAGTTAAGTAAAAAGAGTAAATCGAATATAGTTATTCGAAGGAGGGTTAAGTAAGGAAGTTTGTTAAGGAAATATAAAGTGAACTTTGCTAATTTCAAAGTTAGAAATGTTGTTCAGTTAAGGTCTGAGAGGTAGTTCTACCCCAACTTAATTGGCTTCGTTTTAACTAAGGAATAGTTAATGTTCGGCAGTAAAAGGAAATGGTTTGAGTTGGCATCGCGATGGTTTGTTTAAACATCTGCCTAAGTCCAATGAAGAAGCTTTGGAAATGTTTTCCAAATAAGAAACCAGAAATGTTTTCTAATAAAGAAAACGAGAAATGGAAATGTTTTCCATTGTTAATAACGTATATTTTCCCAATGTAGAAAATAAGAAATATTGAATATAGGGAAACAGGAGATAAGTAAATTTATGAACTAAAGAGATGAATGTTGAATGATGTTTGATCAATATAATTTCCATTTGGAAATAATATCATTGTTTGCACACCTATTTTTATTCCATAGTTAAATCACAGACTATCGAAGTTTTGACCATTTTAACGTTGTTAATATGGAGAGACCGGTTGGATTATTATCCAAAGAACCACTCTGTATTGGCATAAGCGTTGCGAATCATATATGCCAAAAGAAATTGAAGACGGAGTTATGCAAGGGCTATCCTGTTTACAGAATAGTGCCTTCGGTTCATCCTGTTCCTGGATGACTTGTATGGACGGATGTCTGACAGAGTATGTCCAGACGATCACGTATATTGATTTCTCCAACTGTACAAAGAGTGGAAGCGGAGAAGGAAACTTCTTTTAGCTAACACATAATGTATTGTTGTAGACGTCAACCGGTGATTTGATGGATTTGACGATGTGACACTCAAAGTGAATCTGATATGATGATAAAGCGTAGCTTCTAGCCTCATCATCCGGTAAATGACAGAAATCGGGCAGGCAGCATGGCTAAGTCGGTCGCACCGAAGTAGGGTGTATAATCACCTGATCTAGAGTTTCATTTACTTATAAAAATCTATTGTTGATGCTGTCCCATTCGGGAAACGGTTGTTGATCCCAACTGTTAGTGATATACATTCGATACACTCAAGCGAAATGAGTGGTCGGTCATGTGTGGCCGGGTTGCAAGATGTTCTTGTTGAACCCAGTGTATTCCTCTCTAGAGATACACAAGCGAAAGGTGATTCCATACCTTGTCATAGTTGGAAATCCATTACCCAATACGTGCTTGCGGTTTTGATTGTATTCTATATATGTAGAACGTGAGATGAAAGCGTTTCTGCTAGATGATTATATATATACTGTGGTTGATAGACATTATTATAATATCAAAAGGTTTTTGATATAAAGATAATTTGGATTCTCATAAGGGAAAACCCGTTCCGTTATGCGGCGTGGTCTTATGAGATATCTTTTACTTGTTCAACTGTTTTTAAACTGTTTTACTCATACCAGTCCCATGACTGACCCGGAGTTTACTTTGTTGTTTTCCCTAAACTCTTGGGTGCCTAAATTTGTATGGGCAGTCAAGTAGTCGGGATTTTACAGATACACTTGAAGAGCTGGAGCAGGAGGCTTCAGGATCATATAGCTATAGTTATTTCCGCTGTGTTGTAAGTGCTGTACTTTGATAATGATATGTATATTCAAGTACCAAGTTTGTATTTCAAAGATATGTTATGAAATATATTTATTCGTTCCGCTGTGAGATTCGTGTTACTCTGATGTTGTGTTCTTCTTCTTCTTCTATTCTAAGTTTCTATCTTATCTTTCCTCACCCTCTAATTTCTTTCACTAATTACCAGGATTTCTCGACGTTTTGGTTATCGACGTCGTGCTTACGTCGATAACCAAAGTCGCTCGAAATCCGGGTCGTTACAGTTGGTATCAGAGCTTAAGTTATGAATTACTTGGCTCTGTGGCGTGACTCGGTAGAGATAGGGTTAGTAATACCCTAGACTGAGATTGAGTGTATATATACGAGTGAACGTATTTGTATTTGATATAAAAATTTGTTTTATATTGTGGAGATTCATGGGTTGAGTCGTTTATGAGTTCTGGTCGATCAGTTTGATCCACTGAATCGGTAGGAGTTACTAAACACTTGAATACGATGAACCATCATGGTATGTTTTGAAAAGAGGGTAAATGAAAATAGTTTACCCAACGTATATTTTGAATATATTGGATATATTGGTTGTTATTATAATCGAGTAAGATTATAAATTAAATGGTTATGTAAATAACCAATCAGAATTCATATAAGTGAAATACGTGAAATCAGATGAGTTAAATGTGAAATGTAAACCAGAAATTGAATTAAAATTATGGAAAATTTGATAAGTGTTTGTAAATGGATTTGGATTAATAGTAAGGAAAATTTAAGATCCTGGGAGATTTTAAATTGTTTTACAAGCAGTGCGAATTATATTTTGAAATGAATTTCAAAGTGGAAATGTTTAAAAATGGTATTATAGTGCTGAACTCACTTCGATCGCTGGAAAATAGATTCTGATGATGACAGCTGCATCATCAGTATTCATTTTCGAGTTGTAAGTGACGAATTACTACCAGAGATACTGTTTTAAATTTGTTTTGGGAAAGGCAAGTGTGTTGAATTTCAAAGTGGGATTTAAAATATAGAATTTGAACGTTTCAAATAGATTTGAAATGTTGACTTGTTTTAAAAGGAATAAAACGAGAAGTTCCTTTATAAACGAAGTTTATAAATATTTCTTTTATAAACGAAGTTTATAAATGAAGTGAAGAGAATTATCATTGGATAATTCGGAAATAAAAATACAAGTGTGAAATTGAAAGGGAAATCTATCTTCCAAAGGTAGAAATATCGATTTCAAAAGAAATTGAAATCGAGACTTATGAAAAGAATGAATAAAGAAAGTTAAAAAGGAATTTGAATAAAGGAAGTTCAAACATAGAATTTGAATATAGAAAATTCAAAGGGGATTTGAACATAGAAATTCAAAGGGAATTCAAATAATGGAATTTGAATAGAGAAAATATAAAGGAATTCAGATATAGGAATTGAATGTAGGGAGTTTGAGTATATGAAACTCAATAGAAGTGATATAGAATTTGAATATAGAAATTCAAATGGCGTTTGGATATAGAAAATATAAGAGATTTCAAATATAGGATTTGAATATCGAAAGTGAATTTGAAATTTGAATATAGAAGATTCAAAAGGGAATTGAAATGAAATAAAGAGAATTCAAATAGATTTGAATATAGAAATTCAAATGGAGTTTGAAAATAGATTTGAATAATGAAATTCGTATATGGAATTTGAATAAGAGATGTGAAACGAAATTCAAATATAGAATTTGAATAAGAGAATTGAAATGGAATTTGAATATGGGAAATTCAAATAAAATTGAAATGGAATTCAGTTAGTTGATAAACAAGTTAAACCTATATTTGAACATGTATATTCAAATAAAAAGGTGAAATGGGCAAACCAGTAATTTGAAAAATCACTTAACAAACTAAGTTAAAATGATTGGATTAAGTTGGAATGAATTTGAAATGTATGGATATACATGAGACAGGTTTGGAATATAGTATAGAAGGTGTATAAATAGATTGCTCAACAAAAAGGTATGTATTTAATTCATATATGAGATTTTATGCGCCGTATCGGCTAGCCGCTTGGCTTTTCTTTTTCCTTTTAATTGGAGAAGGCCTGTGTGGCAGTTTGGGGATTTTCCCGATGCTCCCGGTACAAAGGAGGTTATGGCGAATTTTTCCGGGAATTTAAGGAGTTAGAATATTTTTAAGATAATTCGATAGTTAGAAATCAACGTATCGATATATATGGAAGTCGATAAGGAAACGAACTTAGAAATGGAATAGTATAATCAAAAAGGAAGTCTAGAATAAAATCTAGTAAGAATAGAAAGAGAAAGTATATACGTGTTTAAAAATGAATTAGTAGTTGTATGGTATTGATTATTCGAATAAGTAGTCATATCTGTTTTGACGTTATAAATGTTATTCAGTCAAGGTCTGAGAGGTAGTTATACCCCAACTTGATTGATTTCATTATTAACAAATAAATGGTAAGATTTCAGGCTCAAAGATCAATGATTGGATAAGAGTTAGTTGAATATAGTATTTGGGTTGTCGTAACGATGTTTTACACAACATCCGTTTTAACCCAAATAAGTGTAAGCTTGGAAATATAATAATAAATATTTCCTAAGTATAGAAATAAACGAGATCGGTAAAGAGATAAGTAATTGGAATATTTTCCAATTATAAATAGCATATATTTTCTAAAGTTTAGAAAATAAAGGGAGGCGATATTTGGAAATGTTTTCCAAATAACAAAAAAAAGGGCCAATATGGTTATTGAAAATATTTGGTTAACAAATATTGATAAAGAAATAGAGAAGTGATTTAACTAATGGAATATTGATTTTGGGCTCGGTTGAATTTCAAAAAGGAAAATTTTGATTTTTGGAAAGAGTAAACTGTTTAAAAACTCCCAGGGAAAGACTGTTTGAATTAAAAACAAATTTAACAGAAATTTGTGAAAGAAAATTTGAATTAAAGTAAAGCCAGTAAAGTGGTAACTGAGATGGAATTAGAATGATATCAAGACAAATTGGATTGTGAGATTCAAATTTGAAGTGTGATGTGATAATCAAGTTAAGAGTTGGGAATCGAGAAGATACTCGAGTTGAAATGATATTTGGCTTAGTTATAAGCGAATGGTTGTGTTGGAGATAAAAGTGATTCTAGAATGTGATTGGGATAACATTAGTATATGCTGAGTTGATAGCATATGGAAGTGACAGAGTTGATATGCCCGACAAAAAGGTACCAGTTTATATTTCTATTGGATATAAGATTTATGAACCGAATTGGCAAGCCGCTTGGCTGTTTGATTTTCTTTTGGGTTGGAGATGGCCCAGAGAGGCGAGTGGTGGTTTGACGTAATGACCGGTACAAAGGAGGTGCTGGCGAAATTTTTCGAAGAGTTAAGGAGTTAGCAAAATTTTCAGGATTTTCGAAAATTTTCGTTGATAAGAATTAATTAATAATTGAATTTAAATTAAATTGGTTCAGTTGAAACTGAAGTTAAGAAGTGAACAAATATGTTCTAACCAGTCGATAGGGTCGTCCTCTACCTTTTAGCAATTTCGAGGACGAAATTATTTTAAGTGGGGAAGATTGTAATGACCCGCATTGGCAGGGGTATTATGATTAATTAATTTAATTGTATAAATGGTAGGTTAGTGAATTAAATGGCCGTGGAATTAAATAATGATGAATATTTAATTTAAATAATAAATTAAATAAAAGATTTAATTCTGAAATAATCAGAATTGGTCGAAATGGCGATATGGTGTGAACCGGATCATCTGTGATATTTAATTCAGCTTGGAATTGATTTAGAATAACGAATATATTCAATCGTCGACAGTTGAACGTATAGTTTATAATATAATTATAAACGAGCTCGAAATGGCGCTGCAATTCGTAAATTGGCGATTTGAACTTCAACTGAATGTACAGAGTTCGTTTTAAATCGGATTTCTGTGAAACGAGAAACGTTAGGAGCTGGTGGAGTATATCTTTCTAGTGGAAGAGGAAAATCAGGATTTCATCGTATAGATTTTTAGATATGTCCAAATCAAATTTTAAAATAGTCGCTATAGAATCGTTTATCGACCGTATCGGTTTATTCGATATAACTAGAGATCGGGTTTGAATTTAGACAAGGTTCTTTTGGGACATAGTGATAATCTAAATTTTTGAATTTTATTGAAATTCTTAATTAATTAAATAAGCGACTTTTTATTTGAAGTATTTCGCACCCTGTAATCAACATTTTGAAGTTTCAAAATATGAGTCCATCTACCGGTATTATTATATTTTTGGGATCGTGGAACATTGTTCGTCTCACCAGTGTTTTTATTTCTGTTCCTAGCAACTCGTATATGGATATAATTATATAAAATGGGGTACGCTAAATTTTATAACTTTAACCTAAATATCGCCCCATCTTCCTCTGATCAAAACTAAAGCCAGGTTTACTCATTTCACGCGTGGAAATAAAAGGGACACGATCTTTTCTCTCTTCCACTAAATTTCCTCACCCCGTGTCACACCACACTTCTTTCGTTCCTTGCATTTAAAACATTATATAACCTCACCACTCTTATAACCTAACTTCGGTTTTTGGTCTTCTGAGAATCAAAAAAAAAAGAGAAGCCGTCATCTTCATTAAAACTAAATACACAGACCTTCTTAGTCTCTTTTGAAAAGCCGAACTTCTAAGCAACAAACTACAGTGCTGTCGCGATGGTTGTAGGGTGGAATGAGGAGATGGATTTGATCGACAAAGGAGGGAACGCACTGTTCATGTTAGTATTGGGTAAATTAGTGGTTTCGGTTGGTTTTTCTTCTATGAAGCGTTGAGTTCAAGTTGAGAAGGGAAGGATGGAACATCAGGTGGGAGCATCATAAAATATGCGACTATGGTGGACAGAAAAATGCGGAGCAGTTGATGGTTGGTATCATGGTATGGACGTGAGAGCAGGGAGGGTTAAATGCATGGGTGTTGTGTACAAATGGAGGACGTGGGATCAAATAAGGGGAGTAGCAAGGGTTGTTGCGAGCTAGTGGTTGGGTACAGCAGTGGTCATTGTCAGTGGAAGGAGCACGCTGGGTATTTGTTGGTTGAGGGAGAGAAGGCATGAGGTTGAGAAGATCTGGAGTGGTCAGCACGTTCGAAAGGGAGAAGAGGAAGTTGTGTGTACATGGAATTTTGAAGATGCGTGGGCTTGGTTCAGTATCAGGAAGTGAAGTCGAGGTCTGAAAGCTCAAACAATGTAGTTATGGAAAGAAGAAAACGGGTTTGGCTATTAAAGAGGACTGGGCCGGATATTTTTGGTAAAGCCCAAATTAATTTTATATTTGAGTTTTAATTAATTTAAAATAGTACATTTATATGTTAACCAAATAATTCATTCTCAAGATGTCAGAACTGCGGGAATTTGGTACCGTGGAAATCATAACAACAAGATCCAAATTATAGCACTAAGGTAGCGGGAAACGGTGTTTCTGGAATTTCAGGAAAAAGGTTTTAACGACTGTCCGTTCGAAATGAAAACAACGCAGAACCGTTAACTGCAAACAAGGTGAGTAAATCCCACTAACTTTGAACAGTTTATAAATTCATGTTGTATTTTTAGAACTGTTAGATATTGGCTGATTGACTGTATGTTGACTGTTTGATTGAACTGCTAGTCAGTTAGTTAAATTTTCTATATTGATTCTGTTTAACAGAATATATCATATAGAACTGAAAAGTGATGTTATCCATATTGTTTAACATCTGTGATGCAGGGAAACAGGTTGGAGGAATCCAACTGGATTCCTCAACATTTATTTTACTGTTTTCATATATTGTGATATATGATGTGTTATATAATCTGTTATGGATTATGGGTGTTGGAATGATGTTGATCATTTTTATTCGATATTTTAAATATCATAAAGACCCTGGGATGTAAAAAGAAGTATTTCAATGTATATTGAAATAAGGGAATTTTATAAAATCATAGGATTTTATAAAAAAGGAAATATTTATAAAACGAACACGGTTTTATAAAAGGGATATTTATTTAGAAAATAAATAGAAGTTATAAATAGGATATATTTGTAACGGTAAATAGAAGTTATAAATAGGATATATTTGTAACGGTAAATAGAAGTTACAAATAGGATATATTTGTAACGGTAAATAGAAGTTATAAATAGGATATATTTGTAACGGTGAGTAAACGTTATAAAAAGGAAATAGTTTTAACGGAAAACGTAGTTTATAAAAAGAAGTTAATCGATGTTAGTTAATCGATTAGTGTTAAAGTAAAAGAAGTTAATCGATGTTAGTTAATCGATTAGAGTTAAAGTAAAAGAAGTTAATCGATGTTAGTTAATCGATTAGAGAATAAAGTTAAAAAGAAGTTAATCGATGTTAGTTAATCGATTAGTGATAAAGTAAAAGAAAATAATCGATGTTAGTTAATCGATTAGTGATAAAGTAAAAGAAGTTAATCGATGTTAGTTAATCGATTAGTGATAAAGTAAAAGAAGTTAATCGATGTTAGTTAATCGATTAGTGATAAAGTAAAAGAAATTAATCGATGTTAGTTAATCGATTAGTGTTAAAGTAAAAAGAAGTTAATCGATGTTAGTTAATCGATTAGTGATAAAGTTAAAAAGAAGTTAATCGATGTTAGTTAATCGATTAGTGATAAAGTAAAAAAGGAGTTAATCGATGTTAGTTAATCGATTAGAGTTAAAGTAAAAGGGAGTTAATCGATGTTAGTTTAATCGATTAGAGTAAAAGCAAAGGAGCTAATCGATGTTAGTTTAATCGATTAGAGTTAAAGCAAATGAGTTAATCGAATATAGTTATTCGAATAGAAAGTAAAAGGAATTATCGAATATAGTTTATTCGGAAGGAGTTAAGTGAAATGAGTAAATCAATAGCATTAGTCAAATAGAGTTAATCCAATAGTGTTAGTCCAATAGAGTTAATTGATAAGGGTTAATCGAATAGAGTTAAGTAAAAAGAGTAAATCGAATATAGTTATTCGAAGGAGGGTTAAGTAAGGAAGTTTGTTAAGGAAATATAAAGTGAACTTTGCTAATTTCAAAGTTAGAAATGTTGTTCAGTTAAGGTCTGAGAGGTAGTTCTACCCCAACTTAATTGGCTTCGTTTTAACTAAGGAATAGTTAATGTTCGGCAGTAAAAGAAAATGGTTTGAGTTGGCATCGCGATGGTTTGTTTAAACATCTGCCTAAGTCCAATGAAGAAGCTTTGGAAATGTTTTCCAAATAAGAAACCAGAAATGTTTTCTAATAAAGAAAACGAGAAATGGAAATGTTTTCCATTGTTAATAACGTATATTTTCCCAATGTAGAAAATAAGAAATATTGAATATAGGGAAACAGGAGATAAGTAAATTTATGAACTAAAGAGATGAATGTTGAATGATGTTTGATCGATATAATTTCCATTTGGAAATAATATCATTGTTTGCACACCTATTTTTATTCGATAGTTAAATCACAGACTATCGAAGTTTTGACCATTTTAACGTTGTTAATATGGAGAGACCGGTTGGATTATTATCCAAAGAACCACTCTGTATTGGCATAAGCGTTGCGAATCATATATGCCAAAAGAAATTGAAGACGGAGTTATGCAAGGGCTATCCTGTTTACAGAATAGTGCCTTCGGTTCATCCTGTTCCTGGATGACTTGTATGGACGGATGTCTGACAGAGTATGTCCAGACGATCACGTATATTGATTTCTCCAACTGTACCAAGAGTGGAAGCGGAGAAGGAAACTTCTTTTAGCTAACACATAATGTATTGTTGTAGACGTCAACCGGTGATTTGATGGATTTGACGATGTGACACTCAAAGTGAATTTGATATGATGATAAAGCGTAGCTTCTAGCCTCATCATCCGGTAAATGACAGAAATCGGGCAGGCAGCATGGCTAAGTCGGTCGCACCGAAGTAGGGTGTATAATCACCTGATCTAGAGTTTCATTTACTTCTAAAAATCTATTGTTGATGCTGTCCCATTCGGGAAACGGTTGTTGATCCCAACTGTTGGTGATATACATTCGATACACTCAAGCGAAATGAGTGGTCGGTCATGTGTGGCCGGGTTGCAAGATGTTCTTGTTGAACCCAGTGTATTCCTCTCTAGAGATACACAAGCGAAAGGTGATTCCATACCTTGTCATAGTTGGAAATCCATTACCCAATACGTGCTTGCGGTTTTGATTGTATTCTATATATGTAGAACGTGAGATGAAAGCGTTTCTGCTAGATGATTATATATATACTGTGGTTGATAGACATTATTATAATATCAAAAGGTTTTTGATATAAAGATAATTTGGATTCTCATAAGGGAAAACCCGTTCCGTTATGCGGCGTGGTCTTATGAGATATCTTTTACTTGTTCAACTGTTTTTAAACTGTTTTACTCATACCAGTCCCATGACTGACCCGGAGTTTACTTTGTTGTTTTCCCTAAACTCTTGGGTGCCTAAATTTGTATGGGCAGTCAAGTAGTCGGGATTTTACAGATACACTTGAAGAGCTGGAGCAGGAGGCTTCAGGATCATATAGCTATAGTTATTTCCGCTGTGTTGTAAGTGCTGTACTTTGATAATGATATGTATATTCAAGTACCAAGTTTGTATTTCAAAGATATGTTATGAAATATATTTATTCGTTCCGCTGTGAGATTCGTGTTACTCTGATGTTGTGTTCTTCTTCTTCTTCTATTCTAAGTTTCTATCTTATCTTTCCTCACCCTCTAATTTCTTTCACTAATTACCAGGATTTCTCGACGTTTTGGTTATTGACGTCGTGCTTACGTCGATAACCAAAGTCGCTCGAAATCCGGGTCGTTACACCACCTCCGTTAAGGTCACTCACAAAGGGAATGCCTTAACTTCAGTGGATCATTTTAGGTAAAAGATGCAGACAAATGACAAGACAGACAAATAAAGCAACGGAAAATAAAGTCATTTTATAAATAATGTGGTTCAGTCAAGCTTTTACAATAGTTATCTCAATCATATTTAAAAGTAATACATAGAACTTCTGTCTTGATTTATAAACTTCCAAATATAAAAGAAGCATAAAAATAACAATGATATTCCCCAATAAGGCATGTAGCAGCCACAGCAGTGGAAGAGAGAGTCCAAAGTAATACATCAACTATCTTCGAGCTTGGAAAGAAAAATGAGCTAAGTGTTAACATTTTGACAAGTCTCTCGAAAGCTGCCTTCATCACACGGAAAATCCTACAAAGCTCGAAAAAAAATTAGCCGCAGGTGAAACTACTGCGACTGTAGATGGAAGTTAGGCGCTTATTTCCCTTTGACAAGTGTCGTAGTCTTTTCAAGCCCAGAAAGACGCGAGGTTAGACTGAGTTGTGGTGTAAAACTTCCCGGAACTGACCGACACATCCAGTAACAACAACAATACCTATCTCATGTAAGTGGTAGGTGCTTTAATTAATTAATTAATTAAAGCTCATGAACAATCAAGCTAGAAATTGTGCGGTCAAGTAATTAATGGAACACTTAACCAACTTAACATGTTAACAAGACAAGATTGGTGGGGTTAAGTAATTGAGGAAACACTTAACCAACTTAACATGTTAACTAGACAAGATCGATAGGGGTTAAGTCAAACCAAGGACACTTAACCAGTTTAGCAAACACCCCACCTCCGTTAAGGTCACTCACAAAGGGAATGCCTTAACTTCGGTGGAGCATTGTAGGTAAAATATGCAGATAAATTGCAAGACAGACAAATGAAGCAGTGAAAAATAAAGCCATTTTATAAACAACTTAATTCAGTCAAGCTTTTACAACAATTTCCTCAATCATACTTAAATGTAATACATAGAACTTCTGTCTTGTTTTAAAAACTTACAAGAATAAAAGAAGCATAAAAACAAGGATAAAGGAGAGATTAAAGATGTACCCTCAAAAAGATAAGGTGTAACACCCCGCAAAATTCTATAACTATGAAATTTACATTTTAAAGTATAATCGAATTCAAATCAAAGAACTAAGGGAAACGGGATACGCCATTGCGTTCGTCTCGGAAAAATACGCGAAATAGAGTCCGAGTTTTCGAAAAACGGAGTCCGTATGAAGGAGATATGGCCTTCGGAAGATTTTGAATTAAATTTAAAATTCAAACAGAATAAAATAAGCTCAGAAAAACAAAATGGGGCCCAATGGGCCAGGGCGGAAAAAGACCCGCCTGACGCACCCAGGTCGACTGGGCTGTCGACCTGGTCTAACCAGGTCGACAGGCCTGTCGACAGGGCTGTCGACAGGGGTGTCGACCTGGTCCAGAGCCAGGTCGAACCCAGCCCAACCTGGCTGGCCAGGTCTGTGTTTGGCCGATTTTCTGTGGTCTGCTGTGTCATTAGGGCTAGGTGGCAGGCTCTAATTGGTCTCTCTTTAGAATGAATGGCTACGATCAATCCAGGCAACATCAATGGCTCTAATCAATTCATAAACCCTATAAAAAGGATCCTAGACTAAACCCTAATCTATTCATTCATAAATAAGAACAAAGCCGCCATGTTGCTGGGGAGCGTCTAGGAGTAGCCACCAAATTGGAGAGCAGGTTAGGAGGAAAATTCTAAAGCCTAAAGCAACTCAAGCAAACCAAATCAACGCCTACGTCAAAAAGGAATCGCATCTCTAAATTCCTAAATTAGAGAATTCGCCGCAACGATTGTAAGTAGAGTATTATTTTGGTATGAACAAATAATTGTGTTGGTTTGTATACTTGATTTGTGGCATATTTGTGCGTTGCTATCAATTGGGAATATTGTATACGTTTGGATATTCTTGAATTATGTTATTCATTATGAAAAACTACATGCGGTAGTTTTATGCAAGTATGACGTTTGGATATTCGCAAAATATGTAATTTATGTTGAAGCTACATGTATGTAGTTGTTAAATTGAAAATCATGCAAGTTTGGGGTTTTGCTACTATGCCATCATAATGTGTATTTTTATACAAACATCATTTTTGTGAAGAAAATTGGAATAAGTTTGGGTTGTTATAATCCATACGAACTTATGTTGATAATTAGGCATCATGGTCTATGTATTAAGCCATGCTTTTGTACTAGAAAAACCTATGTGCAAACTTATGAATATGACTAGGCTATGATTGATATTTTACATAATTGAAAACCATGTTAATTCTATATTGTTAGCAAGAATTATATGATGACATATGTGAGACATGGCTAGGTTAGACTCAAAAATCCCTTTTTGCAAGTTTGCTTGAATAAAATAAACACCATGTTTAGGAATATTTATGCATAAGTATATTTGTACCATCGTTATGTGATTAAGACTTAAATCATGATTAAGTTGAACTATACTTTTGTATTAGTAACAAAAGTAATCCCCTTTGTAAACATGTAGAAACCTTATGAACATGATTTGCTTATGTTGGACATTATGCCTAAATAAGAACATAGGTCTATGTTGTAGTTAAGACTATGTGGCACCTAATTTAGATTCTTATCTTAACTACAAGTTTACATGGTTTGATTCATGTCACCTATGCTTTATGACCAAAGTATGTGTTACTACTATGCAGGTACACCAGTTTCTATTTAGTAGTTCCAACGTCACATTGCAAGTTCATGCGCTCACAATTCACCTTTTTGTGTATGTAATCACACTTTAAGCCTCCCCTCTTTCGCATGGCTAAGTTGGGCTTAAAAAGGGTTAATCCCAACATATAAACGAACGTGTTAAACGGGGGTAAATAACGTTGGGCTAAATTAATTTAATAAATGAAAAGATAAAGTATAGGGGCCCAAATTCAAGAATGGGTTGGGCCCATGATTGGTGTAACCTTTACACCATTAACTTAATAATGGGCCGCAAATATTTACATATAAATAAAGAAGAAAGACAAAATATGTAAATGTAGAAAATACGATGTGTTTAACCCGAGGTTGGATAGAGTTGTGATGTAAACCTGCCCGGAACCGCTCGGCTGTCCAGTAGTCACAACAATACCTATCCAATGTGAGAGGTTAAACATGGAGCCCAATAAGGACCCGAGGTTAGACTGAGTTGTGGCGTAAGACTGCCCGGAACCAACCAGCAACAGACAGCCACAACAATACCTGTCTAATGCGAGAGGTCAAGGCTTTAATAAGACAATTAAGGCTGAGTCAGGACTGTTAGGATTAAGTGGACTAAAGACTTAATCAAAATGGAACATGCTAAACTAAACGGACTAGTGGGGTTAGGCTAGAAAACACTTAACCAACTTAGCATGTTGGCTAGAGATAGAAAACCTAGTAACGGTGGACCCTTTTCAGCAGTAACCCTATAAGGTGTATCATGATACCCTGAAACTAGGCAGGGTGGGGCACGATTACTGGGCTGATTGTAAGAGGTCAAATCGACGGCGGTGGTGTAGCAGTGTAGGTTCTAACGGGGTGCGGGCGTGCACACACTCCGGCGCAGAAAAATAAAGCACTGGGCACCAGTAGCATACCTGTGCATTCTAAGGTCGTGTCGGGCCGCTGCCATGGGACTTGATACACCCCATGGTGGGACCAGCATAGGTAACTACAACATCGGGGGCCGTAAGACACATGTAACTATGCGAGTAGGAGCCGATCGTCATAGAATGGATCACATCACCTTGATTATGGGGTGCCAGTTGGAAACTAGTTTATATGGGTTCAGAGATTTAACATGGGGTACGATGGTATATTCGACCCTAGACAACTTAACCAAGTTTATAGTGCTTTCCCACTTCTTGATTATACTTATCATACTCAGTTCTTTATTCATAGACAAAATAGTACTAGACTTACTCAGGCTTTATGTCTGACTCTACTTTTCTTTCGTCTTCTTTTCTTCCGTTCCCCCCCCCAGGTCCACAGGGAGGGAACTCTGCAGCTTGACCAGCTTAACATCCAGCTTGAAGAAGAGAAATGTATTGCTTGGATCTCTTTCCGTTTTTGAGCTATGGCTTTGGACAACCACTTTGGGGCCTTTGCAGTTTATCTATGTTTTATTTATGCTTCTTTAAATAATGTAATCAAGACAGATTATGAAAGTGTTATGTTATGTTTTTTTGAAAGGATGTAAGACAATCATGGTGATGTTGTTGTAACACGTATTTGCTTATTATGAAATAAAAAGTTTGTTTGTTCTTCCGCTGTTTTACAAATATGTGTTCTTATATATGTCTTGTATATCTGTGACTTATACTTATAAACCTCCACCAAAATTAGGGCATTCCCTTTGAGAGTGACCCTAACGGAAGTGGGGTGTTTCACTTGGTATCAGAGCATAGGTTTACCAGATAAGATAAAAAGTTTTGAAAATTTATTTTCAAAAAGGAAATTTAAAGAAGCATTTTAAAAAAAAAATATTATTTTATTTTAAAAGGCAAAGTCCACTCCCCAAAGCCATAGGTACTATCTCTTATCCTTCGTTTTGAACCTATCCTTTTTGTTTCAGCATGTCCGAAGATCTTAACTTGCCGGAAGGGGTACCAATACCTGGTTGGTTTAGACGGTTCTTAGAAGCAAGGGCCACTCAGCCAGGTCCTACTGTTCCTCCTCCCCCAGCTGCAGGAAATCATCCAGCTGCAGCAGCACCTCTTCCTCCACCTCCTCCACGGGGAAACGCGTTTGCTAAGATATGTAAAGATTTTAAAGCCATGGGAGGAAGGGATTTCCATGGAACTGAGTCCTTCGTAGCAGCTAGGAATTGGCTGAAAGAAACTGAGGACCTATTCATCATCTTTGAGGTAGAGGATAGACAAAAAGTACAATTGGCGGTGTGGCTATTGAAGGGCGAGGCTTCCTACTGGTGGGAAGTCACTAATGCTGAAAGACCAGTGGAGACATGGGAGGACTTTAGGGCAAGGTTTGAGACCAAATTTCTCTCAGATGTGGAAAGAAGTTTGCAGTTGGAAAAATTCTTATTTCTTAAGCAAGGAGACAAGACTGTCAGAGAGTATGTGAATCAGTTCGATGAGCTGGCTAGGATTGGGCTTGACCTAGTCAACACCCCGCACAAGAAGGCTCTCCGTTTCGTCAAAGGGTTGAATGAGCCATTACACAGTTTGGCCATGACCCATATACCCATGGGGGCCACGTATGAAAGATTGGTGCAAATGGCATTGCTGAATGAGGAGGATAAGGGCAAGAAGGAGACAAAGGCAGAAAGCTCTCAAGGGAAGAAAGAGGGTTTGCAGCCTAAGAAGACAGATTTTAAGAAAGGCGGGAAAGGCAACAAAGAGAAGAGGAAGTGTAATTTCTGGGGCAAAGTGGGGCACTTAGTGAAGGACTGCCGGAAAAAGAAGGCCAAGGAGAATGGTGGGTGCTTTTCTTGCGGTCAGACAGGCCACAGGGATAAGGACTGTCCAAAGAAGCGAGGACAGGGACAGGGGGCTGGATCCACCCCAGGGGCACAGGTTCATGTGCTGGAAGCGCCACCTCTGCAACAGCGAGGTACAAACACTTCTGTAGAAAGTGTAGTTTATCTTTATGATCACCCCGTTCGCACTTTATTTGATTCTGGCGCATCACACTCCTTTATCTCGTCTGCTTTAGTAGAATCTCTGCACCTAAAAACTAGTATGGTAGAGGACCCCTTAATTGTTTCAAACCCAATTGGGGGCCCAGCTCATTTGTCTATGATCTGTTTGGGATTAAAAATTTCTATTCTAAGTGTAGAATTTCAATGTAGTGCCTTTGTTTTGGGCTTTTCGGGGTATGGTTTGATTTTGGGCATGGATTGGCTATCCAGTAATGGGGCCATCCTTGATTGTGAGAAAAGGGTTGTTAGGCTCCTAACCCAGCTCGGTAATACTTTGGAAATTTCTTGTAATCCCTCGTATGCGGTTATGCTTAGTTATCTTGAATCGCTAGATGCCTCTGTTGAAATTTTGCAATCAGTTAGAGTAGTCCGGGAATATCCGGATGTCTTCGAAGAGGTGAAGGGCTTGCCTCCGAAGCAGGAAATAGACTTCCGCATATATCTTGTAGATAATGCAAAGCCCGTCGCGTTGCCCGTTAGACACATGGCTCCACGAGAAAGAAAAGAGCTCAGTAAACAGATTAAAGAGCTTCTGGAGAAGGGATTCATTAGGAGGAGCATTTCAGAATGGGGCGCTCCAGTGTTGTTCGCTACAAAGGCGGATGGTTCACTCCGTCTATGTTTTGACTATATGGAGCTCAACAAGCTAACGAAAAAGAATAGGCACCCTCTCCCTAGAATTGACGATTTATTTGACCAGCTTGTAGGAGCGTCTGTTTTCTCCCAACTCGATTTAGCAACCGGTTTTCATCAGCTAAGGGTGGCTGAAGATAGCATCGATAAAACGGCGTTCAGAACCCCAGACGGCTTCTTTGAGTGGCTTGTCATGCCTTTCGGCCTGACAAATGCACCTGCTTACTTCGTGGACCTTATGAGTAGGGTATTTAGAGATTTCCTCAACAAATTCGTAGTGGTCTTCGTAGATGATATCCTTATCTTCTCAAAGAGTGAAGAGGAACATGCTCAGCACTTAAGGGCAATCATGGAAACATTGCGAGTCCATCAACTAAAAGCCAAATTCTCCAAATGCCACTTTTGGAGAGAAGAGGTGAGGTTCCTTGGGCACATAGTATCCAAACAAGGGTTAGCGGTGGACCCTGCTAAGCTAGTGGCGGTACAGGATTGGAAGACACCAAGGAATGCAACTGAGGTCCGAAGCTTTCTAGGACTAGCAGGTTTCTATCGAAAATTCATAAGGGATTTTGCGAAAATCTCAGCTCCGCTCACGAAATTGACCAAGAAGAATCTAGTGTTCAATTGGGACCTGGATTGCGAGTTTGCTTTCCAACGACTAAAAAGGGCTCTCACAACAGCCCTAGTTTTGACGCTGCCGGATGGGAGCAAGATGTTCACTGTTTATACGGATGCATGTGGGATAGGGCTAGGCGCCGTCTTAATGCAAGAAGGAAGGGTAGTAGCTTATGGCGGGAGACAGTTGAAGGTGCACGAAAAGAACTACCCGACCCACGATCTTGAGTTAGCCGCCATCGTCTTTGCACTCAAGTCTTGGCGACACTATCTCCTAGGTGAGAAGTTCGAACTTTACACTGACCATAAATCGTTGAAATATCTTTTCTCGCAGAAGGATCTTAACTTGAGGCAGCAAAGATGGATGGAGTTTCTTGCCTCGTACGATTTCGAAATCTCCTACACTCCGGGCAAAGGCAACGTAGTTGCAGACGCGTTGAGCCGAAAGAAATTGACCCTAAGCCCGTTGTTTGTTGAAAGACAAAGCCTAGAGTTTATAGCCAGCTTCGACTTTAGGCCTTCCTCCGATTTCGTACCAGGCTTGCTAGCATCTCTTGAAGTGCGCCCAACTTTAGTGGATTCAGTAGGGACAGCACAACGCGAAGACCCTCAGCTTGTGGAAATAATTGATAGGTTAATTAGGGGTGAGACTTCAAGTCACCTCAACAGATACTCTATCGACGATAAGGGTTTTCTAAGGAGAGACGGAAGACTATGCGTCCCACAGACAAAAGATTTAGTAAAGAAGGTTCTCGAGGAAGCACATCACTCCAAGATGACGATACACCCAGGCGGAGATAAAATGTACAAAGACATAAAAAGGACTTTCTTCTGGAACGGCATGAAAAAGGACGTGGCAGAATTCGTTTCTAAGTGTATGGTGTGCCAACAGGTTAAGGCGGAACAGAAAAAGCCTGGCGGACTACTACATCCTCTAGAGGTCCCGCAGTGGAAGTGGGATAGCATCTCAATGGACTTCATCGATGGGCTGCCTAGGTCTAGGAGAGGCAACAGTAGCATTTGGGCAACAGTGGATAGGCTTACTAAAAGCGCCCACTTTTTACCTGTCAAAAGTAAAAGAACTGCCTCATCACTAGCATCACTTTATCTCAAGGAAATCGTTCGACTCCATGGAATACCATCCAACATTGTTAGTGACCGAGACCCCATCTTCACCAGCGAGTTTTGGCGGAGTCTGCAAGAAGCAGTAGGAACGCAGTTATGCTTGAGCACAGCCTACCATCCCCAAACCGACGGCCAAACAGAGAGAGTGAACAGAGTTTTGGAAGACCTTTTAAGACTATGCGTCCTTGACTTCGGAGGGACATGGGAAGACCACCTTCCTTTGGTGGAATTTGCCTACAACAACAGCTATCAAGCAACCATCGGAATGGCGCCCTTCGAAGCTTTATATGGAAGACCGTTCCGATCGCCCACTTGTTGGTGGGAATCTACTGATAAGCTCATACTTGGACCAGATATGATCCGAGAGACTTCAGAGAAAGTGGACTTAATCCGAAGAAGGATGAAGACGGCCCAAGACAGACAAAAGTCCTATGCCGACAAGAGGAGGACCGACCTTGAATTTGAGGTTGGAGACAGAGTTTTTCTCAAGGTATCACCGCTAAGGAACGTTGTTCGTTTTGGGAAAGCTAGCACCAAGGTTCGTAGGGCCATTCCCTATCATCGAGAAAATTGGGAAAATGGCCTATAGATTAGAGCTACCCGAGAAGTTGGCTGGAGTCCACAACGTTTTTCACGTTTCACATCTTCGAAAATGTCTACATGAGTCTGCTGAAGTGGTGGAGCCCAATATCCTCGAAGAGGCCGAAGTGGAACGCGAAGCAACCATAAGAAAAGTTCCAACCCGCATACTAGGAACGGAAGTGAAGAAGCTACGCAACCGCGAAGTCAAGCTCGTCAAAGTTCAGTGGAGCGACGCCGAGGGAGACGCGACTTAGGAAACTGAAGCTAGAATACGCACTGCCTACCCTTTTCTTTTCGAGGGTACATCCTTGATCTTTCTTTTCCTTGAGTTGCGCTTTTATCTATCTTTTTAGGTATATTTCCTCGACCTTATCTTTTAGGTAGAAACCTTTTGGATGAAAACATGTAATTGAAACATGTTATGTATGATGGTTGCAAGTGGTTGCAAGTGATTGCTAGTGGCTGCTCGTGGTTGCATATACACACACAATCTAGGTTTTAGATCGGCTCAGTCACTTCATATTGCATATGCATATATGTTTGCATTCGTATATGGTTGAACTCTAATGTGTTGTCATATGGATGTTGCATTTGTATTGAATGATTGTGCACTCATGTAGAATCATGAATAGGAAAAATTTGCATACATAATGGATTCATGGCACTTACATAATTCGCATTTAGGAGGTCAACTGAATCAGTAGACCGCCTGATTTTGCATTAGATAAGTACATACACACACACTTCGCATATGATCATGAAGCATTAGAAGTCTTTTAAGGACAATGGATGCTCGTGTTTGATGGATGAGTAGATGGATGATTGGATGTTAGGATATACATTTTCCTAAACTTGAAGATTTCGGGGACGAAATCCTTTTAAGTGGGGGAGAATGTAACACCCCGCAAAATTCTATAACTATGAAATTTACAAATTAAAGTATAATCGAATTTAAATCAAAGAACTAAGGGAAACGGGATACGCCATTGCGTTCGTCTCGGAAAAATACGCGAAATAGAGTCCGAGTTTTCGAAAAACGGAGTCCGTATGAAGGAGATATGGCCTTCGGAAGATTTTGAATTAAATTTAAAATTCAAACAGAATAAAATAAGCTCAGAAAAACAAAATGGGGCCCAATGGGCCAGGGCGGAAAAAGACCTGCCTGACGCACCCAGGTCGACTAGGCTGTCGACCTGGTCTAACCAGGTCGACAGGCCTGTCGACAGGGCTGTCGACAGGGGTGTCGACCTGGTCCAGAGCCAGGTCGAACCCAGCCCAACCTGGCTAGCCAGGTCTGTGTTTGGCCGATTTTCTGTGGTCTGCTGTGTCATTAGGGCTAGGTGGCAGGCTCTAATTGGTCTCTCTTTAGAATGAATGGCTACGATCAATCCAGGCAACATCAATGGCTCTAATCAATTCATAAACCCTATAAAAAGGACCCTAGACTAAACCCTAATCTATTCATTCATAAATAAGAACAAAGCCGCCATGTTGCTGGGGAGCGTCTAGGAGTAGCCACCAAATTGGAGAGAAGATTAGGAGGAAAATTCTAAAGCCTAAAGCAACTCAAGCAAACCAAATCAACGCCTACGTCAAAAAGGAATCGCATCTCTAAATTCCTAAATTAGAGAATTCGCCGCAACGATTGTAAGTAGAGTATTATTTTGGTATGAACAAATAATTGTGTTGGTTTGTATACTTGATTTGTGGCATATTTGTGCGTTGCTATCAATTGGGAATATTGTATACGTTTGGATATTCTTGAATTATGTTATTCATTATGAAAAACTACATGCGGTAGTTTTATGCAAGTATGACGTTTGGATATTTGCAAAATATGTAATTTATGTTGAAGCTACATGTATGTAGTTGTTAAATTGAAAATCATGCATGTTTGGGGTTTTGCTACTATGCCATCATAATGTGTATTTTTATACAAACATCATTTTTGTGAAGAAAATTGGAATAAGTTTGGGTTGTTATAATCCATAGGAACTTATGTTGATAATTAGGCATCATGGTCTATGTATTAAGCCATGCTTTTGTACTAGAAAAACCTATGTGCAAACTTATGAATATGACTAGGCTATGATTGATATTTTACATAATTGAAAACCATGTTAATTCTATATTGTTAGCAAGAATTATATGATGACATATGTGAGACATGGCTAGGTTAGACTCAAAAATCCCTTTTTGCAAGTTTGCTTGAATAAAATAAACACCATGTTTAGGAATATTTATGCATAAGTATATTTGTACCATCGTTATGTGATTAAGACTTAAATCATGATTAAGTTGAACTATACTTTTGTATTAGTAACAAAAGTAATCCCCTTTGTAAACATGTAGAAACCTTATGAACATGATTTGCTTATGTTGGACATTATGCCTAAATAAGAACATAGGTCTATGTTGTAGTTAAGACTATGTGGCACCTAATTTAGATTCTTATCTTAACTACAAGTTTACATGGTTTGATTCATGTCACCTATGCTTTATGACCAAAGTATGTGTTACTACTATGCAAGTACACCAGTTTCTATTTAGTAGTTCCAACATCACATTGCAAGTTCATGCGCTCACAATTCCCCTTTTTGTGTATGTAATCACGCTTTAAGCCTCCCCTCTTTCGCATGGCTAAGTTGGGCTTAAAAAGGGTTAAACCCAACATATAAACGAACGTGTTAAACGGGGGTAAATAACGTTGGGTTAAATTAATTTAATAAATGAAAAGAAAAAGTATAGGGGCCCAAATTCAAGAATGGGTTGGGGCCATGATTGGTGTAACCTTTACACCATTAACTTAATATTGGGCCGCAAATATTTACATATAAATAAAGAAGAAAGACAAAATATGTAAATGTAGAAAATACGATGTGTTTAACCCGAGGTTGGATTGAGTTGTGATGTAAACCTGCCCGGAACCGCCCGGCTGTCCAGTAGTCACAACAATACCTATCCAATGTGAGAGGTTAAACATGGAGCCCAATAAGGACCCGAGGTTAGACTGAGTTGTGGCGTAAGACTGCCCGGAACCAACCGGCAACAGGCAGCCACAACAATACCTGTCTAATGTGAGAGGTCAAGGCTTTAATAAGACAATTAAGGCTGAGTCAGGACTGTTAGGATTAAGTGGACTAAAGACTTAATCAAAATGGAACATGCTAAACTAAACGGACTGGTGGGGTCAGGTTAGAAAACACTTAACCAACTTAGCATGTTGTCTAGAGATAGAAAACCTAGTGACAGGGGACCCTTTTCAGCAGTAACCCTATAAGGTGTATCATGATACCCTGAAACTAGGCAGGGTGGGGCACGATTACTGGGCTGATTGTAAGAGGTCAAATCGACGGCGGTGGTGTAGCAGTGTAGGTTCTAACGGGGTGCGGGCGTGCACACACTCCGGCGCAGAAAAATAAAGCACTGGGCACCAGTAGCATACCTGTGCATTCTAAGGTTGTGTCGGGCCGCTGCCATGGGACTTGATACACCCCATGGTGGGACCAGCATAGGTAACTACAACATCGGGGGCCGTAAGACACATGTAACTATGCGAGTAGGAGCCGATCATCATAGAATGGATCACATCACCTTGATTATGGGGTGCCAGTTGGAAACTAGTTTATATGGGTTCAGAGATTTAACATGGGGTACGATGGTATATTCGACCCTAGACAACTTAACCAAGTTTATAGTGCTTTCCCACTTCTTGATTATACTTATCATACTCAGTTCTTTATTCATAGACAAAATAGTACTAGACTTACTCAGGCTTTATGTCTGACTCTACTTTTCTTTCGTCTTCTTTTCTTCCGTTCCCCCCCCCCCCCCAGGTCCACAGGGAGGGAACTCTGCAGCTTGACCAGCTTAACATCCAGCTTGAAGAAGAGAAATGTATTGCTTGGATCTCTTTCCGTTTTTGAACTATGGCTTTGGACAACCACTTTGGGGCCTTTGCAGTTTATCTATGTTTTATTTATGCTTCTTTAAATAATGTAATCAAGACAGATTATGAAAGTGTTATGTTATGTTTTTTTGAAAGGATGTAAGACAATCATGGTGATGTTGCTGTAACATGTATTTGCTTATTATGAAATAAAAAGTTTATTTGTTCTTCCGCTGTTTTACAAATATGTGTTCTTATATCTGTCTTGTATATCCGTGACTTATACTTATAAACCTCCACCAAAATTAGGGCATTCCCTTTGAGAGTGACCCTAACGGAGGTGGGGTGTTTCATAAGGGTAGGCTACGCGTATCTTGCTTTCGTTCTCCCAAGTCGCATCTTCTTCATTGTCACTACATTGTACTTTAACAAGCTTGACTTCACGGGTGCGTAGCTTGTTGACTTTCGTTCCCAAGATACGAGTTTGGATTCTTCTCACTGTTGCTTCTCGTTCCACTTCTACCTCTTCTAGTATCTTTGGTTCCACCACTTCCGCAGACTCATGTAACTTGCATTAATCATATGAACCTAGATAGATCTTGACATGAATCCAACATAAAACTTGTAACTTGCTTATGAACATATGAACATATATATAGGCATATGGATCTAACATAAAGCGTATGAATATATATATATATATATATATATATATATATATATATATGTAGATCTTGACTTGGATCTAACATAATACATACAACTTTGATTAATCATATAAACATATATATGTAGATCTTAACATGAAACATATAACTTGGATATGATATTGATAGTTTCATTCTCAATCTTTAATAGATCCAACACCAAGTCCAATAATCCCAAAAGCCATATGCACTATCTTTCAATCCTTCGTTTTGAATCTTTCTTTTTTGTTTCAGCATGTCTAGGGATCTTAACCTTCCAGAGGGTGTACTGATACCTGGTTGGTTCAGGAGATACATAGAAGCTAAGGCCAATGACGCAGGCCCAGCAGACATTCCTCCTCCCCTAGCTACTGCTCCTCCTCCTCCTCCGAGAGGAAATGCTTTCTCAAAGATCTGTAGAGACTTTAGATGAATGGGTGGAAAAGACTTTAAGGGGAGCGAATCATTCGTGGAAGCCAGAAACTGGCTCAAGGAGACTGAGAACTTATTCGTTATCTTTGAAGTAGAAGAGAGGGTCGATTGACACAGACACATGGAACATGAATAAAAGCAGGGAGTCAATCGATAAGGTAGTAAGGGTACATCCAACATGTTCATGGCAATTAGACTGATTGAGGTGGAATCCTCACGATAAATGTACACCTGAAGGCTACCACAGTTACTGGGGTTGGGATCACGGTTATCATTTTATACAGATTACTAGTTGGGACACTAACACCCCACCTCCATTAAGGTCACTCTCAAAGGGAATGCCTTAACTTCGGTGGAGCGTTTTAAGGTACAAGATACTAATAAATTACAAGACAGAAAATTTATGCAGCGGAAAAAGATCAATATTATTTCATAAATACTTGTTCAACACAACAATTCAACCACTGTTTCAACCATCCAAATTATTACAACTTTTCAAATGTTATAAAACATAAAGAAGCAATACTGAAAATAAAATGACATAAATCCCCAATAAGTGCTTGACCATAGCCATAGCTCAAAAAGGAAAGTCCAAGCCTTACATCTACGGTCTCCAAGCTTTGGCTAACCTGGACTAAGCAGAAGTGTTTCCTCCGTACGGACCTGGGGGGAACAGAAGAAAAGAAGAGAAAGGAAAATGGGTCAGACAAAAGTCTGGTAAGCCCAGTTATTTAATAGCATGTTAACAAGTAAAAGACTATGACATCAATAAATTGAACTTAGAATGATACCACAAGGATAGGGTGGTCCTAAAACGAGGTAAAGTAAGATTTAACTAGATTTGGCTATCGCACCAACTTTTACTTCTCTGTACCCACTAAGACTATTAAACTAGCAATGTATGTTTATGATAAAGTGATCCCATTCATGTATTGACCGGCTCCTACTCGCATTCATGTATTCCCGGTGTCATGCTACCCACGTGATTTTGAAGTACTTGTGTTAGTTCCAGTATAGGGTGTATCACGTCCTATAGTGGCAACCCTGACACGATTCAAAGACGCAAAAGTATACGCATGGTGCCCAGTGCCTGCTTTTTCCACTCTAGATCCCATGCACGCCTGTACTCCGTCGAAACCTACACTGACGCACCTGACCGCCACCCTTTTGACTGCTTATATTCAGCCCAATAATCGTCCCCCACCCTGCCTAGTTTAGGGTACCTTGATACGTCCATGTGGGTTACTGCTGAAACGGGTCCCGTTTAATAGGGTTTTTCAAGTCAACATGCTAAATTGGTTAAGTGTCCTTGGTTTGACTTAACCCCTATCAATCTGGTCTAGTTAACATGTTAAGTTGGTTAAGTGTTTCCTCAATTACTTAACCCCACCAATCTTGTCTTGTTAACATGTTAAGTTGGTTAAGTGTTCCCTTAATTACTTAACCTCACCATTTCTAGCTTGATTGTTCATGAGCTTTAATTAATTAATTAATTAAAGCACCAACCACTCACATTAGACAGGTATTGTTGTGGTTACTAGATGTGTCGGTCGGTTCTGGGCACTTTTACACCACAACTCAGTCTAACCTCGGGTCTTTCTGGGCTTGATGCACTAACCTCTCACATTAGACATGTATTGTTGTGGTTAATCGATGTGCCGGTCGGTTCCGGGCAGGTTTACACCACAACTCAGTCTAACCTCGGGTTAGACATATTCATCTTTTACATTTTATTTATGTGAATTTTTTACAAGTGTTTCATGTCACATATTTTAATTATTTTCAAGACTAATGGTAAAAATTATACCATTCACGGCCTTAACCATTTACATGGTTTTCGGCCCACCTACATTATTAACATGTTTTGATTTAATAACTATCCCAACGTTACCCCCATTTGTTCGTTCGTATTAATCACATAAAGTCATTGGGCCCGCAAATTAGCCCAATTTATAAACAAGAGGTAAAGAAGGGAACATGCATAATATAGATTCAAACAAACATGTAAATTTTGCATAAAACTTTATTCATATAATTTAACATGTCACGTGAACTTGCATATAATTTAGACTTTGATAATCATAAGCCTAAAACATGTTAATATGTAGATCTAGGTATGTGTGAACATATCCTCAATTATAAACTAGCATATGACATAATCATGACATGTCCAATCCTAAGGCATGTATAATTTTAACATTAACATATAAGTGTGAACTAGATCTAACAAGGTGAACTTGCATAAGTCCACTTTACAAACATGCATATAAATATAGATCTAGTTTTGGATCTAACATGTAACTTGCATATGAACATATGTATAATTAGATCGTGACTTGGATCTATCATAAAACACATTACTTGCATAAGTCATATGAACCTAGATAGATCTTAACATGGATCCAACATAAAACTTGTAACTTGCATATGAACATATATATAGGCATATGGATCTAACATAAAGCATATGAATATATATATGTAGATCTCGACTTAGATTGTAATAACCGGAAAATCTGGGCCAGCTTAAAATTTTTAATTTGGCAATTTTAGCGAATTTTGAATATTTAAAATGAATTTTTTTAAATAATATAGACGGAAAATTCATTTTGAATATAATTCGAACGTATATATTATATACGTCGTCGTTAGAATAAAAATAATTATATATATAATTATAAAAGGAATTGAAAATGGCGTGGTAGTTCGATAATTCGATTTCAAACTTCAATTGAATGTACCGAGTGCAAAACAATCCGAATTTTAGTGAAACAAAAAACATTAGGATCTAATTAATAATATCTTTCCAACGAATCCGAAAAATTGAAATTTCATATCGGGGGTCAAAAGATATGTCCAGTTGAAAATTCTGAATAGTCGCTATGGAATTCAGGCCCTTAAAAATCAAATTTTGCAAACGACCTCGGATTTCGACGAAACCACTTTTGTTGAGTCCGTGATGTCAAATAATTGCTAGATTCCATATTTCATAATTTTTCGAATCAATATGTGAGCGTGGCAAAGGAAAACGCATTTGACCAGTTTCAGTTGATTTTAATCGACTGGAAAATGGCCATTTTTCAAACGGTCTCGGAATTCGACGTAACTAGTTTCGTTAGGACCGTATTGTCAATACAAAGCTAGAAAATATTTTTCGGGAATTTTTCGAGTTAATATGTGACCCCGGTAAATTGAAATGCGTGTTCAAATTCAATATATAGAGTTATATGTTGATTTTGACGGAAACTGATCGAAACGATCGAACCAGCCTACGATACATATCCCATTGTGTTCATAATGGGGGTAAAACGCTATGGGCGACAGGCGGTGGGCCTCGTTTTGAGGTCGAAAATAAAAGTTGCTTTTTGGTGGAAAATAAAATAATTAAATAATAAATTAAAGCTCTCTATCTCTCTCTCCTTCCTTTATCTGCCCCCCCCCCATCCCACCCCCGTTCGATTCATTTCAGAAAGAAGAAAGAAAAAAAATTGAAGTCGTGCCTAACACCACCGCCCTCCCCAGCTTCGCCTCAGCCTCGCCGACCTCCCCTCAAGCGCCGCCTCCCATCGCCCGCCCCGCCTCCTCGCGACCTCCCACTAACCTATCCCCCCTCGATTTCCGTCCAGGCCCCCCTTCCATCGAAGACCACCACGACCGAAGACCCCCTCCCCCCTCCCGATCGACGCGCCGCAGCTACCACCCCCCTTCCGATCCTCCACCAAGCCCTAACGCCCCTGAAGCCCCGACGCGCAACAGGCCCCCCCTCGCTTGAAGAAAATCGTAAGCTTTAATTTTATTATTTAATTTTTCTCCTTATTTTCAGTTTTGAATTTTTATAGTTAAGAAAAACTGATTTTCTTTGATTAGAAAAAAATCCGATTTCTTTGATTTAATAATCTGATTTTTTTTCTGTTTGAATAAAAATATGAAAAGCATAATAAAGATTATATTTTTATTTATATAAAGATTATATTTTTATTTATAGAAAGATTATATTTTTATTATCACAAAGATTATATTTTTATTATCACAAAGATTATATTTTTAAATAGGGAAAGACAAGATTTTTATATATTGAATAGCGAAGTAAAAATTCGATTTTTATATATTGGATAGCATAGTAAAAATTCGATTTTTATATATTGGATAGCATAGTAAAAATTCGATTTGTATATATTGAATAGCGAAGTAAAAATTCGATTTTTATATACTGGATAGCATAGTAAATATTTGATTTTTATATATTGAATAGCATAGTTAAAATTCGATTTTTATATATTGAATAGCATAGTAAATATTCGATTTTTATATACCGGATAGCATAGTTAAAATTCAATTTTTATATATTGAATAGCGAAGTAAAAATTCGATTTTTATATATTGAATAGCGAAGTAAAAATTCAATTTTTATATATGTAAGGGCTACGAGCAACGAAAGTGGCAAAAAGCGAGCACAGTGAAGATGTTCTACATAGGAAGTGCCGTGAAGTTGGGATAGCTATCGGTGAGAATTTCTCACTCTTCAATTTCTTTTCTAGTTATATATATATACTAGGATGTAGACGGTGTTTAGTAGCACCCGACACAATCGTCCACAGACCATGGACTTGTTTGTTTGGTTGTGTAGTTGGTTAGATTATTTGGTTTGAATTGAACTGTTTGGCGAAATGAATGGATTTGATGGATGTGTGAATGGCGTGGGCCTTCACTAGACCGGGGATAAGGCTAGGCCTTGTCACGTTTCTAGTATCGTGCCGTTATGCCGCCGAAATTTCCTAAAATATGTTAGAAAAATAAAAATATCATTTTTATTGTGTAAATGAACTGAATAGAAATTCACGTGTTGAAATAAAATATTTGATCGTTAAAAATGTAATTTTTAACGTGGAAGTGAATAAAATATTCATTTACAAATCAGACGGTTTGTTTATGTACACCTATTTGAAGGACATTGATTGGGTCGACAAATTTTACACATTGCCGAACTGCACAAATAAAATCCGTGTTTGATTGTTTGAAACCCCACACGGGTATTGAGTTATAATACGGCATACACTAATCCCAATAATTAGTTGTATGTCGATCGATTGATCAACATGCTGTTATAAGCGTTAGATATCTATATTTGATGCTTATACAGTGTAGTGCACTTTGGATGATGGTTGATTATTTATCTTTGCTATTATATACATGGGTTGTGTGGAATCCATATAATTAACTTTATATGGTAATTGATTGGGCCTCATTCCAATTTAGAAAATAAATAATATTATAAAATAAAGGTTCATGTGTTGACCGTACTCATCCGTTGAGATTAGTCATGTGTTGAACGAAATATTTTAATAATAGAATTTACATCTTTATCAATATAAAATAAAGGTTCATGTGCTGACCGTACTCATCCGTTGAGATTAGTCATGTGTTGAACGAAATATTTTAATAATAAAATTTACATCTTTATCAATATAAAATAAAGGTTCATGTGTCGACAGTACTCATCCGTTGAGATTCGTCATGTGTTGAACGAAATATTTTAATAATAGAAATATTTGAAAAGGAAATATTTGAAAAAGAAATATTTGAAATAGAATATTTGAAAATAGAAATATATAAAGCCGTGTTGATTAGAGATGTGCTATTTTGACGCGAACGATATTTATATTGAATATAAAACGAATTCGAATTGAATCGATAGGAATTAAATTGAATAGAAAACCAATTTGAATTAAATCGAATAGAAAACCAATTTGAATTGAATCGAATAGAAAACCAATTTGAATTGAATCGAACAGAAAACCAATTTGAATTGAATCGAACAGAAAACCAATTTGAATTGAATCGAATAGAAAACCAATTTGAATTGAATCGAATAGAAAACGAATTCGAATTGAATTGAATAGAAAACGAATTCAAATTGAATTGAATAGAAAACGAATTTGAATTGAATTGAATAGGAAGTTGAATTTGTTTTGAAAACGAAATTAAAACGATTTATAAAATTCATTTTAAAAGGAAATCGACGAAATATATATTATATATTATATATATACATAATATAATGGCCTGAATAGAACACGCCGTGCTGCGGCAGTTCGCGAATTTCGACCATTTATTTCGAATGGACATTACAGGAGATCCGACCGTCGGATTCTCCTAAACCGGAACCGTTGAGTTCGTACCGAAAAGAGCTTTCTAAAGAATATTAGAAATTTGAAATCTATCGGTTGGATTTGGAGATACGTCCAAATCAAATTCAGAAAAGTTCGCTGTAAGTGCAGCTCGATGGCCGTTGATGGAAATCGACTGTACGGGCCTTGATAAATTATTAAAAATAGTAATAATTTGTGTAAAATCACAAGAAATGATTTAGGAAAAATTGGGATGAAAAACTCCATATTTGAAAAGATAAAAATAGATTTTTATCAAAATGAACTAGTTTTGAACTAAAATTAAAACCCAACTATTTTTAAATAAACAAATCGGATTTAAAAAGGGGTTTTAAAGAATCGGAACTTCTAATATATTTGATTGGAATTGAATTAGAATTGATTTGTGGGTTTATCGTGAACGGTGTTTTAAATAACACTAGTTCTTTAACCCGATAATAAATAGAATGTGATTTGGGTCTATCGTGAACTGTGTTTTAAATGACATTAGTTCTTTAACCCAGTGAAAAGAGTTTTAATGAATCTGCAATTAGATTGTAACGTGAATTGATAATTTAAATTATCAAATTTAGAAAATGAGCGAGGGTGGAGTATCACCAGTTTTGCTCCAAAGTGATAGTTAAATCTTTAATTAGATTTGAACGTGAAATGGTATTTAATTTTACCGATAACACCATAGTATTAGATATGGAGTATTACCAGTTTTGCTTCATGGGATGAATAGGTTGGGATTGGGAAATAAAATTAATAATTACTTCGGTGTGGTTCGCTAATCTCGACTAGTTTGGAAAAACCATAATTTGGTTTGAAATGACATCCAAAGGAAGATTAAAGAATAAATTCAAAGAATTTATCTTGGATAAAATTAATGGGAACCTTTCCCTAAGAATATGAAATTTAGAAACTAGCTGTAGGTTAGCTAAGAAGAATGGTTTCCTGGATATTGATCTGATGTTGGTTTCGGCCTTCGGGGTTAATATTTGGGGAATTGCTCTCTTACTGATTTACGGTTAGTGACTAATGAATTGGAATGAGGCGTATGTCGTGTTTGTGTAACATTTGTTTTTAATATACGCGGGTTGTTCGGAAAGGCCGGGTTTATACCCACTCTGAATAACCGATTCGTCGATATGTCGAAGATGAAGACGGTGGTTGAAGACCGGAAGTCTTCACATCGTTTGGGTGATTACTGATGATCTTGATTGGGCTGTACACCCAAGATGAGGGAATCAGTCGGTTGTCGTCCAGACGTACTTGGAGATGGATGGATATGCGAGGAAAGTGCCTCCGGTTTCGTTCAGACCCAGAACGAACTTGTAAATGGAATGTGTGTCTGACATTGGATTTTTTCTGTGTTGATTGATTTCTGTTAAATATATATCTGTTTGGCGGCGGAGAATTTATTCTCTTGCTTAATGCCCTTCTCTGAGACGTACGAGCTTAGAGGTTATATATCGATAGATATCAATCGCATGGCATGAATTGCCTGTGTGACATGCTGAGTTGCATGGATCAAGGCTTCTGTTGAAAAGCAAAGTCTTGTGGTTGATGATCAAAGCACGACCTACGTGGCGGCTTTGTATTTAGCGTGGATTCGCGAGCCTCACACCTCGGTATGAGTCAAAAACGGGATAAGGACCCAAGGAGTGCACAACGTTTCTTTCTCGCTATGGGTGGTGTTAGTGACCTACCAGCCCTGACATTTATATACTTTTCACCTTTGTGGTTTGGATGCGAGGCGCCTCGATTATAGGTCCTATCGGTTCGGGAAACGTGTGTTCAGGAATAACTAATCCTCAAACGTAAGAGAGGACCGGTCTTGGAGGATCCCGGGGTTACCCAGAGTGTGTAGTCCAGAGGCATTTGCTAGAGTGTCTCGAAGCGGAGAGGAGCTTGCCCCTTGCCTCGACTCATGACGGAAATCCAATTTCCAATATGTGTATTACGGTTTTAATTGTAGAACTAGTATGGCGACATAGTGGTATGGGACATTCATGCTGCCTATGATTTATATTTATGATTCAAATTGTTTTGACACTATACACTTATTATAGTATCAAATGATTTTTTTTAAACGTACCAAGCATGTTTGGTTGTTATAAGGTAAAACCCTATCCTCCAGCTTGCGTTGCATTGTGTGATGGGACCTGGGTCTTATAATAGCTTCATTTTTCGAAAAAGCATTGCGTTGTTTATTCTATGCACTGGTATTCTTGGGAGGAAACCCGTTCCGTGTTATACGGCGTGGTCCCTTGAATTACTCTCTTTTGAAGTAAAGTTTTAAATAACTGTTTTAGTTCTCACACCAGTCACATGATTGACCTGAAGTTTATTATTTTAACCTAAACTCTGGGTGCCCCTATTTTCGACACGGGCAGCTTGTAGTTTTGGTTTTGCAGATTATATTCACAGGATCCTGGTTTACAGCTGGAATGATATCCGGAAAGCTCTGTATCCGCATATCACCTTCAGTTGTGCTTTGTGTTATTTTTCCGCTGCTATGTAATTTAGTGTAATCTCTGATATTTGTTAAATGTAATTTATTCATTTATTCTCTGTATATTCTTGTATCTGATGGAATTGTTGTAATAGCAACGAAATGTTCTTCCGTCTGTTTTCTGATTTGTCTTGTCCTCACAGTAATTCGTTCTTTCTCATCTCTTCGGAGACCGGGGAAGTTCGGGTCGCTATAGTTGGTATCAGAACTTTGGTTTACAGAGCTCGAGAATAAGACACATTAGAACCATATGAAAGAATTCATCAGATATTGGATTAGTAATATCCAATTAGAATGACTCATTAGAGATAGGATCAGTAGTATCCTATAACGGGTGTGAAGAGTATATCTTTCAAATGAAAACAAATTTTGTTTTGAAATTTGAATCGCTCTATACGTATTTGAATATTTATTTATTTTGAATTTGGACAATCGAGTATATAAAGATTTTGCATGTACGTGTCATGAACGTATATTCGAAGTTCTAATATACTGGATAGATATAGAATCACACTCTAGTCGCCCGGACATGATTCTGATGATGGCGCGCCATCATCAGTATTTATTTTCGTGTTTCGAAGGTGTGATTTCTATATATTTCCATTAGACTGGTGTGAGAACCAAAACTTATACAGATAGATTTATTTGTTGTGATTTGGCATCAAAAACATGATTTTGTATACGTATCAAATTTATGAATTTGAAACGTTAATTCACTAATTGATTGATGTTTGTGTTGTTTGTTTATTTGTTTGACAATTTTGAACCATTTAGCCTAATAAAATCAAATATTGAATATTATTGGAAATTGGTCGCATTTGCTTGCATATACATGTACTTACATCGAACATGTCATAGCAAGGAGGCTAGAGCAGAGAATAAAATTTGTTTGCCCGACAAATAGGTACATGTTTGATATAATTTACTGTTTTGTTTGGGTGATGATGATTTTATGAGCATATTGGCTAGCCGCTTGGCTTTTTCTTTTTCTTTTTGAGATCAGAAGGCCTGTATGGCAATTTCGGGATTTTCCCGTGGCTCCCGGTGCAGAGGAGGTTATGGCGAAATTTTTCAAAAATTCCGGGTGTTAGCCAAATTTTTGAAGGATTTGAAAATTCTCAGAAACTGAAAAGTTGGAGGATGGAAGCCAGATTGAGCGTAGAGTTGATTAATCAAACCACTTTCGACTTTGTTCCTTTTCGGGGACGAAAAGTTTTAAGTGGGGGAGATTCTAATAACCCGAAAACATGGGCCAGTTTAAAAATTTTAATTTGGCAATTTTAGCGAATTTTGAATATTTAAAATAAATTATTTTAAATAATATAGACGGAAAATTCATTTTGAATATAATTCGAACGTATATATTATATACGTCGTCGTTAGAATAAAAATAATTATATATATAATTATAAAAGGAATTGAAAATGGCGCGATAGTTTGATAATTCGATTTCAAACTTCAATTGAACGTACCGGGTGCAAAACAATCCGGATTTTAGTGAAACCAAAAACATTAGGATCTAATTGATAATATCTTTCCAACGAATCCGAAAAATTGAAATTTCATAGCGGGGGTCAAAAGATATGTCTAGTTGAAAATTCTGAATAGTCGCTATGGAATTCAGGCCCTTAAAAATGGAAATTTTGCAAACGACCTCGGATTTCGACGAAACCACTTTTGTTGGGTCTGGGATGTCAAATTATTGCTAGATTCCGAATTTCATAATTTTTCGAATCAATATGTGAGCGTGGAAAAGGAAAACGCATTTGACCAGTTTTAGTTGATTTTAATCGACTGGAAAATGGCCATTTTTCAAACGGTCTCGGAAACCGTATTGTCAATACGAAGCTAGAAAATATTTTTCGGGAATTTTTCGAGTTAATATGTGACACCAGTAAATTGAAATGTGCGTTCAAATTCAATATATAGAGTTATATGTTGATTTTGACGGAAACTGATTGAAACGATCGAATCAGCCTACGATACATATCCCATTGTGTTCGGTATGGGGGTAAAACGCTATGGACGACAGGCGGTGGGCCTCGTTTGGAGGTCGAAAATAAAAGTTGCTTTTTAGTCGAAAATAAAATAATTAAATAATAAATTAAAGCTCTCTCTCTCTCCTTCCTTTATCTGCCCCCCCCCCCCCCCCCGTTCGATTCATTTCAGAAAGAAGAAAGAAAAAAAAGAAAAAAAAAACAAAATCGAAGTCGCGCCTGCCACCACCGCCCTCGCCAGCTTCGCCTCAGCCTCGCCGACCTCCCCACAAGCGCCACCTCCCATCGCCCCCCCACCCCCACCTCGCGACCTCCCACTAACCTCGCCCCCCTCGATTTCCGTCCAGGCCCCCCTTCCATCGAAGACCACCGCGACCGAAGACCCCCTCCCCCCTCCTGATCGATGCGTCGCAGCTACCACCCATTCGATCCTCCACCAAGCCCTAACGCCCCTGAAGCCCCGACGCGCAACAGCCCCCCCCCCTCGCTGGAAGAAAATCGTAAGCTTTAATTTTATTATTTAATTTTTCTCCTTTTTTTTTCAGTTTTGAATTTTTATAGTTAAGAAAAACTGATTTTCTTTGATTAGAAAAAAATCCGATTTCTTTGATTTAATAATCTGATTTTTTTTCTGTTTGAATAAAAATATGAAAAGCATAATAAAGATTATATTTTTATTTATAGAAAGATTATATTTTTATTTATAGAAAGGTTATATTTTTATTATCACGAAGATTATATTTTTATTATCACAAAGATTATATTTTTAAACAGGGAAAGACAAGATTTTTATATATTGAATAGCGAAGTAAAAATTCGTTTTTTATATATTGGATAGCATAGTAAAAATTCGATTTTTATAAATTGAATAGCGAAGTAAAAATTCGATTTGTATATATTGGATAGCATAGTAAAAATTCGATTTTTATATATTGAATAGCAGAGTTAAAATTCGATTTTTATATATTGAATAGCATAGTAAAAATTCGATTTTTATATATTGGATAGCATAGTTAAAATAAGATTTTTATATATTGAATAGCGAAGTAAAAATTCGATTTTTATATATTGAACAGCGAAGTGAAAATTCAATTTTTATATATTGAATAGCGAAGTAAAAATTCGATTTTTATATATGTAGTGGCTACAATCAACGAAAGTGGCAAAAAGCGAGCACGGTGAAGATGTTCTACGTAGGAAGTGCCGTGAAGTTGGGATAGCTATCGGCGATAATTTCTCACTCTTCAATTTCTTTTCTAGTTATATATATATATACTAGGATGCAGACGGTGTTTAGTAGCACCCGACACAATCGTCCATAGACCATGGACTTGTTTGTTTGGTTGTGTAGTTGGTTAGATTATTTGGTTTGAATTGAATTGTTTGGTGAAATGAATGGATTTGATGGATGTGTGAATGCCGTGGGCCTTTACTAGACCGGGGATAAGGCTAGGCCTTGTCCCGTTTCTATTATCGTGCCGTTATGCCGCCGAAATTTCCTAAAATATGTTAGAAAAATAAAAATATCATTTTTATTGTGTAAATGAACTGAATAGAAATTCATGCGTTGAAATAAAATATTTGATCGTTAAAAATATAATTTTTAACGTGGAAGTGAATAAAATAAAATATTCATTTACAAACCAGACGGTTTGTTTATGTACACCTATTTGAAGGACATTGATTGGGTCGATAAATTTTACACATCGCCCAACTGCACAAATAAAATCTGTGTTTGATTGTTTGAAACCCCACACGGGTATTGGGATAAAATACGGCATACACTAATCCCAATAATTAGTTGTATGTCGATCGATTGATCGACATGCTGTTATAAGCGTTAGATATCTTTATTTGATGCTTATACAGTGTAGTGCACTTTGGATGATGGTTGATTATTTATCGTTGCTATTATATACATGGGCATATAATTAACTTTATATGGTAAATGATTGGGCCTCATTCCAATTTAGAAAATAAAGAATATTATAAAATAAAGGTTCATGTGTTGACCGTACTCATCTGTTGAGATTAGTCATGTGTTGAACGAAATATTTTAATAATAAAATTTACATCTTTATCAATATAAAATAAAGGTTCATGTGTTGACCGTACTCATCCGTTGAGATTAGTTATGTGTTGAACGAAATATTTTAATAATAAAATTTACATCTTTATCAATATAAAATAAAGGTACATGTGTTGACAGTACTCATCCGTTGAGATTAGTCATATGTTGAACGAAATATTTTAATAATAGAAATATTTGAAATAGAAATATTTGAAAAGTAAATATTTGAAAAAGAAATATTTGAAATAGAATATTTGAAAATAGAAATATATAAAGCCGTGTTGATTAGAGATGCGCTATTTTGACGCAAACGATATTTATATTGAATATAAAACGAATTCGAATTGAATTGAATAGAAAACCAATTTGAATTAAATTGAATAGAAAACCAATTTGAATTGAATCGAATAGAAAGCCAATTTGAATTGAATCGAATAGAAAACCAATTTGAATTAAATTGAATAGAAAATCAATTTGAATTGAATCGAATAGAAAACCAATTTGAATTGAATCGAATAGAAAACGAATTCAAATTGAATTGAATAGAAAACGAATTCAAATTGAATTGAATCGAAAATGAATTTGAATTGAATTGAACAGGAAGTTGAATTTGTGTTGAAAACGAAATTAAAACGATTTATAAAATTCGTTTTAAAAGGAAATCGACGAAATATATATTATATATACTATATAGATATAATATAATGGCCTGAATAGAACGCGCCGCGCTGCGGCAGTTCGCGAATTTCGATCATTTATTTCGAACGGATATTACGGGAGATCGGACCGTCGGATTCTCCTAAAATCGCAACCATTGAGTTCGTATCGAAAAGAGCTTTCTAAAGAATATTAGAAATTTGAAATCTAACAGTTGGATTTGGAGATACGTCCAAATCAAATTCAGAAAAGGTCGATGTAAGTGCAGTTCGATGGCCGTTGATGGAAATCGACTGTACGGGCCTTGATAAAATTATTAAAAATAGTAATAATTTGTGTAAAATCATAAGAAATGATTTGGGAAAAATTGGGATGAAAATCTCCATATTTGAAAAGATAAAAATAGATTTTTATCGAAATGAACTAGTTTTGAACTAAAATTAAAACCCAACTATTTTTAAATAAACAAATTGTAATTAAAATGGGGTTTTAAAGAATCGGAACTTCTAATATATTTGATTGGAATTGAATTAGAATTGATTTGTGGGTTTATCGTGAACGGTGTTTTAAATAACACTAGTTCTTTAACCCGATAATAAATAGAATGTGATTTGGGTCTATCGTGAACTGTGTTTTAAATGACATTAGTTCTTTAACCCAGTGAAAAGAGTTTTAATGAATCTGCAATTAGTTTGTAACGTGAATTGATAATTTAAATTATCAAATTTAGAAAATGAGCGAGGGTGGAGTATCACCAGTTTTGCTCCAAAGTGATAGTTAAATCTTTAATTAGATTTGAACGTAAAATGGTAATTAATTTTACCGATAACACCATAGTATTAGATATGGAGTATTACAAGTTTTGCTTCATGGGATGAATAGGTTGGGATTGGGAAATAAATTAAATAATTACTTCGGTGTGGTTCGCTAATATCGACTAGTTTGGAAAAACCATAATTTGGTTTGAAATGACATCCAAAGGAAGATTAAAGAATAAATTCAAAGAATTTATCTTGGATAAAATTAATGGGAACCTTTCCCTAAGAATATGAAATTTAGAAACTAGCTGTAGGTTAGCTAAGAAGAATGGTTTCCTGGATATTGATCTGATGTTGGTTTCGGCCTTCGGGGTTAATATTTGGGGAATTGCTCTCTTACTAATTTACGGTTAGTGACTAATGAATTGGAATGAGGCGTATGTCGTGTTTGTGTAACATTTGTTTTTAATATACGCGGGTTGTTCGGAAAGGCCGGGTTTATACCCATTCTGAATAACCGATTCGACGATATGTCGAAGATGAAGACGTTGGTTGAAGACCGGAAGTCTTCACATCGTTTGGGTGATTACTGATGATCTTGATTGGGCTGTACACCCAAGATGAGGGAATCAGTCGGTTGTCGTCCAGAAGTACTTGGAGATGGATGGATATGCGAGGAAAGTGCCTCCGGTTTCGTTCAGACCCAGAACGAACTTGTAAATGGAATGTGTGTCTGACATTGGATTTTTTTCTGTGTTGATTGATTTCTGTTAAATATATATCTGTTTGGCGGCGGAGAATTTATTCTCTTGCTTAATGCCCTTCTCTGAGACGTACGAGCTTAGAGGTTATATATCGATAGATATCAATCGCATGGCATGAATTGCCTGTGTGACATGCTGAGTTGCATGGATCAAGGCTTCTGTTGAAAAGCAAAGTCTTGTGGTTGATGATCAAAGCACGACCTACGTGGCGGCTTTGTATTTAGCGTGGATTCGCGAGCCTCACACCTCGGTATGAGTCAAAAACGGGATAAGGACCCAAGAAGTGCACGACGTTTCTTTCTAGCTATGGGTGGTGTTAGTGACCTACCAGCCCTGACATTTATATACTTTTCACCTTTGTGGTTTGGATGCGAGGCGCCTCGATTATAGGTCCTATCGGTTCGGGAAACGAGTGTTCAGGAATAACTAATCCTCAAACGTAAGAGAGGACCGGTCTTGGAGGATCCCGGGGTTACCCAGAGTGTGTAGTCCAGAGGCATTTGCTAGAGTGTCTCGAAGCGGAGAGGAGCTTACCCCTTGCCTTGAGTCAAGACGGAAATCCAATCTCCAATACGTGTATTGCAGTTTTAATTGTAGAACTAGTATGGCGACATAGTGGTATGGGACATTCATGCCGCCTATGATTTATATTTATGATTGAAATTGTTTTGACACTATACACTTATTATAGTATCAAATGATTTGTTTTAAACGTACCAAGCATGTTTGGTTGTTATAAGGTAAAACCCTATCCTCCGGCTTGCATTGCATTGTGTGATGGGACCTGGGTCTTGTAATAGCTTCATTTTTCGAAAAAGCATTGCGTTGTTTATTCTATGCACTGGTATTCTTAGGAGGAAACCTGTTCCGTGTTATACGGCGTGGTCCCTTGAATTACTCTCTTTTGAAGTAAAGTTTTAAATAACTGTTTTAGTTCTCACACCAGTCACATGACTGACATGGAGTTTATTGTTTTAACCTAAATTCTGGGTGCCCCTATTTTCGACACGGGCAGCTAGTAGTTTTGGTTTTGCAGATTATATTCACAGGATCCTGGTTTACAGCTGGAATGATATCCGGAAAGCTCTGTATCCGTATATCACCTTCAGCTGTGCTTTGTATTATTTTTCCGCTGCTATGTAATTTATTGTAATCTCTGATATTTGTTAAATGTAATTTATTCATTTATACTCTGTATATTCTTGTATCTGATGGAATTGTTGTAATAGCAATGAAATGTTCTTCCGTCTGTGTTCTGATTTATCTTGTCCTCACAGTAATTCGTTCTTTCTCATCTCTTCGGAGACAGGGGAAGTTCGGGTCGCTACATAGATCTAACGTAATACATACAACTTGCATTAATCAGATAAACATATATATGTAGATCTTAACATGAAACATATAACTTGCGTATGATATTGATAGTTTCATTCTCAATCTTTAATAGATCCAACACCAAGTGAAATAAGCCACAAACATTCCAAGACAATTCATGAAAAAATCATCATAAGAAACAAACATGAATTAGCATCATCAATATTATACAACATTGTATAATTATATTTTTCACTTTATATTAAATCACGTCTTAAATTTGTTTACATCCAAAGGATAACTACACTTACAAAAGGCAATCTTGATTTCTGGAATCTGTATTCTGAAGTTGAAATGCTCGCCTTTGATGTAGACAATCATTCTTTTCATTTAATTTTGATTTGATTTGGTTTGTCTCTTTTAATTTGCTTCAATTTGAACGGCGGCTACTCGAGGTTGTCCAACGATAGCATGATGGTTCTTGGTTTGATTTTTAATATGATTTAGGGTTGCGGTATTAGGTTGCTTATATAGAAGTTTGATTTAATAGGAACCGTCAGATTAACCTAAAGCAAATCAAAGCCATTCAGACAAGATAGAATAGCCACATCAGCCCTAATGACTCAGCAAGGAGTCCGTCAAAACCAATCAGATGCCACATCTGCCTTAGAGCGAATCGGCCCACGGGTTGATAGCCACACCCTGAGTCAACCCCTAGTCGACCCAGCGAGGCTCGGGTTGACCTTAAAAATGGGCCGGTTTGGTTATTCCCCCTCAAGATTCGCTGTTTTGAACTTTTTTGCATATTTATTTGTTTAATTTATATACATACATACATATATATATGTATATTTCTCATATGCAAACAAACTTCAAGGCTTAATAACTTCTTCATAAGGTATCCGTTTTATGCAAACCAAATGTCTATCTTGACCAAAAATTTAAGACGAACGTAATAGCGCAAACCATTTCACTTAATTCTTCTTCTAAAAATTAAGTGTTCTTGAATTTGCTAATTTTAATATTCTCTGAAATTCGGGGTGTCACAAATATTATTTTCACAATTTAAAGCTAATCAAGGTTTTCCAAACTAGTCAGGATTAGCGAACGTTACCCAAGTAATCATTTGTTTATTTTCCCAATCCCAACCTATTCATCACGTGGAGAAAAACCGATAATGCTCCATACCAAACACCACAGTGTTATTGGTAAAAATTAATTACCATTCCATGTTCAAATCTAATTAAAGATTAAACTATCATTTGAAGCAAAACTGGTGATACTCCATTCTCAATCATTTTCTTGAATTGATAATTTTAATTATCACATTCAATTTTCAGTCTAATTAAAGATTCATTAAAACTCCACTTAGTTTTAATCTTCCCAAAAATCAATATTAATGATTATTAAACTTTGGGAAATCAAACAAGTCGCATTGACAATCTACATTGTACCATTGATTTATGCCGATATATAACCTCTAAGCTCGTACATCATAGAGAACGGTGTTAAGCAAGAGAATAAATTCTCTTCCACCAAACAGATATATATTTAGCAGAGATCAACGAATACAGTATCGACATGCAATGTAAGACATGTAATCCTATCTTTACCTGGGTTAAAGAACCAATGTCATTTAAAACACAGTTCACAATAAACCCAAAATCACATTCCCTTAACCATGGAATCTTCACGGAAACAGATCAATATATAATCGATATCGATTTCCATATCCGACCAATAATACAAATGGAATAACGAAAAAACCTTTTAAATTCCATATATATTAACAGTCTTCCTCCACAGAAGCTCATCTCGATTATTACCAAATCGAATTCCATTCAATATCAATTTCTAAATCTGACCAATAATATAAATGGAATAACGACAAAGCCTTTTAAATTCCATATATATTAAAAGTCTTCCTCCACAGAAGCTAATCTCGATTATTAACAAATCGAATTCCATTCAATTCCAATTTAATATTTTAAATTGGAAATCTTTACTTTGGAAAATTCCATAAATCTTAGTTAAAAGATTATAAGTTCCAAATCATATCATTCACTGTTAATTGGGTTATCACGGTAAACACAAAATCCAATTTGATATCAAAGACAAGGCTCTGAATAGAAAATATATCGGCTTATATTATCAAATTCTGAAACCAATGGATATCAATTTGGAACAACGATATATATATATATATATATATATATATATATATATAGACACACACACATACCTTCCAAATTCCTTAACAATATCCGTATAATCACGAAATCCAATATCGAAATACTCCGAATATTATTTCCATTCTGAATCCATTCCAATTTATTCTCTGGAAAATTCTGGTTATTTTAAAACCATTTTCAAACACAATTTATTTATTTTTAAAAATAAATAAATTATTATTCTAGTTAATAACTAGTTCATTTCGATAAGAAATATTTTTATCTTTTCAAAACTATAATTTTTCATCTAAAATCTTTCCAAATCACTTATTATGATTTTACATAATTTTTCCATACTTTTAATAATTTTATTATCACCTGTACAGTAGGTTACCAAAGCCGTCCACCAAACTGCATCCACAGCGACCTTTTCTGAAATTGATTTGGACATTCCTCCAAATCTTACTGTCATATTTCAAATCTATTTTATTCATTGGAAAGCTCTTTTCGATATGAACCCAACAGTTCCGGTTTTAGAAGAATCCGACGGTCGGATCTCCTGAAACATTTTGAAGGTAATGGTCGAAATTCGCGAATGGTAGTTGCGCGGTGCATTCTATTCAGGCCATTATAATATATATATATATACATAATATTCCGTCGATTTCCATTTTGAACGAATATTATAAATTGTTTTAATTTCGTTTTAAAAACGATTTCCACTTCCATTTCAATTTCAAATCAAAATTGAATTTTCATTTTAAATTCATTTCAGATTCATTTTTGAAACGATTTCCATTTCATTTCAAATTCAAATCAAATTTGAATATTCTTTATAACTTCGTTTTAAATTCATTTCAAAACGATTACAATTCCATTTTCAAATTCAAATCAAAATTGAATATTCTTTATATAAATTCGTTTTAAATTCATTTCAAATTGATTTCAATTCCATTTTCAAATTCAAATCAAAATTGAATATTCTTTATATAAATTCATTTTAAATTCATTGCAAATCGATTTCAATTCAAATCGATTTCAATTCCATTTCAATTCATTTTAAATTCATTTTAAAATGATTTCAATTCAATTTTCAAATTCAAATCAAAATTAAATATTCTTTATATAATTCATTTCAAATTGATTTTCAAATTTAAATCAAAATATAATATTCCTTATCATTAGTATTAAAATGATAATATTTTTAAAATATCAGATTTTGAAATCACTTTCCGATATTCATTACAAAATGAATAAAATTAACAAAATTCCCGTTCATGTTAAAATGGCATTTAACTACTTAACACGGCTTCACATTTCCATATTCACTGAAAATTATTTTAAAACATTCATTATTTCTGAACTAGAATCAGACTCAATCAATTACAATCCAATTTTATTTATATGAATTTCAACATCATATATATACAACCATAATGATAAGCAATCATTAAAAATTCAAACAACATCCAGAGTGCATTCTACAACTGTATAAGCATTAAAATAAATAAATAACGCTTATACAGTCTGTCAACCCTTCGATTAACATACCACTAACTATTGGGATCAGTGTATGTCAAATATTATCCCAATAGCCATGTGGTGTTTTCAAATAACAAATACCATTTATTATTCGTACAGTTGGGCGATGTGTAAAATTTATCGTCCCAATCCATATTAGATAATTAAGTGTACATAAGCAAAACATCCGGTTTGTAAATGAATGTTTATTTTATTCATTTCATAATAATTTTTATATATATTTTATATAAATAATTGTTATATACACATAATCAAACAAGCCGTCCGTAGTCTGTGGACGATGGGAGTAGTTCATATATGCAGTTACAAAATAAATTAAATAGCTATACAAAAATAATAGTGAGAAGTTCTCACATTGATTGGATTAGGAATCATTTAAATAACGATTTTTTTATTGAATCAAACTAGATGTTTAATTCAGCCAAAATTTCACGCTGCTTCCGTTTCAGCTGGTCTGTTTCATCGTGAAGTGCTCGATTTTACGGTTCCAAAGCTTCCAGTTTTGTTCCATTCTAAATCCGTATGTAAAAGATATAGGAGTTTGCACATTAATTTCTTAAATAAGATAATTAAATGATTAATCTCTATTTAATTTCAATAATCTCACTTAACCTAATAAGGGTCTTCGTTTTCATTCTTCTTCCAGATCAAAACCGAATCACCGTAAGCCATACATTAGCAGCTAGGGTTTAAAACCGCTCGAACCCAAAGCCTCGGACCACGATCCAATGATGCCACATGAAACGCCTCGGCCAGAGCCTCCACCGCCGTGAATGGTGGTCCGTTTGAGCTCCTCCTCATCTTAGAAACCCACCTCGAACGCTCCACATCTGGAAGCAGAAAACGGACCCAATACCCAATGGATTTTCATCATAACCATATAGATTTAAGGATCCCGAATTCCTTTTCAATTTTTGTATTGAAATAAGATTTTAATTTGCCATGGAACGGGGAATTTTAGGAGATCAAAGCCGAACGATTTGGACCCTTGAATGAGAAGTGCGGCGGTAGAAAATGAATTAGGAAGTTAGGGTTTTCGGATTTTTCTATTTATACATTTTCATTTTTATTTAATTAGTATTTAATCCAAAGTTTTGACGTTCTTACATCCGAACTCCAAATCGAATCCAACAACTGTCACCCCTAGCTAAATAACCCTATTCTAGACACAATGGAATATGTTTCGTAAGCCAATTCTAATGTTTTGATTAGTTTTTCATTAAATTAAAATATAATTCAATATATATTTAATTCAAATGTACATTTTAATTTATCGGGGCCACTTAATAACTCCAAAAATTCCGCAAAAATAATTATAGCTATGTTTTGACGATACTGTCCTAACAAAACTAATTTCATCGAATTTGGAGACCATTTGAAAAATGGCCATTTTCTGGTCGATCCAATTCAAAATTAAATTACCAAACACATTTAATTTACCACGCTCACATATTGTTTCCAAACATCATGAGAATTGGAATCTAGCAATAATTTGACATTCTGGATCCAGCAAATGTGGTCTCGTCGAAAACAAAGGTCATTTGCAAAATATCTATTTTCAAGGGCTATATTTATATCAAATTTCATAGCGACTATTCTGAATATTCAATTGGCCATAACTTTTGATTCCTGCTATGAAATTTCGATTTTTCAGATTCGTCAGAAAAGCTATTTTTATATAGGTTTAAATATTTTTGGTTCCACTAAAATCCAATTTATTTCGAATCCCTTACGTTCATTTGAAATTTGAAATCGAATTTTCAAACTACCCCGCCATTTCCAATTCCTTTTATAACTAAAATAAATATTTATATTCTAACTTTGATTTAAATAAATTTATGCGTTCTAATTCTATTAAAAATAAAATTTTATTCATTATTATTTAAAATAAATCATTTAATATATTCAAAATTCACTAAAATTGCCTAATGAAAATTTTAATTTAGTTCTGATTTTCTGGGTTGTTACAATAAGACTCAAGTCCCATCACACACTGCAACACAAACTAGAGGATAGAGTTTTTCCTTATAATGATCAAACATGCTTGATACGTATAAAACAGTATTCATTGATATTGTTAATAGTTTCTAATAAGCTTAAAATACTTTCAAAGTAAATGTATCAATCCCAGAAAGCATAGTACCCCATCCTACTATGTCGCCATATATAGGTTTACAATCAAAGTCGTTATGTCGTATTGGAAATTGGGTTTCCATCATGAGTCGAGACTAGGAATCATCCCCACCGATTCAAGACACTCTAGCAAATTCCCCAAGACTCAGACACTAGAGAGTCTTGGTTAGTAGTAGGGCCGGTCCACAAATACTTTAGGGGATTAGTTATGCCCGAATGACACGTTTCATGGTCCTATTGGACTATCACTTGGCCAGCTGCGACCAATATCCATGGGCCCTCAAAATCCATCATCCACATAAGTAAAAATGTATGGGCTCCATACCATGACACCAATTCTAGCTAGAATAAAATGCATGCACTCCCTGCCTTCCTCATTCCATTTTTGACTCATGCCGGGGTGCGAGGCTCGCGAAGTAACGTTAGACGCAAAGCTATGCTAAATAAAGCTGTGCTTTGATCATTAACCATTAGGCTCTGCTTTTCAACAAAAGCCTTGATCAATTTCATCTAAGCATTCCACATTGACAGTCCATGCCATGCGATTGATGTCTATCAATATATAACCTCTAAGCTCGTATGTCTCCGAGAAGGGTGTTGTAATAACCCGGAAATCTGAGCTAATTTAAATTTTTTATTTTGGCAATTTTAGTGAATTTTGAATATTTAAAATGAATTATTTTAAATAATTTCAACGAGAAATTTATTTTGAATAGAATTAGAACGTATATATTTATATACGTTGTCGTTAGAATATAAATATTTATTTATAATTATAAAAGGAATAGAAAATGGCGTGGTAGTTCGATAATTCGAATTCAAAATTCAAATGAATGTATCGGGTGCAAAATAAACCGTATTTTAGCGAAACCAAAAATATTGGAATCTAATTGAAAATATCTTTCCAACGAATCCGAAAAATTGAAATTTCATAGCGGGGATAAAAACTTATGCCCAGTTGAAAATTCGGAATTGTCGTTATGGAATTTCGGCCCTTAAAAATAGCCATTTTGCAAACAACCTCAGTTTTCGACGAAACCACTTTTGTTGGATCCGTGATATCAAGTTATTGCTAGATTCCAATTTTCATAATTTTTCGAATCAATATGTGAGCGTGGCAAAGGAAAACGAGTTTGACCAGTTTCAATTTATTTTAATCGACTGGAAAATGGCCATTTTTCAAACGGTCTCAGAATTTGACGAAACTAGTTTTGCTAGGACCGTATCGTCAATAAGAAGCTAGAAAATATTTTTCTGGAATTTATTGAGTCAGTATGTGGCCCCGGTAAATTGGAATGCACGTTCAAATTCAATACATAGAGTTGTATGTTGATTTTGACGAAAACTAATCAAAACGATCGAATTTGCTTACAATACATATCCCATTGTGTTCAGAATGGGGGTGATTAGCTAGGGGCGACAGTCGTTGGGCCTCGTTTGGTGTTTGAATTAAAAGTCAACTTTTGAAATGAAATATAATATAATATAAAATTAAAACAAGCCCTCACTCCCCTTTATCTCTCCTCAGCCCCCCCCCCCCGTTATTTTCAGAAATCAAAATTGAAAAAGAAAAAAAAATAAACTCGACAACGAATCGCGCCCGCCACAACCCCGACGCAGCCGCCGCTCCTCCGATGCTCCGCCACCCCTCCGCAACTACCTCGCCTGCCCTTCCCCCCTCCTCCAGCACCACCTCGAACACCACCCCCCCCCCCCCCCCCCGCGTAACCGACGCCCTAGGAACGTGAACCCACTAGACCCGCCTCAGCCCTCTACGCCGCCAACCACTTCGCCCCTCCCCAGATCCATCGCAGTCAAAGCTCCTCCAACTCCAGACCCCGACAGTGAACTCCAGCTCGACAAGAAATGTGAGTTTTAATATTGTTTTATTTATTTAAATAATTAAAAAAGGATTTCTTTTAAAGTAATTAGTTTATTAGAATGAATAAATTTTTATATGATCAAAGATCGCTTTTTTATAGGATAAAAGTCTGATTTTTATTGGTAAGAAAGATGAGATTTTATTTTTATTTTTATGAAAATTTATTATTTTTATATGAATAGCATAGGAATAAAAATAGGATTTTTATCGTATGAGCGGATCCATAAAGAAAAGATTTTTATAGGGTGTTCATGGAGATAAAAATATGATTTTTATATCATAGGAAGAATAAAACTATGATTTTTATTTATGTAGAGTAATAAAAATAGAATTTTTATCTATATTACTAGCGGTGTAAAAATAGAATTTTTATCTATATAGTAGCAGTGTAAAAATATGGTTTTTATACAAAGAACAATATATAAATGTGATTTTTATATATGTAGTGGCTACGGGCAACGAAAGTGACAAAAGGGCGAACATGACGAAGATGTCCTACATCAGAAGGGTCGTGGCGTTTGGTTTAGCTGTTCGGTGAGAACTCCTCACCTTTAATTTAATTTTCTAGTTAAAATATATACTAGGATGCAGATGGTGTTTAGAAGCACCCGACACCCGTCGTCCATAGACCATGGACGACTTGTATGCTTGTTTGTTTGATTTTGATGTGTAGTTGATTGTGTGATGTGATGTGATATGAAATAAAATATTTACATAGTTAAAAATATTTTATAGTTGAAAATAGAATTTTTAACGTGTATTTAAAATAAATATCTATAAACAAATCAGAGATTTGTTTATATACACTGATTTGATTGATAATGATTGGGACGATAAATTTTACACATCACCCAACTGCACAAATAAAATCTGTGTTTGATTGTTTGAAACCCCACACGGGTATTGGGATGATATATGACATACACTAATCCCAATAATTAGTTGTATGTCGATCGATTGATTGACAGACAGTTTTGAGCGTTAAATATTTATATTTGATGCTTATACAGGGTAGAATGCACTTTGGATGATGGTTGATTATTTGTCGTTGTTGATATATACATGCGTTGTATATAAATCCATAGAAATAAAATCTATGGTAATTGATTGGGCCTCATTCTAGTTTTGAATAGAAATATTTGAAAAGAAATATTTTAATAGAAATATTTGAAAAGAAATATTCGAATAGAAATATTTTAAATAGAAATATATGAATCCGTGTTGATTAGATTGACGCCATTTTGACGCGAACGATATTTATATCGATTGTATTCATTTTTCAATGAATATTGAAAATGATTTTGAAATTCGAATTAAATCGAATAAAATTGAAATTCGAATTAAATTGAATAGATTTGAAATTCGAATTAAATTGAAATGAATTGAAATTCGAATTAAATTGAAATTGAATTGAAATCGATTTGAAATGAAATTAAAACGAATTTATATTGAAAAATTCAATTTTGATTAGAATTTGAAAAGGAAGTTGAAATCGTTTTGAAAACGAATTTAAAACGATTTATAAAATAAGTTTTAAAAGGAAATCGACGAAATATATATATATATATATATATATATATATATATATATATATATATATTGGCCTGTACAGAACGCGCCACGCTGCGGCAGTTCGCGAATTTCGACCATTGACTTCGAATGGATATTGCGGGAGATCCGACCATCGGATTCTCCTAAAACTGGAACCGATGGGTTTGTATCGAAAAGAGCTATCTAACGAATATTATAAATTATAAATCTAATGGTTGGATTTGGAATTATGTCCAAATCAAATTTGGAAAAGGTCATTGTAAGTGCAGTTCGATGGCCGTTGATGAAAATCGACTGTACGGGCCTTGATAAAATTATTAAAAATATCAATAATTTGTGTAAAATCATAAGAAATGATTTGGGAAGAATTGGGATGAAAAACTCCATATTTGAAAAGATAAAAATAGATTTTTATCGAAATGAACTAGTTTTGAACTAGAATTATAATTCTATTTTGTTTTAAAATAAATAGATTGGATTCAAAATGGTTTTGAAAATAACCAGGGTTTCCAATAATTGAATTGGAATGGATTTGAACCGAAATCATCTTCAGAATAGTTCGATGTTAGATTTCGTGATTATAAAGATGTTGTTATGGAAATTTGAAAGATATATATATATATATATATTGTTATTTCCAATACGATATTTGTTGGTCGTAGAATTCGATATTGAATATAAGCCGATATATTTTCTATTCAGAGCCTTGCATTTAATATCAAATGTGATTTGGGTTTGTCGTGAATGGTGGCCTCATTAACACTGTTCTTAAGCCTAGTTGAGAAAAAGATTAAATCTTTTTGTTTAGATTTAATGAAGTGTACCAATTAAATGATATTTAATTAGAATTGAATTTGTATTGATTTTTGGGTTTATCGTGAACATTGTTTTAAATAACACTTGTTCTTTAACCCGATAATTAACGGAATATGACTTTGGGTTGTCGTGAACGGTATCTTCAATAATTCTGTTATTAGACCCAACTGAGTTAAGAAATTCAGAAACTAACTGGAGATTAGTCAATTTGAATGGTTTCTTGGGTATCGATCGGATGTTGGTTTTGGCCTTCGGGGTTAATACTTAGGGAATTGCTCACTTGCCAATTTACGGTTAGGGACTGATTAAAATGTGATGTGATTTTGGGGTTTATTGTGAACCGTGTTTTAAATGACACCGATTCTTTAACCCAGTTAAAGATTAAAACTAAGTGGAGCTATAATGAATCTTTAATTAGATTGAAAGATCGAGAATGGAGTATCACCAGTTTTGCTCCAGGCGATAGTTATATCATTAATTAGATTTGAACGTGAAATGGTAATTGAATTTACTGATAACACCGTGGTGTTAGATATGAAGTATGACCAGTTTTACTTCATGGGATAAAAAGGTTGGGGTTGGGAAATTAAAACAAATGATTACTTCGGAAAGGTTCGTTAATCTCGATTGGTTTGAATTGATATCCGAAGGAAGATTAAAGAATAAATTTAAAGAATTTATCTTTGATAAAATTAATGGGAACCTTTCACTGAGAATGTGAAATTTAGAAACTAACTGTAGGTTAGCTAGGTTGAATGGTTTCTTGGATATTGATCTGATGTTGGTTTCGGCCTTCGGGGTTAATATTTGGGGAATTATTCTCTTGCTAATTTACGGTTAGTGACTGATGAATTGGAATGAGGCGTATGTTGTGTTTGTGTAACACTTGTTTATTATATACGAAAGTTATTCAGAAAGACCGGGTTTATCCCATTCTGAATAACTGATTCGATGATATGTCGAAGATGAAGACGGTGGTTGAAGACCGGAGGTCTTCACGTCATTTGGATAATTACTGATGATCTTGATTGGGTCGTACACCCAAGAGGAGGGAGTCAGTTAGTGGTCATCCAGACGTACTTGGAGATCGATGGATATGCGAGGTATTAGGTGCCTCCGGTTTCGTTCAGACCCAGAATGAACTTGTAAATGGACTGTGTGTCTGACATTGGATTTTAGTCTGTGTGATTGATTTCTACTAAATATATATCTGTTTGGCGGTGGAGAATTTATTCTCTTGCTTAACGCCCTTCTTTGAGACATACGAGCTCAGGGGTTATATATTGATGGATATCAATCGCATGGAGTGAATTGTCTATGTGGCATGCCTAAGTGGCAAATGATCAAGGCTTTTGTTGAAAAGCAAAGTCTTGTGGTTGATGATCAAAGCACGGCCTGTATGGCATAGCTTTGTGTAACGTTGATTCATGAGCCTCACACCCCAGTTGTGAACCAAAAACGGGAGAGGACTTCAGGGAGGGCATGCGTTTCCTTCAAGCTAGAAGTGGCGTTAGTGGTTTTACACGCCCTGACGAGTTTGACTTATGTGGTTGTTGCTGTTGCAAGGCGCCTCGGATATATCGGTGACTATGTGGACCCGATGGAGTCATTCATTGGCTCATTGACACCCCATAAGGGGGGAATGCAGTGTTCATGCATTTTAATCCACATCGGTAGACCGGCCCTGATGATCCAAGGGACGATGCGTTCTGTTCCTGAGGGGCGGGCTAGAGCGTCTCGAATTCGATAAGGACGATCCCTTGCCTTGGTTCAAAGATGCAAATCCAATTTCCAAATACGTGATTTTGCGGTTTTAATTGTAGAACTAGTATGGCGACATGATATATGGTACCCATGCCGTCTATGATTAATACTTATGATTGAAATTATTTTGACACTATACACTTATAGTAATAATAAAAGATGAAATTTAGCGTATCAAGCATTCTTTGGCTATTATAAGGTAAAACCCTATCCTCCGGCTTGTGTTGCATTGTGTGATGGGACCTGGGTCTTATAATAGCTTCATTGTTCTTTATTTAGCATTGCACTGTTGTTTTATGCACTGGTATTCTTGGGAGTAAACCCGTTTCGTGTTATACAGCGTGGTCCCTTGATTTACTGAATTTTAAAAATAAAGATTAATAACTGTTTTAGTTCTCACACCAGTCACATGACTGACCTGGAGTTTATTGTTTTAACCTAAACTCTAGGTGCCCCTATTTTCCGCACGGGCAGCTAGTAGTTTTGGTTTTGCAGATTTATATTCACAGGTTCCTGGTTTACAGCTGGAATGATATCCAGAAAGCTCTGTATCCGTATATCTCTTCTAGTTGTGTATTGTATTATTTTCCGCTGCGATGTATTTAAATATAATTTAAATCTCTGATATTTCTGTGTAATATTTATTCGTACTCTGTATATTCTTGTATTCTGATGGAATTGTTGTAATTAACAAAGAAAAGTTCTTTTATCTGCGTTCTATTTTTTCATGTTCCCAAAACAATCAGGCATTTCGGATGGTCTTGACCAGTTTAGCAACTGATTCGGATCGAGCAAAATTCCCGGTCGTTTCAGGTGTTATGCAAGAGAATAAATTATCCACCACCAAAAAGATGTATATTAAATAGAAATCAACTCACACAGAATGAAATTCAATGTCAGACACACATCCATTTACGAGTCCGTTCTGGGTCTGAATGAAACCAGAGACACCTTATTCCTCGTCCCATATGTCCAATACGGAAGAGAGGTTCTCGCATATCCGGACAATCAACAAGCACGTCCGGACAACTAACACTGTAACCCTTTCGTGGCAGCAACTCCAATCAAAGGCATAAGTAGTCGTCCATTCGATATGAAGATCGCCGGTATTCAACCACCGTCTTCAATGTCTTGGATTTAAATCGTCATATAATGATTCGAAATGAGACTGAACTTGATCTTTTCAAATAATTCTCGAATATACATAATTTAAATCATTTCATATCATTAATATTATTCTATAACGATTTATCACTATTTTTACTTATATAAAAATAGCCCATTTAAATCGAATGACGCTTCAGGTCATTACGTGGTCCTAGCATTATTTTTATCCAAATTTGAATTACACGTTTCTCAAAATCTAACCGTTGGATTTTAAAAAATTTAATATCATTGGAAAGATCTTTCCAAAGCAAACCTAGCGATCCCAGTTTTGGGAAAATCTGACGATTGGATCTTTCGATATAATAATTTAAAGTTACGATTCCAAAACGCAAACTACCGCGCTCGATTCATTTAATTTTAATTTATATATATATATATATATATTATATATATATAAATCGTTTCGACAGTTTCACTAACATGTTAAAAGTGATGTTTTCAACAAACAAAACATATATTACCGTATAATTTTTTCCCTACTTTGCTAACATGTAAGTGATTATTTTAATGAATCAAAACATATTATAATTTATCTAATCAACCCTAACATGTAAATGACATCATTTAACTAATGAACACTTTTCTCCTTCGCTAACATGTAAACGATTATTTTTTAATAAACAAAACATGCAATTCTTTTTATCTAAACAAACACGTTATTTTAATATGTTATTGTTCTTAATCTAAATAAACATATAAAATGTAACGTGTTAATGACAAATTCTATTTTAATATGTCATTCTTTTTATCTAAATAAACATATTAAAAGAAACATTTTTACTGAACACCTCCTATTTTACCTCTTTATCTATTGAATCCATACATACACTAAAAATGTTATTTTTAATATTTAAACAATTTCTAATGAACAAATCATTTTTAATGGACTAATCATTTTTAATGAGATTAATCATACACTAAAAATGTCCCTTTTAATATCTAAACAATTTCTAATGAACATGTCATTGTTAAAAATGTATCATTTTTAATGAAACTAATCATACATTACAAATGTCCCTTTTAATATCTAAACAATTTCTAATTAACATGTCACTTCTAATAATGAATCATTTTTAATGAAACTAATCATACACTAAAAATGTCCTTTTTAATATCTAAACAATTTCTAATGAACATGTCATTTTTAATAATGAATCATTTTTATTGTTACTAGATATACATTAAAAATGTCGTTTTTAATGTCTAAACAATTTCTAATGAACATGTCATTTTTAATAATGAATCATTTTTAATGAAAATAAATAACATTAAAAATATCCTTTTTAATATCTAAATAATTTTTAATAAACATGTCATTTTTAATAATGAATCATTTTTAATGAAACTAAATACACATTAAAAATGTCCTTTTTAATATCTAAACAATTTCTATTAAACAAGTCATTTTTAATAATGAATCATTTTCAATGAAACTAAATATATATTAAAAATATACTTTCTAATATCTAAACAATTTCTAATGAACATGTCATTTTTAGTAATGAATCATTTTTAATGTTTAAACATTTTTCCTCTAAAACATGATAAATTTGTGATTCATATATATACAATAAAAAGTAATTTTTTATAAATTTTTACTGTATCAAAAATTATTTCCAACATGACAATTTCTATGATCCATATATACAATAAAAAGGGGATTTTTATTGTGTAAACAATTATGACCAATTCTATGATTCATACATACAATAAAGAGATAATTTTATTGTATTAATATTTTTGTCAAATTCTATGTTTACAATAATAAATAATAATTTTTATTGTATAAATAATTTCTATGTTTCACATATACAATAAAAAGGGAATTTTATTTATGTAAACAAATTCTATGATTCACACGTACAATAAAAAGATAATTTTTGTTGTATACACAATTTTAACAAATTCTTTGATTCTCATATACAATTAAAAAGTATATTTATTGTATAAACAATTTTGTCCCATTTCTATGATTCATATATATATATATATATATATACAATAAAAAAAGTATTTTTATTGTATAAACAATTTTGTCCTGTTCTATGATTCATATATATACAATAAAAAAAGTATTTTTATTGTTTAAACAATTTTGTCCAATTACTATTCTATTCAATTCAATCCAACGGATCACCACAATCAAAATCAATCAATTCAAATCTCATACAACACACAACTGAATTTTAACAGCGTATATTTAAAAGTTTCTCAATGCAATAATAATTAATTTTAATTTTAAATTGGAGATCTCACACTGCTTTGCAACTCTTCATAAATTGTAGATCACCCTAAATTTCCCTGGTTGCCTCTAAAATGTAGTAGACACTTCCACGATCCTAATGGTTCCTGTTTCATGGGATTCCGACATCGTATGAACCATTTATGATTTTTATCATGTCAATATTATTTAAAATTTAATTAACTAAAATAATTAAAGAGGAATTTTCACCTTCTTCCTCTCTGAAACACAGGCCGACTGTTTTCTTGTTTGTTCAAAATTAGGTTTTCAGTTTGCTTCCAATCCGCGAAGTATTAGGCCGATCAGATTGTACCACATCGAAGGGGCGAGAGCGGCACACCAGGGGGACCCCATGGCGGCGAGCTCGATCGGGGCTAGGAGGCGGGGCGGCGCTATGAACGGTGGCGGTTAGGGTGTCCAAATCACGCGAAATACAGAGCTCTAGACAATTCCGCCGTACAAATGTGAAGAGGAGGGAAAGCACTATGAAATTGGATCATTTTTATTGAGAGGATTGGGTGATTTAAAGGGAGGAAGATTTGAATGTTCATAGCCATGGAGAAGGAAGATGGTGGCGACTCTGGAATGTGATTAGGGTTTGTTAATCCTATATTTATAATATAATATTATTTAATTCTCTAATTTTCAAAAAAAAAAAAACAGTTAACTCAAACTAACTCCAAATCCAGCCCAGCGACTGTCGCCCCTAGCCAAATACCCCCATTCTGGACACAATGGACTAGCATTCGTCAGGACATTTGACCATTTCTGTCTATTTTTCTTGAAATTAAAATATAAAACATTTTAATATTTAATTTAAACGTACATTTTAATTTACCGAGGCCACATACTCACTCCAAAAATTCCCAAAAAATAAATCTAGCTATGTTTTGATGATACGGTCCTAACAAAATTAATTTCGTCGAATTTGGAGACCGTTTGAAATATGATCTTTTTAACAGTCGATCCAATTCAATAGAAATTACCAAATGCATTTTAATTTACCACGCTCATATATTAATTCCAAAAATTATGGAAATTAAACCTAACAATAATTTGACATTCCAAATCCAACAAAAACGGTTTCATCGAAAATGGAGGTTGTTTGCAAAATGGCTATTTTTAATAGCTTTGTTTTAATTTAAAAATGGAATTTTTAAATTTTGACACATTTTCTGTCAAAATTTCTTAAAATAAATTTTTTAAATTGGTTTGATTTTCTGAGTTGTTACAATCTCCTACAATTAATAAAAATTTGTCCTCGAAAAGGAAACAATATTAAATAGGAAACAAAATGAAAAATGAAAAATATTGTAAATGTGCCGCAACACATGAGCTAATCAGAGATGTCCACTCTGCACTTAGGATAAGTCTGTTTAATGCTATCCTCAGTCTCCCGTCTACAATCTCTAGGATCTCTGCTTCACAACACTTTGACTAAATGGATTCTCTTGTTCCTCAGAACTCTAGTTTCTTTGCCAATAATTTTTGCTGGCTCTCTTCTCACTGCTAAGTTTGGGGTAATCTCCAAAACTTGTTGTGCTGCTTCCTCCACAATCAAGTCTGGATCATGTACATGCTTTCGAAGTTGAGACACATGAAATACATTATATACCCCTAGCAACTAGTCAGGCAACTAAACCTTGTAAGCAAGAGTTCCAATTCTTTCGAGTATAGGAAATGGACCAATGAATCTAGGCACCAACTTTCCTGTCTTACCAAAACGGAATACTCCTCTCAATGGGGAAACTCTCAAGTATACATAATCACAAACAACAATATCTAAATCCCTTCTTCTTGAATCTACATAACTCTTCTGTCGGCTCTGAGCTGTCTGAAGTCGCTTCTTAATGAAATCGACTTTATCTTATGCTTCTCGAATCATGTCAGGACCCAATACTAGTCGATTGCCTGGTTCTATCCAGCATGCGAGAGATTTACATGGCCTTCCATATATGCTTCAAATGGCGACATCTGTAAGCTTGCTTAGTAACTGTTATTATATGAAAACTAAACCAAATGCAAGTGATCTTCCCCCGATCCACCAAAATCAAGAATACATGCCCGCAACAAGTCTTCCAGTACATAATTCACAATCTCAGTCTGGCCATCTGTTTAAAGATGATATGCGATGCTCAGATTTAACTTTGTCCTCAGTTCCTCTTGTAATGCCTCCCATAATTTGCTAGCGAATATCGGATCATGATCACTAACAATGCTACTGGGAACACCGTGTAGTCTGACAATTTCTCTGAAATAAATCTACGTCAGACTTTGAGCGGTTTTAATAGATCTTACAATAATAAAATGGGCGGTCTACATGAAGCGATATATGATCAGCCATATACTACCATTGCCTTGTCTAGTTCTTGGCAAACCATCAATGAAATCCATGGAGATTTTGTTCCACTTTCAGTCTGGAACCTCTAGTGGTTGCAACAATCCTGCCAACTTCTGTTGATCATTTTTGACTTGTTGTGCAAGTAGAACACCTATTAACTTATATGGAAATGTCTCTTTTCATCGCCTTCCACCAGAATATGTGCTTAAGATTGTGATACATCTTACTTACTCCTGGATGGATGCTAAGTTTAGATCTGTGACATTCATCCATTACTTCTCTTTTGAGCTCAGTAATATCCGGCACATAGATTCGCCCTTGTAATCTAAGAGTCCCCTTGCTATTTATTTGGAAGTTTGAAGATTCGCCCTTTCGTACTCGTTCGCTAATCATCTGAATAAACTTATCATTTTTTTCTAAAGAACAGAGATCTTATCAATTAATGAATGTGTAATGATAAGATTGGCAATGATCGCATTCTTTCTACTAAGTGCATCAGCTACAACATTGGCTTTCTCTGGAATATACAAGATATCCAGATCATATGCCGCAAGAAATTCTAACTAATGCTGCTACCTCAAATTCAAGTCCTTCTGGGTGAACAGATACTAAAATGATTTATGATCTGTATATAATTCGAACTTCTCACCCAAAAGATAGTGCCTCCATATTTTCAAAGCAAAAACTAGGGGTGTAAATCGGTAGGACCGGACCGGACGAAGGTGTGTTCGGTTTCTGTCCTAAAAAAAATCAGACCAAACACGGACCAGAACAAATTTTTTCTCGGACAAATTTCGTTGTCCTAACTCGTGTCCTAAATAAAATCGGTCGGACACGGACATATACTTTTCGGATACGGACACGATCGCACTCGGTCGGACATGGCTATTTATATCACATTTTGTACATTTTACTAGATTTTCTCCCAACTATACGCCGAATTATGAGTAATTCAGACGAACTCGGACGAGCCTGGACCGAACATGGTTTTTTCTCGTACAAATTTTATTGTCCTAACTCGTGTCCAAAATGAAAATCGAACGGACTCGGATGGACATATTTCGGTCACGGACACGAACAGACGTCGAACATTCGGACAAAATTTACAGCCCTAGCAAAAACGACAGCTAATAACTCAAGATCATGAGTAGGATATCTCTTCTCACGCGGCTTCAACTGATGGCTAGTATAAGCAACTACTTTGGCTCTTTGCATTAACACCGCACCAACATCATCAAGAGAAGCATCAGCATAGACTGTCAAATCTTGATTGCCATCAATAATGGTCAACATTAGAGCAGTGGTCAACCTTAATTTCAACTCATGGAAAGCTGCCTCACAATAAGACGTCCAATTAAACTTTTTATTCTTCTTTGTAAGCTTTGTTAATGGACAAGATAGCTTCAAAAAATATTTCATGATTTTCCGATAATAGCCAGCCAATCCTAGAAAATATCTGACTTCTATAGGAGTGCTAGGCCGCTTCCAATCTCGAATGGCTGTAATCTTGCGTGGATCTACTGAAATTCCTTTGTTTGGTACTACATGGCCGAGGAACTTTACTTCTTCTTGCCAGAATATGCATTTTGAAAATTTGGCTTTTAATACATTCTTTCTCAGAATTTCCAAAACTTCTTCCTAATGCTTTTCATGCTCGGTAGTGGACTTAGAGAGGATTAAGATGTCATCAGTGAAAACTAGAGCAAATTTATTCAAGACATCGTGGAATACGCCGTTCATTAAATAGAAAAAGTAAGTAGGAGTGTTACATAAGCCGAACGGCCTTACTAACCACTCATAGAATAAGTCTGGACCGCTGAAAGCTATCAAACGAACACATTCTTTGGTAATTCTCAATTGATGGAAACCTATAGCTAAGTACATTCTAGAGAAACATATGTGATGACCCCAAACTCCCATGTTACAGAACCAAGGATAATCATTGGAATATAACACATAAACAATAATAGCAGAACAAAATCAAAGAATTACACCAGATAAAGTACGTCAAAGTTACAATAAAAATAATATTAACATTAGAGTTACACAGCATAACAGGATCATACATAGTACATAATACAGTTTCAGCTTAATATAAAATTTCTACAGTGGAATTAAACATAATATACTAAATGAAGCCTGAACAACACAATAGAAATGATAGGATCCATATTTAGCTCCATAGCTATCAGGAATGAGTCTGCTAAAACCTGAATACCAGGCTACCCATGTGGAAAAGAGGACATTCGAGTTTGCAAAGTGAAACAAACTACGACTCAATCATGGGACTGGTATGAAAAATCTTACTTAACATATTTAATAATAAGGATAATCACAGGACCATGCCTCTAACGCGGAATGGGTTTACTCCATTGGATTGCCAGTGAAATAACAAAGTAAATCATTTAAATAACGTAATGCTTTTTAGAAAAATGCAACCATTATAAGACTCAAGTCCCATCGCACAATGCAAGGCAAACCGGAGGATGGAGTGTTACTTTATATGGCCAAAATATGCTTGATACATATAAAACAGATTTGATATTATTATTTATGCGTATATGTTTCAAAAACATTTCAATCATAACGTATCAATCATAGATGGCATAGCTACCATATACTATGTCGGCATACTAGTTTTACAATCAAAACCGCATGATGTCGTATTGGTAGTTGGATTTCCATCATGAACCAAGGCCGGGGATCGTCCTTACCGAATTTGAGACAATCTAGCCAATGTCTCAGGACAAGTACTCAGTCAAGCCCTTAGGAGCGCCAGGGCCGGTTGTCGTATAACACGTAACTTCCCCGTGAAGGAAAGAGCGGACACTTTGAGGACAAGATGAATCAGAACACAAACAAAAGAACATTTCATTGTTTATTACAACAATTCCATCAGAATACAAGAATATAAAGAGTATGAATAAATATTACACATCATAAATTATCAGAGATTTAAATACATTACTGCAGCGGAAAATAATGCAAAACACGACTAGAAGTAATACACGGATACAGAGCTTTCCAAATATCGCTTCAACTGTAAATCAGGATCCTGTGAATACAAATCTGCAAAACCAAAACTACTAGCTGCCCATGTCAAAATAAGGGCACCCAGAGTTTAGGTTAAAACAATAAACTCCAGGTCAGTCATGTGACTGGTGTGAGAACTAAAACAATTATTAATCTTTATTTTAAAGTTAGGTAAATCAAGGGACCACACTGTATAACACGGAGCAGGTTTCCTCCCAAGAATACTAGTGCATAAAGCAACAGCGCAATTCTAAATAAAGAACAATGAAGCTATTATAAGACCCAGGTCCCATCACACAATGCAACACAAGCAAGAGGATTGGGTTTTACCTTATAGTAGCCTAAGAATGCTTGATATACTAAATTTCATGTTTTATTATTACTATAAGTGTAAAGTGTCAAAAACAATTTCAATCATAAGTATCAATCATAGACGACATGGTTACCATATATCATGTCGCCAATACTAGGCTTTACAATCAAAACCGCAAAGTCACGTATTGGAAGTTGGATTTCCATCTGTGAACCGAGGCAAGGGATCGTCCGCTACCAAATTCGAGAGCCTCTAGCCCGCCCCTCAGGAATAGCCGCAACTGCCCCTTGGATCGTCAGGGTTGGTCCACCGATGTGGATTACAATGCCTAAACACTGTGTTTCCCCGCCATTTGGGGCGTAAATGAGTCCAATGACTCCATCGGCTCCACATAGTCACCAATATATCTGAGGCGCCTCGCAACCCAACAACAACATAAGTCAAACTCGTCAGGGCATGTCAAACCACTGACGCCACTTCTAAATAGAAAGAAACACATGTCCTCCCTGAGGTCCTTCTCCCATTTCTGGTTCACAACCGGGGTGTGAGGCTCGCGAATCAATGCTACACAAAGCTGTGCCACACAGGCCGTGCTTTGATCATCAACCATAAGACTCTGCTTTTCAACAGAAGCCTTTATCATTTGCATCTTAGCATGCCACACAGGCAAACCACTCCATGCAACCAATATCGATCAGTCATACAGAATGATAGCCAATATCAGACACACATTCCATTTACAAGTCCGTTCTAGGTCTGAACGAAACCAGAGGCACCTTGTACCTCCATCGATCTCCAAGTACGTCTGGACGATCACTAACTGATTCCCTCCTCTTGGATGTACGACCCAATCAAGATCATTAGTAATTATCCAAATGACGTGAAGACCTCCGGTCTTCGACTACCGTCTTCATCCTCGACACATCGTCGAATCAGTTATTCAGAATGTGATAAACCCGGTCTTTCTGAATAACTCGCGTATATAATAGACAAGCGTTACATAAATACATCATACGCCTCATTCCAATTCAGAATATTCTTTTATTCAAATATTCTTATAATTTGGGGAAAGGTTCCCATTAATTTTATCAAAGATAAATTCCTCAAATTTATTCTTTAATCTTTTTCTGGATTTCAATTCAAACCAACTTATGGTTTATCCAAACTAGTCGGGATTAACGAACCTTACCGCAGTAATCATTTGTTTTAAATCTCCCAATCCCAATCTATTCACCCCATGAAGTAAAACTGGTGATACTTCATATCTAACACCACGGTGTTATCGGTAAATTCAATTACCATTTCACTTTCAAATCTAATTAAAGATTTAGCTATCTCCTGGAGCAAAACTGGTGATACTCCATTCTCGATCATTTCAATCTAATTAAAGATTCATTTAAAACTCCACTCAGTTTTAATCTTCCCAAAAATCACTATCAATGATTATTTAACTTGGGAATTCATATCCTATCTTTAACTGGGTTAAAGAACCAATGTCATTTAGACACGGTTCACAATAAACCCAAAATCACATTATATTCCATTAGCCTTTAACCGTAAATTAGAAAGTGAACAATTCCCTAAGTAATAATCCCGAAGGCCGAAACCAACATTAGATCAATACCCAGGAAACCATTCAACTTAACTAATCTTCAGTTCATTTCTGATTTTCTTAACTCTGTTGGGTCTAAGAGCAGTATTATTAAAGATACCGTTCACGACAACCCAAAATCACATTCCATTAATTATCGGGTTAAAGAACAAGTGTTATTTAAAACACCGTTCACGATAAACCCAAAAATCAATTCAAATTCATTTCTAATTAAATACTATTTAATTGGTATACTTCATTAAATACAAATAAAAAGATTTAATCTTTTTCTCAACTGGGTTTAAGAACAGTGTTAATGAAGACACCATTCACGACAAACCCAAATCCCATTTGATAATAAGTACAAGGCTATGAAAAGAAAATATATCGGCTTATACTGAATATCAAATTTTACGACCAACAAATATCGTATTGGAAATAACGATATAAATATATCTTTCAACTTTCCATAACAATATCTATATAATCACGAAATCCAACATCGAAATGTTCCAAAGACAATTTCGATTCAAATCCATTTCCACTTTATATATTGGAAATTCTGGTTATTTTCTAAACCATTTCAAATCCACTTTATTTATTTTAAAAATAAATGGGATTATAATTCTAGTTCAAAACAAGTTCATTTCGATAAATTATCTTTTCAAATATTTAGTTTTTCATCCCAATTCTTTCCTAATCATTTCTTATGATTTTACACAAATTATTACTATTTTTAATAATTTTATCAATGCCCGTACAGTCGATTTCCATCAACGGCTATCGAACTGCACTTACAACGACCTTTTCTAACATTAATTTGGACATAATTCCAAATCCATCCATTAGATTTCAAATCTCTAATATTCGTTAGAACACTCTTTTGAATACGAACCCAAGGTACCATTTTTAGGAGAATCCAACGGTCGGATCCCCCGTAATATCCATTCGAAGTCAATGGTCGAAATTCGCGAACTACCGCGGCGCGGCGCGTTCTATTCAGGCCATTATATATAATATATATATTATATATATTTCACTGATTTCCTTTTAAAACGTATTTTATAAATCGTTTCAAATTCGTTTTCGAAATGATTTCAACTTCCTATTCAATTTTAAATCAAAATTGAATATTCTACATCATCGATATATATATATATAAATGATAATAGTTTCAAAATATTATATTTTGAAATCATTTCCTTTTCTTATAAAAACGAATATAATCGATATAAATATCGTTCGTGTCAAAATGGCGCATATCTAATCAACACGGCTTTATATTTTTCAATTACTTCATTATTCTATTCAACACATGAATATTTTCAACACATGATGTAACACCCCACGTGCATTAATGTCACTCACAAAGGGATTGCATTAACTTCTATGGAGCGTTTTAAGTGAGTATAGAACAGAAACTTAACAACAAGACAAATATAAATAGTTCTTGAAAAATTAAATGTAATAACCCGGAAAATCTGGGCCAGTTTAAAATTTTTATTTTGGCAATTTTGGCGAATTTTGATTATTTAAAAATGAATTATTTTAAATAATATCGACGAGAAAATTTATTTTTAATATAATTCGACGTATATATTATATACGTCGTCGTTAGAAAATAAATATTTATATATAATTATAAAAGGAATTGAAAATGGCGTGGTAGTTCGATAATTCGATTTCAAACTTCAATTGAATGTACCGGGTGCAAAACAATCCGGATTGTAGTGAAACCAAAAACATGGGGTCTAATTGATAATATCTTTCTAACAAATCCGACCAATCGAAATTTCATAGCGGGAATCAAAAGATATGTCCAGTTGAAAATTCCGAATAGTCGCTATGGAATTCAGGCCCTTAAAAACGGGAATTTTGCAAATGACCTCGGATTTCGACGAAGCCAGTTTTGTTAGGTCCGCAGTGTCAAATTATCGCTAGATTCCAAATTTCATAATTTTTCGAATCAATATGTGAGCGTGGCAAAGGAAAACGCGTTTGACCAGTTTCAGTTGATTTTAATCGACTGGAAAATGGCCAATTTTCCAACGGTCTCAGAATATGACGAAACTAGTTTTGTTAGCACCGTATCGTCAATACGAAGCTAGAAAATATTTTTCTGGAATTTTTCTAGTTAGTATGTGACCCCGGTAATTTGAAATGTACGTTTAAAATTCAATATAGTGATTTAAATGTAAATTCAAACGAAACTGATCGAAACAATAAAATCAACCTATGATACATATCCCATTGTGTTCAGAATGGGGGTAATACGCTATGGACGACAGGCGGTGGGTTTCGTTTCGAGGTCGAAAATAAAAGTTGCTTTTTAGGATTAATTTAATAAATAAAATAATATATATATTTTCCTTTTAAACCCTCACCCCCTTCTCTCATTCTTAAATCGATTTCCACCAGAAAAAAAAAAGAATTAGGCGACGGAGAAGGAAGGGGGAGGAGCCGCCGTTCCTCCCGCCACCTCGCTCGAAACCCCACCCCCCAGTGCCGCGGCGAGACACGCAAACCCCCCCTCCTCGCCAGAAACGATCGCGACCCCCCCATCCCTTTTGCCCTAAAAACCGCCGCCCTCCCCTGTTCGAAAGCCGCCAGAACCCCGTTCCGCACCCCCCTTTTTTTCAAATCGAACCACGAAGACCCCCCCTCCTCTCTCCCTTCGATTTGAAGACCGCCCAAGTGCTGCTCCGACTAAGGCGGCGCCACCTCAGGCCACAGAGCCCTCCCCCGACAGTCCTCCGCGCAGTGAAACCCCCTTCCCTCAGTCGAACCACAGTAAGTTATTTTACTGTTTTTATTTAATTTAATTTAATACGTGGTTTTAAAAATCAGGTTTTAAATTCTATAAATTAGTGAATAAAAATATAATTTTCATAATGTAGAAAGATTAAAGATACGATTTTCGTATCATAGAAAGTGTAAAGGTATAATCTTTATAATGTAGCATAGTAAAAATATGATTTTTATATTTTTAAAGTATTAAAAATATAATTTTTACATGATAGGAATATTAAAAATATCATCTTTGTATATGTAGCAAAATAAAAATCTGATTTTTATTTTATATACGTTGAAATAAAGTGATGATTTTTATAATGATGAAATCTATATTTTTGAAAAAAACGAAATCTTTATAGACGAAAAGACGAGACCTTTATATAGAGAATAACGATGTAAAAATAGAATTTTTATCTATATGATATAAATTGAATAGCATAATAAAAATAGGGTTTTTATATATTGAACTTCGAAATAAAAATATGGTTTTTATATATTGAACTTCGAAATAAAAACATGGTTTTTATATATTGAACTTCGAAATAAAAATATGGTTTTTATATGTTGAACTTCGAAATAAAAATATGGTTTTTATATATTGAACTTCGAAATAAAAATATGGTTTTTATATATTGAACTTCGAAATAAAAATATGGTTTTTATATATTGAACTTCGAAATAAAAATATGGTTTTTATATATTGAACTTCGAAGTAAAAACTCGATTTTTGCATAGGTAGTGAAAGCGGGCGACGAAGGTAACAAAAAGGCGAGAACGAAGAAGATCTATATCAAAGTGGAGTCAAGATGTTTTGATAGCTATCGGTGAGAACTTCTCACCTTTCAATTTCTTCTCTAGTTATATATATATATATATATATACTAGGATGCAGACGGTGCTTAGTAGCACCCGACACAATCGTCCACAGACCATGGACTTGTTTGTTTGGCTGTGTTGTTAGTTAGATTGTTTGGGTTGATTTGAATTGTTTGGTGGAATAAAATTGATATGATTGATGTGTGAATGGCGTGGGCCTGCACTAGACCGGGGATAAGGCTAGGCCTCGTCCCGTTTCTAGTATCGTGCCGTTATGCCGCCGAAATTTTCTAAAGTAAGTTAGAAAAATAAAAATATCATTTTATCGAATAATTGATTGAATAGAAATTCATATGTTGAAATAAAATGTTTTATCGTTAAAAATATAATTTTTAACGTGAATGTGAATAAATAAATATTCGTTTACAAACCAGACGGTTTGTTTATGTACACCTATTTGAAGGACATTGATTGGGACGATAAATTTTACACATCGCCCAACTGCACGAATAAAAATCTGTGTTTGATTGCTTGAAACCCCACATGGGTGTTGGGATGAAATTTGAAGTTCACTCGTCCTGATTGATCAAATATGTCGATCGATCGATTGACAGGCTGTTATAAGCGTTAGATATCTATATTTGATGCTTATACAGTGTGGTGCACTTTGGTTGATGGTTGATTATTTTTCAATGCTAGTATGTGTAAAGTATGAAAATCCATATAATTAACTTTATATGGTAATTGATTGGGCCTCATTCCAATTTGAAAAATAAAGAATATTATATAATGAAGGTTCATGTGTTGACAGTACTCACCCATTGGGATTGGTCATGTGTTGAACGAAATATTTTGATAATAACAACTATTTTGAAAAAGAAATATTTGAAATAGAATATTTGAAAATAGAAATTTGTGAAGCCGTGTTGATTAGATTGACGCCATTTTGACGTGATCGATATTTATATCGATCTTATTCATTTTGAAATGAATTGAGTATAAAACGTTTTCGAAATGAATTGAATTGAAAACGATTTCGAAATGAATTGAATTGAAAACGATTTCGAAATGAATTGAATTGAAAACAATTTCGAAATGAATTGAATTGAAAACGATTTCGAAATGAATTGAATTGAAAACGATTTCCAAATGAATTGAATTGAAAACGATTTCGAAATGAATTGAATATAAAACGATTTCGAAATGAATTGAATTGAAAACGATTTCGAAATGAATTGAATTTGAAATGAATTCAAATTGAATTGAAATTTGAATTGAATAGAAATGAAATTTAAAACGAATTTATAAAGAAGAATTCAATTTTGATTTGAATTGAAAAGGAAGTTGAAATTGCTTTTGAAACGATTTTTAAACTATTTATAATTCGTTTTAAATGGAAATCGACGAAGTATATATTATATATATTATATATAATATAATGGCCTGAATAGAACGCGCCGCGCCGCGGCATTTATTGAATTTCGACCATTTATTTCAAACGGACATTACGGGAGATCCGACCGTCGGATTCTCCTAAAACCGGAACCGTTGGGTTCGTATCGAAAAGAGCTTTCTAACGAAGATTAGAAATTTGAAATCTAATGGTTGGATTTGGAGATACGTCCAAATCAAATTTGAAAAAGATCGCTGTAAGTGCAGTTCGATGGCCATTGATGGAAATCGACTGTACGGGCCTTGATAAAATTATTAAAAATAGCAATAATTTGTATAAAATCATATGAAATGATTTGTGAAGATTTGGGATGAAAAACTTCATGTTTGAAAAGATAAAAATAGATTTTTATCGAAATGAACTAGTTTTGAACTAGAAATATAATTCTATTTATTTTTAAATAAATAAATTGAATTTGAAAAGGGTTTTAAAAATAACCAGAATTTCCAATGATTGCATTGGAGTGGACTTGAATCGGAATTGTCTTCGGAATATTTCGATGTTGGAATTCGTGATTTTACAGGTGTTGTTATGGAAATTTGAAAGATATATATTTATATCGTTATTTCCAATACGACATTTGTTAATCGTAGAATTTAATATTGAATATAGGCCGATATATTTTCTATTCAGAGCCTTGTATTGAATATCGAATGTGATTTGGGTTTGTCGTGAATAGTGTCTTCACTAACACTGTTCTTGAACCCAGTTGAGAGAAAAATTAAATCTTTTTATTTAGATTTAATGAAGTGTACCAATTAAACGATATTTAATTGGAATTGAATTGGTATTGATTTTTGGGTTTATCGTGAACCGTGTTTTAAATGACACTGATTCTTTAACCCAGTTAACGATTAAAACTAAGTGGAGTTTTAATGAATCTTTAATTAGATTGAAATGATCGAAAATGGAGTATCACCAGTTTTTCTCCAGGCGATAGTTAAATCTTTAATTAGATTTGAACGTGAAATGGTAATTGAATTTACCGATAACACGGTGGTGTTAGATATGAAGTATTACCAGTTTTACTTCATGGGATGAATAGGTTGGGATTGGGAAATTAAAACAAATGATTACTTCGGTAAGGTTCGCTAATCCCGACTAGTTTGAATTGATATTCAAAAATAGATTAAAGAATAAATTCAAGAAATTTATCTTGGATAAAATTAATGGGAACCTTTCCCTATGAATGTGAAATTTAGAAACTAACTGTCGGTTAGCCAAGCAGAATGGTTTTCTGGATATTGATCTGATGTTGGTTTCGGCCTTCGGGGTTAATATTTGGGGAATTATTCTCTTGATTAATTTACGGTTAGTGACTGATGAATTGGAATGAGGCATATGTTGTGTTTGTGTAACACTTATTTAAATATACGTGAGTTATTCGGAAAGACCGGGTTTATCCCATTCTGAATAACTGATACGACGATAAGTCGAAGATGAAGGCGATGGTCGAAGATCGGAGGTCTTCACGTCGTGTGGATAATTACTGATGATCTTGATTGGGCTGTACACCCAAGAAGATGGAAACAGTTAGTGATCGTCCAGACGTACTTGGAGATCGATGGATATGCGAGGTACTAGGTGCCTCCGGTTTCGTTCAGACCCAGAACGGACTTGTAAATGGACTGTGTGTCTGACATTGGATTTTAGTCTGTGTGATTGATCTCTATCAAATATATATCTGTTTGGCGGCGGAGAATTTATTCTCTTGCTTAACGCCCTTCTCTGGGACGTACGAGCTCAGGGGTTATATATTGATGGATATCAAACGCATGGAGTGAATTGCCTGTGTGGCATGCCTAAGTGGCAATTGATCGAGGCTTCTGTTGAAAAGCAAAGTCTTGTGGTTGATGATCGAAGCACGGCCTTTGTGGCGTAGCTTTGTGTAACGTTGATTCGCGAGCTTCACACCCGGTATGAACCAAAAATGGGAGAGGACGTCAGGGAGGGCATGCGTTTCTTTCTAGCTAGAAGTGGCGTCAGTGGTTTTACACGCCCTGACGAGTTTGACTTATGTGGTTGTTGCTGTTGCGAGGCGCCTCGGATTGATCGGTCGTTCTCGAACCGATGGAGTCATTTAGTTGGCTCGTTTACGCCCCATAGGGCGGGGAAATGCATGTTCAGGGTTTAAGTTTAATCCACATCGGTGGACTGGCCCTGAGGATCCAAGGGTCACTCGAGCTCTGATCCTGAGGGGCGGGCTAGAGCGTTTCGAATCGGTTGAGGACTATCTTTTGCCTCGGTTCATAGATGGAAATCCAATTTCCAAATACGTGACATTTGCGGTTTTACTTGTAAAACTAGTATGGCGACATGATATATGGTACCCATGCCGTCTATGATTGATACTTATGATTTGAAGTTGTTTCACACATTATGCACTTATTATAGTATCAAATGATTTGTTTTAAATGTATCTAGCATTCTTTGGCTGTTATAAAAGAAAACCCTATCCCCCGGCTTGCGTTGCATTGTGTGATAGGACCTGGGTGTTATAACAGCTTCATCTTTCTTTATTTAGCATTGCGTTGTTTGTTTTATGCACTGGTATTCTTGGGAGGAAACCCGTTCCGTGTTATACGGCGTGGTCCCTTGATTTACCTAATGATTTAAAATAAAGATTAATAATTATTTTAGTTCTCACACCAGTCCCATGACTGACCTGGAGTTTATTGTTTTAACCTAAACTCTGGGTGCCCCTATTTTGAAACGGGCAGCTAGTAGTTTTGGTTTTGCAGATTTATATTCACAGGATCCTGGTTTACAACTGGAACGATATCCGGAAGCTTTGTATCCGTATATCCCTTCTAGTTGTGTATTGTATTATTTTCCGCTGCTATGTATTTAAATGTAATCTAAATCTCTGATATTTCTGTGTAATATTTATTCATACTCTGTATATTCTTGTATTCTGATGCATTGTTGTAATATACAATGAAATGTTCTCTTCTATGCGTTCTGTTGTGGCTTGTTCTCGAACTATCCGACGCTTTCCTTTACGGGGAAGTTACGGGTTTTCACAGTTGGTATCAGAGCTTTGGTTTACAAAGCAGAGAACAAGGCACATTAGGACCATACGAAAGAATTCATCAGAAACTGGATTAGTAATATCCAACGGGAATGACTCGTTAGAGATGGGATCAGTAGTATCCTAGAACGAGTGTGAAGAGTATATTTTTCAAAAGAAAACAAATTTTGTTTTGAAAATTTAAATCAATTATTCGTATTTGATTATTTATATTGATGTGGACAATCCAGTATATATAGATTTTGCGTATACGTCTGATCCACGTGTATTCGAAGTTTTAATATATTGGATAGATATAGAATCACACTCTAGTCGCCAGGAGATGGTATTGATGATAGCACGTGCATCATCAGTATTTATGTTCGTGTTTCGAAGGTGTGTTTTCTATATATTTCCATTAGACTGGTGTGAGAACCAAAACTAATATAGTTAGAACACATTGTTGTGAATTGGCATCAAAAACATGATTTTCTGTATATGTATCAAATTTATGAATTTGAAACTCTAATTCACTAATTGATTGATGTTTGTGTTGTTTGTTTATTTGTTTGATAATTTTGAACCATTTAGCCTAATTGAAACAAATATTGAATTGTATTGGAAATTGGTCGCATTTGCTTGTATATACTCGTACTTGCATTGAACAGGTCATAGCAAGGAGGCTAGAGCCAGAGAATAAAATTTGTTTGCCCGACAAATAGGTACATGTTTACTACATAATTTACTGTTTTGTTTGGGTGATGATGATTTTATGAGCCTATTGGCTAGCCGCTTGGCTTTTTCTTTTTCTTTTTGAGATCTGAAGGACCGGGGAAGCTATTTGAAATTCCCCGATGCTCCCGGTGCAGGGGAGGTTATGGCGAAATTTTTCGAAAATTTAGGGTGTTAGCCAAATTTTTGAAAATTTGAAAATTCTCAGAAACTGAAAAGTTGGAGAATGGAAGCCAGATCGAACGTAGAGCTGAATGATCAAACCACTTTCGACTTCGTTCCTTTTCGGGGACGAAAAGTTTTAAGTGGGGGAGATTGTAATAACCCGGAAAATCTGTGCCAGTTTAAAATTTTTATTTTGGCAATTTTGGCGAATTTTGATTATTTAAAAATGAATTATTTTAAATAATATCGACGAGAAAATTTATTTTTAATATAATTCAACGTATATATTATATACGTCGTCGTTAGAAAATAAATATTTATATATAATTATAAAAGGAATTGAAAATGGCGTGGTAGTTCGATAATTCGATTTCAAACTTCAATTGAATGTACCGGGTGCAAAACAATCCGGATTGTAGTGAAACCAAAAACATGGGGTCTAATTGATAATATCTTTCTAACGAATCCGACCAATCGAAATTTCATTGCGGGAATCAAAAGATATGTCCAGTTGAAAATTCCGAATAGTCGCTATGGAATTCAGGCCCTTAAAAATGGGAATTTTGCAAATGACCTCGGATTTCGACGAAGCCAGTTTTGTTAGGTCCGCAGTGTCAAATTATCGCTAGATTCCAAATTTCATAATTTTTCGAATCAGTTTGTGAGCGTGGCAAAGGAAAACGCGTTTGACCAGTTTCAGTTGATTTTAATCGACTGGAAAATGGCCATTTTTCCAACGGTCTCATAATATGACGAAACTAGTTTTGTTAGGACCGTATCGTCAATACGAAGCTAGAAAATATTTTTCTGCAATTTTTCTAGTTAGTATGTGACCACGGTAATTTGAAATGTACGTTTAAAATTCAATATAGTGATTTAAATGTAAATTCAAAGGAAACTGATCGAAACGATCAAATCAACCTACGATACATATCCCATTGTGTTCAGACTGGGGGTAATACGCTGTGGACGACAGGCGGTGGGTTTCGTTTCGAGGTCGAAAATAAAAGTTGCTTTTTAGGATTAATTTAATAAATAAAATAATATATATATTTTCCTTTTAAACCCTCACCCCCTTCTCTCATTCTTAAATCGATTTCCACCAAAAAAAAAAGAATTAGGCGACGGAGAAAGAAGGGGGAGGAGCCACCGTTCCTCCCGCCACCTCGCTCGAAACCCCACCCCCCCAGTGCCGCGGCGAGACACGCAAACCCCCCCCTCCTCGCCAGAAACGATCGCGACACCCCCCATCCCTTTTGCCCTAAAAACCGTCGCCCTCCCCTGTTCGAAAGCCGCCAGAACCCCATTCCGCACCCCCCCCTTTTTTTTCAAATCGAACCACGAAGACCCCCCCTCCTCTCTCCCTTCGATTTGAAGACCGCCCAAGTGCTGCTCCGACCAAGGCGGCGCCACCTCAGGCCACAGAGCCCTCCCCCGACAGTCCTCCGCGCAGTGAAACCCCCCTCCCTCAGTCGAACAACAGTAAGTTATTTTACTGTTTTTATTTAATTTAATTTAATACGTGGTTTTAAAAATCAGGTTTTAAATTCTATAAATTAGTGAATAAAAATATAATTTTCATAATGTAGAAAGATTAAAGATACGATTTTCGTATCGTAGAAAGTGTAAAGGTATAATCTTTATAATGTAGCATAGTAAAAATATGATTTTTATATTTTTAAAGTATTAAAAATATAATTTTTACATGATAGGAATATTAAAAATATCATCTTTGTATATGTAGCAAAATAAAAATCTTATTTTTATTTTATATACGTTGAAATAAAGTGATGATTTTTATAATGATGAAATCTATATTTTTGAAAAAAACGAAATCTTTATAGACGAAAAGACGAGACCTTTATATAGAGAATAACGATGTAAAAATAGAATTTTTATCTATATGATATAAATTGAATAGCATAATAAAAATAGGGTTTTTATATATTGAACTTCGAAATAAAAATATGGTTTTTATATATTGAACTTCGAAATAAAAATATGGTTTTTATATATTAAACTTCGAAATAAAAATATGGTTTTTATATATTGAACTTCGAAATAAAAATATGGTTTTTATATATTGAACTTCGAAATAAAAATATGGTTTTTATATATTGAACTTCGAAATAAAAATATGGTTTTTATATATTGAACTTCGAAATAAAAATATGGTTTTTATATATTGAACTTCGAAGTAAAAACTCGATTTTTGCATAGGTAGTGAAAGCGGGCGACGAAGGTAACAAAAAGGCGAGAACGAAGAAGATCTATATCAAAGTGGAGTCAAGATGTTTGGATAGCTATCGGTGAGAACTTCTCACCTTTCATTTTCTTCTCTAGTTATATATATATATATATACTAGGATGCAGACGGTGCTTAGTAGCACCCGACACAATCGTCCACAGACCATGGACTTGTTTGTTTGGCTGTGTTGTTAGTTAGATTGTTTGGGTTGATTTGAATTGTTTGGTGGAATAAAATTGATATGATTGATGTGTGAATGGCGTGGGCCTTCATTAGACCGGGGATAAGGCTAGGCCTCGTCCCGTTTCTAGTATCGTGCCGTTATGCCGCCGAAATTTTCTAAAATAAGTTAGAAAAATAAAAATATCATTTTATCGAATAATTGATTGAATAGAAATTCATATGTTAAAATAAAATGTTTTATCGTTAAAAATATAATTTTTAACGTGAATGTGAATAAATAAATATTCATTTACAAACCAGACGGTTTGTTTATGTACACCTATTTGAAGGACATTGATTGGGACGATAAATTTTACACATCGCCCAACTGCACGAATAAAAATCTGTGTTTGATTGCTTGAAACCCCACACGGGTGTTGGGATGAAATTTGAAGTTCACTCATCCTGATTGATCAAATATGTCGATCGATCGATTGACAGGCTGTTATAAGCGTTAGATATCTATATTTGATGCTTATACAGTGTGGTGCACTTTGGTTGATGGTTGATTATTTTTCAATGCTAGTATATGTGTAACGTATGAAAATCCATATAATTAACTTTATATGGTAATTGATTGGGCCTCATTCCAATTTGAGAAATAAAGAATATTATAAAATGAAGGTTCATGTGTTGACAGTACTCACCCATTGGGATTGGTCATGTGTTGAACGAAATATATTGATAATAACAACTATTTTGAAAAAGAAATATTTGAAATAGAATATTTGAAAATAGAAATTTGTGAAGCCGTGTTGATTAGATTGACGCCATTTTGACGTGATCGATATTTATATCGATCTTATTCATTTTGAAATGAATTGAGTATAAAACGATTTCGAAATGAATTGAATTGAAAACGATTTCGAAATGAATTGAATTGAAAACGATTTCGAAATGAATTAAATTGAAAACGATTTCGAAATGAATTGAATTGAAAACGATTTCGAAATGAATTGAATATAAAACGATTTCGAAATGAATTGAATTGAAAACGATTTCGAAATGAATTGAATTTGAAATGAATTCAAATTGAATTGAAATTTGAATTGAATAGAAATGAATTTTAAAACGAATTTATAAAGAAGAATTCAATTTTGATTTGAATTGAAAAGGAAGTTGAAATTGCTTTTGAAACGATTTTTAAACTATTTATAATTCGTTTTAAATGGAAATCGACGAAGTATATATTATATATATTATATATTATATAATGGCCTGAATAGAACGCGCCGCGCCGCGGCATTTATTGAATTTCGACCATTTATTTCAAACGGACATTACGGGAGATCCGACCGTCGAATTCTCCTAAAACCGGAACCGTTGGGTTCGTATCGAAAAGAGCTTTCTAACGAAGATTAGAAATTTGAAATCTAATGGTTGGATTTGGAGATACGTCCAAATCAAATTTGAAAAAGATCGCTGTAAGTGCAGTTCGATGGCCATTGATGGAAATCGACTGTACGGGCCTTGATAAAATTATTAAAAATAGTAATAATTTGTATAAAATCATATGAAATGATTTGTGAAGATTTGGGATGAAAAACTTCATGTTTGAAAAGATAAAAATAGATTTTTATCGAAATGAACTAGTTTTGAACTAGAAAAATAATTCTATTTATTTTTAAATAAATAAATTGAATTTGAAAAGGGTTTTAAAAATAACCAGAATTTCCAATGATTGCATTGGAGTGGACTTGAATCGGAATTGTCTTCGGAATATTTCGATGTTGGAATTCGTGATTTTACAGGTGTTGTTATGGAAATTTGAAAGATATATATTTATATCGTTATTTCCAATACGACATTTGTTAATCGTAGAATTTAATATTGAATATAGGCCGATATATTTTCTATTCAGAGCCTTGTATTGAATATCGAATGTGATTTGGGTTTGTCGTGAATGGTGTCTTCACTAACACTGTTCTTGAACCCAGTTGAGAAAAAAATTAAATCTTTTTATTTAGATTTAATGAAGTGTACCAATTAAACGATATTTAATTGGAATTGAATTGGTATTGATTTTTGGGTTTATCGTGAACCGTGTTTTAAATGACACTGATTCTTTAACCCAGTTAACGATTAAAACTAAGTGGAGTTTTAATGAACCTTTAATTAGATTGAAATGATCGAAAATGGAGTATCACCAGTTTTTCTCCAGGCGATAGTTAAATCTTTAATTAGATTTGAACGTGAAATGGTAATTGAATTTACCGATAACACGGTGGTGTTAGATATGAAGTATTACCAGTTTTACTTCATGGGATGAATAGGTTGGGATTGGGAAATTAAAACAAATGATTACTTCGGTAAGGTTCGCTAATCCCGACTAGTTTGAATTGATATTCAAAAATAGATTAAAGAATAAATTAAAGAAATTTATCTTGGATAAAATTAATGGGAACCTTTCCCTATGAATGTGAAATTTAGAAACTAACTGTCGGTTAGCCAAGCAGAATGGTTTTCTGGATATTGATCTGATGTTGGTTTCGGCCTTCGGGGTTAATATTTGGGGAATTATTCTCTTGATTAATTTACGGTTAGTGACTGATGAATTGGAATGAGGCGTATGTTGTGTTTGTGTAACACTTATTTAAATATACGTGAGTTATTCGGAAAGACCGGGTTTATCCCATTCTGAATAACTGATACGACGATAAGTCGAAGATGAAGGCGATGGTCGAAGACCGGAGGTCTTCACGTCGTGTGGATAATTACTGATGATCTTGATTGGGCTGTACACCCAAGAAGATGGAAACAGTTAGTGATCGTCCAGACGTACTTGGAGATTGATGGATATGCGAGGTACTAGGTGCCTCCGGTTTCGTTCAGACCCAGAACGGACTTTTAAATGGACTGTGTGTCTGACATTGGATTTTAGTCTGTGTGATTGATCTCTATCAAATATATATCTGTTTGGCGGCGGAGAATTTATTCTCTTGCTTAACGCCCTTCTCTGGGACGTACGAGCTCAAGGGTTATATATTGATGGATATCAAACGCATGGAGTGAATTGCCTGTGTGGCATGCCTAAGTGGCAATTGATCGAGGCTTCTGTTGAAAAGCAAAGTCTTGTGGTTGATGATCGAAGCACGGCCTTTGTGGCGTAGCTTTGTGTAACGTTGATTCGCGAGCTTCACACCCGGTATGAACCAAAAACGAGAGAGGACATCAGGGAGGGCATGCGTTTCTTTCTAGCTAGAAGTGGCGTCAGTGGTTTTACACGCCCTGACGAGTTTGACTTATGTGGTTGTTGCTGTTGCGAGGCGCCTCGGATTGATCGGTCGTTCTCGAACCGATGGAGTCATTTAGTTGGCTCGTTTACGCCCCATAGGGCGGGGAAATGCATGTTCAGGGTTTAAGTTTAATCCACATCGGTGGACTGGCCCTGAGGATCCAAGGGTCACTCGAGCTCTGATCCTGAGGGGCAGGCTAGAGCGTCTCGAATCGGTTGAGGACTATCTTTTGCCTCGGTTCATAGATGGAAATCCAATTTCCAAATACGTGACATTTGCGGTTTTACTTGTAAAACTAGTATGGCGACATGTTATATGGTACCCATGCCATCTATGATTGATACTTATGATTTGAAGTTGTTTCATACACTATGCACTTATTATAGTATCAAATGATTTGTTTTAAACGTATCAAGCATTCTTTGGCTGTTATAAGGGAAAACCCTATCCCCCGGCTTGCGTTGCATTGTGTGATAGGACATGGGTCTTATAACAGCTTCATCTTTCTTTATTTAGCATTGCGCTGTTTGTTTTATGCACTGGTATTCTTGGGAGGAATCCCGTTCCGTGTTATACGGCGTGGTCCCTTGATTTACCTGATGATTTAAAATAAAGATTAATAACTGTTTTAGTTCTCACACCAGTCCCATGACTGACCTGGAGTTTATTGTTTTAACCTAAACTCTGGGTGCCCCTATTTTGACATGGGCAGCTAGTAGTTTTGGTTTTGCAGATTTATATTCACAGGATCCTGGTTTACAACTGGAACGATATCCGGAAGCTTTGTATCCGTATATCCCTTCTAGTTGTGTATTGTATTATTTTCCGCTGCTATGTATTTAAATGTAATCTAAATCTCTGATATTTCTGTGTAATATTTATTCATACTCTGTATATTCTTGTATTCTGATGCATTGTTGTAATATACAATGAAATGTTCTCTTCTATGCGTTCTGTTGTGGCTTGTTCTCGAACTATCCGACGCTTTCCTTTACGGGGAAGTTACGGGTTTTCACATTAAAACTTTATTTTATTGCAGCGGAAAATACATATGTTTGATTACATCATCAAAACTAGAGCCAAGTACATAATATCCATCTTGACTAAATCAAAGTACATAAACTAAAAGACATAATCCCCAATACAAAATAGCCATAAATAAAAGAGAGGCTGAACTTTACTTCAATGATCCATGCAATCTTCTAAAAGCAAGAAGCACAGTTGTCCAAAATCAAGCTCCGCTGGTGCTAGTTCCAACCTGAGCACCTTGGGGGGGGGGGAGGAAGAAAAGAGGAGGAAACAAAGGGGGTCCGACATAAAGTCTGGCGAGTGCGATAACTTTAAACATTAACAATATAATTACCAAAGTAACTAGGCTAAGGCATAAGTTGGAAAATCAGGAAATGACCATGAACCATTGAGTATGGCAGAGTAAACAAGGAAACAAGATGAACAACGATATCGTTAGAGCGCCTAAACCACTATAAGATAATTACTAAACTACACCAACACTGTAAGATAATTTCTATATTGCACCACCACTACTCACCCTAAGGTTGATCCCGCCTACAAGACTTTAATAATGATAATCATAGTTTCGTGCACCCCTAGGTGCCTTCATAGGTGCCGCCTGCCCCTATCTCCACTAGGTGTACCCACTAACCCCATGCAATCGGCTCCCTAACTCGTAGATACCCGTGTTGGCCCCACATTGGGGTGTATCACTCCCCAAAGTGGTAACCCGATACCACCAAGAATGCACGGCTTATACCAACACGATGCAACAACATCTTACCTACTAGCTCGGGTCCACGCACGCATATGAACCTGTTGGACTTGCGTTGCCACCGCTAACCCGTTTTGACCTCTTACAGTCAAGCCCAGTATGCGTGTCCCGTCTTCGACTTAGGTCGAGCCCACAAAGATACATATGGGTTACTGGTTGAAACGGACCCCCATTACTTGACACAAGCTATCCACCTAAGCTTGGTCCCCTCTAGTATATCCCACTTAACCCTCTTCTTATTCATGTTTCAATTACATGTTTCAATTTTGGTTAAGTGTTTCTAATCATATTTCCAATGCCATCCAAGGCACCCACAAGATTCCACATGCCACGTGGCACCCACTTAACCCCCTCATGCCCCACTACATGTTTATCTGGTTAAGTGTTTTGTAACAACCCGGGGAAAAAGTCGACGCTCGAATTCTCGACAACAATACATAAACCCGTATCGCTTGTCAAAAACCCAAGTATCGAACCCCCAGATTGTCATGAGAAAGAATTTAGAGGGTGAGAAAAGAAAGAAAGAAGTATTAGAAAAGAAGAAAGAAGAAGAACACGTCAGAATCTCACAACGGAACGAATAAAATATAATATCACAAATCCTTTATACAAAAAATGTATATACATACCAATCATCAGAGTACAGCATGTACCAATCACAGCGGAATAATAGCTTTATATACTAGCGGTGAAGCCACCTGCTTCTAGAACCTGAAACTCCAAGTGAAACTTAACCTGGAACATACTCGGTCTGACCCGAGCACATTTGATTTAAAACAAAATACACCGGGTCAGTCTGGAATACTATCAGTGATAAATTCACATAACACACACTTGTTTAACTTTGAAAATCCTTTATGAACAAAAGGATAATAGTAAGACCAGCCCACACATAAACACGGACGGTTTTTACCTTACTATAACCCAAACCATTTTTGAAAATCATAACTTGATCTGATATTATCATAATGTCTAATACAAATAAATATCAATCTAGAGGAACACTTGCATCTCAGGCTCCCCATATATAGTATACAATCGAAACCACGGGCGCTTATTGGATATTGGTTTTCAAACTTGACAAGGTATGGGACCACCTTCCGCACGTGTATCTCTAGAGGAGAATACACTGGATTCAACAAGAATGTCTTGCAACCTGGCCCTCACATGACCGACCACTCATTTCGCTTGAGTGTATCGAATGTATACCACCGACGGTTGGGATCAAACCACCGTCTCCCGTAAAGGGACAGCATCGAATATAGATTAAAGAAGCAAAAGGAATTTCTCTAGATAGGTGATTATACACCCTAATGGGAGCGACCCACATAGCCATGCTGCCTGCCCGATTTTTGTCATTTCCCGGTTGATGAGGCTTGAGGTCAGAACACATCTGGTCATCATATACTTTGAATGCAACATCGTCAGATCTGCCAGATCACACTGATTGACGTCCGCAAACATACTCTAGCTATATGGCTAGAGAATAACCTTTTCTCCGCCATCAACTATGGTACGTTTGGAGAAATCAACTCGCGTAATTCCTTTTGGAAATACTCTGTCAAACATCCGTCAATACAAGTCATCCAGGAACAGGATGAACCGAAGGTATTCTCCTACTACATCTCATATAGGAATCACCCCATGGATCAGTAGCGAGAAGTCCTTGCAACCCGTTGATTCCAATCACGACAGAATCACTGTTGAAATATCTTTAGCCGCCAAAACCAGAGAAATCCAATCAGTAGTTCTTCCGCTTAGGAAGATCAACGGTCTTCACTTACTATGTCTTCAACGACGTCTTCACGTATTGGTTGGTCGGAATGGTATTCGAATATAAATTCGATCCTGGACTTTCCGAACCAACAAGCGTATTGGTCAGGGTTTTGATAATCGGTGATTTAGCTATCAAATAACAAATGTGTGAATTCAACACTTGATACAACACGACCCCTTTAAAACATAATCAACGATATAAACAAATCTTCTCTAATTAACTCAAATTGATTTACTTTGATCGATTAACTTTAACTTGACTACTCGACTTATTTAACTTGACTAACTCGATTTGATTTCTCTTATCTATTAACTAACACTCGAATTAACTCCATTCGCTCGACTCTAGATCGCAGCGATCACAATGGTTACGCCTGATTCCCTCAGGAAACATCCGACCGCCATAGACTATCTATAGCCCTGCGAATTACGCTAGCAGTCGTACGCAATGGAAACTTCCCTAGATAACTTGGTTTGTCTAACTCTAACTATATTCGATCAACTCAAATTGATTAACAAATGGTTGCTATAATTTGAAAACAACATTCCCTTTTTCTTTTAACTCATATCGTAATATTATTTAATTTCCGAAACCATGCATCAGAGTTTGATATTCTCGTATAGGATAAACCGATCTCAACGCTTCACTCATTCCAAACTAATACTATTCCTTGATAATAGTGAAATCAACCAAGTTGGGGTATTTTAGTTACATCTCAGACCTTGATCGACCCCGTTCTTACCTCCGAATAGTATTTGTTTAACCACTCACATCAAAATACTATTTCCTCCCTTTTAGGTTATCAAATCCGGTTTTACAACTCCGTTTCTCTTATTTGAAATTCGCGTTCAAACCCTTTTTACGTAACTCCTTGAATTAAGTATATATTCACTAGCCAAACCTTTACTCAAACATTTTCACTTATTTCCATCGCTCACAAACAATTCCTTTCAACCGAATCTACCTTTATCCAATTTAACTATTAAAAAAAACCTTATTTACTCTTTATGTTTACTTTACTAATTACAATTGCCAAATTGGTTCAAATACTTTGATGATACACCCCTTTTAAATCCTTACTGACTTCCTTTGACCAAACTTTAACTCCAACTGACCATATTGCCATTGAATCCCAATTGAATGTCATTTACTTTAATTATTATTTTTTTGATTAAAATAATTAAACATTAACCATACTAAAATAGTTAACTTAAATATAGAATAATTACCACCCCTTTTTAAAATTGATTATATAATGACTTACTCCACCCACTAACAAACTTGATTATCCTTTTTAATTTTAGTCAATCGAAGATTACACTTTAAACCCTTCATCAAGTTTAAAGAATATTTAGAAAAATCAAACCAATTTAATTCCTTTAAATTTCAACCAAAACATTTTATTTTTATCAAACAGCACATAGTTAGTAGTAACTGATTTACATTTGTCATTTCCCCTTTTTAATTAATTAAATTAACTTAATTAATTTAAAATCTACTTTAATTGTTTAAAACAATTGTCCAATTTAACCAACCCGTAGGTAACACCTTAGTTTTCTCTGCTGTCTTCAACACTGGTATAACCTATTTTAAACAATCTCTTAAACCCGATTAAAGCAGCTATTTAACTTTCCCATTTAAATCCCTTATATATTTTAATTTAAATTTTAATTCCATTCGTAAAATAAATTTATAACTCTAACACTACGTCAATCCATCCCACAGTCAACTGACGTAAAAACAACCCATCCTAGACCGTTCACTGCCCATTTATCCAATCAACACTGTCGGTTGATTTTAAACACAACATTGGTGCATATCCATTCAACTATCGACGTACAGACAGGTTTTGGTGTCAGTAAAGGTGACAATTCATATATATGCATAACAAATAAGAATACAGTTAATTTGAGGAATCCGGTTGGATCCCTCCAACCTGTCCTTCTCTACATCACAAATGTCAGTTGATGACAATATACGAATTAAATAATTGGCAGAATCTAATTAACTGCAACCATCAACCAACCACAAACAAACAATTTGCATCTATCGCATCCAATCAGCCAATTTAAATTGTTAACGGAAAAATATACTTTACTGTGAATGTACCACATCACCGGATTTCAGAAGGTGTGAGAATTAACTCACCAGAGTTTGTTTCCGGTCGACGGTTGACTTGTTTGTTCCATTTTAATTTAATCGAACGTTCAAAATTTTTTGAATCTTTGACTGCATCCGATTGACTCCCAGTCAGTGTCATTGCGTAAGTCTCGTCCCTGCGATCCCAACGCAACTGACGGCGCGTAAATCCGATAACATACGAGTGAGATATCGTAAAACGAATTTTATAAACAAATTAAATTTAAAACTTGAAATTTCCTTGAATTAAAAACTTTGGGCCTTACCTTAAATTCACCAGCCCAAAGCCCACTACCCGCTCCCACCTTAAAACCCTCATTCCCGATCCTTCCATTCATTTACCAACCGCCTCCTCATTTGCTCAAATCGAAAGGAAAAACTCTAATCCCCATTCGAACTTTAGCAAATCGGAAATTAATGGTGTCGAACACCACTTCCGCCCTTCGATCCACCCTTAAACCTTACCTGGATGGTTCTGCAAACCCTAAAACCCCTTCAACAACCCTCGCCTCATCATCGGTCAACCCTAAACCCCAGAACTCAGTCGCTTCCTCCGTTGACCACCTAGATGCTCCGCCGTTGCTACCCACAGACGAGACCGAAGCTGCTGACCTAACCCTATCATCAAAAGCTAAGTACTTTATTCCCAAATTTAATCTCTGTTTTTATTTCCTTTTTGGTTTCGAATTTTGTTGTGTTCTGAAACGAAATGTGGATGTGTAACCTCTATTTATACTTGCGGTTTGAATCCTGATAAGAACATTGTCAATTCGATTTTGAATCATAGGTTTTAGATTTTGCAGTGCTAGTTTTAGGCGTTTACTTCTTCATTTTCAGCTCTACAATGTCTGAACTGTCAGTGATAGATACTTTACAAGGCAATGTTAGGATTTGTGTTTGATTTTACCATGTGTGATCTTGCTTAGATACTTCCTACCGATCTGTTTGTGATGGCTTGGTTTTTGTGTGACAGTTATCAGTGAAGAATATGGACTTTATGTTGGATTTGATCATGGATTTTCTGTTCTTCCCTTAGATATAGTGCAGAATTCTTGGGTAAATAAACACATGTATAGGCTGTCCTGTATAGATTTTTAGCTTTAGCTATATCTTTTAGCTATGTATTGTTACGTCATTCTGAAACTGGTGAATCCATCCCTTGTAGATTAGGAGCTAGCTTTGTGTATTGTCAATTTGTATGGTCTTGTCTTGTTTGAATAGTAATGTGAGCAAATATTGTGTTATATTTTCCCAAGTACAATCCTGCACAGCTATACACAAACGTACTGTCCCTATGTAGGTTAGGTTGCACTGCACATGGTCTATTGAATTGTTTATTTAATTTCAGATCTTTCTTATTTCAATTTGGTTGTAAAGATATCTTTTCTGTCTCATTTATCGATGATGCATATGTATTACTTCTTTCTTGGTTATTCTGTATTGATGGTTTTAATGCAGAATATATACATAATTTTTATTTCTTGTATGATCTGTGTATTCTTTTTTTTGTTGATTTTAGTTGTGCATTTTCACTGTTTCCTGTGGTGTTTTCTTTATTCAAAATCTTTTAACTATATATATTACTAGCTATTTATAGCTCTGTTTCTTCTTTTCCTAGGTTGATTTCACTGCTGATGGAGGTATTTGAAATGGCGTGATGGTTGGCTGAGCAGTGCACGATCTGGTGTACAGTTTATCGAATAAAATCTCAGATTTGAATCATTGAAGTTGTATGTATCAAAATAGTTGTACATGATATTTATATGTATATAGATATTTAGCTAGTATGGTTGCTTGTAAAAACTGAGTTCTATTGTTGTATTATTCTCATTGGAGATTCTTCCCACTTCATATATATATTTTTAGTTGTTCTTTATTTTAATTACTAACGTACTTTAATAGCCGTTCTTGTACTATATATCTTTTTTTCTTCATTTTACTGTTGTAACTTTCCATGATCTGTTTTCCTTTAGAGAAATTCGCTTCTAGTTTCTTTGTGAAAGAAACAAGATAAGCTACCGCATTGAATTTGAAATGAAATTGTCTTTGGCCACTTTGTTGTGCGTTAGTACCATTTTGTTGCATGATAACACATGAATATATGTTATTTACTTTGTATGCCACTCCCAACTGATATGTAATGATTTCAGTTGATTAGCCGAATGAGAAGGTTGATGGATATGTACTGAAAACGTAAGTTGTGTGAATGTGGTATGCAAGTTTTGGGTTATTCATAAACCCTTTTATAGCGTTGATAAAATACAAATTAAATTTCAAACCAGCTTAATTGAATGATAATAAACCAATATTATTGTATAACTTCAAATAAGATTAAGCTAAATTTTCAAAATCAACATTATAAAATATTTGGTTTAAACGAATATTCAATAACTATTAATAATATTTTAAATATTCAAATTAAAAATGGTCAAATCCTATTAATTAAACTCAAATAAATATTTTAAATAAATAAAATACTTTAAACAAATGGTCAGAAAAATACAGGACATTACATTCTTTCCCCCTTAAAATAATTTCGTCCTCGAAATTGCTAAGGTAAGAAAAAGTTTGTAAAATCCAGTAAAATATATTTAAATAACACTTCATATTTTTCTCGGGGTTTCAGTTTAATTAATTCTTTATTAAACCGTGGATGAATTTATCTACCAGACAATCAACAATCGACAAACATGGCACCACACTTAATCAGATAACACTCCATTTTCACCATTTAATTTAATTCCACATATATGAACACCAACCGATATTTATTTGATTTATCTCTATTCTGATTATTCTTTAAATCCAAACTCAAATCAACTTTATTTAAATTCGACATTATTTCTTAATTAATTCCAAAATTAAATTATTAATGACTCAATTTGATTTCACTTAACCCGGTTAAATTCCAATTCAAATCCTTAACCACATTTGAATTTATTCAAAATCAACTAACATACCAAATTTAAATAATTTGAGAAAATTATTTCTTCTCTATACAAAATAAATTTTTGGGAAAAATTATTTCATCTACCCCTTTTACAAAACAATATTGTGTCCCTTATGAGTTCAACACTTTTCAACACTTGAACTGACCAAACAACGCAATACAAAACATTTGTATATTAATATTACAAATACGCTCTCATATATATATATATATACACTAAATCTCGATCTAAGGTGTTACTAACCCCATCTCTATCGGGTTACGCCATAGAGCCAAGGTTATCACCAAACCAATAGCTCTGAAACAACTGTAATGACCCGGGGAAAAAGTCGACGCTCGAATTCTCGACAACAATACATAAACCTGTATCGCTTGTCAAAAACCCAAGTATCGAACCCCCAGATTGTCATGAGAAAGAATTTAGAGGGTGAGAAAAGAAAGAAAGAAGTATTAGAATAGAAGAAAGAAGAAGAACACGTCAGAATCTCACAGCGGAACGAATAAAATATAGTATCACAAATCCTTTGTACAAAAACTATATATACATACCAATCATCAGAGTACAGCATATATCAATCATAGCGGAATAAAAGCTTTATATATTAGCGGTGAAGCCACCTGCTTCTAGCACCTGAAACTCCAAGTGAAACCTAACCTAGAACATACTCGGTCTGAACCGAGCACATTTGATTTGAAACAAAATACACCAGGTCAGTCTGGAATACTATCAGTGATAAATTCACATAACACACACTTGTTTAACTTTGAAAATCCTTTATGAACAAAAGGATAATAGTAAGACCAGCCCACACATAAACACGGATGGTTTTTACCTTACTATAACCCAAACCATTTTTGAAAATCATAACTTGATCTGATATTATCATAATGTCTAATACAAATAAATATCAATCTAGAGGAACGCTTGCATCTCACGCTCCCCATATATTGTATACAATCGAAACCGCGGGCGCTTATTGGATATTGGTTTCCAACTTGACAAGGTATGGGACCACCTTCCGCACGTGTATCTCTAGAGGCGAATACACTGGGTTCAACAAGAACGTCTTGCAACCCGGCCCTCACATGACCGACCACTCATTTCTCTTGAGTGTATCGAATGTGTACCACCGACGGTTGGGCTCAAACCACCGTCTCCCGTAAAGGGACAGCATCAAATATAGATTAAAGAAGCAAAAGGAATTTCTCTAGATAAGTGATTATACACCCAAATGGGAGCGACCCACATAGCCATGCTGCCTGCCCGATTTTTGTCATTTCCCGGTTGATGAGGCTTGAGGTCAGAACACATCTGGTCATCATATACTTTGAATGCCACATCGTCAGATCCGCCAAATCACACTGATTGACGTCCGCAAACATACTCTAGCTATATGGCTAGAGAATAACCTTTTCTCCGCAATCAACTATGGTACGTTTGGAGAAATCAACTCGCGTAATTCCTTTTGGAAATACTTTGTCAAACATCCGTCCATACAAGTCATCCAGGAACAGGATGAACCGAAGGTATTCTCCTACTGCATCTTATATAGGAATCACCCCATGGATCGGTAGCGAGAAGTCCTTGCAACCCGTAGATTCCAATCACGACAGAATCACTGTTGAAATATCTTTAGCCGCTAAACCCGAGAAATCCAATCAGTAGTTCTTCCGCTTAGGAAGATCAACGGTCTTCACTTACTCCGTCTTCAACGACGTCTTCACGTATTGGTTGGTCGGAATGGTATTCGAATATAAATTCGATCCCGGACTTTCCGAACCAACAAGCGTATTGGTCAGGGTTTTGATAATCGATGATTTAGCTATCAAATAACAAATATGTGAATTCAACACTTGATACAACACGACCCCTTTAAAACATATTCAACGATATAAACAAATCTTCTCTAATTAACTCAAATTGATTTACTTTGATCGATTAACTTTAACTTGACTACTCGACTTATTTAACTTGACTAACTCGATTTGATTTCTCTTATCTATTAACTAATACTTGAATTAACTCCATTCTCTCGACTCTAGATCGCAGCGATCACAATGGTTACGCCTGATTCCCTCAGGAAACATCCGACCGCCATAGACTATCTATAGCCCTGCGAATTACGCTAGCAGTCGTACGCAATGGAAACTTCCCTAGATAACTTGGTTTGTCTAACTCTAACTATATTCGATCAACTCAAATTGATTAACAAATGGTTGCTATAATTTGAAAACAACATTCCCTTTTTCTATTAACTCATATCGTAATATTATTTAATTTCCGAAACCATGCATCAGAGTTTGATATTCTCGTATAGGATAAACCGATCTCAACGCTTCACTCATTCCAAACTAATACTATTCCTTGATAATAGTGAAATCAACCAAGTTGGGGTATTTTAGTTACATCTCAGACCTTGATCGACCCCGTTCTTACCTCAGAATAGTATTCGTTTAACCACTCACATCAAAATACTATTTCCTCCCTTTTAGGTTATCAAATCCGGTTTTACAACTCCGTTTCTCTTATTTGAAATTCGTGTTCAAACCCTTTTTACTTAACTCCTTGAATTAAGTATATATTCACTAGCTAAACCTTTACTCAAACATTTTCACTTGTTTCCATCGCTCACAAACATTTCCTTTCAACCGAATCTACCTTTACCCAATTTAACTATTAAAAAAAACCTTATTTACTCTTTATGTTTACTTTACTAATTACAATTGCCAAATTGGTTCAAATACTTTGATGATACAACCCTTTTAAATCCTTACTGACTTCCTTTGACCAAACTTTAACTCCAACTGACCATATTGCCATTGAATCCCAATTGAATGTCATTTACTTTAATTTTTTTTTTGATTAAAATAATAATTAAACATTAACCATACTAAAATAGTTAACTTAAATATAGAATAATTACCATCCCTTTTTAAAATTGATTAAATAATGACTTACTCCACCCACTAACAAACTTGATTATCCTTTTTAATTTTAGTCAATCGAAGATTACACTTTAAACCCTTCATCAAGTTTAAAGAATATTTAGAAAAATCAAATCAGTTTAATTCCTTTAAATTTCAACCAAAACATTTTATTTTTATCAAACAGTACATAGTTAGTAGTAACTGATTTACATTTGTCATTTCCCCTTTTTAATTAATTAAATTAACTTAATTGATTTAAAATCAACTTTAATTGTTTAAAACAATTGTCCAATTTAACCAACCCGTAGGTAACACCTTCGTTTTCTCTGTTGTCTTCAACACTGGTATAACCTATTTTAAACAATCTCTTAAACCCGATTAAAGTAGCTATTTAACTTTCCCATTTAAATCCCTTATATATTTTAATTTAAAACTTAATTCCATTTGTAAAATAAATTTATAACTCTAACACTACATCAATCTACCCCACAGTCAACTGACGTAAAAACAACCCATCCTAGACCGTTCACTGCCCATTTATCCAATCAACACTGTCGGTTGATTTTAAACACAACATTGGTGCATATCCATTAAACTATCAACGTACAGACAGGTTTTGGTGACAGTCAAGGAGGCAATTCATATATATGCATAACAAATAAGAATACAGTTAATTTGAGGAATCCGGTTGGAACCCTCCAACCTGTCCTTCTCTGCATCACAAATGTCAGTTGATGACAATATACGAATTAAATAATTGGCAGAATCTAATTAACTGCAACCATCAACCAACCACAAACAAACAATTTGCATCAATCGCATCCAACCAGCCAATTTAAATTGTTAACGGAAAAATATACTTTATTGTGAATGTACCACATCACCGGATTTCAGAAGGTGTAAGAATTAACTCACCAGAGTTTGTTTCCGGTCGACGGTTGACTTGTTTGTTCCATTTTAATTTAATCGGACGTTCAGAATTTTTTGAATCTTCGACTGCGTCCGATTGACTCCCAGTCAGTGTCATTGCGTAGGTCTCGTCCCTGTGATCCCAACGCAACTGACGGCGCGTAAATCCGATAAAATACGAGTGAGATATCATAAAACGAATTTTATAAACAAATTAAATTTAAAACTTGAAATTTCCTTGAATTAAAAACTTTGGGCCTTACCTTAAATTCACCAGCCCAAAGCCCACTACCCACTTCCACCTTAAAACCCTCATTCCCGATCCTTCCATTCATTTACCAACCACCTCCTCATTTGCTCAAATCGAACGGAAAAACTCTAATCCCCATTCGAACTTTAGCAAATCGTAAATTAATGGTGTCGAACACCACTTCCACCCTTCGATCCACCCTTAAACCTTACCCGAATGGTTCTGCAAACCCTAATACCCCTTCAACAACCCTCGCCTCATCATCGGTCAACCCCAAACCCCAGAACTCAGTCGCTTCCTCCACTGACCACCTCGATGCTCAGCCGTTGCTACCCACAGACGAGACCGAAGCTGCTGGCCGAACCCTATCATCAAAAGCTAAGTACTTTATTCCCAAATTTAATCTCGGTTTTTATTTCCTTTTTGGTTTCGAATTTGGTTGTGTTCTGAAATGAAATGTGGATGTGTAACCTCTATTTATTCTTGCAGTTTGAATCCTGATAAGAACAATGTCAATTCGATTTTGAATCATAGGTTTTAGATTTTGCAGTGCTAGTTTTAGGCGTTTACTTCTTCATTTTCGGCTCTGCAATGTCTGAACTGTCCGTGATAGATGCTTGACAAGGCAATGTTAGGATTTGTGTTTGATTTTACCATGTGTGATCTTGCTTAGATACTTCCTACCGATCTATTTGTGATGGCTTGGTTTTTGTGCGACAGTTATCAGTGAAGAATATGGACTTTATGTTGGATTTGATCATGGATTTTCTGTTCTTCCCTTAGATATAGTGCAGAATTCTTGGGTAAATAAACACATGTATAGGCTGTCCTGTATAAATTTTTAGCTGTAGCTATATCTTTTAGCTATGTATTTTTACTTCATTCTGAAACTGGTGAATCCATCCCTTGAGATTAGGAGCTAGCTATGTGTATTGTAAATTTGTATGGTCTTGTCTTGTTTGAATAGTAATGTGAGCAAATATTGTGTTATATTTTCCCATGTACAATCCTGCACAAATATACACAAACGTACTGTCCCTATGTAGGTTAGGTTGCACTGCACATGGTCTATTGAATTGTTTATTTAATTTTTAGATCTTTCTTATTTCAATTTGATTGTAAAGATATCTTTTCTGTCTCATTTATCGATGATGCACATGTATTGCTTCTTTCTTGGTTATTCTGCATTGATGGTTTTAATGCAGAATATATACATAATTTTTATTTCCTCTTGTATGATCTGTGTATTGTTTTTTTTGTTGATTTTCGTTGTGCATTTTCACTGTTTCCCTGTGGTGTTTTCTTTATTCAAAATCTTTTAACTATATATATATATATATATTACTAGCTATTTATAGCTCTGTTTCTTCTTTTCCTAGGTTGATTTCACTGCTGATGGAGGTATTTGAAATGGCGTAATGGTTGGCTGAGCAGTGCACGATCTGGTGTACAGTTTATCAAATAAAATCTCAGATTTAATCATTGAAGTTGTATGTATCAAAATAGTTGTACATGATATTTATATGTATATAGATATTTAGCTAGTATGGTTGCATGTAAAAACTGAGTTCTATTGTTGTATTATTCTCATTGGAGATTTTTCCCACTTCATATATATATTTTTAGTTGTTCTTTATTTTAATTACTAACGTTCTTTAATAGCCGTTCTTGTACTATATATCTTTTTTTCTTCATTTTACTGTTGTAACTTTCCATGATCTGTTTTCCTTTAGAGAAATTCGCTTATAGTTTCTTTGTGAAAGATACAAGATAAGCTACCGCATTGAATTTGAAATAAATTGTCTTTGTCCACTTTGTTGTGCATTAGTACCATTTTGTTGCATGATAACACATGAATATATGTTATTTACTTTGTATGCCCCTCCCAACTGATATGTAATGATTTCAGTTGATTAGCCGAATGAGAAGGTTGATGGATATGTACTGAAAACGTAAGTTGTGTGAATGTGGTATGCAAGTTATGGGTTATTCATAAACCCTTTTATAGCGTTGATAAAATACAAATTAAATTTCAAACCAGCTTAATTGAATGATAATAAACCAATATTATTGTATAACTTCAAATAAGATTAAGATAAATTTTCAAACTCAACATTATAAAATATTTGGTTTAAACGAATATTCAATAACTATTAATAATATTTTAAATATTCAAATTAAAAATGGTCAAATCCTATTAATTAAACTCAAATAAATATTTTAAATAAATAAAATACTTTAAACAAATGGTCAGAAAAATACAGGACATTATGTTTCTTAATTCATTAAGACCATAACCTCATAAAGACCTCTCACATTAGACTGGCATTTGTGTAAGCTGGATTTGTCGGGCGGGTCCGCGCAGTCTTACACCACAAAAGAGCCTAACCTCATGTCTTTATAATTGTTACATATTTAGTTTATGCCTAAGACCTCTCACATTAGACTGGCATTTGTGGCAGCTGGATTTGCTAGGCGGGTCCGGGCACTCTTACACCACAAAAGAGCCTAACCTCGTGTCTTAGACGACTTAGACGATTAATCATTCCTAATTAATCATCCCCCAATTTGAATTACTTTCCCTATTCAAATTATCAATCAATTCAAAATTTAACTATGGCCATAATTGACCCAATTATGTCCATCTATTTATGGTATGTAAAATCATATCAATTTTCATCACAAATTAATTTTATGCCATTTAATGCATTTATGCCAATTAAATCTTTTATATTATCCCCTTTACCCCACATTTTACGTTGGTTCGTTTAACGCAAAATATACATTAGACTCGAATAGTCTAACTCATGGAATAAAGAGAAAACATCACAACATACATATAATAAAACTAGATCTAAACATAGGGGTGAATTTGCAAGTGTGAATGATGTTCAACATCTAAAACTTGCATAGGCCAAAGTTACAACTTGCATAAAACTGCATATGTCATAAATCCAAATCTAAAGGTGTGAACTTGTTCAAATAATGGTCACAAACTTGCACAAATCATGTATGTCATAGATCTACATCTAACGGTGTAAACTTGCATAGGCAAAAACTACAAACTTGCATAACATGATTCATATTCCAAACTCATATATTTACATAAACTTGCATATGTGATTTATGCAACATAACAATGGTCTAAACTTACATCTAAACATGTAAACTAGCATGTAGAATTTGGCATATAACTCACACATGTCATAGCCTAACTTTTAGATCCAATTCACATAAAATAGGTGTCATGAAACATGTAAGGTTATGCATAAAAATCTACCAGCTTGCATATGATCCACATCCAAATCAATATCTAAACTTGCATACATACTTATGATTTATCATATGAATCAACATAACTGACTAGCATATTAAACATGAAGATTTGATTATACCTAAGCAAATCATAGAATTACAACATAGGTGATAACATCATAACTTTACATCATAGATGATCACAACATAACATCGTAGAATTTACAACATGTATGATAACATCAATAATTCACATCATATCCAAATAATCCACATCATAACTCAATCCAATTAATTTGCTAACTATTTTATTAAAATTATCGAACTCACAACTCAAAGAGGGTCTTGAGTTCTGAATTCTGAGTTCTGAAGTTGTATTAGCTTTCCTTTGAAGAAGACTCGTTGTTAGGGTTGAATATAACTGATTTGATTTGCTGTTCTTCCTCTCTAATTGGTGGCGGCTACTCCAGGTTATAAGATGACAGCATGACAGCCATAATTTCCGTTTTTATTTTGATTTAGGGTTTGAGTCTACCCACGTTTGTATAGAATTTTAATTTATTTATAGCCGTCGGATAATCTTAGGGTTAATCAAAATCATTCAGTCGGGATAGGTTGACACCTCAGCCGTAATGACTCGGCAAGGAGTCAGAAAGGACTCAGCAACATGGGTCAAACTAAACCAGAAAGCTGTGCAGGCCTGCTGCCTCGGCCTGGGCGCACTTGGCAGGTGTGCCAGTGCAAATTTGTACTAGCGCACTTCCCAAGTGCGCCAGTGCAATCTATATATATATTCATACAAATTTTTTTCTTGTTTTGCCACCTAACTTCGCTCGTCCATATCTCCTTCATCCGGTATCCGTTTCCCACAAACTCGGATCTATCTCGACCAGAATTCCGAGAAGAACACGATGACGCAACCCATTTCCCTTAATTCTCATGTCTGAGATTAATTATTCTTTAATTTAGTTAATTCAATTATTCAAAAATCCGCGGTGTTACATTCTCCCCTCCTTAAAGGATTTCACCCCCGAAATCTCCAAGTTAAGGAGAATGCATATCCTAACATCCAAACAACCATCTACTCAACCATCAAACACAGGCATCCATTGTACTTATAAAATTTCTAATGTTGTATGAACATATGCAAAAAGTGCGTGTATATGTTCCTTATCTAATGCAAAATCAGGCAGTCTACTGATTCCGTTGACATCCATAATGCAAACCATGATAGTGCCATGCATCCATTATGTATGCGAAGAACCCTATCGATTCATATTATTTCTACATGTGTGCACAAGCATTCACCAAAATGCATCATCCATATGATGGTACAACCATTATACATCCATTACTTAAATATGTACACACATTTATATGCAATATGAAGTGACTGAGCTGATCTAGCGCCTAAAGTTTGTGTATATGCATTCTCGAGCAACCACTAGCAAACACTTGCATCCACATGCGTCCATCATACATAACATTCTCAAACACATGTTTCAACCATAGGACTACCCTATTTAAAGGTCAAAGGTACTAGCGAGAGGACATACTAAAGATAAGATGAGTACAAGGTAAGCGATAAAGGAGAAATTAAATGACATACCCTCGAAAAGAAAAGGGTACAATGAACACGTCTTCTCTTCCTGAAAGGTCGGTGTGTGTACGAATTGTGCAGGATCTATAATATGGCTATGCGGAATGTATGTGATAACTTAAGCTATTCAATAGTTATGCCAATAAATATTCGCAAACAATATATATATCACAAATAATTATAAATGCAGTAAAGTAAAGTAGAGTAACGACACCAGGATTTTTATACTGGTTCGGACCTCCAGTCCTACGTCCAGTCCCAAAGCTCCTCTTCGGCTTTTCACTAAACAACACCCTCTCTTCACCCAGAGGAACAGGTTCACAACACTACTTGAATTACGGGCTACAAGTTTACCCACTTGATTTCACGGGCTACAAGCTTACCCACTTGATTTCACGGGCTACAAGCTTACCCACACAGGACAATTACAAGAGCTTGACTTCTGATTGTGTTCTTCTTTCAACACTGATTTGTCAACAATTGAGTACACCCTTCCTATAATCTTATCCTCAAGTATATGAATTCAATGCGAAGATTTGAAGGAAGTTAGTTTCTTGTTGAATCAAAATATGAGAAATATTATCAAGGATTCAATAAGTAACTTGAATTTAGGAGCTTTTAGAATGCAAGAGTATTTAGAAAGTAAGATCAGAAATTAGAGCAAGAATCGGTGATTTGAAAGTATGATTTCAAGTCTATTTATAGTGTAGAATAGTTGCATTCCTTCATGAAGAGTTTCTATAAAGAGTTGTGTCCATTTCTCTTGAAATTGAATAGAAATCTCTTCACAAAAAGAAGCATCCTTTCAGAAAAATTACAGCAAGAAAAAAGGTCGACAGGTCGAAATTAACAAGTAGACAGGAATTTGAAAAAATAGCCGTTATGCACAAAAGACAACAGGACCGGTCGACAGGTCCTTTTGGGCGGTCGACCGTTTTCTGGCTGTGGACCGGAGGACCGTTTGGGCTTTTTCTGTGACTTTTCAATTCCTCAAATATACAGATTTCAGCCCCAGCTAATTTCAATTTCTAAATTGTTTTGTGCATTCGTGTTATACTTTGAGGATAGATTTTAACATAAATCTAACACGACTCCATACCTACATATATATAATCTTAGCTCTATGTCATGATTTCCATTGATCTTCACTATGATCTTCATTGATTTCCACTTTGATAAATCTGAATTCAGCTCGTCAATGATCTCTATTTCTATTTTGTCATTAATCAAAATATGCTATGAAACCTTTGACTCAACATTCTCCCCCTTTTCTATTGATGACAACATAGCTTGATATTACAATCTCCATTGCTATCTCCCCCTGTATATATGCTCCCTGAAATATATATATATATATATAACACTAAATATCTGCAAGAAAGATTGTTAGTAACTTTTTCTCCCCCTTTGTCATCGACAAAAAGGGTACATAATATTGCAAAAGATGATAGTATATGTAACATGAATGATATGTATTATCATAAGAGAAAATATTTCTCCCCCTTTGTCATCGACTAAAAAGAATGAATATCATAATAAATACAGTAATCGAGAGTAGTGGAGAATACAAATAATTATAGCACCTTTAGAAGATATCGAATAACCTGCTCTTTGTTGTGGTGTACCTGCAGAAAAATATAACATATATATTTTTGGTACCCACTTTCTATGTTTGGGTCCATGAGTTAGATGGAAGGTAACCATACCCAAGAGGGTTTAATGGAACCTTTAAAGATAAAAATTTTATTATTAACTACTGAATCAAAATAATCATCAATATATTTTTCTCTGTTTTTCCAACTTAGAGGAACCCAAATACTTAAGTAATCTCTATTCATATTCCTTTTCATACTTCTAGATCTATTATACAGATCTCTAGTCATAGAAGTATTCGAATTTCTATAATAATTGGATCTAGGATGAGCATTAGTACTAGTAGTAATATTTTTATTGTACATGAAAGCATATCTAGTACTATTTCTAAGATTAGTTTTATTATATCCTAAACCACTTTTGTCATGTAAAGGTCGAGATCTAGATAAAATTATATTTAAATCATTTTGACCTTTATTAAATTTTGCGAACTTATTTGCACATTTATCAAATTTATTTCCAAAGTCGCTATTGACATTTTCAAAAGAAGTTTTGTTATTCTTTAAATCATCAATTTCTTTATTTAATTCAGAATTTTTCCTTTTTAAAGTACAATTCTTAGTTTTGAGACCTAAAATTTGAGATCCTGAATTATCAAAAGAAGATTGTAACTTTTCAAAATTTTCTTTTGACTTAGAAATTTCATTTTGCAAAATATTATTATTCACCTTTAAAAACTCACATTCTTTAGATAATTCTAAATTATTTTCAGTTAAAGCTCCATTCTCTTTTTCAAGAGACGAAATTGAAGAACTAGAATTATTTAAAGAATCTTCTAAAGATTTATTTCTATTTTACAAAAGATCGATTTCCTTTAAAAGAACATTGTTATATTCTTTTAATTTTGAATTTTCTTGCTCGCAAATTTTTGACTTAGCTATAATGACAGTATTGAGTTTACTCAAAGTTTTGAAATCTTTCAATAATTTCTCATGGTTTAACAAAAGATCTTTATATAAAGAATCTGTACATAGTGATTGTGATCTGACTTTTGCCATGAGACATTTGTTTCCTTGCTCTCCTGATTCTGCTTTGTTGCTCTTCCATTTTCTAATGCCTTGACTAGATTTCTTTATTGTCATTTGTTCTAGGATGTTGTTACGATCTCAAGAACACCTCGCTCTGATACCAAATGAAAGGTCGGTGTGTGTACGACTTGTGCAGGATCTATAATATGGCTATGCGGAATGTATGTGATAACTTAATCTATTCAATAGTTATGCGAATAAATATCCGTAAACAATAAATATATCACAAATAATTATAAATGCAGTAAAGTAAAGTAGAGTAACGACACCGGGATTTTTATACTGGTTCAGACCTCCAGTCCTACGTCCAGTCCCGAAGCTCCTTTTCGGCTTTTCACTAAACAACACCCTCTGTTCACCCGGAGGAATAGGTTCACAACACTACTTGATTTACGGGCTACAAGTTTACCCACTTGATTTCACGGGCTACAAGCTTACCCACTTGATTTCACGGGCTACAAGCTTACCCACACAGGACAATTACAAGAGTTTGACTTCTGATTGTGTTCTTCTTTCAACACTGATTTGTCAACGATTGAATACACCCTTCCTATAATCTTATCCTCAAGTATATGAATTGAATGCGAAGATTTGAAGGAAGCTAGTTGCTTTTTGAATTAAAATATGAGAAATATTATCAAGGATTCAATAAGTAACTTGAATTTAGGAGCTTTTAGAATGCAAGAGTATTTAGAAAGTAAGATCAGAAATTAGAGCAAGAATCGGTGATCTGAAAGTATGATTTCAAGTCAATTTATAGTGTAGAATAGTTGCATTCCTTCATGAATAGTTTCTATAAAGAGTTGTGTCCATTTCTCTTGAAATTGAATAGAAATCTCTTCACAAAAAGAAGCATCCTTTCAGAAAAATTACAGCAAGAAAAAAGGTCGACAGGTCGAAATTAACAGGTGGACAGGAATTTGAAAAAATAGCCGTTATGCACAAAAGACAACAGGACCGGTCGACAGGTCCTTTTGGGCGGTCGACCATTTTCTGGCTGTGGACTAGAGGACCTCGGTCCACAGTCTATATCACTCTGCACTCTTTCCCGGTCGAAGCCTGGACCGTTTGGGCTTTTTCTATGACTTTTCAATTCCCCAAATTTACAGATTTCAGCCCTAGATAATTTCAATTTCTAAATTGTTTTGTGCATTCGTGTTATACTTTGAGGATAGATTTTAACATAAATCTAACACGACTCCATACCTACATATATATAATCTTAGCTCCATGTCATGATTTCCATTGATCTTCACTATGATCTTCATTGATTTCCACTTTGATAAACATGAATTCAGCTCGTCAATGATTTCTATTTCTATGTTGTCATTAATCAAAATATGCTATGAAACCTTTGACTCAACACTTCCGTCTCCCAAGTAGCGTTGCTCTCATCGTCTCCCCATTGCACTTTGACTAGCTTGACCTCTCGATTCCTCAACTTTTTATCTCCGACCCAAGAATGCACGTAGGAGCTCGTCGAATCGCCGCATCATGCTCGATCTCCACCTCTCTAAGCAAGCTCGGCTCTACCACTTATGCAGTCTCATGCAAACACTTCCTCAAATGTGATACATGGAATACATCATGTACACCACTAAGTCTCTCGGGCAACTCCACTCTATACGCCATCTGCGCAATCCTTTCCTTAATAGGAAACGGCCCTACGAACCTTGGTGCTTACTTCCCAACGGACCCTAAAGAGAACCACATTCCATAATGGAGAAACCTTGACAAAGACCATGTCTCCAATATCAAACTCAAGATCTGTCCTCCTCTTGTCCGCATAAGATTTCTGCCTATCTTGCGCCGTCTTCATCCTCCTTCGAATCAAATCGATCTTTTCCGAAGTCTCTCTGATCATATCGGGCCCAAGTAAGATCTTATCTATAGACTCCAACCAACATGTAGGCGAACGACACGGCCTTCCATAAAGGGCCTCGAACGGTGCCATGCCAATGCTAGACTGAAAGCTGTTATTTTATGCGAACTCTACCAACGGAAGATGTTCCTCCCATGTCCCTCCGAAGTCTAAGACACATAACCTCAATAGGTCCTCTAGAATACGATTCACCCTCTCGGTCTGGCCATCCGTCTGAGGATGATATGCGGTGCTCAAACATAACTGAGTCCCTACTGCCTCTTGTAAGCTTTTCCAAAATTCGCTAGTAAAAATAGGATCGCGGTCGCTCACTATGCTAGAAGGTACACCATGCAAACGAACTATTTCTCGAATGTATACGGAGGCTAACCATAGAGCAGTTGTAACAGCCCGCACCTCCGTTCACGCGAGATATTGTCCCCAACTTAGCCACCGTATAGGTGCGGGGTTTTTTTTCCTCAAAAGGCCTCGGCTAAGTTTCGAGATCCGCCAACACATGGCGTTGCCACACAGACTGAGCCAACCTCCCTACTAACACCGATATTGTCCCTTCTTTGCCACCTCTCAGGTGTAGGGTTTTCAATCACTAGGCCTCGGCGTTAGTAAGAGATAGGCTCTCTACTATATAAGTACCAACTTCACACAAGCTTCCACGATGTGGGACTTAGGGGTGTTACAGCAGTCCTCTTACTCTTCACGGGAATGAAATGGGTGCTCTTTGTAAGTCCGTCTACCATAACCCAAATCCCCGTATCACCCTTCCTCGATCTCGGTAATCCGTCAACAAAGTCCATCGAAACACTTTTCCACTTCCATTGGGGAACCTCCAATGGGTGAAGCAAACCACCGGGCTTCTTTTGCTCTACTTTTACTTGTTGTCACACCAAGCATCTAGCGACAAACTCAGCCGCGTACTTCTTCATTCCGGCCCAAAAGTAAACTCGTCTCATGTCCATGTACATATTGTCCCCGCCGGGATGAATGGTCATCTTCGAACGATGTGCATCATCAAGAATGGTCTTCCTCAAATTCTCGTCCCGTGGTACACAAAGTCTACTATCCCTACGTAACCAACCCTTATCATCTAGGGTATACCTACAGAGATGGCTCGATGACTCCCCTCCTTTGAGCTTCTCTACTAACTCAACCAATTGTGGGTCATCTCACTGTGCCTCACCAATCCGTCCCAAAAGCGTAGGTCTGACCTCTAAGGATGCTAGCAAACCGGGTACAAAGTCAACGGAAGGTTTAAAGTCAAACTTAGAGATGAACTCTAAGCTTCGCCGCTCAAAAAACAACGAACTCAAGGATAACCTCTTCCTACTTAAGGCATCTGCCACCACGTTACCCTTGCCATGGGTATATGCTATTTCGAAATCGTAGGATGCTAAGAATTCCATCCACCTTTGCTGCCTTAAGTTCAAGTCCTTCTGAGAGAACAAGTATTTTAGCGATTTGTGGTCATTGACCAATTCAAATTTATCGCCAAGAAGAGAATGGCGCCAAGACTTAAGCGCGAAGACAATAGTAGCCAACTCAAGATCATGTGTAGGGTAATTTCTCTCATGCACTCTCAACTGCCTTCAACCAGAGGCTATTACCCTTCCCTCTTGCATTAAGACGGCGCCTAGTTCTGTTCCACAAGCATCTCTATAAATGGTAAATGGCTTACTCCCACCTGGCAACACTAAGACTAGGGCTGTGGTCAAAGCTCTCTTTAAACGTTGGAACACATCATCACAATCTACGTCCCACGTAAAAACTAGTTTCTTCTTCGTCAAGCGTGTTAATGGAACTGATATTTTTGCGAAGTCCTTGATAAACTTCCTATAGTAGCCAGCCAACCCAAAAAAACTCCTCACCTCGGTAGCATTTTTAAGGACCTTCCAATTTTGGATGGCCACTACCTTCGCGGGATCCATAGTTATCCCTTCTTTGGAAACCACGTGCCCTAAGAATCGCACTTCCTTCCTCCAAAAGTGACACTTAGAAAATTTGGCTTTAAGGTTATGCGCTCGAAGAGTCTCCAACACTTCCCTAAAATGTAGGGCATGCTCTTCCTCGATCTTGGAAAAGATCAAGATGTCGTCCACAAAGACTACCACGAATTTATTAAGGTACTCCCTAAACACCATACTCATCAAGTCAACGAAGTATGCGGGGGCGTTTGTCAAACCGAAGGGCATCACAAGCCACTCGAAGAAACCGTCTGGAGTCCTAAAGGCAGTCTTGTCTATGCTATCCTCAGCCACTCTCAACTGATGGAAACCCGTGGCTAAGTCCAACTGCGAAAACACTAAGGTGCCAACTAACTGATCGAAGAGATTGTCAATCCTTGGTAGTTGGTGTCTATTCTTCTTAGTAAGCATATTAAGTCCTCTATAGTCCACACAAAGTCTAAGGGACCCATCTGCCTTCGTGGCAAATACTACTGGAGCACCCCACTCCGATATACAATGTCTGATGAACCCCTTCTCAAGCAATTCCTTCACTTGCTTACTAAGTTCTCTTCTCTCTCTTGGTGCCATGTGGCACACTGGTAATGCAACTGGCTTTGCATTATCTACTAGATATATTCAAAAGTCTATCTCACGTTTTGGGGGTAAACCCCTCACCTCATCGAAGACGTCAACGTATTCACGGACTATGGGAACAGAATGTAAATCATCATCGGATGCGTCATGGGAATCTAGGTAGCCAAGCATTACTGGACCTCTAGGGTCACAAGAAATATCAAGGGTCATTCCACAATGAGTCAACAATCTAGCTACCCTTCTTACACAATCTAGGATGGCCCCGTATCTAGTGAGCCAATCCATACCTCGAATCAAGCCGTAACCCATGAAACCAAGAACAAAGGCATTGCATTCAAACTCAACGCCCAAGATAAAAACTCTCAAATCCCGACAGATCATAGAAAGATAAGCCGAACTGCCAATAGGATTTGAGACTACTAAGGGATCAGTAACAAGACTAGTATCTAGGTGTAGTATTTCAACTAATGACGTAGAAATAAACAAATGTGATGCGCCAGAATCGAATAAAGTACGAAAATGATGATAAAACAAAAAAACTAAACTTTCAATGGAAATTGCTCTACCTCGTTCTTGCAGCGGTGGGACCACGAGCGTCTGAACTTACTCCCTTGCCTGTCCTGGTGCCATAAGAGCTTGCACCTGTCCTCCCGAGGTAGACCCTGCCCTCTGCCCTTTCTTTGGGCAGTCCTTGATCAGATGTCTCTCTTCGCCACAGTGGAAACAACCAGTCTTCTTTTTCTTCCTACAATCTTTGTTTAGATGGCCGGGTGTCCCACAGTTAAAGCATCTTTTCTTTCCCTTAGCATTGTTTCCTTTTCCACCTTTCCTGTTCTGTTATTGCCGTTGCATCTTCTTTTGATCCCCTTTCTTCTCAGGTGCCTTATTAGCATTGGTGCCCTTCTCTTCTTCGTGCATAAGCGCCATGTCAACTAGTCTCTCAAAGGTAGCCCCCATGGGGATGTGGGTCATAGCTAACCCATGAAGCAGCTCGTTTAAACCCTTAACAAATCTCAGGGCCTTCTTTTCAGGAGTATTCACCAAGTCCAAGCCAAATCTCGCCAACTGATTGAACTTGTTGACGTACTCTTTCACCGATAGATTCCCTTGCTTCAATGCTAGAAACCTTTCCATGTATAGATTCTCTTCAGCCCGTGAGAGAAACTTCGCCTCAAACCTCTGCCTAAAACCTGGCCATGTATCAACTGGACGTTCCCCATTAGTGACCTCCCACCAAAACGAGGCCTCATCCTTCATTAGCCAGGCAGCTAACTGGACCTTACTTCCATCATCCACTTCAAAGATTCCAAACAATTCTTCCACCTCCTTTAGCCAGTTTCAAGCTTCAACAAATGTCTCCGTCCCGTGAAAAGGTTTTCCACCCATTGCCCGAAAGTCCTTACATATCTTAGCAAAAGTATCGACGCGAGGAGGAGGAGGAGGAGCATTTGTTGGACCTGCGGTGGCAGTCCTAGCCTCGAGATATTAACGAAACCAATCGAGTACATGAACACCCTATAGTATCTCAGATGCTTCAGACATGCTGAAAAGAAAAGGGAAAGATTTAATACAAAAGATCCAAAGGAAAGATATATGGCCCTTGGGGTTATGCTTTCTCAAATAAGTTTTTCTCTTAAAAATACTTTCCTTAAAACATACTTTTGAAGGTACTTCTTTATAAAATTTGTTTTTGAAAAACAGCTTTTCAAATTTCATATCTGTTCTGGTAACCTACTGCTCTGACACCACGTGTAACACCCCACATCCATTAATATCACTCATAAAGAGAATGCATTAACTTCTATGGAGCGTTTTAAATGAGTATAGAATAGAAACTTAACAACAAGACAAATATAAACAATAATTGAAAATTAAAAAACTTTATTTCATTGCAGCGGAAAATACATATGTTTGATTACATCATCAAAACCAGAGCCAAGTACATAATATCCATCTTGACTAAATCAAAGTACATAAATTGAAAGGCATAATCCCCAATACAAAATAGCCATAAATAAAAGAGTGGCTGAACTTTACTTTAGTGATCCAAGCAATCTTCTAAAAGCAAGAAGCACAGTTGTCCAAAATCAAGCTCCGCTGGTGCTAGTTCAAACCTGAGCCCTTGGGGGGAGGGGGGAGGAAGGAAAGAGGAGGAAACAAAGGGGGCCATAAATAAAGTCTGACAAGTGCGATCACTTTAACAATATAATTACCAAAGTAACTAGGCTAAGGCATAAGTTAGAAAATCAGGAAATGACCATGAACCATTGAGTATGGTAGTGTAAACAAGGAAACAAGATGAACAACAATATCGTTAAAGCGCCTAAACCACTATAAGATAATTACTAAACTACACCAATACTGTAAGATAATTGCTACACTGCACCACCACTAGTCACCCTAAGGTTGATCCCGCCTACAAGACTTTAATAATGATAATGGTAGTTTCGTCCACCCCTAGCTGCCTTCATAGGTGCCGCCTGCCCCTTTCTCCACTAGGTGTACCCACTACCCCCCATGCGATCGGCTCCCTAACTCGTAGATACCCGTGCTGGCCCCACATTAAGGTGTATCACTCCCCAAAGTGGCAACCCGATACCACCAAGAATGCACGGCTTATACCTACACGATGCAACAACGTCTTACCTACCAGCCCAGGTCCACACAAGCATATGAACCCATTGGACTTGCATTGCCACCACTAACCTGTTTTGTCCTCTTACAGTCAAGCCCAGTATGCATGTCCCGTCCTCAACTTGGGTCGAGCCCACAAAGATACGTATGGGTTACTGGTTGAAACAGGCACCCCACTGCTTTACATTAACTATCCACCTAAGCGTGGTCCCCTCTAGTATATCCCACCTAACCCTCTTCTTATTCATGTTTCAATTTTGGTTAAGTGTTTCTAATCGTATTTCCAATGCCACCTAAGGCACCCACAAGATTCCGCATGCCACCTAAGGCACCCACTTAACCCCCTCATGCCCCACTACATGTTTATCTGGTTAAGACTTAATTCATTAAGACCGTAACCCCATAAAGACCTCTCACATTAGACTGACATTTGTGGCAGCTGGATTTGCCGGGCAGGTCCGTGTAGTCTTACACCACAAAAGAGCCTAACCTCGTGTCTTTATAATTGTTATGTATTTAGTTTATGCCTAAGACCTCTCACATTAGACTGGCATTTATGGCAGCTGGATTTTCCGGGCGGGTCCGGGCAGTCTTACACCACAAAAGAGCCTAACCTCGTGTCTTAGACGATTAATTATTCCTAATTAATCATCCCACATTTTGAATTACTTTCCCTGTTCAAATTATCAATCAATTCCAAATTTAACTGTGGCCATAATTGACTCAATTATATCCGTCTATTTATGGTATGTAAAATCATACCAATTATCATCACAAATTAATTTTATGCCATTTAAGGCATTTATGCCATTTAAGGCATTTATGCCAATTAAATCTTTTATATTATCCCTTTTACCCCACGTTGTACGTTCGTTCGTTTAACGCAAAATATACGTTAGACTCGAATAGTCTAACTCATGGAATAAAGATAAAACATCACAACATAGATATAACAAAACTAGATCTAAACATAGGGGTCAACTTGCAAGTGTGAATGATGGTATACATCTAAAACTTGCATAGGCCAAAGTTACAACTTGCATAGGCCAAAGTTACAACTTGCATAAAACTGCGTATATCATAAATCCAAATCTAAAGGTGTGAACTTGTTTAGATAATGGTTACAAACTTGCATAAATCATGTATGTCATAGATCTACAACTAACGGTGTAAACATGCATAGGCAATAACTACAAACTTGCATAACGTGATTCATATTCCAAACTCATATATTTACATAAACTTGCATATGTGATTTATGCAACACAACATTGGTCTAAACTTACATCTAAACATGTAAACTAGCACGTAGAATTTGGCATATAACTCACACATGTCATAGCCTAACTTTTAGATCTAATTCACATAAAATAGGTGTCATGAAACATGTAAGGTTGTGCATAAAAATCTACTAACTTGCAAATGATCCACATCCAAATCAATATCTAAACTTGCATACATACTTATGATTTATCAAATGAATCAACATAACCGACTAGCATATGAAACATGATGATTTGATTATACATAAGCTAATCATAGAATTACGACATAGGTGATAACATCATAACCTTACAACATATATGATCACAACATAGCATCATATAATTTACAATATGTATGATAACATCAATAATTCACATCATATCCAAATAATCCACATCATAACTCAATCCAATTAATTTGCTCCTTATTTTATTAAAATTATCGAACTCCCAACTCAAAGAGGGTCTTGAGTTCTGAATTCTGAGTTCTGAAGTTGTATTAGCTTTTCTTTGAAGAAGATTCGTTGTTAGGGTTGAATAGAACTGATTTGATTTGCTGTTCTTCCTCTCTAATTGGTGGTGGCTACTCTAGGTTATAAGATGACAGCATGACAGCCATAGTTTCAGTTTTTATTTTGATTTAGGGTTTGAGTCTACCCACGTTTATATAAAATTTTAATTTAATTATAGCCGTCGGATGATCCTAGGGTTAATCAAAATCATTCAGTTGTGATAGGGTGACCCCTCCGCCCTAATGACTCAGCAAGGAGTCAGAAAGGACTCAGCAACATTGGTCAGACTGAACCAGAAAGCTGTGCAGGCCTGCTGCCTCGGCCTGGGCGCACTTGGCAGGTGCGCACAGTGCAAATTTGTACTGGTGCACTTCCCAAGTGCGCCAGTGCAATCTATTTTTTTTCTTGTTTTGCCACCTAACTTCGCTCGTCCATATCTCTTTCATCCGGTATCCGGTTCCCGCAAACTCGGACTCTATCTCGACCAGAATTCCGGGACGAACACGATGGCACAACCCATTTCCCTTAATTCTCACGTCTGAGATTAATTATTCTCTAATTTAGTTAATTCGGTTATTCAAAAAATCTGGGGTGTTACACATGAATGGTTTCAACACATGAATATTCTCAACACATGAGTATAGCCAACACATGACTATTTTTGTTATTTAATATATTTTATAAAATTATGATTTCTATCATTTAATTCTTAATCAAACTCCAACTGTGAATTAGTAAGAGAATGATTCCCTAAGTATTAACCCCGAAGGCCGAAAACAACATAAGATCAATACCCAGGAAACCACTCATCTTAACTATTTTCCAGTTAGTTTCTAATTTTATATATGATAAAGATGTAAATTTTATTGTTAAAATATTTCGTTCAACACATGATAAGTTTCAACACATGGGTATCGTCAACACATGACTATTTATTCTATTCAACACATGAATCTTTATTTTACAATATTCTTTATTTTCCACATTGGAATGAGGCCCAATCAATTACCATATAATGTTAATTATATGGATTCCATACAACACATGTATATAATAGCAACGATAAATAATCAACCATCATCCAAAGTGCACCACACAACCGCATAAGCATTAAATATAACTAATTAACGCTTACACGGTCTGTCAACCAAACGATCGACATACCACTAAATAATTGGGACTAGTGTACGTCAAATATCATCCCAACACCCGTGTGGGGTTTCAATCAACAAACACAGATTTTTGTTTGTGAAGTTGGGCGATGTGTATAATTTATCATTCTAATCAATATCCTTCAAATGGGTGTACATAAACAAATCGTCCGATTTGTTTATAACTATTTATTTTATATACACGTTAAAAATCATATTTTTAACCATAAAATAATTTATTTCATTCCACTACACAATCATTTTTCACAACACGTCAATCAAACAAACAAGACCTCCATGGTCTGTGGACGACAGGTGTCGGGTGCTCCTAAGCATCGTCTCCATCCTAGTATATATTTCAACTAGAAGATAAATTAAAAGTGAGGAGTTCTCACCGAGAGCTAAACCAAACGCCACGACTCATCGTAAGTAGAAAATCTTCGCTGTGCTCGCCTTTTGTCAATTTCGTCGTCCGTGTTCGCTACATATACAAAAATCGCATTTTTATTACGTTATCTTCAAAATAAAAATCACAACTTTACACTGTTACTTCATACATAAAAATCATATTTTTATGTTGATAATTATATTATAAAAATTATATTTTTATAACGCTCTTTTCAAAATAAAAATCATATTTTTATTATACTGTGGTATAAATAAAAATCATAACTTTATTTCTATTTCATGTATGTAAAACTCGAATTTTTATCGCTACTTCATATATGTAAAAATCGAATTTTTATCGCTACTTCATATATGTAAAAATCGAATTTTTATCGCTATTTCATATATGTAAAAATCGAATTTTTATAGCGATGTTCATATCACAAAAATCAAATCATTATAGCTATATTCCTATAATAAAAATCATATTTTTATTATAAATAAAAATCAATTCTATATAAAACTAAAGATCACATTTTTATTTTTAATGTCGAACCTATAAAGGTCACATTTTTATTTTCGCAACATGTATAAAGATCTCATTATTATGATAAAATTTTTTTTTTATCATACCATAATGTAGATAAAATTCAGATCATTATTTTGCTATAATAATAAAAAAAATCTAAAAATAAAAGTCAAATTGAAATGCTTACTTTGAATCGAGCAAGGGGGAATCAGATTTGGGCTGAGGGGTGGCAATGTAAGGCGCTGCAGGTGGTGCCGGGTTCGTCTGTGCTCACTGGAGAAAGGGCGTCAGAGGTTTCCAGGCGATCGCCATGTTGTCTCGTGTTTTGGGGTTTTAGGGTTAACCGCGAGAGGAGAGTGACATGCGAGGGAGGGGGCTTGCTAGAGACGCGGTTGAGATGGGGCCCAGCGACGAAGTTGCGGCGGAGAAGGAGGGAGGGAACAGAGCGACGGGCTGAGCGGTTCGGGAGATCGTTGTTTTTTTTCTTATCGATTTCTGATCTGTAAAGGAAAGGGATAGAGTGGAGTAAAAGGGGGGTGTTGACTAGTTTAATTATAAATATATTTAATTAATTTAATTTTCAAAAAGTAACCTTTTATTTCGAACTCGAAATCAAACCCACTGACTGTCATCTCCAGCTAATTACCCCCACTCCGAACACAATGGGACATGTATCGTAAGCCAGTGTGGCTGTTTCGATCAGTTTTTGTCAAAATCTATTATTCAATTTTGAATGCACATTTCAATTTACTGGGGACACATACTGACTCTAAAAATTCCTAAAAAATTATTTCTAGTTTCGTATTGACGATGCGGTCCTAACTAAACTAATTTCGTCAAATTCTGAGACCGTTTGAAAAATGGCAATTTTCCGGTCGATTAAAATCAACTAAAACTAGTCAAACGCGTTTTTTTCCACGCTCACATATTAATTGAGAAAATTATGAATTTTGGAATCTAGCAATAATTCTACATCCCGCATCCAACACCAATGGTTTCGTCGAAAATCGAGGTCGTTTGCAAATTTTTCATTTTTAAGAGCCAAAATTCCATAGCTACTATTCTGAAATTTCAACAGGGCATAACATTTTATTCCCGCAATGAAATTTCAATTTTTCTGATTCATTGGATAGATATGATTAAATAGATTCAAATATTTTTGGTTTTGCTAAAATCCTGTTTATTTTGAATCCTATACATTCATTTGAACTGTGAAATTGAAATTTCAAACTACCGCGCCATTTTCAATTCCTTTTATAATTTAAAATAAATATTTATATTCTAACATCGATTCAAATAAATATATACGTTTTAATTCTATTCAAAATAAATTTCTCGTCATTATTATTTAAAATAATTCATTTTAAATATTCAAAATTCATCAAAACTGCCAAAATAAAATTTTTATATTGGCTCAGATTTCCGGGTTATTACACCGGTCCACACATATGCTAGTGGATAAGTAGTTCCTGAACAATACGGTTCCCTGCCTTATGGGACGTAAATCAAGAGCCACTATGGACTCAAATCCGAGGTACCGCGTTTTCCATCATGCACATAAGTAAAAATGTTTGAGCTCCAAACCATTAAACCGCTTCTAGCTAAAAAGAAACGCATGTTCTCCCTGGGGTCCTTCTCCCATTTCTGTACCATACCGGGGTGTGAGGCTCGTGAGGTAACGCTATACACAAAGCTATGCTAATTAAAGATGTGCTTTGATCATCAACCACAAGGCTCTGCTTTTCAACAAAAATCCTTGATCATTTGCATCTTGGCATGGCACACTGACAATTCACGCTATGCGACTGATGTCTATCAATATATAACCTCTGAACTCGTACTTTTTAGAAAAGGGCATTAAGAAAGAGAATAAATTCTCCGCCACCAAGAAGATATATATCTAATAGAAATCAATCAGTATAGAATAAAATCCAATGTCAAATACACATCCATATACAAGTCCGTTCTGGGTCTGAACGAAACCGGAGACACCTTATTCCTCGTTCCATATGTCCACAACGAAATAGAGGCTCTTGCATATCCGAACAATCAACAAGTACGTCCGGACAACTACCACTGTAACACTTCAAGGAAGCAACTCCAATCAGTGGCATTAGTTTTCGTCCATTCGATGTGAAGATCAGCGGTCTTCAACCACCGTCTTCAAATCTTCAACTTCTAATCGTCGATCAATAATTTGAAATGAGAATTAACTCGGCCTTTTCAAATAATTCACGAATATATATAATTCAAATCAATTATTTTCATTCCATATCGTTTATAATATTTTATAACTATTTATTGCTATTTTTATTTATATAAAAATAGACACTTTTAATTAAACTATGCTTTAGGTCATTACACGGTCCTGACGCTGTTTTTATTAAAATTTGAATTACGCATTTCTCTAAATCTAATCTTTGGATCTTAGCAAATTTTATATCGTTAGAAAGATCTTTCCAAAGCGAACCCAACGGTTGCAGTTTTGGGAAAATCCGACTGTCGGACCTCTCGGTATAATCGTTTAAAGTTACGATTCCAAATCGCGAACTACCGCGCGCGATTCGTTTTATTTTAAATATATATATATATATATATATATATATATATGATTCGTTCCATGATATCAACACCATACACCCTCTACCATATAGTTAGCATTATTTAATCATAACAATGAATATTTTAAGTGAATCATACTTACATTAAAAATGTAATTTTTAATGTTTAATCATTGTTATCAAACAATGATTATTTTTAATGAAGCATATTCACATTAAAAATGTAATTTTTATGTTTAATCATTTTTATCAAATAATGATTATTTTAAGTGAATCATATTTGCATTAAAAATGTAATTATTTATGTTTAATCAATTTTATCAAAAAATGATTATTTTAAATGAATCATATTTACATTAAAAATGTAATTATTTATGTTTAATCATTTTTATCAAAAAATGATTATTTTAAATGAATCATATTTACATTAAAAATGTAATTTTTTATGTTTAACCATTTCTATCAAACAATGATTATTTTAAATGCATCGTATTTACATTAAAAATGTAATTTTCAATGTTTTCAACATTTTCATCAAACTACGAATATTTTATATGAATCGTACTTACATTAAAAATGTAATTTTTAATGTTTTCAACATTTTCATCAAACTGAATCATACTTACATAAAAAATGTAATTTTTTATGTTTTCAACATTTTCACCAAAATATGAATATTTTAAATGATCAGTCATACATAAAAAAAATTTACTTTTTAATGCTGGAATATTTTTATCAAATAAAATCTTTTTAATGATCATTCATACATTAAAAAAATGTAACTTTTAATGTTGAAATATTTTTATGGACAAATTTTCACAATAGGCTAGGTTTTAAAACTAATAGCCGGTTTAACCTAGTTTTCAAACTATTTGCAAAAATAAACTTATTTTAACCAACTCAATGCTGAGGTGGCCGAGTTTAAAAAAAAAATTACTCCGGGTGCACTTTGGAAGTGCGCCCCTTAAAAAATATAAGGGCGCACTTGTCAAGTGCGCCCTTGCTTAAACAGAATTGCCCATTTTTTTTCTTTTACTTATAAAGCGTCACCGGCAAACTTCCCAGAATAACAAAATCAATTAAAACCCCTTTTCTATGAATTTACCTTCTTCTTAGAAATCCAGTTGTATTTGCATGTAGCACCACTTCTCTCTATTCTGTTTTTTTTTTTTTTTTTTTTTTTTTGAAATCAAGTTTGGTTCTCAGGTTTAAAATTTGCCTGGGGATGAATGATGCAGTTGATTGCCGAGGGGATTTTTGCTCCGGGTTTGGTTTTTCACTTTGTGGTTGGTTTGTCGAATTTTCTTGAATCGCAACTAGTTCAAATTTTTTGAGGTACGTGATGTATGGATGTGAATGTGATTGCGTTTTTCGAAGTGGGGTTTTTGAACAATGCGAATTTGATTTGGGGATGATTGATCTGTGGATGGTCGGAGTTCGCAATCGGTGAAGATGGGAGGGGATCTGTTGTGTGGTTTGGGTTATCTTTTGTTTCGGATTTTGCTGGAGAGTGACTTCAGGCTTGCGAATCGGGTCACGGTTGTGGAGGAAGTAGTGGCTACGTAACGGTTTGAGTTTTTGGGCTGGGTGGTTTGTGAATTGTTGAGATGGTGGCTTTGAGTGAGATGCATGATGATGGTTTGAGATGTTTTGTATGAGGTTGTAGGCTGGTGGTGAACGGTTGTGGAGTGGTTTTGGTTGTTTGAGTTGCTATAATTATGGTTTTGATTTTAGATAAAAGGGATGATAATGAAAAGGAAAGAGTTTGTAGGAAGAGAGCGAAATAGATGGAAAAAGGAAAATTACAAACGTGTAGCTTGTGCCTATTTTAACTTCCTACATGCGCATTTGACAAGTGTGCCTTTATATTTTTTAAGGGGCGCACATCCCAAGTGCGCCTCCCAATTTTTTTTTTAATTTTGGCCACCTTATTGTTGAGGTGGCCAAAACAAACCTATTTCTGCAAATAGTTTGAAAACTACCCTAAATTTGCTATTAGTTTTAAACAATAACCTATTTTGAAAATTTGTCCTATTTTTATCATACAAGAATCTTTTTAATGATTCATTTTTACATTAACAATGTAAATTTTAATGTAAAAAACATTTTCAAACAATGAATCCTTTTTAATGATTCATTTTTTATAACGACCCAGAAAATCTGAACCAATTTAAAATTTTTAAATTGACTAAAATAATGGGTTTTAAATATTTAAAATAAATATTTTCAATAATAGAGATGAAAAGTGAGTTTGAATCGACAATTGAAAATGAATATAATTAATTATAATATAAACAAGGCTTGAAAAGGCGCTGTAGTTTCAAAAATTGAATTAAAACTTCGTCGGACTGTACCGGATGCAAAACAAAAGAAAATATAAAAAATTGAATTCAAACTTTGTCGGAATGTACCGGGTGCAAAACAAAAGAAATATTTTTTATATTTTCTTTTGTTTTGCACCCGGTACAGTCCGACGAAGTTTGAATTCAATTTTTGAAACTACAGCGCCTTTTCAAGCCTTGTTTATATTATAATTAATTATATTCATTTTCAATTGTCGATTCAAACTCACTTTTCATCTCTATTATTGAAAATATTTATTTTAAATATTTAAAACCCATTATTTTAGCTAATTTAAATTTTTTAAATTGGTTCAGATTTTCTGGGTCGTTACATTTTTACATTAACAATTTAAATTATAATGTAAAAACATTTTCAAATAATGAATCCTTTTTAATAATTCATTTTTACTTTACCAATGTAAATTTTAATGTAAATACTTTTATAAACAATGAATCCTTTTTTATGATTCATTTTTGCACTAACAATGTAAATTTTAATGTAAAAACATTTTAATCGAAGTTCAATCTTTTTAATGAACCATTTTGAGACGACCCCAAACCCCGTACTGACGGTGGAAAGGGTAATCCTTGGAATATAACACAGAAACAGATAATAACAGAACGGAAATAAATAAATACACCAGATAATGCATAATAGAATATACTGGATAAACGTAATCATCAGAGTTACACAGTATACAGGATCATACTTAGTACAAATACAGTTCAGCTATATATAAATGTCTACAGCGGAAAACAAACAAAATGTACAATAGGAGCTGAACAGCATAAAAAGAGATAAATGATAGAATCCATCTTCAGCTCTAGCTATCCGGATAAAGCCAGCTAAAACCTGAATACAATGCTGCCCGTGTAGAAAAAGGGGCACCCGAGTTTGAAAGTGAAACAAACTACGAGTTAGTCATGGGACAGGTATGAGAAATCTACTCAACACATTTATAATATGGCTAATCACAGAACCACGTCACTTTCGTGGAACGGGTTTACTCCATCGGATTGCCTGTTCTTTAAAAAAAATCATTATTTTAAATACGCAATGCTTTTTATAAAAATGAAGCCATTATAAGACTCGGTTCCCATCACACAATGCAACGCAAACCGGAGGATTGAGTTTTACCTTATAATGGCCAAAATATGCTTGATACGAATAAAACAAAAGCTTTTGATATTACTACTAGTGTTTATATGTTTCAAAAACAATTTCACATCATAACTATCAATCATAGACGGCATGGTACCATATATCATGTCGCCATATGTATATACAATCAAAACCGCACGGTGTCGTATTTGGAAATTGGATTTCCGTTATGAACCAAGGCAAAAGATAGACCTTACCGAATTCGAGACTGCCTAGCCCGAGCCTCAGGATCAGAACGCATCAACCCTTTGGATCGTCAGGGCCGGTCCACCGATGTGGATTATTATGTCTGAACACTACGTTTCCCCGCCCTTTGGGGTGTAAATGAGCCAACGAATGACTCCATCGGTCCCGGATCGACCGATATAACCGAGACGCCTCGCAACAGTAACAACCACATAAGTCAAACTCGTCAGGGCGTGTAAAACCACTGACGCCACTTCTATCTAGGAAGAAACGCAGGCCCTTCCTGATGTCCTCTCCCTTTTCTGGTTCATACCGGGGTGTGAGGCTCGCTATTTAACGTTATACACAAAGCTACGCCACACAGGCGGTGCTTTGATCATCACCACAAGACTTTGCTTTTCAACAGAAGCCCTGATCACTGCATCTTAGCATGCCACACAGGCAATTCACAACGAGCAACTGATAGTTATCAATCACACATAATAAATTCCAATGTCAGACACACTGTCCATTTGCAATTCCGTTCTGGGTCTGAACAAAACCAGAGGCACTATATACCTCACAAACCCATCGATCACCACGTACGTCTGGACGATCACCACTCATTATCCATATTTCGGGATGCCTCCCAATCAGGACCTCGGTTACCATCCAAACGAGGTGAAGATCTCCGGTCTTCGACCACCGTCTTCATCTTCGATTTCTTATCGTCGATTCAGTTATGCAGAATGGGATAAACTCGGTCTTTCTGAGCAATTCGCGTATATAATAAACAAGTGCTACACAAACACACATACGCATCATTTCAATTCATTAGTCGCTAACCGTAAATTAGTAAGAGAACGATTTCCCAAATATTAACCCCGAAGGCCGAAACCAACATCAGATCAATACCCAAGAAACCATTTTACTTAGCCAACCTTCAGTTAGTCTCTAAATTTCACATCCATATCGTTTATAATATTTTATAACGATTTATCGCTATTTTTATTTATTTTAAAATAGCCAATTTATTCAAAACGACGCTTCGGGCCATAACGCGGCAGTGGCGCTGTTTTTCTTCAAATTTAATTTACACATATCTGAAAATCTAACCGTTGGATCTTCATAAAATTTACATCATTAGAAAGATCTTTTCAAATCGAATCCAACGGTTCCAGTTTCGGGAAAATCCGACGGTCAGATCTCCCGGTATAATCGTTTGAAGTTTCGATTTCAAAATACGAATTGCAGCGTCGTTATTCAATTAAATATAATTATATTTATATATATATATTAATATAATCGATTCTGGTGCTGTTTTTCTTCATATTTGAATTAAACATTCCATACAATCCAACCGTTGGATTTTTACAAAGTTGGTGTCGTTGGAAAGATATTTCCAAAGCGAACCCAATGGTTGCGGTTTCGGGAAAATCCGATGGTCAGATCTCCCGGTATAATCGTTTGAAATCACGGTTTTGAAATACGAACTGCAGCTTCGTTATTCGATATATTTCAATTCTATTAATATATATCTATCGATTCTTCGATTTCAAAACTATATGATTTTCATACATTTGATAAAAATTATATTTTTATCTAACTGTCTTCTATTTCAACACTTCACTATATTTAACAATTCATGTATATAATAAAAATGTGATTTTTAATGTAAAACAATATATTTCAAAACACAACTATTTTATATGGTTCATATAGATTGTGAAAATATGATTTTTATTATAAAACAATTTATCTCAAAACAAGATTATTTTATATAGTTCATATAGATGATAAAAATATGATTTTTATTATAAAACAATTTATTTCAGAATATGAATACCATTCAACACATGAATTTCAATTCAACGAATGAATTTTTATTCAACACATGAAGGTTTTGTATAGTTTATATATATCGATAAAAAGGTGATTTTTATATTTAAAACACGAATACCATTCAACACATGAATTTCTATCCAACGAATGAATATCGATTCAAAACATGAAGGTTTTCTATAGTTTATATATATAGAGTAAAAATGTGATTTTTATATTTAAAACATGAATACCATTCAACACATGAATTTCTATCAACGAATGAATATCAATTCAACACATGAAGGTTTTCTATAGTTTATATATGTAGAGTAAAAATGTGATTTTTATATTTAAAACACGAATACCATTCAACACATGAATTTCTATTCAACGAATGAGTTTCAATTCAACACATGAAGGTTTTGTATTCAACGAATAAATATAATTTCAACAAGTGGAAATAATTCTAACACATGAATGTTATTCAAAATTTCGGCAGCATAACGGTAGGGTAGTTAAAACCGGGATCGTCCCTAGTACGGCTCCTCGCTCTACCTTAAAGCCTCGCAGCTTTTGACAATGGGGAATCATGCATCTAGTTCGCAAGCACGCGGCATGTATATTTAATTCATTTCCACAAACTAATCCCATGTGGTTTCAACCAAATATTTCGCAACCACAAACGGGTATTTTTCAACCACAATCAATCAATCTCAACCACAAACAATTTCAATCAACCATTCGCTATCAATCAATTTTCACACCAATCACAACCAATAAATATCGTCCATGGTTTATGGATGAGGGACATACATATATATATATATATATATATATATATACATACATGCATATATATATAGCATTTCCCTTCTATTTCAACACATATATAATTTTTACAATGCATATACAACTTATACATCGAACGTACAACTTATACGACGCTTATACAAGAGGTGTACAACGCTTATATAACTCATACATCGACTATATAATTTATACATCATCGTTTTCCATATCGTTTATAAATTAGAAATCTCACATTGGGTTCCACTCCACCAAAAATAGCAGAAGGCTCAGAAAAATATGTGGTCCCTTCTAGAATGTAGATGACGTCCTCACGGTCCCGGTGTATCTTGTTTCACTAAATTTCGACAAAACACGAGAAAGTTATGATTTTTATTCGATAATCCTAGTTTGCGACACTTTTAAGTGTTTAAAACAGTTCAAAATTTCAAGGCCGATTACCTCGTTTTACTGTTCAGATCTAGGTTTTGAATTTGCTTGCAGATCTTTGCACGAGGACGGAATCAGGTCGCTCCACGTGGCAGGGGGTCGAGAGGGCTTCAAGGCGGCGGTGTTGACGTGGAGTTCGACGGCGGCTACTGGCCTGGGCGGAGCTCGAAATGCAGCCACTTGGAGGACCTTGATCTGGCCAAATACTGAACGAGGAAAGGTGAATCAGGTACAAATTTGAAGAGAGGATCAGGAGCTTCAAAATGAGCTAAGGAGCACTCGATTTCGTGGAGAAACGGAAGAGAAATCGAAAAGGGAAGTTTTGACCAAATTCCACCGTCGATCGTGAAGAGGAGCGGGTTTGACCCGTGCTCAACGTGGAGTGAGGAGAATGGATTTGATTGGCCTGTATTTTTTTATTTATATATTTCATAAAATCCGAAAATACCCCCTTCCACATACGAACTCCAATCCAAACCCAACGACTGTCATCGCTAGCATTTTACCCCCATTCCGAACACAATGGAATATGTTTCGTAGGCCCATTCGACTGTTTCAGTCAGTTTTCCTTCAAATTAAAATATAAAACATTCAATATTCGATTTGAATGTACATTTCAATTTGCCAGGGCCGCAAACTGATTCAAAAAATTCCAGAAAAATAGATCTAGTTATTTTTTGATGATACGGTCCCAACAAAACTAGTTTCGTCGAATTCTGAGGTCGTTTGTAAAATGGCCCTTTTCTGGTTGATCCAATTTAACTATAATTGACCAAAACACATTTTCCTTTGCTACGCTCACATACTAGCTTCAAAAATTATGAAATTTGAAATCTAGCAATAATTTGACATCCCGGATCCAACAAAAGTGGTTTCTAGAATTCTGAGGTCGTATGCAAAATGTCTATTTTCAAGGGCGATAAAAATTCTAAAGCGACCTTTCTGAAAATTCATTTGGCCATAGCTTTTGAATCCCGCTATGAAACTTTGATTCTTCAGATCCGTTAGAAAGATATTCACTAACAGATTTAAATATTTTTGGTTTCAGTAAATTCCGTTTTATTTTGCACCTGTACAGTCAGGCGAAGTTTGAATTCAAATTTTGAAACTACCGCGCCATTTCAGGCCTTGTTTATAATTAGAATTAATTCTATTCGTTTTCAAATGACGATTCAAACTTACTTTTCATCGTTATTATTTAAAATATTTATTTTAAAGATTTAAAATCCACTATTTTAGCCAATTTAAATTTTTTAAATTGGTTCAGATTTTCCGGGTCGTTACAATCTCCCCCACTTAAAACTTTTCATCCCCGAAAAGGAACAAAGTCGAAAGTGGTTTGATTAATCAACTCTACGTTCAATCTGGCTTCCATTCTCCAACTTTTTAGTTTCTGAGAATTTTCAAATTCTTCAAAAATTTGGCTAACACCCGGAATTTTCGAAAAATTTCGACATAACCTCCTTTGTACGGGGAGAGGTTTGGAAATTTATTGGGCCATATTAGGTACCCAATAAATCCTAATAAGCATACACATATTTATAGTGATATATTCTGGTGTTTACAGGGGAGGATGTATAGATAATAACTCCAGAGAATAAATTCTCGTCACCCTGTCAAAGCCTGAGGGAGTGTGTATTTTAATTGCTCCAGAGGATAAATCCTCGTCACCTCGTCCCATGTGGGAAATAAATAGTCCATGTGCTGTATCTAACAACTAGAGAGACGTGATTATTGTCAACTCCAGACCCGTGTGGGGTTTTTTATTAATCTAGAAATTTTATCGTTACAATTTAAATAGTCCATATCAGTCATCAGTTCAACCTGTAAAATATAGTCATCGCCATACAAGCCTCTTGCTCGTATGGTAAATCTACCACCTCGTCACACAAGCTCCAAATGCTTATGTGGTATATGATGAAGTATGTCTATCTTCCAGAAGTATGCCATGTAGTATAGTTCAAAATAAATTGTTACTATCCTATGGCGACGTTTATTATTACACACAGAATAACCAGCACTCCGCATCCAATGGCATTCACAGGAGTTGATATAATAATATTTCGCATCCAACTCATTAAGGTTTACCTATTTTGTCGGGCACGCAAATAAATTCTTTACTCAACAACTATCCAATTACATGTTCAAACATATATAATGCACATGTATATATTTCTATCTATTTTTAAATCAGTTCAATGTGTGAGTTAAATGAATAAATCCTACCATTCATTATCTTATTGATTAATTTAACTTTCGTTTTAATAATTTAATTAATCAAATCTACTATCACATAATGCAAACAACAAGCAATTTGTTTTTAATTTTTTCAAAAATATATTAATCAATTTCTATATTTCTATAAAATCATTCAGACTATAGAATTAAAAGTGCACGTCCATGGAAAGAAAATAACAACAGAGTGGAGAACTAATTGGTAATGCAAAGTATGGTAAATGTACCTTGCACCGGAGTCAATCAGAGATATCCACTCGGCATCTAGGATAGGCTTTCTGAATGCTCTCCTTAGTTTCCCAAGTACAATCTCGCGGTTCTACACTCCATTGCACTTTGAATAAGTGAACCTTCTTGTTCCTCAGCTCTTTGGTTTCTTTGCTGATGATCTTAAGCGGCTTTCTTCTCATAGCCAATTCTGGGGTAATTTCAATATCCTGTTGTGTTGCTTCTTCCACGATCAAGTCTGGATCATGAACGTGCTTTCGAAATTGAGATATGCGAAATACATCATGCACTCCAGGCAACCAATCAGGCAATTTAACCCTATAAGCGAGCGTTCCAATCCGTTCTAGTATAGGGAATGGGCCAATGAATTTGGGCGCCAACTTCCCAGTTTTACCGAACCGGATAACTCCTCTCATCGGCGATACTTTCATATATACATAGTCGCCAACAGCAAATGATATATCTCTTCTTCTCTTGTCGGCGTAGCTCTTCTATAGGCTTTGAGAGGCGAGTAATTGTTTCTTTATAAAATCGAATTTGTCGGCAGCTTCTCTGATCATATCAGGCCCTAACACAAGTTTATTACCGGGTTCGACCCAACAAGCAGGAGATCGGAACGGTCTACCATACAATGCTTCGAATGGCGACATTGTCAAGCTCGCCTAGTAGTTGTTGTTATATGAGAATTCCGCCAAATGTAGATGGTCTTCCCACAATCCACCAAAATCTAGAACACAAGCTCGTAATAGGTCTTCTAAAATACGATTCACCCTCTCAGTCTGACCATCTGTCTTAGGATGATAGGAGGTGCTCAAGTTCAGTTTTGTTCCCATCTCAACTTGAAATGCCTCCCAGAATTTTCTAGTAAATATTGTATCTCTATCACTAACTATACTGATCGGCACTCCGTGTAGTCTAACAATTTCCTTGAAGTATATCTGCGCCAGACTCTGAGCAGTTCTGTTTGATCTGACAGGTATGAAATGGGTGGTCTTCGTGAAGCGATCTACGATCACCCAAATACTACTGTCATTCCCTTTTCTGGTTCTGGGAAAACCATCTATGAAGTCGATGGAAATATGTTCCCACTTCCAACCCGGAACATCTAGCGGTTGTAGTAATCTAGCCAGTATCTGGGGCATCGGCTAACATATAAAGAAATGTCCCTCTTCATCGACTTCCACCAGAAAGTGCGTTTGATGTCATTATACATTTTTCTTACTCCCGGACGGATACTAAGTTTTGACTTGTGGCATTCATCCAGTACTTCCTTTCGGAGCTCAGGAATGTTAGGAACACAAATTCGACCATTCAGCCTTAGAATCCCGTCATTATCAACTTGGAAACTCGAGGGTTCGCCCTTTTGAATTATCTCCCTGATCTTCTGAATGAAGTGATCATCCTTCTGAAGAGCAGATATTTTATCTATCAATGAAGTTGTGATAATAAAACTGGCGGTCATTTCATTCTTTCGGCTTAACACATCAGTCACAACATTGGCTTTACCTGGAGTGTATATAATCTCAAAGTCATATGCTGCAAGAAACTCCAGCCAACGTTGCTGCCTCAGATTCAAGTCCTTCTGCGTGAACATATACTTTAGCGACTGGTGATCTATAAACAGTACGAATCTCTCACCTAGAAGATAATGTCTCTAGATTTTCAAAGAGAATACGATAGCCAATAACTCAAGATCATGAGTTACATAGTTTTTCTCATGTGGCTTCAGCTGACGGCTAGCATAAGCAATCATTTGACCCCTTTGCATTAACACTGCACCAAGGCCTTCTCTATAGGCATCTATCCAGACTTTCAAGTCTTGATTGCCGTCGATGATGGTTAACATTGGAGCTGTCGTTAATCTAAACTTTAACTCTTCAAAAGCCTCTTCACATTCTGGAGTCCATTTGAATTTTGAGTGCTTCTTTGTAAGCATCGTTAAGTGACCAGATATCTTCGAAAACTTTTTAACGAACTTCCGGTAATAACTAGCCAATCCGAGAAAACTACGGACTTCTGTAGGGGTACTGGGTTGTTTCCAATTTTGAATAGCTGTGATTTTACTTGGATCCATAGCAATTCATTCTTTCGATACAACGTGGCCCAGAAATTTCACTTCATCTTGCCAGAATATACATTTGGATAGTTTGGCTTTTAATGCATTCCTCCTGAGGATTTCCAGAACCTGTTCCAAATGCTTTTCATGTTCGGCCTTTGATTTAGAGAAGATTAGAACATCGTCAATAAAAACCAGAACAATTTATTCAAAACTCCTCTGAACAATCTATTCATCAGATCGACGAAATAAGCTGGAGCGTTACATAAGCCAAACGACATTACTAACCACTCGTAGAATAAGTCTGGACCTCTGAATGCTGTCATTGGAACACACTCTTTGGCAATTCGTAGCTGATGGAAGCCTATAGCTAGGTCCATCCTTGAAAACACATGTGCTCCATTCAGAGGATCCAATAAATCATCGATTCACGGCAATGGATATTTATTCTTAATTGTCTTCTTGTTCAAATCATTATAATCCACACATAGCCATAGAGTACCGTCAGATTTTGGGACAAACACCACTGCTGCACCCCAATCAGAGAAACTAGGCCTGATCAGACTCTTCCATACCAGCTGTCGTGTTTGATTGTCTAATTCCTTTTCTCTTTCAAGGACATTCTTCGAATAGCGTGAACTACCAGCCTTGCATTCTGAATCAAAGCAATCTTGAAATCAATTTCCCTCTGCGGAGGTAAGCGAACAACATCTTCGAACACATCCGCACAGTTCTTGACGACAGGAATGTCTTTGATGAGGTCAGGAATATTCTCTGTGACTTCAGGGATATTTTCTATTTGAACAGGAGAAACAACCAAAGCTGCCCAGAAGTCTTTTCTATTAGCATTCTTACCTTCACAGGGAATGGTTATATAATCACCTGATTTAATCTTCGCCTTAACGACTCTGTCGGCGCATTTAACCTCTACTTCATATTTTATTAGCCAATCCAATCCCAGAATAAGATCGAATTCAGTAAAATTCATGATGATAGAGATGGTAGGGAACTTATAATAGGAAAAAGAGACAGGTACTGCACTAACTGAGATCGATGGAACCCCCGACCGGATTTTGGACAGTCATCGGTTCTTTTAGCTTCCTCAATTTCAAATCCAACTTTTTAACTGCATTCTTAGCGATAAAGCTTCGGGACGCGCCTGTATCAAACAGTACTTTAACTGGAATGTTCCTGACAGTAAGCGTGCCTTCCAAAACATCAGACCTTCCCTGACTAGCTGAGGGTGCTGAAGTTTTTGCCACTTCATTCACTTGTACCATTGCAGATTTCTTTAAGAGCCAACAATCCTTTGCAAGATGACTAGTCTGATGGCACTTACTGCAACCTCTTTTCTCTTGAAAATCCTTCTTAGATTTAGGTTCACCTTTCTTCTGCATTTTCAAAGACTTACATTTCCCTGACAGGTGACCCTTTTGATTGCAGTTAAGGCAAGTGGCCGTTGTTACTGGTTCTTTCTCAGAACTGGCCCTTTTCCAATTGACTTTGGGCCTGTTACTGACCTCAGACATCGTACTGGCCTCAGGACGATAAGTTTTAGGCTCTTCTTTATCATTAGTACTGACTTCGTCTTCATCGCGCAACATACCTTTCTTATGGAGATCTTCATACTGATAAGCCATATAAATCATTTCAGAAAAATGAAGCTTCACATTCCTCATCGCACTATTCTGATATTTTCTTTGTAGGCCATGAATAAATCTCAGATTCTTCCTCTTTGGATCTTGAATCAGATGAGGAGCAAAGTGAGAAAGTTCGTTGAATCTCTTATGATATTCTGGAACGGTCATATCTCCTTGTATAAGATAAGAGAATTCATCACATAATCGCTCCGTCACTTCGCGAGGAGTAAATCTTTCTAGGAAAATCTCTTTGAATCTTTCCCAGGTGATATCACCTTCTAAATTATCCTTGATGATTGTTTCCCACCAGATTAAAGCTTCTTCTTTAAGCTCCCAAGTTGCTACTAATCTTTTCTGATCATCACTCAACAGGATACGCTCAAAAATTCTTTCGACAGAACTCAACCAAGCTTGAGTCTGAATTATAGATTCATTGCCCGAGAAATGTGCTCCATTCAGATTTTGATATTTCTTTAATAGAGCCTTTAGATCAGGTTCTGCATTTCTTTTGTTTCTGACACTCATTTTCTAGTATTTCTGCAAATAGCAGATCAAGTGTCAAGTCACAGAAAAGATAATTTAAAATATAGAAACACATACTTCAAATGTAAATGTGTCTATCGAGGTGTAATTTCATTCTGATTTACTCATACTAGGATATTACTAATCCTATCGGTATAGAGTTACCCGTCCTAGAACACTACTGGTTCTATTCCTGACGAGTTCGTTAATATGTTATATTCTAGAACTAATCTTAACCAAAGCTCTGATACCAAATGAGACGACCCCAAACCCCGTACTGACGGTGGCAAGGGTAATCCTTGGAATATAACACAGAAACAGATAATAACAGAACAGAAATAAATAAATACACCAGATAATGCATAATAGAATATACTGGATAAACGTAATCATCAGAGTTACATAGTATACAGGATCATACTTAGTACAAATACAGTTCAGCTATACATAAATGTCTACAGCGGAAAACAAACATAATGTACAATAGGAGCTAAACAACATAAAAAGAGATAAATGATAGAATCCATCTTCAACTCCAGATATCCGGATAAAGCCAGCTAAAACCTGAATACAAGGCTGCCCATGTAGAAAAAGGGGCACCCAAGTTTGAAAGTGAAACAAACTACGTGTCAGTCATGGGACTAGTATGAGAAATCTACTCAACAAATTTATAATATGGCTAATCACAGGACCACGCCACTTTCGTGGAACGGGTTTACTCCATCGGATTGCCAGTGCTTTAAAACAATTCATTCTTTTAAATACCGCAATGCTTTTTATAAAAATGAAGCCATTATGAGACTCAGTTCCCATCACACAATGCAACGCAAACCGGAGGATAGAGTTTCACCTTATAACGGCCAAAATATGCTTGATACGAATAAAACAAAAGCATTTGATATTACTACTAGTGTTTATATGTTTCAAAAACAATTTCACATCATATCTATCAATCATAGACGGCATGGGTACCATATATCTTGTCGCCCTATGTATATACAATCAAAACCACATGGTGTCGTATTTGGAAATTGGATTTCCGTCATGAACCAAGGCAAAAGATAGTCCTTACCGAATTCGAGACAGCCTAGCCCAAGCCTCAGGATCAGAACGCATCAACCCTTTGGATCGTCAGGGTCAGTCCACTGATGTGGATTATTATGCCTGAACACTACGTTTCCCCGCCCTTTGGTGCGTAAATGAGCCAACGAATGACTCCATCGGTCCCGGATCGATAGATATAACTGATGCGCCTCGCAACAGCAACAACCACATAAGTCAAACTCGTAAGGGCGTGTAAAACCACTGATGCCACTTCTAGCTAGGAAGAATCACAGGCCCTCCCTGATGTCCTCTCCCGTTTCTGGTTCATACCAGGGTGTGAGGCTCGCGATTTCACGTTATACACAAAGCTATGCCACCCAGGCGGTGCTTTGATCATCACCACAAGACTTTGCTTTTCAACAGAAGCCCTGATCACTGCATCTTAGCATGCCACACAGGAAATTCACACCGTGCAACTGATAGCTATCAATCACACAGAATAAATTCCAATGTCAGACACACTGTCCATTTGCAAGTCCGTTCCGGGTCTGAACGAAAACGGAGGCACTATATACCTCGCAAACCCATCGATCACCACGTACGTCTAGACGATCACCACTCATTATCCATATTTCGGGATGCCTCCCAATCAGTACCTCGGTTACCATCCAAACGAGGTGAAGATCTTCGGTCTTCGACCATCGTCTTCATCTTCGATTTCTTATCGTCGATTCAGTTATTTAGAATGGGATAAACCCGGTCTTTCTGAGCAACTCGCGTATATAATAAACAAGTGCTACACAAACACACATACGCATCATTTCAATTCTTTAGTCGCTAACCGTAAATTAGTAAGAGAACGATTTCCCAAATATTAACCCCGAAGGCCGAAACCAACATCAGATCAATACCCAAGAAACCATTTTACTTAGCCAACCTTCAGTTAGTCTCTAAATTTCACATCCATATCGTTTTTAATATTTTATAATGATTTATCGCTATTTTTATTTATTTTAAAATAGCCAATTTATTCAAAACGACGCTTCAGGCCATAACGCGGCCGTGGCGCTGTTTTTTCTTCAGATTTGATTTACACATATCTGAAAATCCAACCGTTGGATCTTCATAAAATTTACATCATTAGAAATATCTTTTCAAAACGAATCCAACGGTTCCAGTTTCGGGAAAAATCCGATGGTCGGATCTCCTGGTATAATCGTTTGAAGTTTCGATTTCAAAATACGAACTACAGCGTCGTTATTCGATTAAATATAATTATATATATATAATCGATTCTGGCGCTGTTTTTCTTCATATTTGAATTAAACATTCCAGACAATCCAACCATTGGATTTTTACAAAGTTGGTGTCGTTGGAAAGATATTTCCAAAGCGAACCCAACGATTGCGGTATCGGGAAAATCCGATGGTCGGATCTCCTGGTATAATCGTTTGAAATCGTGGTTTCGTAATACGAACTGCAGCTTCGTTTTTCGATATATTTCAATTATATTTATATATGTCTATCGATTCTTCGATTTCAAAACTATATGATTTTCATACTTTTGATAAAAATTATATTTTTATCTAACTGTCTTCTATTTCAACACTTCACTATATTTAACAATTCATGTATATAATAAAAATGTGATTTTTAATGTAAAACAATATATTTCAAAACACGACTATTTTATATGGTTCATATAAATGATGAAAATATGATTTTTATTATAAAACAATTTATCTCAAAACAAGATTATTTTATATAGTTCATATAGATGATAAAAATATGATTTTTATTATAAAACAATTTATTTCAGAATATGAATACCATTCAACACATGAATTTCAATTCAACACATGAATTTCAATTCAGCGAATGAATTTCGATTCAACACATGAAGGTTTTCTATAGTTTATATATATCGATAAAAAGGTGATTTTTATACTTAAAACACGAATACCATTCAACACATGAATTTGTATCCAATGAATGAATATTGATTCAACACATTAAGGTTTTCTATAGTTTATATATATAGAGTAAAAATGTGATTTTTATATTTAAAACACGAATACCATTCAACACATGAATTTCAATCCAATGAATGAATATCGATTCAACACATGAAGGTTTTTTATAGTTTATATATATAGAGTAAAAATTTGATTTTTATATTTAAAACACGAATACCATTCAACACATGAATTTCTATTCAATGAATAAGTTTCAATTCAACACACTTTCTATTCAACCAATAAATATAATTTCAACAAATGGAAATAATTCTAACACATGAATATTATTCGAAATTTCGGCAGCATAACGGCAGGGTAGTTAAAACCGAGACCGTCCCTACTACGGCTCCTCACTCTACCTTAAAGCCTTGCAGCTTTTGACAATGGGGAATCATGCATCTAGTTCGCACGCAGGCGGCATGTATATTTATTTCATTTCCACAAACTAATCCTATGTGGTTTCAACCAAATATTTCTTAACCACAAACGGGTATTTTTAAACCACAATCAATCAATCTCAACCACAAACAATTTCAATCAACCATTCGCTATCAATCAATTTTCACACCAATCACAACCAATAAATATCGTCCATGGTTTGTGGACGAGGGGCGTATATATATATATATATATATATATGTATGTATGTATATATTTATACATATATATATAGCATTTCACTTCTATTTCAACACATATATAATTTTTACAATGCATATAAAACTTATACATCGAACGTACAACTTATACAACGCTTATACAAGAGGTGTACAATGCTAATATCACTCATACATCGACTATATAATTTATACATCATCGTTTTCCATATCGTTTATAAATTAGAAATCTCACATTGGGTTCCACTCCATTAAAAATAGTAGAAGGCTCAGAAAAATATGCGGTCTCTTCTAGAATGTAGAAGACGTCCTCACGGTCCCGGTGTCTCTTGTTTCACTACATTTCGACAAGACACGAGAAAGTTATCATTTTTATTCGATAATCCTAGTTTGCGACACTTTTAAATGTTTAAAACAGTTCAAAATTTCAAGACCGATTACCTCATTTTACTGTTCAGATCTAGGTTTTGAATTTGCTCGCAGATCTTTGCAGGAGGACGGAATCAGGCCGCGCCACGTGGTAGGGGGTCGAGAGGGCTTCCAGGCGGCGGTGCTGACGTGGAGTTCAACGGAGGCTACTGGCCTGGGCGGAGCTCGAAATGCAGCCACTTGGAGGACCTCGATCTGGTCAAATACTGAACGGGGAAAGGTGAATCAGGTATAGATTTGAAGAGGGGATCAGGAGCTTCAAAATGAGCTAAGGAGCGCTCGATTTCGTGGAGAAATGGAAGAGAAATCAAAGAGGGAAGTTTTGACCAATTTCCGCCATCGATCGTGAAGAGGAGCGGGTTTGACCCGTGGTCAACGCGGAGTGAGGAGAATGGATTTGATTGGCCTGTAATTTTTTTATTTATATATTTCATAAAATCGGAAAATACCCCCTTCCACATACGAACTCCAATCCAAACCCAACAACTGTCGTCCCTAGAGTTTTACCCCCATTCCGAACACAATGGAATATGTTTCGTAGGCCCATTCGACTATTTCAGTCAGTTTTCCTTCAAATTAAAATATAAAACATTCAATATTCGATTTGAACGTACGTTACAATTTGCCAGGGCCAAAAACTAATTCGAAAAATTCTAGAAAAATAGATCTAGCTATGTTTTGAAGATATAGTCCCAACCAAAATAGTTTCGTCGAATTCTGAGGTCATTTGCAAAATGGCCCTTTTCTGGTTGATGCAATTTAACTTTAATTGACCAAAACACATTTTCCTTTGCTACGCTCACATACTAGCTTCAAAAATTATGAAATTTTAAACCTAGCAATAATTTGACATGCCGGATCCAACAAAAGTGGTTTCATCGAATTCCGAGGTCGTATGCAAAATGTCTATTTTCAAGGGCGATATAAATTCTATAGTGACCTTTCTGAAAATTCATTTGGCCATAACTTTTGATTCCCGCTATGAAACTTCGATTCTTCAGATCCATTAGAAAGATATTCACTAACAGATTTAAATATTCTTGGTTTCACTAAATTCCATTTTATTTTGCACCCAATACAGACAGGCGAAGTTTGAATTCTAATTTTGAAACTACCGTGCCATTTCAGGCCTTGTTTATAATTAGAATTAATTCTATTCGTTTTCAAATGTCGATTCAAACTTACTTCTCATCATTATTATTTAAAATATTTATTTAAAATATTTAAAATCCACTATTTTAGCGAATATAAATTTTTAAATTGGTTCAGATTTTCCGGGTCGTTACACATTTATACATTAAAAATGTAATTTTTAATGTTACCTCATTTTAATCAAAGTTGAATTCTTTTTAATGAATTCTTTATACATTAAAAATGTAATTTTTAATGTTAAAAGCATTTTTCAACCTCTTTTTTAATTATTCCTAATTACATTAAAAAAATGATTTTTAATGTTACAACATATTTTCCAATAATGAATCTTTTTAATGAACCATTCTTTACATAAAAAAATGTAATTTTTAATGTTACAACCTATTCATCATCATTTCTCTCATGCAATAAAAATGTAAATTTTTATTGTTAAATTTTTCTATTCCAAACTATGTTTATTTTTTATCATTTCTTATATACAATAAAAATATGAATTTTTATTGTTAAACTTATTTTTCTCTTTCAAAACAATGGTCATTTTTCTTATTTCTTATAAACAAAAAAAATGTGAATTTTTATAGTTGAACTTTTCTCGTTCAAAACAATTAATATTTTTAGTGACTTATACCTACAACAAAAATGTGATTTTTATTGTTTAACAATTTTAATTCAAAAATGAAAATTTTCATATTTTATATATATACAATAAAATGAGATTTTTATGGTTTAAGCAATTTATTTTCAAAACATGAATATTTTACATATTCTATATAAATAATAAAAATGTGATTTTTATTGTTTAACAAATTTTATATCTCAAATAATGATCATTTTTCTATTTTCTATAAACACAATAAAAATGTAATTTTTATTGTAAACATATTTTTCTTTTCAACTATGATCATTTTCCTAAAATGCAATAAAAATGTGAATTTTTATTTTGTCCAAACAACTTTCATTTCATACATGAATATTTTACAACACATGAAATATTTCAGAAAATTTTGGCATTATAACGATAGGGTAATTAAAAATGGCACCATCCCTAGTACGGCTCCTCTGCTATCCTAGGCCTCGCGGTGATACAAGCGTTTTATTTTTCATAATATAGTTTATTTTCACAACACTGAATTTTCCACGATCACAACAAATTTTGTTTCAACCACAATCAATCAAGCACAATAACAATCAATTTCATACGACAATACAAACAAGTTGTCCACGGTCTGTGGACGACATTGTCAGGAGTTACTAAACTCCTTCTGTAACCTAATATAATTTTATTCAATTATTTTTGGATTCAGAAATTTCACATTGCTTTTTATTCCTTCTAAAATTGTAGAAAGCTCCAAAAATTCCCCGGTCTCTTTTAGAATGTCGTGTACGATGCCACAAGTCCAATGTCTCATGTTTCATTAAATTTCGTTATTGTATGAAAAAGATACCATTTTTATAAATAAATCAAATTTCGCAATGCTTTTAGGTGTTATAACCACTTAAATAAATTAAACCCGTACCTTTCAGTTTTGATTCAAAACTAGGATTCGAATTTTTGTTCAATCTGCGAACTATGAAGACAATCGGGTTTCATCTTTTTGAAGGCCTCAGAGAGGCGCGCCAATGCCGGTCGTGAGGCCCATCTCAGCGGTGAGATCGAGGCATGGCGGTGGTCTAAAACCCACGACTTTGGGGAGGTGATTCAGTCAATATACACAATGATATATTACACAATTGGTATGGTTTTGAAGCTTGTGAAATCTCTACAAAAACCTCAACTGGAGTGATTAATTTCGTTGATTGGATAAGGAGTTATCGAGAAGAGAAGGTTCGTGCTTCAGCCGCCATCGATTTCGAGGGGATCGATACTTCCGAAGATAACGACAAAGGGTTTTCGGATTTTAATATATATATATTATTTAATATAATTTTAATTTACAAATTATTTGTTTATCGATTCGGACTCCAAACGAGGCCCAATGATTATCGCCTGTAACGACCCAGAAAATCTGAACCAATTTAAAAAATTTAAATTGGCTAAAATAATGGATTTTAATTATTTAAAATAAATATTTTAAATAATGGCGATGAAAACTGAGTTCGAATCGACAATTGAAAACGAATATAATTAATTATAATTATATATAGAATTGAAAATGGTGCGGTAATTCGATAATTCGATTTCAAACTTCAATTGAATATACCGGGAGCAAAACAATCCGGATTTTAGTGAAACCAAAAACATTAGGATCTAATTGGTAATATCTTTCTAACGAATTCGACCAATCGAAATTTGATAGCGGGAATCAAAAGATATGTCCAGTTGAAAATTCTGAATAGTCGCTATGGAATTCAGGCCCTTAAAAATGGACATTTTGCAAACGGCCTCGGAATTCGACGAAACCACTTTTGTTGGGTCCGGGATGTCAAACTATTGCTAGGTTTCAAATTTCATAATTTTTCGAATCAATATGTGAGCGTGGCAAAAGAAAACGCGTTTGACCAGTTTCTGTTGAATTTAATCGACTGGAAATTGACCATTTTTCAAACGGTCTCAGAATTCGACGAAACTAGTTTTGTTAGGACCGTATCGTCAATACGAAGCTAGAAAATATTTTTCTGGAATTTTTCTAGCTAGTATGTGACCCGGGTAATTTGAAATGTGCGTTTAAAATTCAATATAGTGATTTAAATGAAAATTCAGAAGGAAACTGATTGTAACGATCAAATCAGCTTGCGATACATATCCCATTGTGTTCGGAATGGGGGAAAAACGCTATGGACGACAGGCGGTGGGCCTCGTTTCGAGGTCATATGTAAAAGTCAACCTATTTGCAAAATTAAATAATTAAATAATAAAAAAAAATATTTCTTTCCCCCCTTTTCTCTTCTGCTTGCCCCCCCCCCCCCCCGATTCAATAAGTCAGAAAGAAAAAAAGAAAAAAAAAAAACTAAACCTAGAAGCCGCCGCCTACCTCCAGACATCGACGCCGACGAAGACCCCGAAGCCGCCGCCCACCTCCAGACATCAACGCCGACGAAGACCCCGAAGCCGCCGCCCACCTCGAATTCGCCGCGCCCGCCCACCCTTGAAGCCCTCGAACCCCTCGCGAAGACGTCGCGCCAACCCCCCCTCGAAGCAACTCCTCCTGCCACCACCGTTCGAAACCCGAGCCGCCACCTCGAAGCCCAACTCCGCCTTGCCGCCGACGAACTGCAGAAACCCCCCCTCTGTAAGTTTTTTTCTTCGTTTTGCTATTTTATTTTTTTTATGATTTAAATACTGATTTTAAAATGAGTTTTAAAAAAACTGATTTTTAGGGTTTAAAAACTGATTATTTTTAAGATTTAAAAACTGAATTTTTATAAAATAGTAAAACTGAATTTTTAAAAATATAAAAACTGATTTTTCTGAGATTTTAAAAACTGATTTATAAAGGAATATAAAAACTGATTTTAAAATGATTTATAAACTAGAAGGAGATTAGGAATTTAAAAAGAAAAATCATATTTTTATATATCGAAAGTCGAAAGTAAAAATCATATTTTTATATATCGAAAGTCGAAAGTAAAAATCATATTTTTATATATCGAAATTCGAAAGAAAAATCATATTTTTATGTATCGAAAGTCGAAAAAAAAATCATATTTTTATATATCGAAAGTCGAAAAAAAAATCAGATTTTTATATATTGAAAGTCGAAGTAGAAATCAGATTTTTATATATGGAATAGCGTAGTAAAAATTCGATTTTTACATATGTAGAGAATACGGGCGAAAGCGACAAAAGGCGAAGATTTCTATAAAGGAAGTATCGTGAAGTTGGATAGCTATTGGTGAGATTTCTGATTTAAAAATATTATATATGTGTTGAAAATGAAAGTGAATTGCTATATATATATATATATATATATATATATATATATATATATATATATATACGCCCCTCGTCCACAAACCATGGACGATATTTATTGGTTGAAATTGTTGTGAAAATTGATTGATAGCGAATGATTGTTTGGGATTGTTTGTGATTGATATTGGTTGATTGTGGTTGAAAAATACCCATTGGTGGTTGTGAAATATTTGGTTGAAACCACATAGGATTAGTTTGTGGAAATGAAATAAATATATACATGCCGCCTGCGTGCGAACTAGATGCATGATCCCCATTGACAAAAACCGCGAGGTTTTAAGGTAGAGCGAGGAGCCGTACTAGGGACGGTGCCGGTTTAACTACCCTGCCGTTATGCTGCCGAAATTTTGAATAATATTCGTGTGTTTGAATTATTTTCATATGCTTAAACTATATTTATTCATTGAATAGAAAACATTCATGTGTTGAATTGATATTCATTCGTTGTTTAGAAATTCATGTGTTGAATGGTATTCATATTTTAAAATAAATTGTTCGATAATAAAAATCACATTTTTATCTATATATAGAAACTATAGAAAACATTCATGTGTTGAATTGATATTCATTCGTTGTTTAGAAATTCATGTGTTGAATGGTATTCATATTTTGAAATAAATTGTTCGATAATAAAAATAACATTTTTATCTATATATAGAAACTATAGAAAACATTCATGTGTTGAATTGATATTCATTCTTTGTTTAGAAATTCATGTGTTGAATGGTATTCATATTTTGAAATAAATTGTTCGATAATAAAAATCACATTTTTATCTATATATAGAAACTATAGAAAACATTCATGTGTTGAATTGATATTCATTCGTTGTTTAGAAATTCATGTGTTGAATGGTATTCATATTTTAAAATAAATTGTTCGATAATAAAAATCACATTTTTATCTATATATAGAAACTATAGAAAACATTCATGTGTTGAATTGATATTCATTCGTTGTTTAGAAATTCATGTGTTGAATGGTATTCATATTTTGAAATAAATTGTTCGATAATAAAAATCACATTTTTATCTATATATAGAAACTATAGAAAACATTCATGTGTTGAATTGATATTCATTCATTGTTTAGAAATTCATGTGTTGAATGGTATTCATATTTTGAAATAAATTGTTCGATAATAAAAATCACATTTTTATCTATATATAGAAACTATAGAAAACATTCATGTGTTGAATTGATATTCATTCGTTGTTTAGAAATTCATGTGTTGAATGGTATTCATATTTTAAAATAAATTGTTCGATAATAAAAATCACATTTTTATCTATATATAGAAACCATAGAAAACATTCATGTGTTGAATTGATATTCATTCGTTGTTTAGAAATTCATGTGTTGAATGGTATTCATATTTTGAAATAAATTGTTCGATAATAAAAATCACATTTTTATCTATATAGAGAAACTATAGAAAACATTCATGTGTTGAATTGATATTCATTCGTTGTTTAGAAATTCATGTGTTGAATGGTATTCATATTTTGAAATAAATTGTTCGATAATAAAAATCACATTTTTATCTATATATAGAAACTATAGATAACATTCATGTGTTGAATTGATATTCATTCGTTGTTTAGAAATTCATGTGTTGAATGGTATTCATATTTTGAAATAAATTGTTCGATAATAAAAATCACATTTTTATCTATATATAGAAACTATAGAAAACATTCATGTGTTGAATTGATATTCATTCGTTGTTTAGAAATTCATGTGTTGAATGGTATTCATATTTTGAAATAAATTGTTCGATAATAAAAATCACATTTTTATCTATATATAGAAACTATAGAAAACATTCATGTGTTGAATTGATATTCATTCGTTGTTTAGAAATTCATGTGTTGAATGGTATTCATATTTTAAAATAAATTGTTCGATAATAAAAATCACATTTTTATCTATATATAGAAACTATAGAAAACATTCATGTGTTGAATTGATATTCATTCGTTGTTTAGAAATTCATGTGTTGAATGGTATTCATATTTTGAAATAAATTGTTCGATAATAAAAATCACATTTTTATCTATATATAGAAACTATATAAAACATTCTTCTGTTGAATTGATATTCATTCGTTGTTTAGAAATTCATGTGTTGAATGGTATTCATATTTTGAAATAAATTGTTCGATAATAAAAATCACATTTTTATCTATATATAGAAACTATAGAAAACAATCATGTGTTGAATTGATATTCATTCGTTGTTTAGAAATTCATGTGTTGAATGGTATTCATATTTTGAAATAAATTGTTCGATAATAAAAATCACATTTTTATCTATATATAGAAACTATAGAAAACATTCATGTGTTGAATTGATATTCATTCGTTGTTTAGAAATTCATGTGTTGAATGGTATTCATATTTTGAAATAAATTGTTCGATAATAAAAATCACATTTTTATCTATATATAGAAACTATAGAAAGCATTCATGTATTGAATTGATATTCATTCGTTGTTTAGAAATTCATGTGTTGAATGGTATTCATATTTTGAAATAAATTGTTTGATAATAAAAATCACTTTTTATCGACTATATGAACTATATAGAAGAATAGTGTTTTGAAAGGAGTTGTTTTACAATAAAAAAAATCACATTTTTATTGTATGCATAAATCGTTGAAATGTGAAGGGTTAAAAATAGCCACTTGTTCAAAATAAACATATATGAGTTGAAATATTCATTAATTAGCTAATGAAATGATTTGCACCTATTTATGTAACATTAGAATGAATGGTGTTTTTAAACCAAATAGAAATCAAATATGAAGTTGAATAGAAAATGATAAATGATAAGGACTGTATATATATGTACATGTATATTCATTGAACAGGTTATAGCAAAGGGGCTAGAGAAGAGGAATAAAATTTTGTGCCCGACAAATAGGTACACATTTACTGATTTGTTTGGGTGATGATTTTGAGCCTGTTGGCTAGCCGCTTGGCTTTTTCTTTTTCTTTTTGAGATTAGAAGGACCGGGAACGCTATTTGCGATTTCCCGATGCTCCCGGTGCAGGGGAGGTTATGGCGAAATTTTTCCAAAATTTAAGGCGTTAGAAAAATATTTGAAGTTAAAACGATATGGAAATCATTGAATGAACTATATTTATATAAATATATAAATATAAATAAAATTAAAACGAAACGAAGCCGTGCAGTTCGTATTTTGAAACCGTGATTTCAAAGGACTAGTACGGGAAATCCGACCATTGGATTTTCCCGAAACCTCAACCGTCGGGTTCGCCTTGGAATAATCTTTCCAACGGCACCAACCTTGTAAAAATCCAACGGTTGGATTGTCTGGAATGTTTAATTCAAATCTGAAGAAAAACAGCGCCAGAAACGATTATATTTATTAATATATATAAATATAATTATATTTAATCGAATAACGACGCTGCAGTTCGTATTTTGAAATCGAAAATTCAAACGCTTGTAACGGGAGATCCGACCGTCGGATTTTCCCGAAACTGGAACCGTTGGATTCGTTTTGAAAAGACCTTTCTAATGATGTAAATTTTGTGAACATCCAACGGTTAGATTTTCATATATGTGTAAATCAAATCTGAAGAAAAACAGCGCCACGGCCGCCTTATGGCCCGAAGCGTCGTTTTGAATAAAATAGCTATTTTAAAATAAATAAAAATAGCGATAAATAGTTATAAAATATCATGAGCGATATGGAATGGAAATAAACCGAATTTGCTTGATTTATGTGGCTTTTGATGGTTGAATGTGTTTGGTGTGAAAATTACATTAAAGAACAATATTGGTGTTGTCGAATAATTTAACCACTGAAATAAATTGATTTGAAATTCTAAATATTAATGAATTATTTGAAAAGGCCGAGTTAATTCTCATTTCAAATAATTGATCGACGATTGAAAGTCGAAGACGAAGACGATGGTAACGACCCGGATTTCGAGCGACTTTGGTTATCGACGTAAACGCGACGTCGAAAACCAAAACGTCGAAAAATCCTGGTAATTAGTGAAAGAAATTAGAGGGTGAGAAAAGATAAGATAGAAACTTAGAATAGAAGAAGAAGAAGAACACAACATCAGAGTAACACGAATCTCACAGCGGAACGAATAAATATATTTCATAACATAACTTTGAAATACAAATCTGTACTTGCATATACATATCATTATCAAAGTACAGCACTTACAACACAGCGGAAATAACTATAGCTATATGATCCTGAAGCCTCCTGCTCCAGCTCTTCAATGTATCTGTAAAATCCCGACTACTTGACTGCCCGTACAAATTTAGGCACCCAAGAGTTTAGGGGAAACAACAAAGTAAACTCCGGGTCAGTCATGGGACTGGTGTGAGTAAAACAGTTTAAAAACAGTTGAACAAGTAAAAGATATCTCATAAGACCACGCCGCATAACGGAACGGGTTTTTCCCTTATGAGAATCCAAAATATCTTTATATCAAAAACCTTTTGATATTATAATAATGTCTATCAACCACAGTATATATATAATCATCTAGCAGAAACGCTTTCATCTCACGTTCTACATATATAGTATACAATCAAAACCGCAAGCACGTATTGGGTAATGGATTTCCAACTATGACAAGGTATGGAATCACCTTCCGCTTGTGTACCTCTAGAGAGGAATACACTGGGTTCAACAAGAACATCTTGCAACCCGGCCACACATGACCGACCACTCATTTCGCTTGAGTGTATCGAATGTATATCACCAACAGTTGGGATCAGCAACCGTTTCCCGAATGGGACAGCATCAACAATAGATTTTTAGAAGTAAATGAAACTCTAGATCAGGTGATTATACACCCTACTTCGGTGCGACCGACTTAGCCATGCTACCTGCCCGATTTCTGTCATTTACCGGATGATGAGGCTAGAAGCTACGCTTTATCATCATACCAGATTCACTTTGAATGCCACATCGTCAAATCCATCAAATCACCGATTGACGTCTACAACAATACATTATGTGTTAGCTAAAAGAAGTTTCCTTCTCCGCTTCCACTCTTGGTACGGTTGGAGAAATCAATATACGTGATCGTCTGGACATACTCTGTCAGACACCCGTCCATACAAGTCACCCAGGAACAGGATGAACCGAAGGCACTATTCTGTAAACAGGATAGCCCTTGCATAACTCCGTCTTCAATTTCTTTTGGCATATATGATTCGCAACGCTTATGCCAATACAGAGTGGTTCTTTGGATAATAATCCAACCGGTGTCTCCATATTAACAACGTTAAAATGGTCAAAACTTCGATAGTCTATGATTTAACTATCGAATAAAAATAGGTGTGCAAACAACGATATTATTTCCAAATGGAAATTTATATCGATCAAACATCATTCAACATTTATCTCTTTAGTTCATTAATTTACTTATCTCCTGTTTCCCTACGTTCAATATTCCTTATTTTCTAAATTGGGAAAAATATACGTTATTAACAATGGAAAACATTTCCATTTCTTGTTTTCTTTATTTGAAAACATTTCTGGTTTCTTATTTGGAAAACATTTCCAAAGCTTCTTCATTGGAATTAGACAGATGTTTAAACCAACCATCGCGATGCCAATTCAACCATTTCCTTTACTGTCGAACCTTAACTATTCCTTAGTTAAAAACGAAGCCAATCAAGTTGGGGTAGAACTACCTCTCAGACCTTAACTGAACAACATTTCTAACTTTGAAATAGGCAAAGTTCACTGTATATTCCTTTTACTATCTTCCTTACTTAATCCTCCTTCGAATAACTATATTCGATTGACTCTTATCAATTAACTCTATTGGACTAACACTATTTGACTAACGCTATTTATTTACTCATTTCACTTAACCCCTTTCGAATAAACTATATTCGATTTACTAACTTTATTTGAATAAACTATATTCGATTAACTCATTTTACTTACTCTTTAATCGATTAAACTAACATCGATTATCTCCTTTCAACTTTATTCTCAAATCGATTAACTAACATCGATTAACTCTTTTTAACTTTCTTCGAATAAACTATATTCGATTAACTCCTTTCGACTTTCTTCGAGTAAACTATATTCGATTAACTCCTTTTGACTTTCTTCGAGTAAACTATATTCGATTAACTCCTTTTGACTTTCTTCGAATAAACTATATTCGATTAACTAACATCGATTAACTCTTTTTAACTTTAACACTAATCGATTAGCTAACATCGATTAGTTCCTTTCACTTCAACACTAATCGATTAAACTAACATCGATTAGTTCGTTTTACTTTAACACTAATCGATTACACTAACATCGATTAGTTCGTTTTACTTTAACACTAATCGATTAAACTAACATCGATTAGTTCCTTTTATAAACTACGTTTCCCGTTACAACTATTCCCTTTTTATAACGTTTACTTACCGTTACAAATATATCCTATTTATAACTTCTATTTACCGTTACAAATATATCCTATTTATAACTTCTATTTATTTTCTAAATAAATATTCCTTTTCTATTTCTATTTATTTTCTAAATAAATATCCCTTTTATAAAACCGTGTTCGTTTTATAAATATTTCCTTTTATAAAATCCTGTGATTTTATAAAATTTCTTTATTTCAATATACATTGAAATAAAATTCTTTTTACATCCCAGGGTCTTTTATGATATTTAAAATATCGAATAAAAATGATCAACATCATTCCAACACCCATAATCCATAACAGATTATATAACACATCATATATCACGATATATGAAAACAGTAAAGTAAATGTTGAGGAATCCAGTTGGATTCCTCCAACCTGTTTCCCTGCATCACAGATGTTAAACAATATAGATAACATCACTTTCAGTTCCATAGGATATATTCTGTTAAACAGAATCAATATAGAAAATTTAACTAACTGACTAGCAGTTCAATCAAACAGTCAACATACAATATCAGCCAATATCTAACAGTTCTAAAAATATAACATGAAATTATAAACTGTTCAGAGTTAGTGAGATTTACTCACATTGGCGCGTTAACCGTTAAATAACGGTTTGTGTTATTTGATTTCGACGGACAATTTATTTTTCCATAAATTGTAATGAGCTCCGATGGACTTCCAGTCAGTCCCATGGTGTTGCGCTCGTCCATACGATCCCAACGGATCTAACCGTTCGCAAAACTGATAACATATGTACAAGTTATAGCATTGACAAGTTTATATAAGTTATATTTTTTTAAATATTAACTTAGATTATACTTTAAATATTGGGACTCACCATAAATATCCCCGTTGGCCCAATAGTCCATCTGAGATAGCCCACCCGCATGCGTAAACTTCATCATCCCGAAACTCAAACAATCCCACTCCAGTGAAGTACACGCGTGCTCTTTCTTCTTCCCTGGACCTTGCTCTTTTACTGCGGCCCATCTCCATGAACAAATACTCCGACCCGCATGGATTTCTGTAGTCAATACAACCACTCTCCAGTATTGTATTCAAACACCATCTCCATTATTCTCTTTGATACTTACGTTCATAGTTCTTTCTCTAACAAAACCATTTATCTTCAATCCAATACCACTTCTCTTCTAACCCCGCTAATACGTTCAGCTCCCAGTATCCAACTTCACTACATGCCGACCTCCCTTCTTTAACCCGTTTCCATTCTCACGTTTAAAAGAATACACGCACGCCACATCACAGATCAGTCCACTTTTGTACACAGACACTTGCGTTCCCACTCCTTAGTCCATTGCCTTCGCTCCTATTTCCATAGAACGAACACGGTTACTCCTTCCGACAGAACTTCTCTCAATTTTCAGTTCGTACTTCGAGCCCACTCTCGGATTCCTCACTACAACAGTCGCATCCTCTGTCTTCCACCTCATCGAGCCCTAGGCGTTCGCCGCAGAAGTCCAGCAGATCCAAAACGAAATTGTGCGTAGTATAGGATTTTAGAGAAAAACAAGAGGAATCCGAATGTGTATAGAACATGAATTATATGATTTTATTGGTTTTATTTTGATTTTTGAAGGATCACGAGATGGGTTTGCTGAAGAAAACATAGCGGCGGATTCTCGTTTGACTGTGGGAGGTCATTAGGTTAAGGGCAAAGTTAAAGACTATTTATAGTTTTAGATGGCATTCCTTTGTATGCTGAAGGGATTAGGCACGTCGCCCCTTTCTTTGCTGGAGGCGTGGCCTATTCTTGGCCTTGGTTTAGTTTTAAGGGAATAGATAAAACTGTTTTTATTTAGGGTGCACCCTTACGTAACACTCGGTTTAGTTATGTACCACTATGGACAGAAATAAAAACACCATCGTGACGAGCGAGGTGTCCCGACTCCAGAAATATAATAATACCGGTAGATGGACTCATATTTTGAAATTTCAAAAATGTTGATTTCAGGGTGCGAAATACTTCAAATAAAAAGTCGCTTATTAAATTAATTAAAAATTACAGTAAAATTCTAAAAATTAACTTATCACTATGTCTCTAAAGAACCTTATCCAAATTCAAACACGATCTCTAGTTATATCGAATAAACCGATATGGTCGATAAACGATTCTATAACGACTATTTTAAAATTTGATTTTAGACATATCTCAAAATCTACACGACGAAATCCTGATTTTCCTCTTCCACTAGAAAGATATACTCCACCAGCTCCACACGTTTCTTGTTTCATAGAAATCCGGTTTAAAACGAGCTCTGTACATTCAGTTGAAGTTCAAATCGCCAATTAACGAACTGCAGCGCTATTTCAAGCTCGATTTTAATTATAATATAATTATACGTTCAATTGTCGACGATTGAATATATTCGTTATTCAAATTCAATTCCAAGCTGAATTAAATATCACAGATGATCCGGTTCACACCATATCGTCATTTCGACCAATTCTGATTATTTCAGAATTAAATATATTATTTAATTTATTATTTAAATTAAATATTCACCATAATTTAATTAACGACGATTTTATTCCCTAAATCACTATTTATATAATTAAATAAATTAATCATAATACCCCTGCCAATGCGGGTCATTACAATCTTCCCCACTTAAAATAATTTCGTCCTCGAAATTGCTAGTAGGTAGAGGACGACCCTATCGACTGGATAGAACATATTTGTTCACTTCTTAACTTCAGTTTCAACTGAACCAATTTAATTTCAATTAAATTATTAATTAATTCTTATCAACGAAAATTTTCAAAAATCCTGAAAATTTTCTAACACCTTAACTCTTTGAAAGATTTCGTCAGCACCTCCTTTGTACTGGTCAATCGGTCAAACTCCAACTCACCTCTCTGGGCAATCTCCAACTCAAAAGAAAACCAAACAGCCAAGCGGCTTGCCAATTCGGCTTATCAAAATCTCATACCGCATGAAATATAAACTTGTACCTTTTTGTCGGGCATATCAACCCCATCACTTCCATGTGCTATCAACTCAGCATATACTAATATTAATCAAACCAAACTCTGATCAATTTATCCTCAACACAACCATTCGCTTTTTACCAAGCCAAATTTTCATTTCAACTCAAGTTTTCGTCTTGATTCCCAACTCTTAACTTGATTGTCACATTACACTTCAAATTTGAATCTCACAATCCAATTCGTCTTGATATCATTCTAATTCAAACTCAGTTACCACTTTACTGGCTTTACTTTAATTCAAATTTGCTTTCACAAATTTCTGTTAAATTTGTTTTTTAATTCAAACAGTCTTTCCCTGGGAGTTTTTAAACAGTTTACTCTTTCCAAAAATCAAAATTTTCCTTTTTGAAATTCAACTGAGCCCAAAATCAATATTCCATTAGTTAAATCACTTCTCTATTACTTTATCAATATTTGTTAACCAGATATTTGCAATAACTTTATTGGCCTTTTATGTTATTTGGAAAACATTTCCGAATATCGCCTTCCTTTATTTTCTAAACTTTTAGAAAATACATGCCATTTATAATTAGAAAATATTCCAATTACTTATCTCCTTTCCGATCTCGTTTATTCTATACTTAGGAAATATTTAACATCTATTTCCGAGCTTACACTTATTTGGGTTAAAACGGATGTTGTGTAAAACATCGTTACGACAACCCAAATACTATATTCAACTAACTCTTATTCAACATTGATCTTCGAGCCTGAAATCTTACTATTTATTTGTTAATAATGAAATCAATCAAGTTGGGGTATAACTACCTCTCAGACCTTGACTGAATAACATTTATAACGTCAAAACAGATAAGACCACTTACTCGAATAATCAATACCATACAACTACTTATTCACTTTTAAACACGTCTACACTTTCTCTTTCTATTCTTACTAGATTTTATTCTTATACTTCCTTTTTGATTTTACTATTCTATTTCTAAGTTCGTTTCCTGATCGACTTCTATATATATATATATATATCGATACGTTGATTTCTAACTATCAAATTATCTTAAAAATATTCTAACTCCCTAAATTCCCGGAAAAATTCGCCATAACCTCCTTTGTACTAGGAGCATCGGGAAAATTCCCAAACTGCCACACAGGCCTTCTCCAATCAAAAAGAAAAAGAAAAGCCAAGCGGCTAGCCGATACGACGCATAAAATCTCATATATGAATTAAATACATACCTTTTCGTCGAGCATTCTATTTATATACCTTCATTATCCTTATCCATACCTATCTTATGTATATCCATACATTTCTAATTCATTCCAACTTAATCCAATCGTTTTAACTTATTTTGTTAAGTGATTTTCAAATTACTGGTTTGCCCATTTCACCTTCATATTTGAGTATAACATGTTCAAATATAAGTTGAACTTGTTTATCAACTAATCAAATTCCACCTTTTCAAACTTAGGTTTCATATTCGATTTCACATATAAATTTACCAGTCCCCTTTACTTATCTAAAGTTCAACTTCAATTCAAGATCCATTTATTAACGGCTAATTAACTGGTTTACCCATTTCATCTTTTATTTGAATATACATGTTCAAATATAAGTTGAACTTGTTTATCAACTAATTGAATTCCATTTCAATTCTATTTAAATTTCCTATTTTCAAATTCCATTTCAATTCTCTTATTCAAATTCTATATTTGAATTTCATTATTCGAATCTATTTGAATTCTCTTTATTTCATTTCAATTCCCTTTGAATCTTCTATATTCAAATTTCATTTCACTTTCGATATTCAAATCCTATATTCAAACTCCATTGAATTTTATATTCCAATTTCCATTCAACTCTATTTGAATTCTATATTCAAATCCCATTATAAACTATTTGAATTCTATATTCAAAATCCATTATTACTTTATATGAATTCTATATTCAATTTTTCTTACTTCAAATTCTATTTCAATTCCATTGAATTATATATTCAAACTCCCTTTGAATTTTCTTATTTAAATTCTATTTTTGAACTTCCTTTATTCAAATTCCTTTTCAAACTTTCTTTATTCAATCTTTACATAAGTCTCGATTTTCATTCCCTTTGAAATCGATATTTCTACCTTTGGAAAATAGATTTCCCTTTCAATTTCATACTTGTATTTTTATTTCTGAATTATCCAATGATAATTCACTTCATTTATAAACTTCGTTTATAAAAGAACTATTTATAAACTTCGTTTATAAAGGAACTTCTCGTTTTATTTCTTTTAAAACAAGTTAATATTTCAAATCTATTTCAAAAATTCAAATTCTATATTATAAAACCCATTTTGAAATTCTACACAACTTGTCTTTCCCAAAACAAATTCAAAATAGTATCTCTGGTAGTAATTCGTCACTTACAACTCGAAAATGAATACTGATGATGCAGCTGTCATCATCAGAATCTATTTTCCAGCGATCGAAGTGAGTTCAATACTATAAAACCATTTCTAAACATTTCCACTTTGAAATTTATTTCAAAATATAATTCACACTGCTTGTAAAACAATTTAAAATCTCCCAGGATCTTAAATTTTCCTTATTCTTAATCCAAATCCATTTACAAACACTTATCCAATTCTCCAGAGTTTTAACTTCAATTTCTGGTTTAAATTTCAATTTTAACTCATCTGATTTCACGTATTTCACTTATATGAATTCTGGTTGGTTATTTACATAACCATTCAATTTATAATCTTACTCGATTATAATCACAACCAATATATCCAATATATTCAAAATATACGTTGGGCAAACTATTTCGTTTACCCTCTTTTCAAAACATACCATGATGGTTCATCGTATTCAAGTGTTTACAAAATCCCTACCGATACAGTGGATCAAACAGGTCGACCAGGACTCATAACCGACTCAACCAATGAATCTCCACAATATAAAACAATTTTTTATATCAATAACAAATACGTTCACTCGTATATATACACTCAATCTCAGTCTAGGGTATTACTAACCCTATCTCTACCGAGTCACGCCACAGAGCCAAGTAATTCTTAACTTAAGCTCTGATACCAACTGTAACGACCCGGATTTCGAGCGACTTTGGTTATCGACGTAAACGCGACGTCGAAAACCAAAACGTCGAAAAATCCTGGTAATTAGTGAAAGAAATTAGAGGGTGAGAAAAGATAAGATAGAAACTTAGAATAGAAGAAGAAGAAGAACACAACATCAGAGTAACACGAATCTCACAGCGGAACGAATAAATATATTTCATAACATAACTTTGAAATACAAATCTGTACTTGCATATACATATCATTATCAAAGTACAGCACTTACAACACAGCGGAAATAACTATAGCTATATGATCCTGAAGCCTCCTGCTCCAGCTCTTCAATGTATCTGTAAAATCCCGACTACTTGACTGCCCGTACAAATTTAGGCACCCAAGAGTTTAGGGGAAACAACAAAGTAAACTCCGGGTCAGTCATGGGACTGGTGTGAGTAAAACAGTTTAAAAACAGTTGAACAAGTAAAAGATATCTCATAAGACCACGCCGCATAACGGAACGGGTTTTTCCCTTATGAGAATCCAAAATATCTTTATATCAAAAACCTTTTGATATTATAATAATGTCTATCAACCACAGTATATATATAATCATCTAGCAGAAACGCTTTCATCTCACGTTCTACATATATAGTATACAATCAAAACCGCAAGCACGTATTGGGTAATGGATTTCCAACTATGACAAGGTATGGAATCACCTTCCGCTTGTGTACCTCTAGAGAGGAATACACTGGGTTCAACAAGAACATCTTGCAACCCGGCCACACATGACCGACCACTCATTTCGCTTGAGTGTATCGAATGTATATCACCAACAGTTGGGATCAGCAACCGTTTCCCGAATGGGACAACATCAACAATAGATTTTTAGAAGTAAATGAAACTCTAGATCAGGTGATTATACACCCTACTTCGGTGCGACCGACTTAGCCATGCTACCTGCCCGATTTCTGTCATTTACCGGATGATGAGGCTAGAAGCTACGCTTTATCATCATACCAGATTCACTTTGAATGCCACATCGTCAAATCCATCAAATCACCGATTGACGTCTACAACAATACATTATGTGTTAGCTAAAAGAAGTTTCCTTCTCCGCTTCCACTCTTGGTACGGTTGGAGAAATCAATATACGTGATCGTCTGGACATACTCTGTCAGACACCCGTCCATACAAGTCACCCAGGAACAGGATGAACCGAAGGCACTATTCTGTAAACAGGATAGCCCTTGCATAACTCCGTCTTCAATTTCTTTTGGCATATATGATTCGCAACGCTTATGCCAATACAGAGTGGTTCTTTGGATAATAATCCAACCGGTGTCTCCATATTAACAACGTTAAAATGGTCAAAACTTCGATAGTCTATGATTTAACTATCGAATAAAAATAGGTGTGCAAACAACGATATTATTTCCAAATGGAAATTTATATCGATCAAACATCATTCAACATTTATCTCTTTAGTTCATTAATTTACTTATCTCCTGTTTCCCTACGTTCAATATTCCTTATTTTCTAAATTAGGAAAAATATACGTTATTAACAATGGAAAACATTTCCATTTCTTGTTTTCTTTATTTGAAAACATTTCTGGTTTCTTATTTGGAAAACATTTCCAAAGCTTCTTCATTGGACTTAGACAGATGTTTAAACCAACCATCGCGATGCCAATTCAACCATTTCCTTTACTGTCGAACCTTAACTATTCCTTAGTTAAAAACGAAGCCAATCAAGTTGGGGTAGAACTACCTCTCAGACCTTAACTGAACAACATTTCTAACTTTGAAATAGGCAAAGTTCACTGTATATTCCTTTTACTATCTTCCTTACTTAATCCTCCTTCGAATAACTATATTCGATTGACTCTTATCAATTAACTCTATTGGACTAACACTATTTGACTAACGCTATTTATTTACTCATTTCACTTAACCCCTTTCGAATAAACTATATTCGATTTACTAACTTTATTCGAATAAACTATATTCGATTAACTCATTTTACTTACTCTTTAATCGATTAAACTAACATCGATTATCTCCTTTCAACTTTATTCTCAAATCGATTAACTAACATCGATTAACTCTTTTTAACTTTCTTCGAATAAACTATATTCGATTAACTCCTTTCGACTTTCTTCGAGTAAACTATATTCGATTAACTCCTTTTGACTTTCTTCGAGTAAACTATATTCGATTAACTCCTTTTGACTTTCTTCGAATAAACTATATTCGATTAACTAACATCGATTAACTCTTTTTAACTTTAACACTAATCGATTAGCTAACATCGATTAGTTCCTTTCACTTCAACACTAATCGATTAAACTAACATCGATTAGTTCGTTTTACTTTAACACTAATCGATTACACTAACATCGATTAGTTCGTTTTACTTTAACACTAATCGATTAAACTAACATCGATTAGTTCCTTTTATAAACTACGTTTCCCGTTACAACTATTCCCTTTTTATAACGTTTACTTACCGTTACAAATATATCCTATTTATAACTTCTATTTACCGTTACAAATATATCCTATTTATAACTTCTATTTATTTTCTAAATAAATATTCCTTTTCTATTTCTATTTATTTTCTAAATAAATATCCCTTTTATAAAACCGTGTTCGTTTTATAAATATTTCCTTTTATAAAATCCTGTGATTTTATAAAATTTCTTTATTTCAATATACATTGAAATAAAATTCTTTTTACATCCCAGGGTCTTTTATGATATTTAAAATATCGAATAAAAATGATCAACATCATTCCAACACCCATAATCCATAACAGATTATATAACACATCATATATCACGATATATGAAAACAGTAAAGTAAATGTTGAGGAATCCAGTTGGATTCCTCCAACCTGTTTCCCTGCATCACAGATGTTAAACAATATAGATAACATCACTTTCAGTTCCATAGGATATATTCTGTTAAACAGAATCAATATAGAAAATTTAACTAACTGACTAGCAGTTCAATCAAACAGTCAACATACAATATCAGCCAATATCTAACAGTTCTAAAAATATAACATGAAATTATAAACTGTTCAGAGTTAGTGAGATTTACTCACATTGGCGCGTTAACCGTTAAATAACGGTTTGTGTTATTTGATTTCGACGGACAATTTATTTTTCCATAAATTGTAACGAGCTCCGATGGACTTCCAGTCAGTCCCATGGTGTTGCGCTCGTCCATACGATCCCAACGGATCTAACCGTTCGCAAAACTGATAACATATGTACAAGTTATAGCATTGACAAGTTTATATAAGTTATATTTTTTTAAATATTAACTTAGATTATACTTTAAATATTGGGACTCACCATAAATATCCCCGTTGGCCCAATAGTCCATCTGAGATAGCCCACCCGCATGCGTAAACTTCATCATCCCGAAACTCAAACAATCCCACTCCAGTGAAGTACACGCGTGCTCTTTCTTCTTCCCTGGACCTTGCTCTTTTACTGCGGCCCATCTCCATGAACAAATACTCCGACCCGCATGGATTTCTGTAGTCAATACAACCACTCTCCAGTATTGTATTCAAACACCATCTCCATTATTCTCTTTGATACTTACGTTCATAGTTCTTTCTCTAACAAAACCATTTATCTTCAATCCAATACCACTTCTCTTCTAACCCCGCTAATACGTTCAGCTCCCAGTATCCAACTTCACTACATGCCGACCTCCCTTCTTTAACCCGTTTCCATTCTCACGTTTAAAAGAATACACGCACGCCACATCACAGATCAGTCCACTTTTGTACACAGACACTTGCGTTCCCACTCCTTAGTCCATTGCCTTCGCTCCTATTTCCATAGAACGAACACGGTTACTCCTTCCGACAGAACTTCTCTCAATTTTCAGTTCGTACTTCGAGCCCACTCTCGGATTCCTCACTACAACAGTCGCATCCTCTGTCTTCCACCTCATCGAGCCCTAGGCGTTCGCCGCAGAAGTCCAGCAGATCCAAAACGAAATTGTGCGTAGTATAGGATTTTAGAGAAAAACAAGAGGAATCCGAATGTGTATAGAACATGAATTATATGATTTTATTGGTTTTATTTTGATTTTTGAAGGATCACGAGATGGGTTTGCTGAAGAAAACATAGCGGCGGATTCTCGTTTGACTGTGGGAGGTCATCAGGTTAAGGGCAAAGTTAAAGACTATTTATAGTTTTAGATGGCATTCCTTTGTATGCTGAAGGGATTAGGCACGTCGCCCCTTTCTTTGCTGGAGGCGTGGCCTATTCTTGGCCTTGGTTTAGTTTTAAGGGAATAGATAAAACTGTTTTTATTTAGGGTGCACCCTTACGTAACACTCGGTTTAGTTACGTACCACTATGGACAGAAATAAAAACACCATCGTGACGAGCGAGGTGTCCCGACTCCAGAAATATAATAATACCGGTAGATGGACTCATATTTTGAAATTTCAAAAATGTTGATTTCAGGGTGCGAAATACTTCAAATAAAAAGTCGCTTATTAAATTAATTAAAAATTACAGTAAAATTCTAAAAATTAACTTATCACTATGTCTCTAAAGAACCTTATCCAAATTCAAACACGATCTCTAGTTATATCGAATAAACCGATATGGTCGATAAACGATTCTATAACGACTATTTTAAAATTTGATTTTAGACATATCTCAAAATCTACACGACGAAATCCTGATTTTCCTCTTCCACTAGAAAGATATACTCCACCAGCTCCACACGTTTCTTGTTTCATAGAAATCCGGTTTAAAACGAGCTCTGTACATTCAGTTGAAGTTCAAATCGCCAATTAACGAACTGCAGCGCTATTTCAAGCTCGATTTTAATTATAATATAATTATACGTTCAATTGTCGACGATTGAATATATTCGTTATTCAAATTCAATTCCAAGCTGAATTAAATATCACAGATGATCCGGTTCACACCATATCGTCATTTCGACCAATTCTGATTATTTCAGAATTAAATATATTATTTAATTTATTATTTAAATTAAATATTCACCATAATTTAATTAACGACGATTTTATTCCCTAAATCACTATTTATATAATTAAATAAATTAATCATAATACCCCTGCCAATGCGGGTCATTACAACGATGGTCGAAGACCGGAGATCTTCACCTCGTTTGGATGGTAACCGAGGTCCGGATTGGGAGGCATCCCGAAATATGGATAATGAGTGGTGATCGTCCAGACGTACGTGGTGATCAAAGGGTTTGCGAGGTATTTAGTGCCTCCGGTTTCGTTCAGACCCAGAACGGACTTGTAAATGGACTGTGTGTTTGACATTGGATTTTATCCTGTGTTGATTGATCTCTATTAAATATACATCTGTTTGGCGGCGGAGAATTTATTCTTTTGCTTAACGCCCTTCTCTGAGACGCACGAGCTCAGAGGTTGTATATCGATGGACATCAGTCGCATGGCATGAATTGCCTGTGTGGCATGCTAAGATGCAGTGATCAGGACTTCTGTTGAAAAGCAAAGTCTTGTGGTGATGATCAAAGCACCGCCTGTGTGGTGTAGCTTTGTGTATAACGTGAACTCGCGAGCCTCACACCCCGGTATGAACCTAAAACGGGAGAGGACATCAGGGAGGGCCTGCGTTTCTTTCTAGCTAGGGTGGTGTCAGTGACCTACCAGCCCTGACATTTATATACTTTTCACCTATGTGGTTGTTGCTGTTGCGAGGCGCCTCGGTTTGATCGGACGATCCGGGTACGATGGAGTCATTCGTTGGCTCATTTACACCCCAAAGGGTGGGGAAACGCAATGTTCAGGAATTTTAATCCACATCGGTGGACCGGCCCTGACGATCCAAGGGTCACTCGAGCTCTGATCCTGAGGGGCGGGCTAGAGCGTCTCGAATTCGGTAAGGACTATCTTTTGCCTTGGTTCATGACGGAAATCCAATTTCCAAATACGACATCGTGCGGTTTTGATTGTATACCTATATATGGCGACATAGTGGTATGGGGCATTAATGTCGTCTATGATTGATAGTTCTGATTTGAAATTGTTTTCAAAACATATAAACACTAGCAATAATATCAAATGCCTTTGTTTTATTCGTATCAAGCATATCTTGGCCGTTATAAGGTAAAAACTCTATCCTCCGGTTTGCGTTGCATTGTGTGATGGGAACTGAGTCTTATAACGGCTTCATTTTTATAAAAATCATAGCGATGTTTAAAAGAAAGAGTCGTTTTAATGCACTGGCAATCCAATGGAGTAAACCTGTTCCATGAAAGTGGCGTGGTCCTGTGATTAGCCAAAATATATGTGTTGAGTAGATTTCTCATACCAGTCCCATGACTGACTCGTAGTTTGTTTCACTCTCAAACTCGGGTGCCCCTTTTTCCACACGGGCAGCCTTGTATTAAGGTTTAGCTGGTTCTTTCTGGATAGCTGGAGCTAAAGATGGATTCTATCATTTATTTCTTTTTTGCTGTTCAGCTCCTATTGTACATATTTTGTTTATTTCCGCTGTAGACATTTATGTATAGCTGAACTGTATTTGTACTAAGTAAGATCCTGTATACTGTGTAACTCTGATGATTACTTTTATCCAGTATATTTTGTTGTTCATTTTGGTGTATTTATTTAATTCTGTTCTGCTATTTTCTGTTTCTGTGTTATATTCCAAAAGATAACCTTGTTTCCGTGAGAACGGGAAATCGGGTCGTCTCATCGCCCCTAGCTAATTACCCCCATTCCGGACATAATGGACTAGGTCTCATCAGCCCATTTGATTGGTTCAGCCTATTTTTTTTCAAATTAAAGCATAAAACATTTACTTATTTAATTTGGTCATATACTTTAATTTACCGGGGCCAAATACTGACTCCAAAAATTCCCGAAAAATAAATCTAGCAATATTTTGACGATATGGTCCTAACGAAATTAGTTTCGTCGAATTTGGAGACCGTTTGAAAAATGGCCATTTTCTGGTCGATCTGATTTGACTAAAATTGAAAAAACACGTTTTCTTTTGCCACTCTTACACATTAATTCCAAAAATTATGAAAATTGGAATGTTGCAATAAGTTGACATTCCGGATCCAACCAAAGTGGTTTCATCAAAAATGGAGGTCGTTCGCAAAATTGCTATTTATAAGGTCTATATATTATATTAAACTCCATAGCGACTATTTCAAATTTTAAACTGGACATGACTTTTTATTCCCGCTGTGAAATTTCTATTTTTTACATCCGTTAGAAATATATAATTAAACAGATTTAAATATTTTTAGTTTTACTAAAATTTGATTTATTTTGAATCATGTACATTCATTCAAGTTTAAATTCAAAATTTCAAACTACCGCGCTATTTCTAACTCTTTTTATAATTGAAATAAATATATTCGTTCTAACTGTATTTAAAATAAGTGTTTAGTTGTTTTTATTTAAAATAAATGATTAAAATAGCCAAAATAAAAATTTTAAATTGGTTTTGATTTTTCGGGTTGTTAGAATCACCCCCACTTAAGAATTTTTCGTCTCTGAAAAGGAAACAATAGTAATGTAGGAAACAAAACGGAAAATGTAAAATATTGTAAATGTACCTTGCAGCAGAGCTAATCAAAGATATCTACTCTGCCATGGGGATAAGCCTGTTTGATGCTATCCTCGGTCTCCCATGTACAGTCTCTAGGATCTCCACTCCACTGCACTTTAACTAAATGAATTCTTTTGTTTCACAAAACTCGGGTTTCTTTGCCAATAATTTTCACTTGCTCTCTTCTCACAGCTAAGCGTAGGGTAATCTCCAAATCTTGTTGTGCAGCTTCCTCCAAAATTAAGTCTGGATCATGTACATGCTTTTGAAGTTGAGACACGTGAAATACATCATGTTCCCTTGGCACCCAGTGAGGCAACTGAACCCTGTAAGCAAGAGTTCCGATCCTCTCAAGTATAGGAAATAGACCAATGAATCTAGGTGCCAACTTCCCTGTCTTCCCAAAACGAACTACTCCTCTAAATGTGGAAATTCTCAAATACACATAATCACCAACAGTAAATTCTAAATCCCTTCTTCTCGAATCTGCATAACTCTTCTGTCGGCTCTGAGCTCTCTGAAGTTGCTTCTTAATGAGATTGACTTTATCCGATGCTTCTCGAATCATGTCGGGACCCAATACTAGTCGATTGCGTGGCTCTACCCAACATGCGGGAGATCCACATGGTCTGCCATATAATGCTTTGAATGGAGACATTTGTAAGCTTGCTTGGTAACTGTTATTATATGAAAACTCAACCAAATGCAAGTGATCTTCCCATGACCCGCCAAAATCAAGAATACATGCGCGCAACAAGTCTTCCAGTATACGGTTCACCCTCTCAGTTTGGCCATTTGTTTGAGGATGATATGCGGTGCTCAGATTAAATTCTGTCCCCATCTCTTCTTGGAATGCTTCCCAGTATTTACTAGCGAATAACGAAACACGATCACTAACAATGCTACTGGGAACTCCGTGTAGTCTGACAATTTCTCTAAAATAAATGCGCCAGACTTCGAGCTATTCTATTTGATCTAACAAGAATAAAATGGGCGGGTCTTCGTTAAATGATCTATGATCACCCGAATACAATCGTTACCTTTCTTGGTTTGGGCCAAACCATCAATGAAATCAATGTAGATTTGATCCCACTTCCAATTTGGAACCTCTAGTGGTTGTAATAATCCGGCAAGTTTTTGCTGATCACTCTTGACTTGTCTGAAAGTAGAACATCTGCTAACATATATGGAAATGCCTCTTTTCATATATTTCCCCCAGAATGTGCACTTCAGATCATGATACATCTTACTCACCCCTGGATGAATACTAAACTTGGATTTGTGACATTCGTCCATCACTTCTCTTCTGAGCTCAGGAATATTCGGAACACAAATTCGGCCTAATAACCTCATAACCCCTTTGTTATCAATTTGGAAACTCGAGGGTTCGCCTTCCTGAACTCTTTAACTAATTCTTTGTATAAATTCATCATTCTTCTGAAGAGCAGAGATTTTATCAAACAATGAAGGCGTAATAATGAGATCGGGGATGATGGCATTTTTCCTACTAAGCGCATCCGCTACAACATTGGCTTTCCCTGGGGTATACAAAATATATCAATCGTATGCCGCAAGAAATTCTATACAACGTTGCTGCCTCAAATTCAGGTCCTTCTAGGTGAACAGATACTTCAATGACTTATGATCTGTGTATAATTCAAACTTCTCATCCGAAAGATAGTGCCTCCATATCTTCAAAGCAAACACGATGGCTAACAACTCAATATAGTGAGTAGGATATCTCTTCTCATGCGGCTTCAATTAACGACTTGCATAAGAAACTACTTTGCCCCTTTGCATTAATACCGCACCAACACCTTCAGGAGAAGCATCTGCATAGATTGTCAAATCTTGATTTCCATTGATAATAGTCAACACTGGAGCAGTAGTCAACCCTAATTTCAACACTTGGAAAGCTGCCTCACTTCAGGCATCTAATTAAACTTTGTATGCTTCTTTCTAAGCTCCGTTAATGGACAATATATCTTTTAAAAATCTTTAACGAATTTCTAATGGCCAGCTAATCCTAGAAAACTTTTGCGTTCTATATGTATGTTAGGCTGGTTCCAATATTGAATGGCTGTGATTTTAATTAGATCTACTGAAATTTCTTCCTTTGATACTACATGACCGAGGAGCTTCACTTCTTCCTACCAGAATATGCATTTAGAAAAATTGGCCTTTAAAACATTCTTTCTCAGAATTTCCAAAACTTCTTCCCAATGTTTTTCATGCTCGGCTGTTGACTTACAAAAGATTAAAATATCATCAATGAAGACCAGCAAAAATTTAGTTAAAACATCGCGAAATACTATGTTCGTCAGATCGAAAAAATAAGCAGGAGCATTACATAAGCCGAACGACATTACTAACAACTCATAAAATATGTCTGGACCTCTAAAAGCTGTCAAAGGAACACACTGTTGTATATAACATAGTTGTATACACAATTATATGATTTTTGTTCGATGATAACAACCAAATAAATATTATTTTAAATGTGTTTGTTACTGTACTGTTCTATATATGCAACATAGACAGGAATATAATATTTATATTTAAATAGAATACGACTTTACATACATTCATATATTCATACAACATTTTATTTAAATATAAATATAATATTTCAAACATTCGAACAATACAACTATTTATAAATCCACTATTTAAACACTTCCCAGGAATCTGTACTTGTAAATAAACTGAATAAAATAGACAAGTTTGTTTAACAATAACAAAATAATATTTTATTTCAAACAAATTTGTTTATTACAAATATCAGTACAATTCTCTCCACAACACTCATACAGTCACTCTGCCTTGCAACTCATATATACATATATTTACACTTTCATATACATACACATTCTTATTGATACACATTCTTATTGACACTGTTACAGACACACTGATACTCTTGTCTTCAATCTTCTTTCTTCAAAGCATCTTCACTGTCAGTCCAATCTTCATACCTGTCATATACAGAAACACACACAGAGTATCTGGAACAGAAATAATTTCAAATTCTAGCGAATATAATTTTTATTTTAAAATTTTAATTTGCCTTAGATTTTGGTGTGTTCCTCATCATTTTTCTGACTCAATCAATTTTGTTAATCTGTCCGACTGTGTCTATACAACTTGTGATATTCACAATGATACACTGTAAACACCACAAGGTAGACAACATATATATGAATATCGATGCAGGGATAGGAAAATTTATCTGATAGCTGCATATACACACGTGTATAGATTTACACGTGTGCACTGTATCGCCAATCAGTGTGCAACCGAGGAGTAGCCACGTCGAACATCTCAACTCGGTGTGAAGTGAAACAATGCACGCATGTGAACAAGCATGTAAACAAACACTGGAATGGAAACATACTCTAGTGGTCGAACACACTCAAACATCATGATCAAGTGCACAAGGAATGAAGTGATCAACTAAAATACAAGTATGGAAATGAGCAGCAGTGGAACAGTGAATAGTAAATGTAAACAAGTGGTGGTTCAACAGCAAAGAAGCAAGTCAAAATAGTTTGACAAATATTTCAACCAGCAAGATCATGGGTTAGAAATACAAACTATATGAAGCATTACAGCAACAAAGCATCTACATGTGCACATGAAAGAAACAGCACGGCCGAGGCATTTCATAGTTGCATAGACAAAGTAAATATGTGACAGTAAGCAACTTGTTCAAGGCCAGTTCAAGTGATCATGGTAGCATCATTTATAAACTATCGAAAGTGTTTTTCAAGACAGTAAACACATGGTGTAGTTTCAGAAATGGTTCAAGTCTAGGTGGAGCTTGGTGTAGTCTCAGCAGCATGTACGTATATGTACACAAGCATCAATGTTCAGCAACACATGGCAAGTAAATCAACATTGGAGCGGCCAAGTTTCAAACTTTATATATATATGCAGCAAGCATAAGATACAAGTGCAATTTTTTCAAATGAACAAGCATGGCAGTTCATGTTCATCTGACCATTAATCATATGGATGGTGAAATTTGGCAAGGTTTAGAAATCAAATTGCTTTCAGAAATAAAACAGCATGCAAAATAGCTCGGGGCTCAAGTTCAAATGCAGCATGACAGTGTCAAAAACTGTGTCATCATATACACTGTGCAAACAGCAGTGATGAAGTTCAAATAGCCACAAGTGAATGCAAATGAAACAGATATGCATGAATCAACAGACACAAAGATTCCAGAAATCAGAATACACTTTTAGGCAAGGTGCAAATATTTCAGTGGGACAAATTTTGGGAAAGTAATTTTGGCAATGACAATTTTTGTAACGAACTGGGAATTTTCGACTTCGAAAATCAACACACAACTGCTATGTTGACTATTCGAACATCGGAAATACCTGATCATTAGTAGAAAGAAGTTAGAGGGTGAGAATAGATAAGATAGAAAATTAGAATAGAAGAAGAAGATCACTACAACACAAAATCAGAGTAACACGAATCTCACAGCGGAACGAGTAAAATATAATATACAACATAACTTTGAAATAAAACAGTATATATATGCAACAACATTATCAGAGTACAACACTTACACACAGCGGAAATAAGAATAGCTATATAATCCTGAGGCCTCCTGCTTCAAGCTCCTCCAAGTATATATGTAAAGACTTGAACTACTTGACTGCCCGTAAAAATTTGGGCGCCCAAGAGTTTAGGGAAAACAAAACAAAATAAACTCTGGGTCAGTCATGGGACTGGTGTGAGTAAACTCAAATCATCGATTTAACTTTTCAAAATCCTTTTCAAAAGAAAAGATAATCGTAAGACCGATCCACACATAAACATGGATGGTTTTTATCTTACGATAACCCAAAACAGTTTTGGAAATTGATACTTTTCTGGTTTTATAATAATGTCTAATCACAAGTAAATAGAATCTAGTAGAACACTTGCTTCTCACGTTCCACATATATGGTATACAAATCAAAATCTTGGGCTCTTATTGGATATTGGATTTCGTCTATGAAAAGGTATGGTACCACCTGCCGATAGTGTATCTCTAGAGGTGAATACACTGGGTTCAACAAAAACATCTTGCAACCCGGCCCACACGTGACAGACCACTCATTTCGCTTGAGTGTATCGAATGTATATCACCAATGGTTGGGAGCTACCCACTGTTTCCCGAAAAGGGACAGCATCGATAATAGATAAAAGAATGAAATGGATTTTCTCTAGATAGGTGATATACACCCTAATGGGAGCGACCCACTTAGCCATGCTGCCTGCCCGATTTCTGTCATTTCCCGGTTGATGAGGCTTGAGGTCATAATGTGTCTTCTATATACCTGACTACCATTCATTTTGAATGCCACTTAGTCATACCCGCCAAATCACAAATTGATTTCCCCAAAAATACCATGGGTACAAAGCTAAGGGAAATGAATTCCTCCGCCACCAAACGTAAGTATGTTTGAAGAGATCAATTTACGCGATCCGTTGGATATATTCTGTCAGACGTTCGTCCATTCACATTTTGTCCCGGGACTGGACAAACCGAAAGCACTATTATGTATACAGGATAGCCCTTGCATAACTCCATCTTCAATTATTTTCATCATATTTGATCGCAACGCTAACGTCCATACCGAGTGGTTTTCAGATAATATATCTGATCCCGGTCTCTCCGTATTGACAATGATAAAATGGTCAAAAACTTTGATAGTCGGTGATTTAACTATAAAAAAAAACAGGTGTGCAAACAACGATACTATTTCCAGGTGGAAATTCTATCAATCAAACATCATTCAACATTTATCTCTTTTTTGATTAAATTATCCTTAATTTCTCCATTTATCCATTCATATACACACACACACACACACACATATATATATATATATATATATATTCGTAACTTCCTTTTTTTCTAAATTTAGAAAATATACTTTAGTAATCATTGGAAAACATTTACATATTTACTTCCATTTCTTATCTTCTCTATCAGAAAACATTTCTGATTCTTATTTGGAAAAATTTCCCAAATCTCCTTTATTGGATTTAAACTGATGTTTAAATATAACATCGCTTTGCGAACTCTAACCATTTTTCTCATTAACCAAATTCGCTTAACTAACCTTCACAATCGAACTTTACCCATCCCTTGATTAAAAACGAAGTCAATCAATTTGGGGTAAAATTACCTCTCGAACCTTAACTGAAGAACATTTCTAACCTTAAAATAGACAAAATTCACCCTTCACAGCTTTAGCAACTTCCTTACGTAACTCTCAGATTCTATTCATGAATCCCTTTCTTTTACCGAAATCATTTGATTATAACGATAGTGTTATAATCTCATGCCTTTGAAATATAATAACTTAAATAAACCCTTTTAATTATTAATTTTAATAATTAAACCAACAACTAATTTATTAATAAATAAAATCTCGATTTGAAGATGGAAAGTATATAGTACTTTCCCAAATTTGATATAATTGAATTTCAACTTACAATTCTCTCTCGAATAATCTCTATTTGATAACTCCTCTCGAATAATTATATTCGATTTAACTCCCTTCGAATAACTCATATCTGATTTAACTTACTTCAAATAACTTATATTCGATTACTCCTTTCGAATAACTATATTTTATGACTCTACTTCGTATAAGTGATATTCGATTAATTCTACTTCGAATAAGTGATATTTGATTAATTCAGTTTTACTAACTCTATTCGATTAACTATAACTCGACTAACGCGATTTATTTAACTCAACTTGACTAACTAAGCTTATTTAACTCAACTTGACTGACTTGACTTGATTACTCCTATCATTTAACTAATATTCGATTAACTTATATTCGAATAATTATGTCAGTTTTTGACTTTATTTTGAATGGCTAATATTCAATTTAACTCCATTCACCTGGCTCTAGATCGCAGCGATCACAATGGTTACGCCTGATTCCCTTAGGAAACATCCGACCGCCGTAGGCTATCTACAGCCCTGCGGATTATGTTAGCAGTCATACGAAATGACAACACATCCTAAATGGCTATGTTTGCCTTACTCTATTTCAATTAACTATATATGATCAACTCAAATTGAATAACTAATATTCAATTAATTCGAATTCCATTAACTATGTTCAGCTAACTCTAATTTGATTAATTCTAATTCTAATCAATTTACTCTAACTGATTAACTCTAACTGATTAACCCTAACTGATTAACTCTAACTGATTAACTCTCAATCAACTAACTCTTTGTCCATATCTAGTTCCAAATGTCGATGTTGAAATCATCTTTTACTTCTCTACATAAGTCCTGACTTATATATTCTATTTATCCAATGATAAACATTTCATTTGATTTGTAAAATATTATTTATAAATTAATCTTCTCAACCTATCGGTCAGAATCGATTCTGTTTAAAACTTTGCTTTAATTCCATATCATGTTATACCCGTGTGCGAAGCACGGGTCTAAACCTTTCAAATGTAAATTCTCCTTTTATACAATTCTAGTCACTTCTCAAGTATTTCCTTTTATAATTTATTTGTTTACAAAATAAACCCCTTTTCGATAATTCTATTTATTCTATAAAATATTTTCTTTTAATATAAAATCCAATGTTTTTATAAGTAATTCCTTTTATAATCTAACTATTTCCTTCTCTATTTACTTTACACATTTTCCCCCTTTCTATTCTGTTTATTTTTCAAATAAATATCCCTTTTCAATTTTATTTGTAGATAGTTTACAAATATTTCTTTTTCAATTCTATTTGAAAATAGTTTACAAATATTTCCCTTCAATTCTGCCTATTTGATTAAAAAATAAATATTCCTTTTAATCTATTTATTTTATAAATAAATATTTTCTTTTTATAAAAGCTTTTGATTTCATAAATATTTCTTTTTCAATATGACATTGAAAATTTCTTTTTTAACACTCCAATATTCCTTATGGTATTTAACGTACCATATAACAATGATCGGTATCATTCAAACATACAAAATCAATAACAGATTTCATATCACATCATATCACAATATATGCATAACAGTAAAATAAGTGTTGAGGAACCTAGTTGGGTTCCTCCGACCTGTTTCCCTACATCCACAGATGTTAAACAATAAAATTAACATTAATTTCATTTTAGTATGAAATATTCTGCTAAACAGAATCAATATTTGATTAACGATTTATATCTATATAGTTATCTATATTTTCAATCAACTGACTAGCAGTTCAACCAAACAGCCAACACACAACAAACAATCATTATTTATAAATTCTAAAAAAAAAGTATAAAAATAAAAACTGAGAAGAGTTAGTGAGATTACTCACATTTCGCGTTAACCGTTAAATAACGATTTGCATTAGTTGATTCCGATCAGACAATTTATTTTGCCATAAATTGTAATGAGCTCGAATCCACCCCTAGTCAGTTCCATTGGGTAGTGTCCATGCATATGATCCTAACGGATCAGACCGTTCGTTAATCTGATATCGTATGATCAATATATAGCGTTAACAAGTTTATATACAAGATAAATTATAATAAAGTTAATGTAATTTAATTAACGGCTTTTACCCATTTAATTTCGGGCCCAACACCCTATTTTGACTGCACCAGCATGAAACATTTTCTTCCTATTTTCTCACTGCAAGTCACGCAGCATTTACAATGAACTTCCCCATCTCCTTTATAGGCCCTTTTCTTTTTCTTCTTTTACTCTTCTTTTTAATTTAACTTGGGCTTCATTGCAAAAGGAATAACCCCGGACCAACATTCCCTTAAAAGCCCATGACCGAACCTTTCTTCCACCAGATTATCGCGAGCCCCAGGATACCACTTCGGCAACCATTTTCGCAACTTCTATCCCATACATTTCTATCCACACTCCATGGAATTAAAAACTAGCACAACCATTCGACTCTCCTTCTCAATCTCTTTGACCCTGTACCATTTTTGTTCATTGCGGTTTTCAGATACGAAAACGCGTTTGACAGCTTCCTGTAGCTGATAAAAAAACAAGACGCGACCAATATCATAACTGAACCACCTCAAAACACTACCACCGAACCTCCTTCACGCCGGACACACACTGCTATCCTCCGAAGCACCCAACGACTACTGTACTTCGCCCAAAGGTCAGCCCTAGGTCACCTATAGCAAAATCGAATCCACTGCAAACCCATCGCACCCCAAACCGAGCCCACTAGATCGAAGAGAATCACGATAGCAACACAGTTATACTTCTATCACGAGTTTAGAGATTTCACTTTGATTTCGGTTTGATTTCCAAAAGAGGATTTTTTCACTGTGAGGAAAATTTGAGCGATGGAGGTTTGTTTGTTGTTGACCAAAGAAAATGAAGGACTTAGGGTTAGGGTAAAAGATGGTATTTATAGGATGATTTTACTAATTTTATATTTGATTTTTGAATTAATATTTACGTTATCACTGTTTCCATTCGTGTTTTAAAAATCCCTGTGATCGCATACAATACCTAAAAAGCACGAAAATGGGCTTGCAGCTACAGTTCGACACAGCTTACTCAACGAAACTAGTTTCGTCAAATTCCGACTTCGTTTGCTCACATAGCGTATTTTTAACCATCGAAATATCAACTGTTTTTCACATTAAAATTCCGTATGGCCACATACTGACTTCAAAAATAACGGAAATTGAAATCTAACAATAATTTAATATTGTGGATCCAACAAAATTAGTTTCGTCGAATTCTGAGGTCATTTGCAAAGTTGGCTATTTGTAAAGCTCTAAATAGACCATTTAAATATATAAATATATTTCAAAATAATTAAATTAAATATTTAGAAATAAATATTATCGTATATACTCACACTAGAATACCATACAGCTCCAATTGGATTTATAACTCGATATTTCCAAATTCCCAGTTATATCGATATTCCTTTTATATTAAAAATCCTTTTATAATATAAATAAATATATTTATAAATTTCAAAGGAATTCCATAGCGAATTTTCTAAAATTTAATTTGGACACAACTAAAAATCTACATGACGAAATCCTGATTTTTCTATTCCATTAGAAAAATGTACTTCACCAGCCCCATACGTTTCTTGTTTCACAGAAATCAGATTTAAAACGAACCCTGTACATTCAGCTGAAGTTCAAATCGCCAAATTACGAACTGCAGCGCCATTTCGAGCTCGATTTTCATTATATTGAAATTCTACGTTCAACTGTCATTTATAGAATATATTCGTTATTCTAAATCAATTTTAAACTGAATTAAATATCACAGATGATCCAATTCACACCATTTTGTGAATTCCACTATTTTTGACTATTTCAGAAATTAAATATATTATTATATTATTTGTTTTAATTAATTATTCAATATTTTTTAATTTTGGTCATTTTAAATAACCAAACCATAATTTAAATAATTAAATAAATTATTTATATACCATAAAAATACGTGTCCTTACATTCTTCCCCCCTTAAAATAATTTCGTCCTCGAAATTGCTAAGGTAGAAAACAAACCCTATTAACTGGGTAAAAATTATTTGTTTTACTTTTACTTCAGTTTCAACTGAACCAATTAATTCTAATTAAACTATTAATTTATACTTACTTAACGAAAATTTTGAAAAATTTCTAATACCCGAAATTTCCAAAAAAAATTGCCAGCACATCCTTTGTACCGGTCAATAGTTCAAACCCCAACTCGCCTCTCTAGGCCCTTTCCTTTCAAAAAGAAAATCAAAAAGCCAAGCGGTTTGCCAAATCGGCCCATAAATCACCAAATCCATAAAAATAAATGTGTACCTTTTTGTCGGGCATATCATCAAATCCTTTCCGTCTGTTACTAATCGATTTCCAATCAAATTCCAATCTGTTTTTATCCACAAATCCAACCATTCGCTTGTAACTAAGCCAATTTCCATTCTGAACTCAAATTCCATTATCAATTCAAAATTCTTACGACATCAATCCAACCTACTCGATATCATTATAATTCAATACTATTTCGATTTCAATTTGCTTTCATAAATTTCTATTTAAAATTTGTTTTTTGTTCAACCGATCCCTCCTGGGAGTTTTTAAACAGATTAGCTCTTTCAAAAATCTAATATTCCTTTTTAGGATTCAAAACAACTTGTTTTCTCAAAATAATTCAACACAAAATCTTTGGTAGTAATCCATCACTTACAACTCGAAAATGAACACCGATGATGTGGCCATCACCATCAGAGTTATTTTCCAGCTATCGAAGTGAGTTCAATACTATATCACTTTAAAACTCAAAATTAAACACTTTCATTTTGAAATCTATTTCAAAACACCATACACAATGCTCGTAAACCAATCTAAAATCTCCTAGGATTTTAAAATTTTCGTATATATAATCCATTTATAAACACTTATTCAAATTTCCAAAGTTTTAGTTTCAATCTTGATTAAAATTCAGATATAATCCATCTGATTTCGATATATTACACTTATATGAATTTTATTTGGTTATATATACATAACCAACTATAAGCTTCATTCGATTTAAATAACAACCAACACATCCAATGTTCTATAATACTTCAAGATATACCTTTCTTTTATAACAAAAAATATTTTGGGTAATTTTTTTTTCATTTACCCTCTTTCAAAACATACTGTGTCGGTTTATCATATTCTAGTGTTTGGTAATCTCTATCGATACAGTGGATCAAACTGATCGACCCGAACTCACAAACAACCCAACCAATAAATCTCCACAATATAAAATAGATATTTATAAAATCTACAAATACGTCCACTCGTATAGATACACTCAACTCAATCTAGGGTATTACTAACCCCATCTTTACTGAGTCGCGCCACAGAGCCAAGGTAATCACTTAACCTTCAGCTCTGATACCACTGTAATGAACTGGGGATTTTTGACTCCGAAAATCAACAGACAACTGCCATGTTGACTATTCGAACATCGAAAATACCTGATCATTAATAGAAAGAAGTTAGAGGGTGAGAATAGATAAGATAGAAAATTAGAGCAGAAGAAGAAGATCACTACAACACAAAATCAGAGTAACACGAATCTCACAGAGGAACGAGTAAAATATAGTATACAACATAACTTTGAAATAAAATAGTACATATATGCAACAACATTATCAGAGTACAACACTTACACACAGTGGAAATAACAATAGCTATATAATCTTGAAGCCTCTTGCTTCAAGCTCCTCCAAGTATATCTGTAAAGACGTGAACTACTTGACTGCCCATACAAATTTGGGCACCCAAGAGTTTAGGGAAAACAAAACAAAGTAAACACTGGGTCAGTTATGGGAGTGGTGTGAGTAAAGTCAAATCATCGGTTTAACTTTTCAAAATCCTTTTCAAAAGAAAAGATAATCGTATGACCGATCCACACATAAACCCGAATGGTTTTTACCTTAAGATAACCCAAAACAGTTTTGGAAATTGATACTTTTCTGATATTATAACAATGTCTAATCACAAGTAAATAGAATCTAGCAGAACACTTGCATCTCACGTTCCACGTATATGGTATACAAATAAAAATCACGGGCTCTTATTGGAGATTGGATTCCGACTATGACAAGGTATGGGACCACCTGCCGATAGTGTATCTCTAGAGGCGAATACACTGGGTTCAAAAAGAACGTCTTGCAACTCGGCCCACACATGACAGACCACTCATTTCGCTTGAGTGCATCGAATGTATATCAGCAACGATTAAGAGCTACCCATCGTTTCCCGAAAAGGGACAACATCGATAATAGATAAAAGAATGAAATGGATTTTCTCTAGATAGGTGAAATACACCCTAATGGGAGCGACCCACTTAGCCATGCTACTTGCCCGATTTCTGTCATTTCCCGGTTGATGAGGCTTGAGGTCATAACATATCTTCGATATAGCTGACCACCATTCACTTTGAATGCCACATAGTCATACCTGCCAAATCACAAATTGATTTCCCCAAAAATACCACGGGTATAAAGCTAAGAGAAACGAATTCCTCTGCCACCAAATGTAACTACGTTTGAAGAGATCAACTTACGCGATCCGTTGGATATACTCTGTTAGACATTCGTCCATTCACGTTTTGCACTGGGACAGGACAAACTGAAAGCAATATTCTGTATACAGGATAGCCCTTACATAACTCCATCTTCAATTATTTTCATAATATTTGATCGCAACGCTAACATCCATACAGAGTGGTTTTCAGACAATATATATGATTCTGGTCTCTCCGTAATGACGACGATAAAATGGTCAAAAACCTTGATAGTCGGTGATTTAACTATCAAAGAAAAATAGGTGTGCAAACAACAATATTATTTCCAGGTGGAAATTCTATCAATCAAACATCATTCAACATTTATCTCTTTTTAAATTAAATTATCCTTGATTTCTCCATTTATCCATTTATATAAATACATATATATATATACATATACATATATATATATACATATATATATATATACATACATATACATATATATATATATATATATACGTAACTTCCTATTTTTTTCTAAATTTAGAAAATATACTTTAGTAATCATTGGAAAACTTTTACATATTTACTTCCATTTCTTATTTTCTCTATCAGAAAACATTTCTGATTCTTATTTGGAAAAATTTCCCAAATCTCCTTTATTGAATTTAAACTGATGTTTAAGTATAAACTCGCTATGCGAACTCTAACCATTTTTCTCATTAACCAAATTCACTTAACTAACCTTCACAATCGAACCTTACCCATCCCCTGGTTAAAGACGAAGTCAATCAAGCTGGGGTAAAATTACCTCTCCGACCTTAACTGAACAACATTTCTAAGCTCAAAATAGACAAAATTCACCCTTTATAACTTTAGCAACTTCCTTATGTAACTCTCAGATTCTATTTACAAATCCCTTTCTTTTACCGAAATCACTTGATTATAACAATAGTGTTATAATCTCAAGCCTTTGAAATATAATAACTTAAATATACCCTTTTAATTATTAATTTGAATAACTAAACCAACAACTAATTTATTAATAAATAAAATCTCGATTTGAAGACGGAAAATATATAGTACTTTCCCAAATTTGATATAATTGAATTTCAACTTACAATTCTCTCTCGAATAATCTCTATTCGATAACTCATCTCATATAACTATGTTCGATTTAACTCCCTTCAAATAACTCATATCCGATTTAACTCATTTCAGATAACTTATATTCGATTACTCCTCTCGAATAACTATATTTGACGGCCCTACTTCGAATAAGTGATATTCGATTAATTCTACTTCGAATAAGTGATATTCGATTAATTCTACTTCGAATAAGTGATATTAGATTAATTCATTTTTACTAACTCTATTCGATTAACTATGTAATAACCCGAAAATGCGAGCCAGTTTGAAATTTTTATTTTTGCAAATATAACGAATTTTCTATATTTAAAATAGATTATTTTAAATAATATCGACGAGAAATTTATTTTCAATATAGAATTCGACGTATATATTATATACGTCATCGTTAGAATATAAAATTTTATATATAATTATAAATAGAATTGAAAATGGCGCGGTAGTTCGATAATTCGATTTCAAACTTCAATTGAATGTACCGGGTGCAAAACAATCCAGATTTTAGTGAAACCAAAAATAATAGAATCTAATAGTGAATATCTTTCCAACGAATCCTACAAATCGAAATTTGATAGCGGAAATCAAAAGATATGTCCAGTTGAAATTTCTGAATAGTCGCTATGGAATTCAGGCCCTTAAAAATGGACATTTTGCAAATGACCTCGGATTTCGACGAAACCACTTTTGTTGGGTCCGTGATGTCGAGTTATTGCTAGGTTTCAAATTTCATAATTTTTCGAATCAATATGTGAGCGTGGCAAAGGAAAATGCGTTTGACCGGTTTCAGTTGATTTTAATCGACTGGAAAATGGCCATTTTTCATACGGTCTCAGAACTCAACGAAACTAGTTTTGTTAGGACCGTATAGTCAATACGAAGCTAGAAAATATTTTTCTGGAATTTTTCTAGTTAGTATGTGACCCCGGTAATTTGAAATGCACGTTTAAAATTCAATATAGTGATTTAAATGTAAATTCAACGGAAGCTAATTGAAAAGGTCGAATCAGCCCACGTGGCATATCCCATTGTGTTCGGAATGGGGGTATTACCCTATGGACGACAGGCGGTGGACCTCGTTTAGAGGTCATTGGTGAAAGTCAACTTTTTGCAATTAAAAATAATTAAATTAAATAAAATTTAAAATATATACCCCCCCTGTTATTTCGATTTCATTCAGATCGAAGTAAAGAAAAAGAAAAAAAAATAACGAAGGCGACGGGGGGGAGAGAGCCGCCGCCGCCACCTCGCGCGCCCCCCTCAGAGCCACTTCCTCCTCTTCCTCCCTTCTTCCCTTCCTCCAGCTCCCCCTCGATCCTCCTCTTCCCCTTCCTCCGCAACCCCCCTGCCCTAATCGACAGCCGCGAGACCCCCTCCCCCCATCCACCGACGCAGCCGCAGCCACCACGACCCGCTGCCCCTCCTTCTTCCCCCTCTCCTCTTCCATCGACAGCCGAAACCCCCCCCCCCTTCGAGGCCCTGAAACCTTACTGTAAGTTTTTTTTTATTTTGTTTCATTTTATTTTATTAATTTATTTCTGTTTAGTTTTATTTTATTTTTATTTATAGCGTGAAGTTAAGATTTGATTTTTAAAGCCTAAAAAGATTTGATTTTTAAAACGTAAAAGACGATATTTTGAGAGGAGTAGGGAATTAAAAATATAATTTTTATATAAGGAAAGTAATAAAAATATGATTTTTATATTTTTAAAGTATTAAAAATAAAATCTTTACTATATAGAAATATTAAAAATATGATTTTTATATTTTTAAAGTATTAAAAATATAATCTTTATAGGATAGAGAATATAAAAATATCATCTTTGTGTATGTAGCAAAATAAAAATCTGATTTTTATTTTCTATACGTCGAAATAAAGTGCTGATTTTTACAAAGATGAAATCTTTATAGTTGAAAAGGCGAGATCTTTATATATAGAATAACGATGTAAAAATAGAATTTTTATCTATATAGTAGCGGTGTAAAAATAGCATTTTTATCCATATAGCGTGAAAGTAAAAATGTGATTTTTATAAATTGAACTTCGAAGTAAAAATTCGATTTTTTATATATTGAATAGCATAGTAAAATTTCGATTTTTAAATATATGAAGTGATTATAAAAATATGATTTTTAAATTGAAAGTGAATAAATAAAAATGTGATTTTTATTTTAAAAACATCGAAATATAAAAATGTGTGATTTTTATATATATAGTGACTACGAGCAACGAAGATGACGAAGATGGGATAACGAAGAAGATTTCTATAAATGAAGTGCCGTGGAGCTAGGATAGCTATCGGTGAGAACTTCTCACTCAAAATCTCTTTTCTAGTTATATATATATACTAGGATGCAGACGGTGCTTAGTAGCACCCGACACCCGTCATCCACAGACCATGGATGGCTTGTTTGAAAATAGTTTGGTTGTGTAGTTGGTTAGACAAATTGAATTGAAATTTAAATTGTTTGGTGAATTGAAATTGATTTGATTGATGTGTGAATGGCGTGGGCCTTCACTAGACCGGGGATAAGGCTAGGCCTCGTCCCGTTTCTAGTATCGTGCCGTTATGCCACCGAAATTTTCTAAAATATGTTAGAAAAATAAAAATATCATTTTATTGAATAAATGAACTGAATAGAAATTCAAGTGTTAAAATAAATTGTTTTATCGTTAAAAATATAATTTTTAACGTGAAAGTGAATAAATAGATATTTATAAACAAATCGACCGATTTGTTTATATACACCGATTTGACTGATATTGATTGGGTCGATAAATTTTACACATCGCCCAACTGCACAAATAAAATCTGTGTTTGATTGTTTGAAACCCCACACGGGTGTTGGGATGAAATTTGATGTTCACTCATCCTGATTGATTAAATATGTCGATCGGTCGATTGATAGACTGTGTAAGCGTCAATTATTTATATTTGGTGCTTATACAGTGTAGTGCACTTTGGTTGATGATTGATTATTTTTCAAAGCTATTATATACATGTGTTGTATGGAATCCATATAATTAACGTTATATGGTGATTGATTGGGCCTCATTCCAATCGGGAAAATAAGGAATATTATAAAAGAAAATTCATGTGTTGAATATAAAAATAGTCATGTGTTGACGATGTTCATGTGTTGAGTGAAATATTTTATATAATAAAATTTACATCTTTATCATATTTAAAATTAGAACTACTTCCCAGTAGAAGTCTAATTTAAAATCAAACGATAGATACCTTAGTTTTATAAAATATTTTACATAACAAAAATGGTGATGTGTTGACAGTACTCATGTGTTGAGATTGGTCGTGTGTTGAAGGAAATATAGATTCATGTGTTGAATGGGATAAATATTCATTTGTTGGATAGAATAAAGGAGTTTTGAAAAATATAAAGCCGTGTTGATTAGAGATGCGTTATTTCGACGTGAACGATATTTATATCGATTTTAAACGATTTCGAAATGAATTGAATTGAAAACGATTTCGAAATGAATTGAATTGAAAACGATTTCGAAATGAATTGAATTGAAAACGATTTCGAAATGAATTGAATTGAAAACGATTTCGAAATGAATTGAATTGAAAACAATTTCGAAATGAATTGAATTGAAAACGAATTCAAACTGATTTGAAAGCGAATTGAAATGAATTCAAATTGAATTAAAATTTGAATTGAATAGAAATGAATTTTAAAACGAATTTATAAAGAAGAATTCAATTTTGACTTTGAATGGAAATAGTGTTGAAATGGTTTTGAAACGAAGTTAAAACGATTTATAAAATTCGTTTTAAAAGGAAATCGACGAAATATATATAATATATATATATATTATATATATAATGGCCTGAATAGAACGCGCCGCGCCGCGGTAGTTCGTGAATTTCGACCATTTATTTCAAACGGACATTGCGGGAGATCCGACCGTCGGATTCTCCTAAAACCAGAACCGTTGGGTTCGTATCGAAAAGAGCTTTCCAATGAATATTAGAAATTTGAAATATAACGGTTGGATTTGGAATTATGTCCAAATCAAATTCGAAAAAGGTCGCTGTAAGTGCAGTTCGATGGCCGTTGTTGGAAATCGACTGTACGGGCCTTGATAAAATTATTAAAAATATCTATAATTTGTGTAAAATTATAATATGTGAATTGGAAAGATTTGGGCTGGAAAATTCCACATTTGAAAAGATAAAAATAGATTTTTATCGAAATGAACTAGTTTTGAACTAGAATTGAAATCAATTTATTTTTAAAATAAATAAATTGAATTTTAAAGTGATTTTGAAAATAATCGATAATTTCCAATACGTGGATTGGACTGGAGCTGAATCGAAATTATCTTCGGGATATTTCGATGTTGGATTTCGTGACTATACAAATATTGTTATGGGGATTTGAAAGATATTTTATATCGTTATTTCCAATACGATATTTGTTGGTTTCAGAATTTGATATTGAATATAAGCCGATATATTTTCTATTCAGAGCCTTGTATTTAATATCAAATGTGATTTGATTTGTCGTGAATCGTGTTTTTGATGACATTGGTTCTTTAACCCAGTTAAAGTCAGAATATTGATTTTTGAGAAGATTAAAACTAAGTGGAGTTTTAAGAAATCGTTAATTAGATTAAATTGTGAATTGACAATTTAAATTATCAAATCTGAAAGGTGATCGAGAATGGAGTACCACCAGTTTTGCTCCAAAGCGATAGTTAAATCTTTAATTAGATTTGAACGTGAAATGGTAATTAATTTCACCGATAACACCGTGGTGTTAGATATGGAGTATCACTAGTTTTGCTCCATGGGATATATAGGTTGGGATTGGGAAATAAAACAAATAATTACTTCGGTGTGGTTCGCTAATCCCGACTAGTTAGAAATGATATCCAAAGGAAGATTATAGAATAAATTTAGAAGAATTTATCTTGGATAAAATTAATGGGAACATTTCCATAAGAATGTGATTTTGTGAATAAAAGGATATTCTGAATTGGAATGAGGCGTTTGTTGTGTTTTTGTAACATTCGTTTATTATATACGTGGGTTATTCAGAAAGGCCTGGTTTATACCCATTCTGAATAACCGATTCGACGAGATGTCGAAGATGAAGACGGTGGTTGAAGACCGGAAGTCTTCACATCGTTTGGGTGATTACTGATGATCTTGATTGGGCTGTACACCCAAGATGAGGGAAACAGTCGGTGATCGTCCAGACGTACTTGGAGATCGATGGATATGCGAGGAAAGTGCCTCCGGTTTCGTTCAGACCCAGAACGGACTTGTAAATGGACTGTGTGTCTGACATTGGATTTTAGTCCGTGTGATTGATCTCTATTAAATATATATCTGTTTGGCGGCAGAGAATTTATTCTCTTGCTTAACGCCCTTCTCTGAGACGTACGAGCTCAGGGGTTATATATTGATGGATATCAAACGCATGGAGTGAATTGCCTGTGTGGCATGCGTAAGTGGCAATTGATCAAGGCTTCTGTTGAAAAGCAAAGTCTTGTGGTTGATGATCAAAGCACGGCCTGTGTGGCATAGCTTTGTGTATAACGTGAATTCGCGAGCCTCACACCTCGGTATGAGTCAAAAACGGGATAGTGACTGCAGGGAGAGCACGACGTTTCTTTCTAGCTAGGGTGGTGTCAGTGACCTACCAGCCCTGACATTTATATACTTTTCACCTGTGTGGTTGTTGGAATGCGAGGCGCCTCGGATATAGGTCTGTAAGGACCGGGAAACGTGTGTTCAGGAATAACTAATCCTCAAAAGTAAGAGAGGACCGGCCCTGAAGATCCAAGGACCATAGTGGGGTCCTGAGGCATTTGCTAGAGTGTCTCGAACGCGGAGAGGAGCTTGCCCCTTGCCTCGACTCATGACGGAATCCAATTTCCAATACGTGTATTTCGGCTTTATTTGTAGAGCCTAGTATGGCGACATAGTGGGATGGGGCACTCATGCCGTCTATGATTTATATTTATGATTGAAATGTTTTGACACTATACACTTATAATAGTATCAAATAATGTGTTTTAAACGTATCAAGCATGCTTTGGCTGTTATAAGGTAAAAACCCTATCCTCCGGCTTGCGTTGCATTGTGTGATGGGACCTGGGTCTTATAACAGCTTCATTTTTCTTTGTTTAGCATTACGCTGTTTGTTTTATGCACTGGTATTCTTGGGAGGAAACCCGTTCCGTGTTATACGGCGTGGTCCCTTGATTTACCTTACTTTAAAAATAAAGATTAATAACTGTTTTTAGTTCTCACACCAGTCACATGACTGACCTGGAGTTTATTGTTTTAACCTAAACTCTGGGTGCCCCTATTTTCCACACGGGCAGCTAGTAGTTTCGGTTTTGCAGATTTATATTCACAGGGTCCTGATTAACAGCTGGAACGATGCTCGGAAAGCTCTGTATCCGTGTATCACTTTCAGTTATGTTTTGTATATTTTTCCGCTGCTATGTAATTTATTGTAATCTCTGATATTTATCGAATGTAATTTAATCATTTATACTCTGTATATTCTTGTATCTGATGGAATTGTTGTAATAACAATGAAATGTTCTTCCGTATGCGTCCTTTTGTGTATTGTTCTCAAAAGTATCCGTGCTTTCCTTCACGGGGTAGTTACGGGTTCTTTCAGTTGGTATCAGAGCTTTGGTTTACAGAGCTCGAGAACAAGACACATTAGAACCATATGAAAGAATTCATCAGATATTGGATTAGTAATATCCAATTAGAATTACTCGTTAGAGATAGGATCAGTAGTATCCTAGAACGAGTGTGAAGAGTATATTTTCCAAATGAAAACAATTTTGTTTTAAAAATTTAAATCGCTTTATACGTATTTGAATATTTATTTATTTTGAATATGGACAATCGAGTATATATAGATTTCGCGTATACGCGTCATGAACGTATATTCGAAGTTTTAATATACTGGGTAGATATAGAATCACATTCTAGAAACCCGGAGATGGTTCTGATGATTGATATATCATCATCAGAATTTATGTTCGTGTTTCGAAGGTGTGATTTCTATATATTTCCATTAGACTGGTGTGAGAACCAAAACTTATATAGATAGATTTATTGTTGTGAATTGGCATCAAAAACAAGATTTTCTGTATATGTATCAAAATTATGAATTTGAAACTCTAATTCACTAATTGATTGATGTTTTGTGTTGTTTGTTTATTTGTTTGCTAATTTTTATCCATTTAGCCTAATTGAACCAAAAATTGAATTGTATTGAAAATTGGTTGCATCTGCTTGCATATACATATATATCATTGAACAGGTCATAGCAAGGAGGCTAGAGCCAGAGAATAAAATTTGTTTGCCCGACAAATAGGTACATGTTTACTACATAATTTCCTGTTTTGTTTGGGTGATGATGATTTTGTGAGCCTATTGGCTAGCCGCTTGGCTTTTTCTTTTTCGTTTTGAGATCTGAAGGACCGGGGAAGCTATTTGAAATTCCCCGATGCTCCCGGTGCAGGGGAGGTTATGGCGAAATTTTTCAAAAATTTAGGGTGTTAGCCAAATTTTTTGAAATTTTGAAAATTCTCAGAAACTGAAAAGTTGGAGAATGGAAGCCTGATCGATCGTAGCGTTGAATAATCAAACCACTTTCGACTTTTGTTCCTTTTCGGGGACGAAAAGTTTTAAGTGGGGGAGATTGTAATAACCCGAAAATGCGAGCCAGTTTGAAATTTTTATTTTTGCAAATATAACGAATTTTCTATATTTAAAATAGATTATTTTAAATAATATGGACGAGAAATTTATTTTCAATATAGAATTCGATGTATATATTATATACGTCGTCGTTAGAATATAAAATTTTATATATAATTATAAATAGAATTGAAAATGGCGCGGTAGTTCGATAATTCGATTTCAAACTTCAATTGAATGTACCGGGTGCAAAACAATCCAGATTTTAGTGAAACCAAAAATAATAGAATCTAATAGTGAATATCTTTCCAACGAATCCAACAAATCGAAATTTGATAGCGGAAATCAAAAGATATGTCCAGTTGAAATTTCTGAATAGTCGCTATGGAATTCAGGCCCTTAAAAATGGACATTTTGCAAATGACCTCGGATTTCGACGAAACCACTTTTGTTGGGTCCGTGATGTAGAGTTATTGCTAGGTTTCAAATTTCATAATTTTTCGAATCAATATGTGAGCGTGGCAAAGGAAAACGCGTTTGACCGGTTTCAGTTGATTTTAATCGACTGGAAAATGGCCATTTTTCATACGGTCTCAGAATTCAACGAAACTAGTTTTGTTAGGACCGTATCGTCAATACGAAGCTAGAAAATATTTTTCTGGAATTTTTCTAGTTAGTATGTGACCCCGGTAATTTGAAATGCACGTTTAAAATTCAATATAGTGATTTAAATGTAAATTCAACGGAAGCTAATTGAAAAGGTCGAATCAGCCCACGTGGCATATCCCATTGTGTTCGGAATGGTGGTATTACCCTATGGACGACAGGCGGTGGACCTCGTTTAGAGGTCATTGGTGAAAGTCAACTTTTTGCAATTAAAAATAATTAAATTAAATAAAATTTAAAATATATACCCCCCCTGTTATTTCGATTTCATTCAGATCGAAGTAAAGAAAAAGAAAAAAAAAAGAAAAAAATAACGAAGGCGACGGGGGGGAGAGAGCCGCCGCCGCCACCTCGCGCCCCCCCCAAAGCCGCTTCCTCCTCTTCCTCCTTTCTTCCCTTCCTCCAGCTCCCCCTCGATCCTCCTCTTCCCCTTCCTCCGCAACCCCCCCTGCCCTAATCGACAACCGCGAGACCCCCTCCCCCCTATCCACCGACGCAGCCGCAGCCACCACGACCCGCCGCCCCTCCTTCTTCCCCCTCTCCTCTTCCATCGACAGCCGAAACCCCCCCCCCCCTTCGAGGCCCTGAAACCTTACTGTAAGTTTTTTTTTATTTTGTTTCATTTTATTTTATTAATTTATTTCTGTTTAGTTTTATTTTATTTTTATTTATAGCGTGAAGTTAAGATTTGATTTTTAAAGCCTAAAAAGATTTGATTTTTAAAACGTAAAAGACGATATTTTGAGAGGAGTAGGGAATTAAAAATATAATTTTTATATAAGGAAAGTAATAAAAATATGATTTTTATATTTTTAAAGTATTAAAAATATAATCTTTACTATATAGAAATATTAAAAATATGATTTTTATATTTTTAAAGTATTAAAAATATAATCTTTATAGGATAGAGAATATAAAAATATCATCTTTGTGTATGTAGCAAAATAAAAATCTGATTTTTATTTTCTATACGTCGAAATAAAGTGCTGATTTTTACAAAGATGAAATCTTTATAGTTGAAAAGGCGAGATCTTTATATATAGAATAACGATGTAAAAATAGAATTTTTATCTATATAGTAGCGGTGTAAAAATAGCATTTTTATCCATATAGCGTGAAAGTAAAAATGTGATTTTTATAAATTGAACTTCGAAGTAAAAATTCGATTTTTTATATATTGAATAGCATAGTAAAAATTCGATTTTTAAATATATGAAGTGATTATAAAAATATGATTTTTAAATTGAAAGTGAATAAATAAAAATGTGATTTTTATTTTAAAAACATCGAAATATAAAAATGTGTGATTTTTATATATATAGTGACTACGAGCAACGAAGATGACGAAGATGGGATAACGAAGAAGATTTCTATAAATGAAGTGCCGTGGAGCTAGGATAGCTACCGGTGAGAACTTCTCACTCAAAATCTCTTTTCTAGTTATATATATATACTAGGATGCAGACGGTGCTTAGTAGCACCCGACACCCGTCATCCACAGACCATGGATGGCTTGTTTGAAAATAGTTTGGTTGTGTAGTTGGTTAGACAAATTGAATTGAAATTTAAATTGTTTGGTGAATTGAAATTGATTTGATTGATGTGTGAATGGCGTGGGCCTTCACTAGACCGGGGATAAGGCTAGGCCTCGTCCCGTTTCTAGTATCGTGCCGTTATGCCGCCGAAATTTTCTAAAATATGTTAGAAAAATAAAAATATCATTTTATTGAATAAATGAACTGAATAGAAATTCAAGTGTTAAAATAAATTGTTTTATCGTTAAAAATATAATTTTTAACGTGAAAGTGAATAAATAGATATTTATAAACAAATCCGCCGATTTGTTTATATACACCGATTTGACTGATATTGATTGGGTCGATAAATTTTACACATCGCCCAACTGCACAAATAAAATCTGTGTTTGATTGTTTGAAACCCCACACGGGTGTTGGGATGAGATTTGATGTTCACTCATCCTGATTGATTAAATATGTCGATCGGTCGATTGACAGACTGTGTAAGCGTCAATTATTTATATTTGGTGCTTATACAGTGTAGTGCACTTTGGTTGATGATTGATTATTTTTCAAAGCTATTATATACATGTGTTGTATGGAATCCATATAATTAACGTTATATGGTGATTGATTGGGCCTCATTCCAATCGGGAAAATAAGGAATATTATAAAAGAAAATTCATGTGCTGAATATAAAAATAGTCATGTGTTGAGTGAAATATTTTATATAATAAAATTTACATCTTTATCATATTTAAAATTAGAACTACTTCCCAGTAGAAGTCTAATTTAAAATCAAACGATAGATACCTTAGTTTTATAAAATATTTTACATAACAAAAATAGTGATGTGTTGACAATACTCATGTGTTGAGATTGGTCGTGTGTTGAAAGAAATATAGATTCATGTGTTGAATGGGATAAATATTCATTTGTTGGATAGAATAAAGGAGTTTTGAAAAATATAAAGCCGTGTTGATTAGAGATGCGTTATTTCGACGTGAACTATATTTATATCGATTTTAAACGATTTCGAAATGAATTGAATTGAAAACGATTTCGAAATGAATTGAATTGAAAACGATTTCGAAATGAATTGAATTGAAAACGATTTCGAAATGAATTGAATTGAAAACGATTTCGAAATGAATTGAATTGAAAACAATTTCGAAATGAATTGAATTGAAAACGAATTCAAACTGATTTGAAAGCGAATTGAAATGAATTCAAATTGAATTAAAATTTGAATTGAATAGAAATGAATTTTAAAACGAATTTATAAAGAAGAATTCAATTTTGACTTTGAATGGAAATAGTGTTGAAATGGTTTTGAAACGAAGTTAAAACGATTTATAAAATTCGTTTTAAAAGGAAATCGACGAAATATATATAATATATATATATTATATATATAATGGCCTGAATAGAACGCGCCGCGCCGCGGTAGTTCGTGAATTTCGACCATTTATTTCAAACGGACATTGCGGGAGATCCGACCGTCGGATTCTCCTAAAACCGGAACTGTTGGGTTCGTATCAAAAAGAGCTTTCCAATGAATATTAGAAATTTGAAATATAACGGTTGGATTTGGAATTATGTCCAAATCAAATTCGAAAAAGGTCGCTATAAGTGCAGTTCGATGGCCGTTGTTGGAAATCGACTGTACGAGCCTTGATAAAATTATTAAAAATATCTATAATTTGTGTAAAATTATAATATGTGAATTGGAAAGATTTGGGCTGGAAAATTCCACATTTGAAAAGATAAAAATAGATTTTTATCGAAATGAACTAGTTTTGAATTAGAATTGAAATCAATTTATTTTTAAAATAAATAAATTGAATTTGAAAGTGATTTTGAAAATAATCGATAATTTCCAATACGTGGATTGGACTGCAGCTGAATCGAAATTATCTTCGGGATATTTCGATGTTGGATTTCGTGACTATACAAATATTGTTATGGGGATTTGAAAGATATTTTATATCGTTATTTCCAATACGATATTTGTTGGTTTCAGAATTTGATATTGAATATAAGCCGATATATTTTCTATTCAGAGCCTTGTATTTAATATCAAATGTGATTTGGTTTGTCGTGAATCGTGTTTTTGATGACATTGGTTCTTTAACCCAGTTAAAGTCAGAATATTGATTTTTGAGAAGATTAAAACTAAGTGGAGTTTTAAGAAATCGTTAATTAGATTAAATTGTGAATTGATAATTTAAATTATCAAATCTGAAAGGTGATCGAGAATGGAGTACCACCAGTTTTGCTCCAAAGCGATAGTTAAATCTTTAATTAGATTTGAACGTGAAATGGTAATTAATTTTACCGATAACACCGTGGTGTTAGATATGGAGTATCACCGGTTTTGCTCCATGGGATATATAGGTTGGGATTGGGAAATAAAACAAATAATTACTTCGGTGTGGTTCGCTAATCCCGACTAGTTAGAAATGATATCCAAAGGAAGATTATAGAATAAATTTAGAAGAATTTATCTTGGATAAAATTAATGGGAACATTTCCATAAGAATGTGATTTTGTGAATAAAAGGATATTCTGAATTGGAATGAGGCGTTTATTGTGTTTGTGTAACATTCGTTTATTATATACGTGGGTTATTCAGAAAGGCCGGGTTTATACCCATTCTGAATAACCGATTCGACGAGATGTCGAAGATGAAGACGGTGGTTGAAGACCGGAAGTCTTCACATCGTTTGGGTGATTACTGATGATCTTGATTGGGCTGTACACCCAAGATGAGGGAAACAGTCGGTGATCGTCCAGACGTACTTGGAGATCGATGGATATGTGAGGAAAGTGCCTCCGGTTTCGTTCAGACCCAGAACGGACTTGTAAATGGACTGTGTGTCTGACATTGGATTTTAGTCCGTGTGATTGATCTCTATTAAATATATATCTGTTTGGCGGTGGAGAATTTATTCTCTTGCTTAACGCCCTTCTCTGAGACGTACGAGCTTAGGGGTTATATATTGATGGATATCAAACGCATGGAGTGAATTGCCTGTGTGGCATGCGTAAGTGGCAATTGATCAAGGCTTCTGTTGAAAAGCAAAGTCTTGTGGTTGATGATCAAAGCACGGCCTGTGTGGCATAGCTTTGTGTATAACGTGAATTCGCGAGCCTCACACCTCGGTATGAGTCAAAAACGGGATAGTGACTGCAGGGAGAGCACGACGTTTCTTTCTATATAGGGTGGTGTCAGTGACCTACCAGCCCTGACATTTATATACTTTTCACCTGTGTGGTTGTTGGAATGCGAGGCGCCTCGGATATAGGTCTGTAAGGACCGGGAAACGTGTGTTCAGGAATAACTAATCCTCAAAAGTAAGAGAGGACCGGCCCTGAAGATCCAAGGATCATAGTGCGGTCCTGAGGCATTTGCTAGAGTGTCTCGAACGCGGAGAGGAGCTTGCCCCTTGCCTCGACTCATGACGGAATCCAATTTCCAATACGTGTATTTCGGCTTTATTTGTAGAGCCTAGTATGGCGACATAGTGGGATGGGGCACTCATGCCGTCTATGATTTATATTTATGATTGAAATGTTTTGACACTATACACTTATAATAGTATCAAATAATGTGTTTTAAACGTATCAAGCATGCTTTGGCTGTTATAAGGTAAAAACCCTATCCTCCGGCTTGCGTTGCATTGTGTGATGGGACCTGGGTCTTATAACAGCTTCATTTTTCTTTGTTTAGCATTACGCTGTTTGTTTTATGCACTGGTATTCTTGGGAGGAAACCCGTTCCGTGTTATACGGCGTGGTCCCTTGATTTACCTTACTTTAAAAATAAAGATTAATAACTGTTTTTAGTTCTCACACCAGTCACATGACTGACCTGGAGTTTATTGTTTTAACCTAAACTCTGGGTGCCCCTATTTTCCACACGGGCAGCTAGTAGTTTCGGTTTTGCAGATTTATATTCACAGGGTCCTGATTAACAGCTGGAACGATGCTCGGAAAGCTCTATATCCGTGTATCACTTTCAGTTATGTTTTGTATATTTTTCCGCTGCTATGTAATTTATTGTAATCTCTGATATTTATCGAATGTAATTTAATCATTTATACTCTGTATATTCTTGTATCTGATGGAATTGTTGTAATAACAATGAAATGTTCTTCCGTATGCGTCCTTTTGTGTATTGTTCTCAAAAGTATCCGCGCTTTCCTTCACGGGGTAGTTACGGGTTCTTTCAAACTATAACTCGACTAACTCAATTTATTTAACTCAACTTGACTAACTCGGCTTATTTAACTCAACTTGACTAACTTGACTTGATTACTCCTATCGATTAACTAATATTCGAATAACTATGTCAGTTTTAAACTTTATTTCGAATGGCTAATATTCGATTTAACTCCATTCACCTGACTCTTGATCACAGTAATCACAACGGTTACGCCTGATTTTCTCAGGAAACATCCGACCGTCGTAGGCTATCTGCAACCCTGCGAATTACGCTAGCATTCGTACGAAATGGCAACACATCCTAAATAACTAAGTTTGCCTAACTCTATTTCAATTAACTATATTTGATCAACTCTAATTGAATAACTAATATTCAATTAATTCGAATTCGATTAACTATGTTCAGTTAACTCTAATTCGATTAATTCTAACTCTAATCGATTTAGTCTAACTGATTAACTCTAACTGAATAACTCTAACTGATTAACTCTAACTGATTAACTCTAACTGAATAACTCTAACTGATTAACTCTCAATCGACTAATTCTTCGTACATATCCAGTTCCAAATATCGATGTTGAAATCGACCTTTACTTCTCTATATAAGTCCTGAATTATATATTCTATTTATCCAATGATGAACATTTCATTTGATTTATAAAATATTATTTATAAATTCATCTTCTCAACCTTTCGATCAAAATAGATTCTATTTAAAACTTTGCTTTAATTCCATATCATGTTATACCCGTGTGCGAAGCATGGGTCTAAATCCTCCAAATGTAAAATTCTACTTTCATACAATTCTAGTCACTTTTCAAGTATTTCCGTTCATAATTTATTAAATAACTAGACCCCTTTTCAGTAATTCTATTTATTCTATAAAAGATTTTCTTTTTATATAAAATCCATTGTTTTTATAAGTAATTCCTTTTTATAATCTTACTATTTCCTTCTCTATTTACTTTACACATTTTCCCCCTTTCTATTCTATTTATTTTTCAAATAAATATCCCTTTTCAATTCTATTTGTAGATAGTTTACAAATATTTCTTTTTCAATTCTATTTACAAATATTTCCCTTCAATTCTGCCTATTTGATTAACAAATAAATATTCCTTTTAAATCTATTTAAATAAATATTTTATTTTTATAAAATCTTTTGGTTTAATAAATATTTCTTTTTCAATATGACATTGAAAAATTCCTTTTGAACACTCCAGTATTCCTTATGGTATTTAACGTACCATACAACAATGATCGGTATCAATCAAACATACAAAATCAACAACACATTTCATATCACATCATATCACAATATATGCATAATAGTAAAATAAACGTTGAGGAACCCAGTTGGGTTCCTCGGATCTGTTTCCCTGCATCCACAGATGTTAAACAATAAAATTAACATTAATTTCATTTTACTATGAAATATTCTGCTAAACAGAATCAATATTTGATTAACGATTCATATCTATATCATTATCTATATTTTCAATCAATTGGCTAGCAGTTCAACCAAACAGCCAAGACATAGCAAACAACCATTATTCATAAATTCTAAAAATATTTTCTAAAAATATAAACTGAGCAGAGTTAGTGAGATTACTCACATTTCGCGTTAACAGTTAAATAACGATTTGCGTTAGTTGATTCTGATCAAACAATTTATTTCTCCATAAATTGTAACGAGCTTGTATCTACCCCAGTCAGTTCCATTGGGTAGTGTCCATCCATACGATCCTGATGGATTTGACCGTTCGTAAATCTGACGTCATATGATCAAGATATATCGTTAACAAGTTCATATACAAAATAAATTATAATAAAGTTAATGTAATTTAATTAATGGCTTTTACCCTTTAATTTCGGGCCCAACACCCTATTTTTACTGCACTCACATGAAACATTTTCTTTTCGTTTTCTCACTGCAAGTCACATAGCTTTTACAATGAACTTCCCCATCTCCTTTATAGGCCCTTTTTCTTGTTCTTCTTTTACTCTTCTTTTTAATTTAACTTGGGCTTCACTGCAAAAGGAATAACCCGGCCCGACATTCCCTTAAAAGCCCACGACCGAACCTTTCTTCCACCAGATTATCGCGAGCTCTAGGATATCACTTCGACAGCCATTTTCGCAACTTCTATCCCATACATTTCCATCCACACTCCATGGAATTAACAACTACCACAACCATTCAACTCTCTGTCTCAATCTCTTCGACCCCGTACCATTTTTGTTCAATGCGGTTTTCAGATACGAAAACGCATTTGATAGCTTCCTGTAGATGATACAGAACAAGATGCGACAAATATCATAAACGAACTCCTTTAGAACACTACCACTGAACCTCCTCCACGCCGGACACACTGCTATCCCCTGAAGCACCCAACGACTACTATACTTCGCCCAAAGTCAGCCCTAGGTCCACTATAGCAAAATCGAACCCACTGCAAACCCATCGCACCCCAAACCAAGCCTACCAGATTGAAGAGAATCACGATAGCAACACAGTTATACTTCTATCACAATTTTAGAGATTTCACTTTGATTTCGGTTTGATTTTCAAAAGAAGATTTTTTTTTACTGTGAGGAAAATTTGAGCAACGGCGGATTGTTTGTTGTTGACAAAAGAAAATGAAGGACTTAGGGTTAGGGTAAAAGATGGTATTTATAGATGATTTTAATAATTTTATATTCAATTTTTAAATTAATATTTATGTTATCGCTATTTCCATTCATCTTTTAAAAATCCCTATAATCACATACAATACCCAAAAATTACGAAAATGGGCATGCAGCTATAGTTCGACACTACGGACTCAACGAAACTGATTTCGTCAAATTCCGACTTTGTTTGCTCACAAAGCGTATTTTTAACCATTGAAATATCGACTGTTTTTCACATTAAAATCCTGTACGGCCACATATTGACTTCAAAAATCATGAAAATTGAAATCCAACAATAATTTAATATTGCGGATACAACAAAATTAGTTTTGTCGAATTCTGAGGTCATTTGCAAAACTGGCTATTTTTAAAGCTATAAATAGACCATTTAAATATATAAATATATTTAAAAATAATTAAATTAAATATTTAAAAATAAATATTATCGTATATACTCACATTAGAATACCATACAACTCCAATTGGATTTATAACTCGATATTTCAAAATTCCCAGTTATATCGATATTCATTTTATATTAAAAATCCTTTTATAATATAAATGTATTTATTTATAAATTTCCAAGGAATTCCATAGCGACTTTTCTAAAATTTATTTTGGACACAACTAAAAATATACACAACGATATCCTAATTTTTCTCTTCCATTATAAAATATTCTTCACCAGCTCCATACGTTTCTTGTTTCACAGAAATTCGGTTTAAAACAAGCACTGTACATTCTGTTGAAGTTCAAATCGCCAAATTACGAACTGCAGTGCCATTTCGAGCTTGATTTTAATTATATTAGAATTCTACGTTCAACTATCGTTTATATAATATATTTGTTATTCTAAAACAATTTTAAACTGAATTAAATATCACAGATGATACAATTCACACCATTTTGTGAATTCCAATATTTCTGACTATTTCAAAAATTAAATATATTATTATATTATTTATTTTAATTAAATATTCAATATTATTTAATTCTAGTCATTTTAACCAAACCATTATTTAAATAATTAAATAAATTATTTATATACCATAAAAATACGGGTCGTTACAATTTTTTTCCTGAAATCATTTTTGGCTGTTTAAAATCGATTCATGGATGGCAACAAATTAGGAAAGCAATCAAAGCTTTTTCATTTTATTCAAGATAGGAAAATACTTTCTAGATTTTTAAAATTCAAAGAAATATTTTTGGCAAGAATTTACATTCCAAATTTAACAGATCCGTATTATCTTTTAAAGGAATTGCTCGAGATTTTTATTGGCAACAGTTTTTAGGAAAGAAATCTTTTTCAGTTTCAAATTTTCTTTCCAATTTTCCATCTATATTCTTGGCAAAACAAGCAAGGAAATCATTTAATACATTTCCAAAATTCTTTGTGCTAATCAAAAGTGGATTCTTTCAAGGGTCGAAGACATGTCCAGTTTCATCATTTTCAATCGAGGAAATCAAAAAAAAAGAAAAAGAAAAAGAAACACACAATCAACCAGATCGAATCACATCAGGAAATCAGATTTTTTTAAGGGTTTGTTAACCCTATATATTTACACCCATACATCACTGGAAAAGTAACGAAAATCATCAACAAATTCGAAAGCATAAACGAAGAAATCATTTTCATACTCACAGATTTTTGATCGAGAATTTCTCCAAATCAATCGAGCAAGCCACAAAGTGTTTCGAGCTTCAGAGGCAATCAATACATAAAGCAATCGACTCGATTTGGGGGCAAATTTCAGAAACCCTAGTTTCTATTTCCACTTTCCAACCGCCGCCATTTCTATTTAGAAGAGATCGGGTCCAAGAGAATAAAGGGTGCTACGCAATAGCAAAGTGAGCCGATCATTTTTTAAAAGGGGAGACTTTATTAAACTATTTTTTTAGTTCTTATTCTATTGTTTTATCGTTTTTGTTTTGTATTTGAAAAACAGTTCCACAGTTTCTAGGTCTATAAAATCAAGGGGATCCAGTTAGGATGTTAAATGGCAGTTTACTAGAGTCTGTAAAAACTAGGGTTACTGGTTACGAGGTCGTAACTAGGGGAAATCTGATCGAAGGGATATCGATCAGTATAGGGTTTTGAGCATATGGTTAGTACAGGAGTAGGGAGAGCGATTTTACACGGTCTTGTGAGTGGGATGTGTTTTATCACCTAGTAGAAACATTAGGAATGCTGCATTAGGCAGGTTTTTGCTGAAGCTTTGTATCTCTGTGTTATTTCCTTTCTGCTTTTTGTTTCTACTGTATTTTGTTATCTTTTTTTATTTAATATCCCGTCAAAATTTTAACTCAGCGTAAAACTGTGATAAACCCTATTCACCCCCCTTTAGGGTTAATCTAGATCCAACAAGTGGTATCGGAGTAGGTATTTTCTGTTAATTCTAGAGAAATGGTGAATCCTAGTTTTTAGTCTTCTGGGAGTCGGTCCAGTGTATTCCATCTATTTTTAATGGTATAGATTTTTTAAGTTGGAAAGTAGAAATGGAGTTATATTTAAAATCTGTTGATGTTAAATGTTGGGATACTGTTATTAATGGATATGATATGATTAGTATAAATGATATTGGGCTTAATTCTCGTGCTATTCATATTTTATATTCTTATATTAATGATGTTTAGCATAACCTTATCTCCCATTGTTTAACTACGCAGGAAATATGGAATAATCTCGATATGAGGTTCGGAAGAATTGACAACAGCAGCTCAAAACCCAAGAAGATCAACCCAAATTCAGATCTATGCTCAGCAGAAGAAACATATGAAAATTCAAGTAGATCAGACGATGGAGACTCAATATACAATGAAACTGAAAGCTTCTCATACGAAGATTTGGTTTATATATGTATTGATTTAACAAAAATCATTGATAATCTCCGCCGTAAAAACAAATCTTTAAAATCTTAAAATCACGAGTTGAATAGCAAAATTAATTATTTGGAATCGTAATTTACAAATTTCATAAAATTAGAAAATTCTGATTGTGAAAATTATCTGAAATTAAAATCGGATCTCGTTCATCTCAATAATAACATTCAAAGGCTTGAAGAAGAAATTTTGATTCTAAAAGATAACGAGATTAAGCTGAAAGATGCAAACAATTCTTTACAAAAGGAATTTAAAAATTTTATGACTATCAAAAATTCCAAACATGAAATTGCTGAAAATGCTAGTTTGTCGAAAACAGATCTGATTTTGAGCGAGCTTGAAAAAGATATTGAAAATTTCAAGAAACTTGATTTTGAAAAACAAATTAAATTTGAATGATAGATCTTTGAATCCAAGACCAAAATTAAAATGCATGAAAACGAAAATTTGATTTTGAAACAGAATGATACTGAAAGTAGGAAGATTAGCATTAATCGTTGTTTAAATCTGATGAAAGAGAATTCTGATCTTAAATCGAAAATCAACGATCTTGAATTGAGTTTGAAACGTAAACAGGAGAAAAATCTTTGAATATGTTGTTGAAAAATCAACTTTCTCCAGAAAATAAAAATTGCCTTAGTTTTGGGAAAACTAATGCCTTTGAAAATTTTAATTCGTGTCATTTTAAAAATCCTTTAAGTTGCTTCAAAAAGGGTCTTTCTGAAAATTTGAACTTTGGAAATTCCAAAAGGTTTTTAAATCACAACCGAGATGTGATGTTATTGTATAACGATCCATTTAGGCAATCCTGGACCCAAAAAGGAAATAAAATAATTTTGTCCAAATTCAAACAGATTTGGGTTCCTAAGGGGACAAAGGTAAATTCAGATGGGTTGTATAAAAAGATTTGGGTACCAAAAGATGTGAACAAAATTGTGAGTGGTTTTACAAATTTTGTCAGACTACTTGATCATCTCAACTGTTAGGTATCAGAGGAGGCTGTGGAACTGCTAGGCAAAAAAAATAAAAATGAAATGGATTCAAGTTGCTTCATATTTCTGTATCATTCAGAGTCCCTTAGCCCAAGATTGTGTTGACTTAGAGATTCTGATTTACATTAGATTCTGTTAAGATCTTTAAACTCACCTATGTAAATATTCTCTGTTTTTATTTTCTTTGTTTATTTCTCCTTCTACCCCATCTGTTTTTCTTAAAATTGATTTGTACTATCATACCATTGTAATTTTTCTTGTACTCTCTTAACTTCCAGTTGCAGTATTCATGAACTTCTGGAAATTCGCTTTATTTGAATAGAACTCTGATGTTTTAATTATTTCCAGATCTTGAATTTAAATTTTTAAATTTTTCTACAACTGTTTTGAAGTTTATTTTCTGATTTCTGAATTTCTAACAGTGCTGAATCATTTATATCATATCTTGAACACTGTTAGTTTAAATTCTAAATTTTGAAGATTTGAGTATTTAATGAAATTTCCCATTTATCTACTGTTTTGGTTTCTTCTAATTCAGTTTAGAAAAGCTTGAAATGTTATACTTATTACAGTACACATTACTTCTCAGTCATGATAATTTCATTGATTTTGAGACTTGCTTGAATATTTTTGATATGTCTTGAATCATTGCATACAACTTGAAATTCACTATCATTCATGATCATCTGGCATAGGTTTTTGTTTGTTTGAGATCATTTGAAATTTCTGATATTTTGAATCTCAAACACCTCTCAGATCTGAAGTTATTAATCATGTGCGCTTGATTCATTGTATCTCATAATTTACATTTGTTCAAGTAATTTCGAATAAAACTTTATTTTTGGGTCATGAATATCTCTCAGCCTGATGTAAATGATCTGAAATTACTCTTGTACTTGTAAGAGATACTTGTGAAAAATTATTTGAAAGTCTGGTCTTAAAACACACTGTTATGTCATGATTATTTGATTTGAATATCTGTTTGTTTAAAATCAACTGAAAATATGGATTTATTGAATCTCACGCATGTCTTGAATCAAAAATTCAAAATCTAGTGTGATCGATTCATTGAATCCTGGTATCTTCATCTTCCATCAAATGATTTCAAATAAACAATGTTTTTAATCTTGGATCATGAATCATCTTTTTTGTGACGAACAAAAATATATTTGAAACATCTTCTTGACAAGTCTGCTTTGAACTGATCTCTTGTGCTGCTCTGATATTGTTTTGAAAATATTTTGGATATTGCTTTTTTATGATCTGTTTGGTGCTCTGATACTGTTCATCAAATAACTGCTTGTTCTTGTCTGCAGTTCTGATAAATGTGCCAAATTTGTTAATTTTATCTGGTTCGGCCTTGTGATTAAAATTTGTTAATAAGGACACTAATTGGTATCAGATGTGCTGAATTTTTTTTGTATATATTTTTGTCTCGAATATATCTCTCTAAATTCCTCTTGTAATTGATTTTCAATATTAAAATTATTTATTGATTACTCATTCATTAATTGAAATCAATAACCTATTTGAACTGTAGTTAGAATTCGTCAAAATTATTATCAGATTTTAAAATTGTGATGAGTTACGACTACATACTTCAAAACAAGAGGAGATTCTACTTAAACTTTCATGATGGTTGAACATTTGTTATAATATCTTTGAATTGGCAATTATTTCACGACCATCTCCATCATATATCATATTTCTGCCATCTATCGTAATTTTATATTAATGTAGAGAGTTCAATATTTTTAAAAAATCATCTTGAATAAACTATGAAAATATTTATGATAGAAATTGGACTATGTTATTATTCAGACTAAGTGATAATTGAAAATTTTAAATGATCTTGGTAGAGTTGATTATATTTCATAATATAACTAATTTAGAAATTTATTTCACAGTCCATTTCTATACCTACCACATTTCTATCATTCATATTTGTTTTATATACTGAGGAGTTTTTTCTTTTGAAGCTGAAAACGATAAATATATAATTAATACATAAGTGTGTCTTTAACCTCATTTAAATATCCAAGCTCTAGTCATGCATGGTTATGAGATAACTTATAATTTAAGCTGCGACTGACCTCATTTAAAAATCCAAGATCTGGTTATGCATGGTCAGTGTGCTCTTAAATAAAATTAAAAGATAAAGAAATGAAAAATGTGCTATAAATAGAAATTAATCTGAAATCCGCCTTTGTGTATAAAAACCAGCCTATGAATCCATCTTTTCTAATCTGTGAAATGTGTTGAAATCTTATGATGTATTATGATTTATTGATTGATGGGTATTGGGATTTGAGATTATTCGATTTCATCACTTAAATTGAATTATTAACTATAGTCCAAATCCATCACTGTTTTTGTGCTCATTTTTACAAAAATCTTTTGAAAATAATTGGAAATCCTATTTATGTAACTCTTTCCATTTTTATAAAATTCATTGTAAATCTGTCATTCTCTACAATGTGAAATATTCCACCTGTTCTCAGAATATTATGATTTTTGTTTGACTGATTGAGATTTATGGTGACCGTTCTCCTCTTAAGCTGAAGTGATATTATTTAGTCATTTTTCGTCTATATTTTAATTTCTAAATCCTTTTGATGATTACAAAAGGGTAGAATGGGTTGAGATTTTGATTTATGAGTGAATAATTTATTAATATTTTTAATTTTGAAAATTCATTATTATTCAGTTCAGTTCAATCATGCACAGTTATAGGGGAGTTTTCTGTTGTAGGGGGAGCTAATAAATAGGGGGAGTTCAAAATTCACTGTCAAACACATTTATTGTGCTCAAAATCTTTTATTTGTTTGTCATCATCAAAAGGGGAAGATTATTGTATATAACGTAGTTGTCTACACAATTATATGATTTTTGTTTGATGATAACAACCAAATAAATGTAATTTTAAATGTGTTCATTACTGTACTGTTCCATATATACATCATAGACAAGAATATATTATTTATATTTAAATAAAATACGACTGTACAAACATTCATATACTCATACTGTATTTTATTTAAACATAAATATTATATTTCAAACAGTACAACTATCTATAACTCCACTATTTAAACACTTCACAGGAATTTATACTTTTAAATAAACTGAATAAAATAGACAAGTTTGTTTGACAACAATAAAATAATATTTTATTTCAAACAAATTTGTTTATTACAAATATCAGTACAATTCTCTCAACAACACTCATACAGTCACTCTGTCTATACAAATCATATATACATACATTTACACTTTAATATACATACACATTGTTATTGACACTGTTACAAACACATTGACACTCTTATCTTCAATCTTCTGTCTTCAAAGCCTCTTCACTGTCAGTCCAATCTTCATATCTGTCATATACAGAAACACACACAGAGTACCTGGAACAAAAATAATTTCAAATTCTAGCGAATATAATTTTTATCTTAAAAATTTTATTTTCCTCAGATTTCGGTGTGTTTCTCATCATTTTTATGACTCGATCTGTTTTGCTAATCTATCCGACTATGTCTAAACAGCTTGTGATATTCACAGTGATACACTATAAATACCATATGGCAGACAACGTATATATGAATATCAATGCAGGGACAGGAAAATTTATCTCATAACTGCATATACACACGTGTATAGATATACACGTGCGCACTGCCTCGCCAATCAGTGTGCAACTGAGGAGTAGCCACGTGGACCATCTCAACTCAATGCAAAATGAAACACTGCACACATGTGAACGAGCATGTAAACAAACAATAGAATGGCAACATACTCTAATGGTCGAACACACTCAAACATCATGATCAAGTGCACAAGGAATGAAGTGATCAACTAAAATACAAGTATGGAAATGAGCAGCAGTGGAACAATGATTAGTACATCTAAACAAGTGGTGGTTCAGCAGCAAAGAAGCATGTCAAAACAGTTTGACAAACATTTCAACCAGCAAGATCATAGGTCAAAAATACAAACTACATGAAGCATTGCAGCCACAAAGCATCTACATGAGTACATGAAAGAAAAAGCATGGTCGAGGCATTTCATAGTTGCATGGACAAAGTAATTATATGACAGTGAGCAACATGTTCAATGCCAGTTCAAGTGATCATGGTAGCGTCATTTATAAACTATCTAAAGTGTTTTTCAAGACAGTAAACACATGGTGTAGTTTCAGAAATGGTTCAAGTCTAGGTGGAGCAAGGTGTAGTCTCAGCAGTATGTACATATATATACACAATGTAACAACCCGGAAAATCCAAACCATTTTAAAATTTTTATTTTGGCAATTTTAACGAATTATGAATATTGAAAATGGATTATTTTAAATAATAACGACGAGAAATTTATTTTGAATAGAATTAGAACATATAATTATTTTTAATTATAAAAGGAATTGAAAATGGTGCGGTAGTTCGAAAATTAGATTTCAAATTTCAATTGAATGTACAAAATTCAAAATAAACCGGAATTTAGCAAAGCCAAAAATATTGGAATCTAATTGAAAATATCTTTCCAAGAATCCGAAAAATTGGAATTTCATAATGAGAATAAAAAGTTATGTGTAATTGAAAATTCAGGATAGTTGTTATGGAAAATATAGCCCTTAAAAAATGGAAATTTTGCAAACGACCTCCGTTTTCGTCGAAACCACTTTTGTTGGATCCGGGACGTCAAGTTATTGCTAGTTTCCAAAAATCATAATTTTCTGAATCAATATGTGAGCATGGCAAAAGAAAACGTGTTTTGTCAGTTTTAGTCAATTTTTATCGACCAGAAAAAGGCCATTTTTCAAACGGTCTCCAAATTTGACGAAATTAGTTTTCTTAGGACCGTGTCATCAGTACGATGCTAGAAAATATTTTTCGAGAATTTTTAGTGTCCTTATGTGGCCCTAGTAAATTGAAATGCTCGTTCAAATCTAATATATAGATTTATATTTGGATTTTGACGGAAACCGATCAAAACAGCTAAATTGGATTACAATACATATCCCATTGTGTTCGAAATGGGGGTAATTTGTTGTGGACGATAGTTGGAAGGTCTCATTTGGAGGTCGAAATATAAAGGTACTTTTTGAAATTAAAAATAATAAAAATATATATATATTAAATTATATAATTCACTCTCTCTTCTCCCCCTTTAGTCAGCGGTCAGAACTAAAGATAAATAAAAAAAACCATCGGGGATCGCTGAAACCTCATGCCGTCGTCAAGCAGTAGTGCTCCCTCCACCAACTCGTCGATGAACGCCACCTCACTTCACGCCGCGCCTCCCCTCCTTCCACCTCTCCCCTCAGACGCCGGCCTCACCCCCTTCCTCTCCGTCGAACCCAACCCTAACCTCCATCCCTAATCGTTGGAATCCGACGCTCCTGAAGCAGCTGCTCCCCTGAAGCTGCCTCCGCCTGATGCACCACTTCAAGCGCCCCCTTTTTCTCCTCCGGTCAATGGCAAGCTCTTTTCCCAATTTTACTTTATAAAAATCAGATTTTTACGGTATATAAAATCTAATTTTTATAGAATATAACGTTAGGATTTTATTGAGTATAAAGCCATCATTTTTAAAATAAAAATATACGATTTATATGCAAATCAAAATACGATTTTATATATTGTGAATATCGAATAGATTATAGTTTTTATTTAGGTACGATTTTAATTAGGTAAAGGGATAATTTTTAGTTGACGTGAGTTTTATCTATATAAAAATATGGCTTTATCATATGAATAATATAAAAAAGATTTGAATTTTAATAGAAGAAAAATTCGATTTTTATATATATGAAGTAGCAATAAAAATTCGATTTTTTTACATATATGAAGTAGCGATAAAAAAATTTCAATTATTACATATATGAAGTAGAAATAAAAATTCGATCTTTATATAAGAATAGAGATGGAAAAATATAATTTTCATATAGAACGAAGCGTTGTAAAAATATATGATTTTCATACATGAAGTTCCATTATAAAAATGTGATTTTTAAAATAAACATCATACTAAAAATGCAATTTTACTATGAACAACGTGAAAAGGAGTGCGATGAAATGGGCTAAAATCAAAACAAATTCCAAACCGTTCAGAAATAGAGAAAGGAGGAGTGGAACCCAAAGGTGAGAACTTCTCATTTTAATTTATTTTATAGTTAGAAATATATACCAAGATACAGACGGTGCTTAGCAGCACCCGACACCCGTCGTCCACAGACCATGGATGACTTGTTTGTTTGATTGATTGTGTTGTGAAAATTGATTGTGTGATGTGGAATGGAATAAAATATTTTATAGTTAAAAATATTTTTTTAACGTGTGTTTGAATAAAATGAATATTTATAAACAAATCGGACGATTTGTATATGTACACATATTTGACTGATATTGATTGGGACGATAAGTTTTACACATCGCCCAACTGCACAAATAAATTCATTATTTGTTGATTGAAACCCCACACGGGTATTTAGATGATATATGACATACACTAGTCCCAATAATTAGCTGTATGTCGATCGATTGACAGGCTGTTGTAAGCATTAAATATTTATATTTGAGGCTTATGCAGTGTAGAATGCACTCTCGATAATGGATGAATGCGTTTGATTGTTGTTGTATACATGTGTGTATGAAATCCATGTAAATCACATTATATGGTAATTGACTGTGTTTGATTCCAGTTCAGAAAGAATGAATATTTTAAAATAACGAATATTTTAAGATAACGAATAATATTTTAAAATAATGTTCAGTAAAAGATCAAAATCAGATTTTGATGTCTGATTTGAGATGGACACGAATATATATAAATATATATAGCCGTGTTGATTAGATTAACGCAATTTTGACATGAATGATATTTATATCGATTTTATTCATTTTCATAATGTATATCGAAAATGAATTGATTTCAAAATTTAATGTTTTGAAAATATTATCATTTATGTATCGATGATATGGAATATTCAATTTTGATTGGAAATTGAATGTGAAGTTGAAATCATTTTGAAAATGAAGTTAAAACGATTTATAAAATACATTTTAAATGGAAATCGACGTAATATATATAATATATACAGTATATATATAATGACCTTAATAGAAGGTGTCGCGCAGTGGCAGTTTGCGAATTTCGACCATTGACTTCGAACGGACATTACGGGAGATCCGACCATCAGATTCTCCTAAAGACAGAAACGTTGGGTTCGTATCGAAAAGGGCTTTCCAAAGAATATTAGAGATTTGAAATCTAATGGCTGGATTTGAGATTATGTCCAAATCAAATTTGGAAAAAGTCGTTGTAAGTGTAGTTCGATGGCCATTTATGGAAATTGACTATATGGGCCTTGATAAAATTATTAAAAGTATCAATAATTAGTGTAGAATCATAAGAAATGATTTGGCAAGAATTGGGGCAAAAAAATCCCCTATTTGAAACGATAGAAATATATTTTTATCGAAATGAACTAGTTATGAACTAGAATTATAATCCAAATATTTTTAAAATAAATTTATCGGGTTTGAAATGGTTTTTAAAAATAACCAAAATTTACAATATATAAATTGGAAACGGATTTGAATCGAAACTGTCTTTGGAATATTTCAATGACGGATTTCGTGATTATACAGATATTGTTATGGAAATTTGAAAGATATATATATCGTTATTCCATTACGATATTTGTTGATTTCAGAATTTGATATTGAATATAAGCCGATATATTTTCTATTATGAGCCTTATATTTAATATCAAATGGGATTTTGGGTTTGTCGTGAATGGTATCTTTAATACTACTGTTCTTGAACCGAATGGAGTTAAGAAAATTAGAAACTAATTGGAGTATAGTTAAGTTGAATGGTTTCTTTGGTATTGATTTGATGTTGGTTTTGGCCTTCGGTGTTAATACATAGGGGATTGTTCTCTTACTAATTTACGGTTAGAGGCTAAAATGAATTGGGTTTATTGTGAACTGTGTTTTTAACAACATTCATTCTTTAACCCGATTTGCAGTGAAATGTGATTTGGGATTTATATATCTTTTTATTTAGATTTAACGGGAATTTTCCAAGGTAACCTTTTCCAATTTAATATATTAAATTGGAAATGAATGGAATTCGATTTGATAATAATCGAAGTGAACTTCTGTGGAGGAAGACTGTTAATACATATGGAATTTAAGAGGCGTTGCCGTTATTCCATTTATATTATTGGTCGGATATGGAAATTGATATCGATTATATATTGATTTGTTTTTACGTGAAGATTCCTTAATTAGTGGAATGTGATTTGGGGTTGTTGTGAATGGTATCTTTAATAATACTATTCTTAGACCCAATGGAGTTAAGAAAATCAAAAATTAACTAGAGATTAGTTAAGTTGCGTGGTTTCTTGGGTATCGATTTGATGTTGGTTTCGGCCTTCTGGGTTAATACTTAGGGAATTAATCACTTGCGAATTTACGGTTAAAGTGTGATGGAATGGAATATGATTTTGGGTTTATCGTGAACTTTGTTTTAAATGACATGGGTTCTTTAACCCAATTAAAGACATGATATGTTTTCCCAAGTTAAACAATCGTTAATATTGATTTTTGGGAAGATAAAAACCAAGTGGAGTTTTAATGCATCTTTAACTAGATTGAATTGATATCCTAAAGCATAAATTTAAAGAATTTATCTTTGATAAAATTAATGGGAACCTTTCCCAAGGTGTATGAATATTTGGATAAAGAAATATTCTAGATTGGAATGAGGCGTATGTTGTGTTTTTATAGCACTTGTTCACTATATACGTGAGTTATTCAGAAAGACCGGGTTTATCCCATTCTGAATAACGGATTCGACGATATGTCGACGATGAAGACGGTGGTTGAAGACCGTAGGTCTTCACATCGTTTGGATGATTACTGATGTCTTGATTGGGATGTACACCCAAGGCTAGGTAATAAATAGTGATCGTCCAGACGTACTTGTAGATCAACGGATAGACGAGGGCTTCTCCCCTGTATTGGACATATGGGGGAGGAATAAGGTGCCAATGGTTTTGTTTAGTCTCAGGACGAACTTGTAAATAGAGGTATATCTGACATCGGATTTCATTCTTTGTGATCGGTAGACATCGATTGCATAGCGTGAATTACCTGTGTGGCATGCTGAGATGCAACTGATCAAGGCTTCTGTTGAAAAGAAGAGTCTTGTGGTTGATGATCAAAGCACGACCTTTGTGGCAGAGCTTTGTGTAGCGTTAATTCGTGAGCCTCACACCCCAGTGTGGACCAGAAACCAGAGGGGACTTCAGGGGGCACGCAATTCCTTCTAGCTATGAGTGGTGTCAGCATTTTGCACGCCTTAGAATTTTATTTATGTAGATGATGGGTAGGAGGCGCCTCAGTTATATCGATCGTTCCGGGGCTGATGGAGTAATTTGGCTCATTGACACACCATTGGGCGGGGAAACGTAGTGTTCAGGCATTTTAATCCATATCGAGTGGACCGGCCCTGACGATCCAAAGGTCACTCGAGCTCTGACCTAAGACATGGGCTAGAGCATCTCGAAACGGTAAGGGCGATCCCTTGCCTTGGTTGACAGATGGAAATCCAACTTCCAGTACGACATTTTACGGTTTTGATTGTAAACCTATATATGGCGACATAGTGGTATGGGGCACTTATGCCATCTGTGATTGATACTTATGTTTGAAATTGTTTTGACGCTATAATCTTATAGTAATAATAAAAGATGAAATTTCATGTACAAAGCATTTTTGGCTATTATAAGGTAAAAACTCTATCCTCCGGCTTGCGTTGCATTGTGCGATGGGACCGGAGTCTTATAATAGCTTTATTGTTCTTTATTTACTATTGCGCTGTTGTTTTATGCACTGATATTCTTAGGAGGAAACCTGTTCCATGTTATACGGCCTTGTCCCTGGATTTACCTAACTTTAAAATAAAGATTAATAACTGTTTTAGTTCTCACACCAGTCACGTGACTGACCAGGAGTTTATTGTTTTAACCTAAACTCTTGGTGCCTTTATTTTCCACAAGCAGCTAGTTGTTTTGGTTTTGCAGATTTATATTCACAAGATCCTGGTTTACAGCTGGAATGATATTCGGAAAGCTCTGTATCCGTGTATCTCTTTCAGTTGTGTTTTGTATTATTTTCCGTTGCTATGTATTTAATTGTAACTTCTAAATCACTTATATTTAGTAAATGTGTAATATTTATTCATACTCTGTACGTTCTGGTATTCTGAGGAAATTGTTCTAATAAGCAATGAAATGTTCTTTTGTTTGTGTTCAGATTCATCTTGTCCTCAAAGTAATCCAGCAATTCCTTCACGGGGAAGTTCGGATCGTGTCAGTTTGGTATCAGAGATTTGGTTTTCAAAGCTCGAGAACAAGACATATTGGAACCGAATGAAAGAATTCTTCAGAGATTGGATTAGTAATATCCTATGAGAAGGACTCGTTAGAGATAGGATCAGTAGTATCCTAGAAAGAGTGCGAAGAGTGATGTTTTTAAAATAAAATTGATAACAAGTTTTGTTTTGAAAATTTAAATCAATTATTCATATTTGAATATTATTTTTATATTGATTTGGACAATCAAGTATATAGAGATTTTAATATACGTCCGATCCACGTGATTCGAACCTCAAATATACTAGATTGATATGGAATCACACTCTAGTCGCCCGGGAATGATTCTGATGATGGGTACCCATCGTCACTGTTGTGTTCGAGTTTCGAAAGTGGGATATCTTTATGTTTCCATTAGACTGCTGTGAGAACCAAAATTATATAGGGCTTATTATTGTGATTTGGCATCAAAAACATGATTTTCGGTATATATATCAAAATTATGAATTTGAAACAATAACCCATTATTTGATTGATAGTTGTGTTGTATGATTATTTATTAACCAATAAAACCATTATGTGAAAGAACGGTATATACAACCAAATTGCACCAAATATTGAAATGGATTGAAAATTCTTAGAAATTGCATTTGTATACATGTGTATCCAACAGGTCATTGCAAAGAGGCCAGAGAAGAGGAATAAAATTGTTTGATAGACAAATAGATACATGTTTATTGTATTTCTTGGGGTTTTTAATGATTTTATGAGCTGATTGGCTAGCCGCTTGGGTGTTTCGTTTTCTTTTTGGATTAGAGAGGCTTGTACGGAAATTTCGAGATTTTCCTGGTGCTCCCGTACAAGGGAGGTTATGGAGAAATTTTTCGAAAATTTAGGGTGTTAGCCAAATTTTTGAAAATTTGAAAGGTTCTTAGAAACTGAAAAGTTGAAGAACTTAAGCCATAATTAAAATAATGAAAGTTGAGTTGGTTTGTAAAACAACTTTCAGCTAGGTTCCTTTCCGAGGACGAAAAGATTTTAAGTGGGGGAGATTGTAACAAGCCGGAAAATCCGAACCAGTTTAAAAATTTTATTTTAGCAATTTTAATGAATTTTGAATACTGAAAATGAATTATTAAATAAAAACGACGAGAAATTTATTTTGAATTGAATTAGAGAATATATATTTATTTGAATCGTCGTTAGAATATAAATAATTACTTTTAATTATAAAAGGAATTGAAAATGGCGCGGTAGTTCGAAAATTAGATTTCAAATTTCAAATGAATGTACAAGATTCAAACTAAATTGGATTTTAGCGAAACCAAAAATATTGGAATCTAATTGAACATATCTTTCCAACGAATCCGGAAAATTGGAATTTCATAACGGGAATAAAAAGTTATGTACAATTGAAAATTCAGGATAGTCGCTATGGAAAATATAGCAGTTAAAAATGGAAATTTTGCAAATGACCTCCGTTTTTGACGAAACCACTTTTGTTGTATCTGGGGCGTCAAGTTATTGCTAGATTCCAAAAATCATTATTTTCTGAATCAATATGTGAGTGTGGAAAAAGAAAATGTTTTTGTCAGTTTTAGTCAATATGGATCGACAAGAAAATGGCCAATTTTCAACCAGTCTCCAAATTTGACAAAATTAGTTTTTTTAGGACCGTATCGTCAGTACGATGCTAGAAAATATTTTTCGGGAATTTTTAGAGTCCGTATGTGGCCCCGGTAAATTGAAATGTTCGTTCAAATCCAATATATAGACTTATATTTTGATTTTGACGGAAACCGATCGAAATAGCCAGACTGGCTTACGATACATATCCCATTGTGTTCGGGGTGAGGGTAATTTGTTATGGACGACAGTCGGTAGGTCTCGTTTGGAGGTCGAAATATAGAGATACTTTTTGAAATTAATAATAATAATATATATATATATATATTTTATAATTCACTCTCTCCTCTCCCCGGTTTAATCAACGGTCAGAACTAAAGATAAATAAAAAAAGCGATCGGGCATCGCTGAAACCACCCGCCGCCGTCGAGCTGTAGCGGTCCCTCCACCAACTCGTCGAAGAACGCCACCCCACCTCACGTCGCGCCTCCCCTTCTTCCACCTCTCCCCTCTAACACCGGCCTCACCCCTTCCTCTCCGTCGAATCCAACCCTAAGCTCCATCCCTTATCACCGGAATCCGATGTGCCTGAAGCCGTCGCTCCCCTGAAGCCGCCTCCGCCCAATGCACCACTTCAAGCGCCCCCTTTTTCTCCTCCGATCAACGGTAAGCTCTTTTCCTGATTTTACTTTATAAAAATATGATTTTTATGGTATATAAAATCTGATTTTTATAGAATATAAGGTTAGGATTTTATTTAAAGCTATGATTTTTAAAATAAAAAAATACAATTTTTATGCAAATCAAAATACGATTTTTATATAATGTGAACATCGAATAGATTATAGTTTTTGTACATGAATAGGTACGATTTTAATTAGGCAAAAGGAATAATTTTTAGCTATAATATGTTACAGTTTCTATTTGTATGAAGATTGGAGTTTTATCTATATAAAAATATGGTTTTATCATTTGTATAATAACAAAAAGATTTGAATTTTAATAGAAGAAAATTCGATTTCTACATATATGAAGTTGCGATAAAAATTCGATTTTTTTTACATATATGACGTAGCGATAAAAATTCCATTTTTTTTTACATATATGAAGTAGCGATAAAAAAAATCGATTTTTACAAATATGAAGTAGAAATAAAAATTTGATCTTTATATAAGAAGCAGAGATGTAAAAATATAATTTTTATATAGAAAGAAGCGTTGTAAAAATATATGATTTTCATATATGAAGTTCCATTATAAAAATGTGATTTTTAAAATAAACATCATATTAAAAATGCGATTTTTACTATGAACAACATGAAAAGGAATGCGATGGAACGGGCTAAAATCAAAACGAAGTCCGAGCCGTTTAGAAATAGAGAAAGGAGGAGCGGAACCCAAAGGTGAGAGCTTCTCACTTTAATTTATTATCTAGTTAGAAATATATACTAGGATGCAGACGGTTCTTAGCAGCACCCGACACTCGTTGTCCACAGACCATGGACGACTTGTTTATTTGATTGATTGTGTTATGAAAATTGATTGTGGGATGTGGAATGGAATAAAATATTTTATAGTTAATAATGTAATTTTTAACGTGTGTTTAAATAAAATTAATATTTATAAACAAGTCGGATGATTTGTTTATGTACACACATTTGACTAATATTGATTAGGACGATAAATTTTACACATCGCCCAACTGCACAAATAAAATTAATTATTTGTTGATTGAAACCCCACATGGGTATTGGGATGATATATTACATACAATAGTCCCAATAATTAGTTGTTTGTCGATCGATTGATTGACAGGCTGTTGTAAGCGTTAAATATTTATGTTTGATGCTTATGCAGTGTAGAATGCACTCTGGATGATGGTTGAATGCGTTTGATTGTTGTTGTATACATATGTGTATGAATTCCATGTAAATCACATTATATGGTAATTGACTGTGTCTGATTCCAGTTCAGAAAGAACGAATATTATAAAATAACGAATATTTTAAGATAATGAATATTTTAAAATAATGTTCAGTAAAAGATCAAAATCAGATTTTGACCTCCGTTTCGAGATGGATACAAATATATTTAAATATATATAGCCATGTTGATTAGATTAACGCCATTTTGACGGGAACGATATTTATATCGATTTTATTCATTTTCATAATGAATATTGAAAATGAATTGATTTAAAAATCTAATGTTTTGAAAATATTATCATTTATATATCGATGATATGGAATATTCAATTTTCGTTGGAAATTGAATGTGAAGTTGAAATCGTTTTGAAAACGAAGTTAAAACGATTTATAAAATACATTTTAAATGGAAATCGACATAACATATATAATATATATATATAATATATTTGTATATATATTATATAATGGCTTGAAAAGAACGTGCCACGCCGCAGCAATTCGCGAATTTCAACCATTGACTTCGAACAGACATTACGGGAGATCCGAACCGTCGGATTCTCATAAAACCGGAACGTTGTGTTCGCATCGAAAAGAGCTTGCCGAAGAATATTAGATATTTGAAATCTAATGGTTGGATTTGGAATTATGCCTAAATCAAATTTGGAAAGGTCTCTGTAAGTGCATTTCGATGGTTTTTTATGGAAATCGACTGTACGGGCCTTAATAAAATTATTAAAAATATCAATAATTAGTGTAAAATCAAAAGAAATGATTTGGAAAGAATTGGGGGTGAAAATCGCATATTTGAAAAGATAAAAATATATTTTTATCAAAATGAACTAGTTATGAACTAGAATTATAATCCAAATAGTTTTAAAATAAATAAATCAATTTGAAATAGTTTTTTTAAAACAACCAGAATTTCCAATATATAAATTGGAAATTGATTTGAATCGAAACTGTCTTCGGAATACTTCGATGTAGGATTTCGTGATTATACAGATATTATTATGGAAATTTGAAATATATATATATATATCGTTATTTCCAATACGATATTCGTTGATTTCAGAATTTCATATTGAATTTAAGCCGATATATTTTCTATTCAGAGTCTTGTATTTGGTATCAAATGGAATTTTGTGTTTGTCGTTAATGGTATCTTTGATAATACTGTTCTTAAACCAAATGGAGTTAAGAGAATTAGAAACTAATGGTGTTGAGACAAAATTTTGAATGCTGCCAACAAAAAAAGGTGCAATGAAGATCATTTCATAGATATAAGGTTTTTTACTTTGAGTTGTGTTAGAAATATGTTAAAATCTATCCTCAAAGCATAACACGAATGCATAAAACAATATCATATCTTCGTTTCTGAAATCTGTATATTTGAGGAATTGAAAGGTCACAGAAAAAGCCCAAACGGTCTAGGCTCCGACGGGAAAGAGTGCAGAGTAATCTAGACTGTGGACCGAGGTCCTCTGGTCCACATCAATAAAACGGTCGACTGCCAAAAATACCACCAATCGACCGTTCATGTTTCTATTTTGGAACCAAAACTTTTCTCACCCGAACCAGTCGACCGGTGAATACGGACCAGTAAACCGGTCTGTGTATTTTTGCACATAACGGCTATTTATTTTTGGTTTTTTAAATTCTACCAGTCGACCGGTGATTTTTGGCCTGTCGACCGTTTTCAAACAACAAGCTTTTTCTGAAAGGTTGCTTCTATTTGTGAAGAGATTTCTATTCAATAATCAAAGGAAATGGACATAACTTTTTATAGAAACTCTTCATGAAGAATTACTACCTTTCTACTATTATATAAACAACTACAACCTTTTTTTACAAAAACGAAATCATTCTATATTCTCTATAATTTCTGAATTGCATTTTCATTCTCTTTGCAAAACAAAAGCTCTCCAAATTTAAATAATTGTTGAATCCTTGAATCAATTTAATATCATTTGATTCAACAAGCATTCTACTTCCTTAAATCAACGCATTCAAAGTATATACTAGAGGATAAGATTATAGGAAGGGTGTACTACAAGTCACTAGTCCATGTATTGAAGACACAATATATAGTCGATCATCAACTACTTTGTATTGAAATTTCGGTAAGCCTATAGGTGTTCAAATCAGGTGGGTAAGTTTATAGCCCGTGAAATCAAGTGGGTAAGCTTGTTGTAGTAACCCGGATTTTCGGCGACTTTGGTTATCGACATAAGCTCGATGTCGATAACCAAAACATCGAAAAATCCCGGTAATTAATGAAAGAAATTAGAAGGTGAGAATAGATAAGATAGAAACGTAGAATAGAAGAAGAAGAAGAAGAAGAACACAACATCAGAGTAACACGAACCTCACAGCGGAACGAATAACATATAATAGATAACATAACCTTTAAATATAACAGTTATGTATACAATGGCATTTATCAGAGTACAACACTTACAACAACAGCGGAAATAATAATAGCTATAGAATCCTGAAGCCTCCTGCTCCAAGCTCTTCAAGTATACCTGTAAATCCTGACTACTTGACTGCCCGTACAAATTTAGGCACCCAAGAGTTTAGGGAAAACAACAAAGTAAACTCCGGGTCAGTCATGGGACTGGTGTGAGTAAAACAATTTAAACAGGTACATGAACAAGTAAACGATATCTCATAAGACCACGCCGCAGAACGGAACGGGTTCTTCCCTTATGAGAATCCAAAATATCTTTATATCAAAAACCTTTTGATATTATAATAATGTCTATGTACAAATAGATATCAACTAGCAGAAACGCTTTCATCTCACGTTCTACATATATAGTATACAATCAAAATCGCAAGTACGTATTGGATAATGGATTTCCAACTATGACAAGGTATGGAACCACCTTCCGATCAGTGTACTCTAGGAACAATACACTGGACTTCAACAAGAACATCTTGTAACTCAGCCACACATGACCGACCACTCATTTCGCTTGAGTGTATCGAATGTACATCACCAACGGTTGGGATCATCAACCGTTCCCGTATATATATGGGACAGCATTGATAGATTTAAGAAACAAATGAATATTCTCTAGATAGGTGATTATACACCCTACTTCGGTGCGACCGACATAGCCATGCTGCCTGCCCGATTTCTATCATTTACTGGTTGATGAGGCTAGAAGCTACGCTTTATCATTACATCAGATTCACTTCGAATGCTACATTGTCAAATCCATCAGAATCACTAATTTACGTCTACAACCATACATTACGTGTCAGCTAAAAGAAGTTTCCTTCTCCGCTTCCACTCTTGGTATAGTTGAAGAAATCAATGTACGTGACCGTCTGGAAATACTCTGTCATACATCCATCTTCATTCACTTAGAACGTCACATCGTCATACCCGCCAAATCACAAATTGACTTATCCAAAAATAACACGGGTATACAGCTAAGAGAAACGAATTCCTCCGCCACCAAACGTGAACATGTTTGAACAGATCAACTTACGCGATCTATTGGATATACTCTATCAGACCTTCGTCCATACAAGTTGTCCTGGGACTGGACAAACCGAAGCCGCTATTCTGTAAACAGGATAGCCTTGCATTTTACTTTGTCTTCAATTATCTTTGGCGTATATGATTCGCGCCGCTTATGCCAATACAGAGTGGTTCTATGGATAATAATCCAACCGGTCTCTCCATATTAACAACGTTAAAATGGTCAAAACTTCGATAGTCGGTGATTTAACCATCAAAGAAAAACAAGTGTGCAAACAATGATATTATTTCCAAATGGAAATTATATCGAACAAACATCATTTAACATAAATCTCTTTAGTTCATTTATTTACTTATCTCCTGTTTCCCTATATTCTGAATTCTTATTTTTCTTTTATCAGAAAACATTTCTGATTCTCGTTTGGAAAACATTTCCCAAACTCCTTTACGATCAAACCTTACCATTTCTTAGTTAAGAAAGAAGTCACTCAAGTTGGGGTATAATTACCTCTCAGACCTTAACTGAACAACGTTATAACTTCGAAATGGTCAAAGTTTATCTTTTTAATTTTTAACAACTTCTTTACGCCTTTCTCGGATTCAATTTTACTAATCCACTTCTATATTTAAAACATTGGTTATAACGATAACGTTATAATCCCTACTTTCGAATTATCTAACCTTAATTATAACTTCTATTCTTATTAGTGAACAATTAACCTAACACTTATTTATTTATAAATAAATAAATCTCTATTTAAACACTGGAAAATATAAGTACTTTCCCGAATTCGATATAATCGAATTTGCCGATTAACTCTCTTCGAGAAATCCCTATTTGATTAACTCTTCTTCGAATAACCTATATTCGATTAACTCCTTCTCGAATAAACGATAATCTCTCTTCGAATAACTAATATTCGATAACTCTTCCTTTTCAAATATCTCATATTTGAAAATCTCACTTCGATTAAACTATAATCGATAACTCCCTTCGATGAAACTGTAACAACCCGTGTTTTTGACCGTCGAATATTTAATTCAATTTATTTAATTTAAATATTACATTTGAAATATTAATGGAATTTAATATTGAATTCGTTATTTAAATCGAAGTTGAGCGTTATATATTTATATATAATATAAATCGAGACTGAAATGGCGCTGCAGTTCGCAATATAGAGTTTTGAACTTCAACTGAGAATACAGAATTCGATATAAGTCGGATTTCTGTGAAACAAGACACGTTGGAGCCGTATTGGCAATAGCTTTCATATGAAAGAGAAAAATTCAGATTTCGTTTTGTAGTTTGAAATTTATGGTCAAATCAAATTTTGAAATAGTCGTTATGGAAAATCGTTATTAAATTATAGGCCTTTAAAAATGGCCGTTTTGCAAACGGACTCAGATTTCGACGAAATCAGTTTCATTGGGACCGTATCGTTAAATTATTGTACGGTGGTGAGTGGCGTGGAAAACCGAAATCGTATGTGACCACAGCAACCATAAACGCCGTTCAAATTCTGTAGAGCGCATTCAAATAAATAAAGGGACATTTGAGTATAACTTGAGCAGATGATCGAATTAGGCCACGAAACCAGTTCCGTTGAGTTCGTATCGTCGATTAGAGTCAGGATAAGTATATAGTTTGTTATTTCTAGAGACTAGAAAATTTGGTGTTAAAAGGGGTATTGCGGTTCGGGGTAAAAACAGCCTACTGGGGCAACAGTTTCAGAATGCGACGAAATTTGTGCCATTGGGTTCGTATCGAAAAGTTATTATCAGTATTCGCAGTTTCAAGTTGATTTGATTTATGTAGTGACCGTGGAAAAATTAAATGCGTCTTCATTTCCGGTTTCATAAAGGGAATTTTTTCATACGATCTCAGATTTCAACGAAACTTGTCCCATTGGGTCCGGAACATCTTTTTATACCAAGATTAGCTTTTTAATCAGTAAACAGAAATTGTTGGTGGTGGTTTTTATCTATTACTTCACGCTGAAGTTTCATATGAATAAATAATATATTTTCCATCCAAACTTAATAAAATTTTCCCCACTTTTTCACTGTATCCTATCCTTCTTTGCGTCCCAGTGTTTCCCTTATTCTTGCGTCCCAAACAAACCTCTAACTTAGCTGCCAATCAAATTCAACCCGTGCCGACCAAGGTATTGAAATTGTCACCCAACATAACAGCTAAGCTATGAATTTCTGCAAAACCTATTCCCCCTAAGTACCTTGCTACCCACATTGCCATTTTCTATAAAATAAAAAGGAGCTGCTCCATTTGTTTCTTCTTTGAGGAAGACAAAAACGAAACCACTTGATCTAAATTTTATGGCCGCCACTCCTCCATATCAACGAACGAGAATTCAGCAATCTTCCTCCCACAAATCTCCAAATCCGTTTGATTTTCTTGGAAACGTTCAACACCAGTTTGACGAGCTAGGGAAGGGCTTCCAGCAGGACGGCGGTGATGACCTAGTTCGGAACGAGGTGGCCGGATCTTTGGCTGAAAGTAGCTGCGTTGGGAGAGGTATTGGCGGAGCAGCATGAACTCGGGTGGACCGAAAATCAAAGTGGAGGCCGCGGTGGACTATGTTGGGTGGAAAATCGTTGAAGCTTGTGGAGTATGGGGTTTCTGGTGAAAACGAGATAATGTAAGGGAAGTTCAAAGCGGTTGAAGGGGGATCCGCATGTACGTGAGTAATTGGAGTAATGGGAACCACCAATGGAACCTGGAATCGAAATGACAGTACAAATTAAAGGAGCAGTGAAGTCAAAACATAATGAGATGGTGAATTTCGTAAGAATAGTTGTGAGATTTAAGGTAATAATTAGCAGATTCATCTATATTAAAACCAACAAAATTCATTTGCAGGAAAACGTGAGGGGACAGATAAGGAGACCGGCCTGATAAATTCCTTAAGCTAAAGTAATTAAATGTAATTAGAATTTTTTTTAACTATTTTGATTAAGGAATTGATTAATTGGTTTAAATCACATGCTTATAATATCATAATACATGTCTATGCTATCAGAATTGAATCATCAGGAGTCGTTGGAACTGTACGGTTGAACACAAAAATTCTGCGGTTATTCTGGACAAAGCTGGAACAGATTGGAATTTCTAGTTAAATTAAACACCTGTTTAATTTAACTAGAACTGAATCGTTCAAACCGCAAATCAGACCAAGGTGAGTTAAACTCACTCAGTTTTTTTTTTCCCATTTATATTTTATATAAATTGGGTTTTTATTTTGTGTGCTCTGTTTGCTGATCGTTGCCTGTTTGCTAGTTATACCTTTGTTTGTTGATTTAACTGATGAAATTAAACTGTGTTTAATTTCAGTGAAATACCAAATCGTTATTTTTAACGATTGGTTCCAATAAAGGGAACTCACCTTGGTTGGTCACGTTTATTTATAAACGTGTTTTAAATGGTTGAACCGTTTGAGTTGCTTATGGTTGATGTTAAATGGTCGTTATTTAATTTATCCGTTAAACAAACTGAACAGCCTGATTTGAGAAAAACCATTTGAATACAGGGAAGAACAGGTTGGAGGGATCCAACCGGATTCCTCAAATGTATTATTTATTTTCATATTATCATATATGAACTGATCTGTTTGTGTGATTGATTTGATGGTTGATTATTGACTGGATATCCAACATCTGTTTGGTTTAAACCAATGGGCGATATTGGTTAAGTGTTTGGCAGAGTATGGCCTTTAAAAATCAATCGGGTTACAGATATTGATTCACCGTTAGGTGAATCGATAGAGATGCAGTTATAAAATTTATTTTATAACTAGAAATAGAATTTTGGAATATACTATTTTGAATAAAAGTTATATAAAGAGAGATAAATGAATAGTTTACTTATTTAAGACTTTGATTTATTATTAAGTGATTTTAGAAAGTTAATCAGATTGATAAGTACGGAAATAAGAAATAAGCCAAATGGTTTAGCTTGGGTAATTATTTGATCAAGCGAAATGAGGAGTTCATGAATAGGTTTTATTTTAAACCTAAGTTTTATAACGAAGTTATAAAAGGAATTTTAAGCGAGAATGAGAGCTTGAGTTAAATATTACTTAATCATTTGAATTAAGTCGAAGGAGATTTCGATAAAAGGGTTTAAGATAAACCAAAACATGTCAATAAGTTTCAAAGTGTTAAGACGTTAATTTTACATTAACGTTATTTGAAAACAAGATCAAGTAAAAAGGAGAATTTTAAATGAGATTTCAAAATGAGAAAATGGTCGAATAAAATTTGAAAGGAGATTAGAAATAAGTGAATCTGGGTGAAGAACTGAGTTATAGTGTTGTATAACCAAATCCAATAGTTAAATGGAATTTGTTTGAGACTAAAATGAAATATTGATTTTTGATTACAACTTATGTTTATCGGAGGATAAGAACGTTGTTTGATCAAGGTCTGAGAGGTAATTAAAATACCCCAACTTGAACAACATCGGGATTATTTGAAGATAGTATTAGTTGGTAATCGTAAGAGACATTAGTGGATACGTTTTGAAAATCTAAACAGCGATTTTAGCGCTGTTGTTATAATATATGTTTTGGTAAATCTAATATAGCGATTGTAGCGCTTTTGCTATAGTAAATGGGTTGTAAACCTAAACAGCGATTATAGCGCTGTTATTTTGTAAATCTAAATAGTAATTATAACGCTATTGTTATAACATATGTGTTATAAATTTCTTTGTTAAAACTAATGGATTTCCGAATTTAAAAGATGATTTGAAAGAAGATTTAAGTTTGTAATTGAATATAGTTATTCGAGTTAGAGTTAGTCAAACATAGTATTCAAGGTAAGTTGTCATTGCGTACGACTGCTAGCGTAATTCGCAGGGCTGCAGATAGCCTACGACGGTCGGATGTTTCCTGAGGGAATCAGGCGTAACCATTGTGATCGCTGCGATCTAGAGTCAAGCGAATGGAGTTAAGTCATGTTAGCCAGTTAGAGTGAACCAGTTAGAGTTAATCAATTTTAAGTTAATCGATGAGAGTTATCGAATTAGAGTTATTCAAATATCGTATTTTCAATATTAAAGAGTTAGAAGTTTTTATTTAACAGAAATAAATTAATTTGTTTAATTAAAAGGCCATGTGATGTTGAATACTGAACCAGTGAACTCATTGGAGTGTCATGGTTGAAACACTGTATATTTTGATAGTTAAAACACCGACTATCAAATCTGTCCAATACGATTGTTGGTACGGAAAGACCGGGATCGAATTTATATTCGAAAACCATTCCGTCCAACAAATACGTGAAGAGATCAGAAGATGATCGAGATTGAGCATTGAAGACCGTTGATTTTCATAAACGGAAGAACCACTAATATTCTCTGCCTGGCAAGCAGAGATAAGCTGTGATTCTGTCGTAGTTGGAATCTATGGGTTGCAAGGACTTCTCGCTACTGATCCATGGGGTGATTCCTATATTGGATGCAGTAGGAGAGTGCCTTCGGTTCATCCTGTTCCTGGATGACGTATATGGACGAATGTCTGACAGAGTATTTCCAAAGGGTCACGTACGTTGATTTCTTCAAACGTACGATAGTTGTTGGCAGGGAAATGCCATTCTCTAGCTTTCAGCTAGAGTATTTTTGTGGACGTCAATTAGTGATATCTGACTGATCTGACGATGTGGCATTCAAAGTGAATGATGACCAAGTGTTCGAAGGTAAATCTAAGCCTCAAGCCTCATCAGCCGGGAAATGACAAAAATCGGGTAGGCAGCATGGCTATGTGGGTCGCTCCCATTAGGGTGTATAATCACCTATCTAGAGGAAATCCTATTTGCTTCTTAAATCTATGTTTCGATGTTGTCCCTTGTCGGGAGACGGTTGCTGATCCCAACCGTCGGTGATATACATTCGATACTCTCAAGCGAAATGAGGGGTCGGTCATGTGAGGGCCGGGTTGCAAGAAGTTCTTGTTGAACCCAGTGTATTCGTCTCTAGAGATACACTATCGGAAGGTGGACCCATACCTTGTCAAGTCGGAATCCAATTCCCAATAAGCGCCTGCGGGTTTGATTTTATAGTATATATGTGGAGCGTGAGATGCAAGCGTTCCACTAGATTCTATTTACTTGTATTTAGACATTATTATAATATCAGAACAAGATATTGGTTTCAAACTGTTTTGGGTTATCGTAAGGTAAAAACCGTCCGTGTTTATGTGTGGATTTGGTCTTACGATTACCCTTTTCTTTTTAAAAGATTTTGAACTCTAAAATCAAGTTGGATGCTCACCCAAATACTGTGCGAGTTTATCTCACTCTGGTTCACCAGACTGACCCGGTGTTTTGTAAATGCTCGGGTTAGGCCGGGTTGTACAGGTTCAGGTTATCGACTGCTGTGAAGAGACGAGCTGGAAGAGTCCAGACGTATGATATTACTAGTATTCCGCTGTGTGTTGTATGAGGACAGATTATCACTGTCCAGATGTTGATGTACTCTGATATTGTAAGTATTTACAAAGCTTTCAATAAAGATTTATTTCTGTATTATATTTTGTTCCGCTGCGATGTGAGACTCTGTGTGGTGTTTCTTCTTCTTCTTCTATTCTAATATTTCTACCTTATCTATTCTCACCCTCTAACTTCTTTCTATAAATGATCTGGAATGTTCGATGTCTGAATGGTCAACATGATAGTTTGATGTTGATTTTCGGAGTCGAAAATCCCGGGTCGTTACAGTGGTATCAGAGCTGAAGGTTAAGTAATTACCTTGGCTCTGTGGCGTGACTCAGTAGAGATGGGGTTAGTAATACCCTAGATTGAGTTTGAGTGTATATATATGAGCGCGTATTTGTAAATTGATATAAAAACTGTTTATATTGTGTTGATTGGTTTGTCGAGTAGTTTATAAATTCTGGTCGATACAGTAATGCAAACTGTGTCGATAAGTGTTTCTAAACTCTTGAACAGAATAATTCAACACAGCATGTTTTTGGAAGAGGGTAAATGAAATGATTTACCCAAATTATATTTTGATATAAAGAAATTATATACATGGGAAATATTATAATATATTGGTTGTGTTGGTTGATTAAAATTGAAATGGTTATATAAATAACCTATTAGAATTCGTATTATATATGAAATCAGATGAATTAAATCTGAATTTAAATCAGAAATGAAATCAAAATGGTGGAAATGTGAAAAGTGTGTGTAAATGAATAAATATAAGTGAATTTTAAAATCCTGGGAGGTTTTAATTTGTTTTACGGGCATTGTGTTTGGTATTTTGAAACAGATTTCAAAATGGAAGTGTTTAGAAATGATTTTGAAAGTATTATAGTATTGAACTCACTTCGATAGCTGGAAAATAGATTCCGATGATGATCCGGACATCATCGGTGTTCATTTTCGAGTTTGCAAGTGACGGATTACTACCAAAATTTTTGTTTTTGAATTGCTTTGAGAAAAAGAAGTTGTTTTGAATCCTAGAAAAGAATGTTTGATTTTCTTGAAAGAGCTAAACTGTTTAAAAACTCTCAGGGAACTTGTTTGAACAAAAACAAAATTAAATAGAAATTGGGAAGGCAAATATGGATTGGATTGAAACAAATTAATTGGGAATTGAATCGAGATATAATATATCGAGTAGAATCAGGTTTGGATTGTGAGGCAGGAATCTAAAATGGTATTGACGGGCAAGTTAAGAATTGGAATTGAAAATGGATGGAAATCAATGGGATTTGGCTTGGACGTGTGAAGGGTTTGATTTTGAGGATAAAATTGGGATATTGTTTGGAGATGCATTTGTATATGCTGACAGGGTAGCAGATGGAAAAGAATATAATGATAGGCCCGACAAAAGGTACACGTTTATTTTTATATGAGTTTGATGAGATTTCTGAGCCTGTTTGGCAAGCCGCTTGGCTGTTTTGTTTTCTTGTGGACTGGAGAAGGCCTAGAAAGGCGAGTTGTAGTTGTACTAATTGAGCTGTACAGAGGAGGTGCTGGCGAAATTTTTCGAAAATTTAAGGAGTTAGAAAATTTTCAATATTTTTGAAAATATTTATTTACAGCATTGAATTGGTTTCTAATTTTAGATTTGAAATTAATGAGTTTATAACGTTTTTCTTACCTTAGCAATTTCGAGGACGAAATTATTTTAAGGGTGGAAGAATGTAACGACCCGTGTTTTTGACCGTCGAATATTTAATTCAATTTATTTAATTTAAATATTACATTTGAAATATTAATGGAATTTAATATTGAATTCGTTATTTAAATCGAAGTTGAGCGTTATATATTTATATATAATATAAATCGAGACTGAAATGGCGCTGCAGTTCGCAATATAGAGTTTTGAACTTCAACTGAGAATACAGGATTCGATATAAGTCGGATTTCTGTGAAACAAGACACGTTGGAGCCGTATTGGCAATAGCTTTCATATGAAAGAGAAAAATCCAGATTTCGTGTTGTAGTTTGAAATTTATGGCCAAATCAAATTTTGAAATAGTCGCTATGGAAAATCGTTATTAAATTATAGGCCTTTAAAAATGGCCGTTTTGCAAACGGACTCAGATTTCGACGAAATCAGTTTCATTGGGACCGTATCGTTAAATTATTGTACGGTGGTGAGTGGCGTGGAAAACCGATATCGTATGTGACCACAGCAACCATAAACGCCGTTCAAATTCTATAGCGCGCATTCAAATAAATAAAGGGACATTTGAGTATAACTTGAGCAGATGATCGAATTAGGCCACGAAACCAGTTCCGTTGAGTTCGTATCGTCGATTAGAGTCAGGATAAGTATATAGTTTGTTATTTCTAGAGACTAGAAAATTTGGTGTTAAAAGGGGTATTGCGGTTCGGGGTAAAAACAGCCTACTGGGGCAACAGTTTCAGAATGCGACGAAATTTGTGCCATTGGGTTCGTATCGAAAAGTTATTATCAGTATTCGCAGTTTCAAGTTGATTTGATTTATCTAGTGACAGTGGAAAAATTAAATGCGTGTTCATTTCCGGTTTCATAAAGGGAATTTTTTCATACGATCTCAGATTTCAACGAAACTTGTCCCATTGGGTCCGGAACATCTTTTTATACCAAGATTAGCTTTTTAATCAGTAAACAGAAATTGTTAGTGGTGGTTTTTATCTATTACTTCACGCTGAAGTTTCATATGAATAAGTAATATATTTTCCATCCAAACTTAATAAAACTTCCCCACTTTTTCACTGTATCCTATCCTTCTTTGCGTCCCAGTGTTTCCCTTATTCTTGCGTCCCAAACATACCTCTAACTTAGCTGCCAATCAAATTCAACCCGTGCCGACCAAGGTTTTGAAATTGTCACCCAACATAACAGCTAAGCTATGAATTTCTGCAAACCTATTCCCCCTAAGTACCTTGCTACCCACGTTGCCATTTTCTATAAAATAAAAAGGAGCTGCTCCATTTGTTTCTTCTTTGAGGAAGACAAAAACGAAACCACTTGATCTAAATTTTATGGCCGCCACTCCTCCATATCAACGAACGAGAATTCAGCAATCTTCCTCCCACAAATCTCCAAATCCGTTTGATTTTCTTGGAAACGTTCAACACCAGTTTGACGAGCTAGGGAAGGGCTTCCAGCAGGACGGCGGTGATGACCTAGTTCGGAACGAGGTGGCCGGATCTTTGGCTGAAAGTAGCTGCGTTGGGAGAGGTATTGGCGGAGCAGCATGAACTCGGGTGGACCGGAAATCAAAGTGGAGGCCGCGGTGGACTATGTTGGGTGGAAAATCGTTGAAGCTTGTGGAGTATGGGGTTTCTGGTGAAAACGAGATAATGTAAGGGAAGTTCAAAGCGGTTGAAGGGGGATCCGCATGTACGTGAGTAATTGGAGTAATGGGAACCACCAATGGAACCTGGAATCGAAATGACAGTACAAATTAAAGGAGCAGTGAAGTCAAAACATAATGAGATGGTGAATTTCGTAAGAATAGTTGTGAGATTTAAGGTAATAATTAGCAGATTCATCTATATTAAAACCAACAAAATTCATTTGCAGGAAAACGTGAGGGGACAGATAAGGATACCGGCCTGATAAATTCCTTAAGCTAAAGTAATTAAATGTAATTAGAATTTTTTTTAACTATTTTGATTAAGGAATTGATTAATTGGTTTAAATCACATGCTTATAATATCATAATCCATGTCTATGCTATCAGAATTGAATCATCAGGAGTCGTTGGAACTGTACGGTTGAACACAAAAATTCTGCGGTTATTCTGGACAAAGCTGGAACAGATTGGAATTTCTAGTTAAATTAAACACCTGTTTAATTTAACTAGAACTGAATCGTTCAAACCGCAAATCAGACCAAGGTGAGTTAAACTCACTCAGTTTTTTTTTCCCATTTATATTTTATATAAATTGGGTTTTTATTTTGTGTGCTCTGTTTGCTGATCGTTGCCTGTTTGCTAGTTATACCTTTGTTTGTTTATTTAACTGATGAAATTAAACTGTGTTTAATTTCAGTGAAATACCAAATCGTTATTTTTAACGATTGGTTCCAATAAAGGGAACTCACCTTGGTTGGTCACGTTTATTTATAAACGTGTTTTAAATGGTTGAACCGTTTGAGTTGCTTATGGTTGATGTTAAATGGTCGTTATTTAATTTATCCGTTAAACAAACTGAACAGCCTGATTTGAGAAAAACCATTTGAATACAGGGAAGAACAGGTTGAAGGGATCCAACCGGATTCCTCAAATGTATTATTTATTTTCATATTATCATATATGAACTGATCTGTTTGTGTGATTGATTTGATGGTTGATTATTGACTGGATATTCAACATCTGTTTGGTTTAAACCAATGGGCGATATTGGTTAAGTGTTTGGCAGAGTATGGCCTTTAAAAATCAATCGGGTTACAGATATTGATTCACCGTCGGGTGAATCGATAGAGATGCAGTTATAAAATTTATTTTATAACTAGAAATAGAATTTTGGAATATACTATTTTGAATAAAAGTTATATAAAGAGAGATAAATGAATAGTTTACTTATTTAAGACTTTGATTTATTATTAAGTGATTTTAGAAAGTTAATCAGATTGATAATTACGGAAATAAGAAATAAGCCGAATGGTTTAGCTTGGGTAATTATTTGATCAAGTGAAATGAGGAGTTCATGAATAGGTTTTATTTTAAACCTAAGTTTTATAACGAAGTTATAAAAGGAATTTTAAGCGAGAATGAGAGCTTGAGTTAAATATTACTTAATCATTTGAATTAAGTCGAAGGAGATTTCGATAAAAGGGTTTAAGATAAACCAAAACATATAAATAAGTTTCAAAGTGTTAAGACGTTAATTTTACATTAACGTTATTTGAAAACAAGATCAAGTAAAAAGGAGAATTTTAAATGAGATTTCAAAATGAGAAAATGGTCGAATAAAATTTGAAAGGAGATTGGAAATAAGTGAATCTGGGTGAAGAACTGAGTTATAGGGTTGTATAACCAAATCCAATAGTTAAATGGAATTTGTTTGAGACTAAAATGAAATATTGATTTTTGATTACAACTTATGTTTATCGGAGGATAAGAACGTTGTTTGATCAAGGTCTGAGAGGTAATTAAAATACCCCAACTTGAACAACATCGGGATTATTTGAAGAAAGTATTAGTTGGTAATCGTAAGAGACATTAGTGGATATGTTTTGAAAATCTAAACAGCGATTTTAGCGCTGTTGTTATAATATATGTTTTGGTAAATCTAATATAGCGATTGTAGCGCTTTTGCTATAGTAAATGGGTTGTAAACCTAAACAGCGATTATAGCGCTGTTATTTTGTAAATCTAAATAGTAATTATAACGCTATTGTTATAACATATGTGTTATAAATTTCTTTGTTAAAACTAATGGATTTCCGAATTTAAAAGATGATTTGAAAGAAGATTTAAGTGTGTAATTGAATATAGTTATTCGAGTTAGAGTTAGTCAAACATAGTATTCAAGGTAAGTTGCCATTGCGTACGACTGCTAGCGTAATTCGCAGGGCTGCAGATAGCCTACGGCGGTCGGATGTTTCCTGAGGGAATCAGGCGTAACCATTGTGATCGCTGCGATCTAGAGTCAAGCGAATGGAGTTAAGTCATGTTAGCCAGTTAGAGTGAACCAGTTAGAGTTAATCAATTTTAAGTTAATCGATGAGAGTTATCAAATTAGAGTTATTCAAATATCGTATTTTCAATATTAAAGAGTTAGAAGTTTTTATTTAACAGAAGTGAATTAATTTGTTTAATTAAAAGGCCATGTGATGTTGAATACTGAACCAGTGAACTCATTGGAGTGTCATGGTTGAAACACTGTATATTTTGATAGTTAAAACACCGACTATCAAATCTGTCCAATACGATTGTTGGTACGGAAAGACCGGGATCGAATTTATATTCGAAAACCATTCCGTCCAACAAATACGTGAAGAGATCAGAAGATGATCGAGATTGAGCATTGAAGACCGTTGATTTTCATAAACGGAAGAACCACTAATATTCTCTGCCTGGCAAGCAGAGATAAGCTGTGATTCTGTCGTAGTTGGAATCTATGGGTTGCAAGGACTTCTCGCTACTGATCCATGGGGTGATTCCTATATTGGATGCAGTAGGAGAGTGCCTTCGGTTCATCCTGTTCCTAGATGACGTATATGGACGAATGTCTGACAGAGTATTTCCAAAGGGTCACGTACGTTGATTTCTTCAAACGTACGATAGTTGTTGGCAGGGAAATGCCATTCTCTAGCTTTCAGCTAGAGTATTTTTGTGGACGTCAATTAGTGATATCTGACGGATCTGACGATGTAGCATTCAAAGTGAATGATGACCAAGTGTTCGAAGGTAAATCTAAGCCTCAAGCCTCATCAGCCGGGAAATGACAAAAATCGGGCAGGCAGCATGGCTATGTGGGTCGCTCCCATTAGGGTGTATAATCACCTATCTAGAGGAAATCCTATTTGCTTCTTAAATCTATGTTTCGATGCTGTCCCTTGTCGGGAGACGGTTGCTGATCCCAACCGTCAGTGATATACATTCGATACTCTCAAGCGAAATGAGGGGTCGGTCATGTGAGGGCCGGGTTGCAAGAAGTTCTTGTTGAACCCAGTGTATTCGTCTCTAGAGATACACTATCGGAAGGTGGACCCATACCTTGTCAAGTCGAAATCCAATTCCCAATAAGCGCCTGCGGGTTTGATTTTATACTATATATGTGGAGCGTGAGATGCAAGCGTTCAACTAGATTCTATTTACTTGTATTTAGACATTATTATAATATCAGAACAAGATATTGGTTTCAAACTGTTTTGGGTTATCGTAAGGTAAAAACCGTCCGTGTTTATGTGTGGATTTGGTCTTACGATTACCCTTTTCTTTTGAAAAGATTTTGAACTCTAAAATCAAGTTGGATGCTCACCCAAATACTGTGCGAGTTTATCTCACTCTGGTTCACCAGACTGACCCGGTGTTTTGTAAATGCTCGGGTTAGGCCGGGTTGTACAGGTTCAGGTTATCGACTGCTGTGAAGAGACGAGCTGGAAGAGTCCAGACGTATGATATTACTAGTATTCCGCTGTGTGTTGTATGAGGACAGATTATCACTGTCCAGATGTTGATGTACTCTGATATTGTAAGTATTTACAAAGCTTTCAATAAAGATTTATTTCTGTATTATATTTTGTTCCGCTGCGATGTGAGACTCTGTGTGGTGTTTCTTCTTCTTCTTCTATTCTAATATTTCTACCTTATCTATTCTCACCCTCTAACTTCTTTCTATAAATGATCTGGAATGTTCAATGTCTGAATGGTCAACATGATAGTTTGATGTTGATTTTCGGAGTCGAAAATCCCGGGTCGTTACAGAAACTAACATCAATAACTTTAACTCGACTAACTTAACTTGACTCGACTAACTCGACTTACTTGGTTCGACCAATTCGATTCGATTAACTAGGCTCGACTAACTTGACTAACTTAACTCGACTTACTTTGTTCGACCAATTCGATTCGATTAACTAGGCTCGACTAACTTGACTAACTTAAATCGACTTACTTGGTTCGACCAATTCGATTCGATTAACTAGGCTCGACTAACTTGACTAACTTGGTCGAACCACCTGATCAACTCAACTTATTTAACTTAACTTATTTCTCAATTCGATCAACTCGATTTACTCCAATCGAATAACTAATATTCGATTAAACTCCATTCGCTTACCTCTAGATCGCAGCGATCACAATGGTTACGCCTTACTCCCTCAGGAAACATCCGGCCGCCGTAGGCTATTTAAAGCCCTGCGAATTACGCTAGAAGTCGTACAAGATGGCAACTTACCCTGAATACTATGTTTGACTAACTCTGTCTCAAATAACTATATTTGATTAACTCTAGTTCGTCTTAACTCTAATCGATTAACTCTAACTAATTAACTCCAACTGGTTAACTCTAACTGATTAACTCTAACTGGTTAACTCTAACTGATTAACTCTAACTGGTTATCTCTATTTGACTAACTCGACTTGACTAACCCCTTTCGAATAACATATTCGATTAACTAACTTTCGAATACCATATTCGATTAACTAACTTCGAATACCATATTCGATAATCTCTCTTCAAATACCATATTCGATTTCTCCTTTCGAATACCATATTCGATTAACTAACTTCGAATATCAAATTCGATTTCTCCTTTCGAATACCATATTCGATTAACTAACTTCGAATACCATATTCGATTTACTTTATTCACTTTATAAAGATTTCCTTTTTAACAACGTTTTATTCATTTGAAAAGATTTACTTTTAAATAACGGTTCTACACTTTAAAAAAATGATTTCCTTTTTATAATGTTCCCTTTCCAATTCTATTTGTAAATGGTTTACAAATATTCCCTTTTCAAATTTATTCTATTTGCAAATGGTTTTCAAATATTTCCTTTTCAAATTTATTTAAAAATATTCTAACTCCTTAAATTCTTTGGAAAATTCGCCATAACCTCCTTTGTACCGGGAGCATCGGGAAAATCCCCAAACTCGCCACACAGGCCTTTCCATTCAAAAAGAAATGTTTTGAATTTATTTCCTTTTTGAATATCTCCTATTTATAAATATTCAAATTTATAAATATTCCTTATTTATAAATATTCAAATTTATAAATATCGCTTACTTATAAATATTCTATTTTCAATATCACTTTGAAAATCCCCTTATCAACATTCCGGTATGTCATGGTATTCAATCATATCAAATCACGCTGTTCAATATCGTCCATACCCACACAATCAACAACAGGTAAAAATTCACATCATATATTAAAATATATGAAAAACAATAAAATAACTGTTGAGGAATCCAGTCGGATTCTTCCAACCTGTTTCCCTGCATCACAGATGTTAGACAATATAGATAACATCACTTTCAGTTCCATATGATATATTTTGTTAAACAGAATAAATATAGAAATTTAACTAACTGACTAGCAGTTCAATCAAACAATCAACACACAGCAAATCAATCAATATCTAACAGTTCTAAAAATACACATGAAATTATAAATTGTTCAGAGTTAGTGAGATTTACTCACATTGGCAGTTCATCGTTAAAGAACGATAAACTGTTTATTTGATTTGAATCAAACAATTTATTTCGCCATAAATTCAAACGAGCCCCAGTCTACTTCCAGTCAGCTTCTTTGTGAAGCACTCGTCCATACGATCCCAACGCAACTTACGGTTCGTCAATCTGATATCGTATGGTCAAGTTATGATTTTACGAAGTTATACACTATTTAAATTAAAAATAAAACTTAATTAAAATTAAACGGGCTTAACCTCTTTAACCCGGCCCACACCCATACTTATAAGCCCTGACCCGAACTTCTTTTTACCTCGTCTTCCTCTCAGAACAATTCCCGTAACCTCGTGCTTGCTTCACCATTTCTGAGTACAACTCCACCTCGTTCTCCCTGCATATCCAATGAAACAACAAGCCGGTCTCATCACTCATCTCCTCGTTCAATCCTTGACACCCTCATACCGACTAACTCGCAACCTTCCTCGACCATGAAAACGCGATTCCCAGCCCACGCCTGAGAACTATCGACGTCAGTTAGGACCGAATCCCACCAAACATCCACAACCGATGCTCCTCTCCACCCTGAATTCGAGTATCAACTCGAATTACACCATCAATACTTGTAAAACACAAAACCCTAGATTTACTGGTGAAACTCGACTTCGACGGCAAGGGATTCGAACACCACAAAACCCACATCAAAATGAAGAGAAATACACCACAAACCCATACATACAACTTTGGGGATTTATAACATTTTCTATGAATTTATTATGATTTTCAAAAAAGGAAATTTCACGGTTGAAGAAATAAAATGGAGGCGGCTCCTTCTGTTGACTTTGGAATGTTAGAAATTAGGTTAAGGGTTTATAGGATTTTATAGGTAGATTTTATAATATTATATTCGATTATAATATTCGTTTTTACATCTACGCTATCTGTATTTATCTCTAAAAATTCTTGTGATCACCCATGGTACCTAAATATCACGAAAATGAACATGCAGCTATAGTTCGACATTAAGGTCCCAACGAAATTGGTTTCGTCGAATTCCGACTCCGTATGCTCACACAGCGTATTTTTAACGATCAAAATACTGACTGTTTCTCACTCTAAAAATCCGTATGGCCACACAGTGACTCTAAAAATCACGAAACTTGAAATCCAACAATAATTTGATATTGCGGATCCAACAAAACTGGTTTCGTCGAATTCCGACTTCGTTTGCAAAAGTGGCTATTTTTAACGCTCTGAATAGCCTATTTAAATATATAAATATATTTAAATAAAAATTAAATTAAATACTAATAAATTAATATTCTCGTATACATCCACAGATGATGTCGTACGGCTCCAGAATATCCTGCCAGAATTTATGACTTGATTTTCAGAATTCCGATTTGATCGATATTCAGTTAGTATCGAAAAATCGATTTATAACGTATATAAAGCGTCGCAAATTATAAAGGAAATCCATAGCGACTTTTTCAAAATTTGATTTGGACGTAACTCAAAATCTACATGACGAAATCCCGATTTTTCTCTTCCACTAGAAAAATATACTCCACCAGCTCCATGCGTTTCTTGTTTCACAGAAATCCGATTTAAAACGAACCCTGTATATTCAGTTGAAGTTCAAATCGCCAAATAGTGAACTGCCGCGCCATTTCAAGCTCTATTTTAATTATATTAAAATTCTACATTCAAACCGTCATCGATTGAATATATTCGTCAATATAATTCAACTCTAAGCTGAATTAAATCTAAGGGACGACCCCGTTCTTCACAGAATATTGTGATTTCCAATATTTTTGATTATTTCGACATTATAATATATTTTATTATATTATAATTATTAATTAAATATTCAATATAATTTAATTCACGTTCTCGATATCGATAAATCGATATTTAATAAATAAATAAATAAATTATTCAACAGCTAAAAATGCGGGTCACTACAATCTTCCCCCCTTAATAAAATTTCGTCCTCGAAATTGCTAAGCTAGGGGACGACCCTATCGACTGGTTAGAACATATTTGTTCACTTCTTAACTTCAGTTTCAACTGAACCAATTTAATTTCATTTAAATTATAAATTAATTCTTATCAACGAAAATTTTCAAAAATCCTGAAAATTTTCTAACGCCTTAACTTTTCTAAAAATTTCGCCAGCACTTCCTTTGTACTGGTCAATATCTCAAACTCCAACTCGCCTCTCTGGGCCTTCTTTATCCCAAAAGAAAATCAAACAGCCAAGCGGCTTGCCAATTCAGCTCATAAATCTCATATCCATATATAATATAAACTGGTACCTTTTTGTCGGGCATATCAACTCTGTCACTTCCATATGCTATCAACTCAGCATATACCAGTGTTATCTCAATGGAATTCCAATCAGTTCATATCCTCAAATCCAAATAGAATTTCATTCGAACCCCAATATCAAATTCCAAATTATTGACTTATCAATTTGGTTCCATTCTAGATTATCTTTAATCCAATTCAATTTTATTTAACTTAGTTCAAGTTTAATTCTAATTCACTTATTCACATTTGTCATCTCAGTCTATTTAACTTCATACGTTAAATTTTAATTCCAGAACTTAAATCCCTGGGTTTCTTTCAAATCAAATTTGAAATCATAATACCAATTCAAAACCTTTGAATTTCGTGAACACCTTGTTTTCTCAAAACAATTCAAATCAAAATCTTTTGTAGTAATCCACCACTTAGAACTCGAAAATCACACCGATGATACTGCGCAGTCATCATCGGAATTGTTTTCCAGCGACCCAAGTGATTTCAATACTATATCATTTTCAATATCATTACTAAATACTTCCATTTTGAAAACATTTCAAAATCTCCCAGGAACTTAAAATTTCCTTATTTTAATTCCAATTCTGATTTAATTCAGATTTAATTCATCTTATTTCATATACTTTACTTATATGATTTTGATTGGTTATATACTTAACCATTTAATTTATAATCTTACTCGATTATAATAGCAACAAATATATCCTATATATGATAATATATCACATATCCATACTGTGTCGGTCCATCGTATTCAAGTGTTTATTTACTCCCACTGATACAGTGGATCAAACTGATCGACCAGAACTCATAAACAACTCAGCCAATGAATCTCCACAATATAAAACCATTTTTATATCAAATACAAATACGGACTCGTATATATACACTCAAACTCAATCTAGGGTATTACTAACCCTATCTCTACCGAGTCACGCCACAGAGCCAAGTAATTCTTAACTTAAGTTCTAATACCAACTGTAGTAACCCGGATTTTCGGTGACTTTGGTTATCGACATAAGCTCGATGTCGATAACCAAAACATCGAAAAATCCCGGTAATTAATGAAAGAAATTAGACGGTGAGAATAGATAAGATAGAAACTTAGAATAGAAGAAGAAGAAGAAGAAGAACACAACATCAGAGTAACACGAACCTCACAGTGGAACGAATAACATATAATAGATAACATAACCTTGAAATATAACAGTTATGTATACAATGGCATTTATCAGAGTACAGCACTTACAACAACAGCGGAAATAATAATAGCTATAGAATCCTGAAGCCTCCTGCTCCAAGCTCTTCAAGTATACCTGTAAATCCCGACTACTTGACTGCCCGTACAAATTTAGGCACCCAAGAGTTTAGGGAAAACAACAAAGTAAACTCCGGGTCAGTCATGGGACTGGTGTGAGTAAAACAATTTAAACAGGTACATGAACAAGTAAACGATATCTCATAAGACCACGCCGCAGAACGGAACGGGTTCTTCCCTTATGAGAATCCAAAATATCTTTATACCAAAAACCTTTTGATATTATAATAATGTCTATGTACAAATAGATATCAACTAGCAGAAACGCTTTCATCTCACGTTCTACATATATAGTATACAATCAAAATCGCAAGTACGTATTGGATAATGGATTTCCAACTATGACAAGGTATGGAACCACCTTCCGATCAGTGTACTCTAGGAACAATACACTGGAGTTCAACAAGAACATCTTATAACTCAGCCACACATGACCGACCACTCATTTCGCTTGAGTGTATCGAATGTACATCACCAACGGTTGGGATCAGCAACCGTTCCCGTATATATATGGGACAGCATTGATAGATTTAAGAAACAAATGAATATTCTCTAGATAGGTGATTATACACCCTACTTCGGTGCGACCGACTTAGCCATGCTACCTGCCCGATTTCTGTCATTTACCGGTTGATGAGGCTAGAAGCTACGCTTTATCATTACATCAGATTCACTTCGAATGCTACATTGTCAAATCCATCAGAATCACTAATTTACGTCTACAACCATACAATACGTGTCAGCTAAAAGAAGTTTACTTCTCCGCTTCCGCTCTTGGTATAGTTGAAGAAATCAATGTACGTGACCGTCTGGAAAAACTCTGTCATACATCCATCTTCATTCACTTAGAACGTCACATCGTCATACCTGCTAAGTCACAAATTGACTTATCCGAAAATAACACGGGTATACAGCTAAGAGAAACGAATTCCTCCGCCACCAAATGTGAATATGTTTGAACAGATCAACTTACGCGATCTATTGGATATACTCTGTCAGACCTTCATCCATACAAGTTGTCCTGGGACTGGACAAACCGAAGGCACTATTCTGTAAACAGGATAGCCTTGCATTTTACTTCGTCTTCAATTATCTTTGGCATATATGATTCGCGACGCTTATGCCAATACAGAGTGGTTCTATGGATAATAATCCAACCGGTCTCTCCATATTAACAACGTTAAAATGGTCAAAACTTCGATAGTCGGTGATTTAACCATCAAAGAAAAACTAGTGTGCAAACAACGATATTATTTCCAAATGAAAATTATATCGAACAAACATCATTTAACATAAATCTCTTTAGTTCATTTATTTACTTATCTCCTGTTTCCCTATATTCTAAATTCTTATTTTTCTTTTATCTGAAAACATTTCTGATTCTCGTTTGGAAAACATTTCCAAAACTCCTTTACGATCAAACCTTACCATTTCTTAGTTAAGAAGGAAGTCACTCAAGTTGGGGTACAATTACCTCTCAGACCTTAACTGAACAACGTTATATCTTCGAAATGGTCAAAGTTTATCTTTTTAATTTTTAACAACTTCTTTACGCCTTTCTCGGATTCAATTTTACTAATCCACTTCTATATTTAAAACATTGGTTATAACAATAACGTTATAATCCCTACTTTCGAATTATCTAACCTTAATTATAACTTCTATTCTTATTAGTGAATAATTAACCTAACACTTATTTATTTATAAATAAATAAATCTCTATTTAAACACTGGAAATTATAAGTACTTTCCCGAATTCGATATAATCGAATTTGCCGATTAACTCTCTTCGAGAAATCTCTATTTGATTGACTCTTCTTCGAATAACCTATATTCGATTAACTCCTTCTCGAATAAACGATATTCGATAATCACTCTTCGAATAACTAATATTCGATAACTCTTCCTTTTCAAATATCTCATATTTGAAAATCTCACTTCGATTAAACTATAATCGATAACTCCCTTTGATGAAACTAACATCGATAACTTTAACTCGACTAACTTAACTTGACTCGACTAACTCGACTTACTTGGTTCGACCAATTCGATTCAATTAACTAGGCTCGACTAACTTGACTAACTTAACTCGACTTACTTGGTTCGACCAATTCGATTCGATTAACTAGGCTCGACTAACTTGACTAACTTAACTCCACTTACTTGGTTCGACCAATTCGATTCGATTAACTAGGCTCGACTAACTTGGTTGAACCACCCGATCAACTCAACTTATTTAACTTAACTTATTTCTCAACTCGATCAACTCGATTTACTCCTATCGAATAACTAGTATTCGATTAAACTCCATTCGCTTGACTCTAGATCGCAGCGATCACAATGGTTACGCCTGACTCCCTCAGGAAACATCCGACCGCCGTAGGCTATTTACAGCCCTGCGAATTACGCTAGCAGTCGTACAAGATGGCAACTTACCCTGAATACTATGTTTGACTAACTATGTCTCAAATAACTATATTTGATTAACTCTAGTTCGTTTTAACTCTAATCGATTAACTCTAACTAATTAACTCCAACTGGTTAACTCTAACTGATTAACTCTAATTGGTTAACTCTAACTGATTAACTCTAACTGGTTAATTCTATTTGACTAACTCGACTTGACTAACCCCATTCTAATAACATATTCGATTAACTAACTTTCGAATATCATATTCGATTAACTAACTTCGAATACCATATTCGATAATCTCTCTTCGAATACCATATTCGATTTCTCCTTTCGAATACCATATTCGATTAACTAACTTCGAATATCGAATTCGATTTCTCCTTTCGAATACCATATTCGATTAACTAACTTCGAATACCATATTCGATTTACTTTATTCACTTTATAAAGATTTCCTTTTTAACAACGTTTTATTCATTTGAAAAGATTTACTTTTAAATAACGGTTCTACACTTTAAAAAAATGATTTCCTTTTTATAATGTTCCCTTTCCAATTCTATTTGTAAATGGTTTACAAATATTCCCTTTTCAAATTTATTCTATTTGCAAATGGTTTTCAAATATTTCCTTTTCAAATTTATTTAAAAATATTCTAACTCCTTAAATTCTCTGGAAAATTCGCCATAACCTCCTTTGTACCGGGAGCATCGGGAAAATCCCCAAACTCGCCACACAGGCCTTTCCATTCAAAAAGAAATGTTTTGAATTTATTTCCTTTTTGAATATCTCCTATTTATAAATATTCAAATTTATAAATATTCCTTATTTATAAATATTCAAATTTATAAATATCGCTTATTTATAAATATTCTATTTTCAATATCACTTTGAAAATCCCCTTATCAACATTCCGGTATGTCATGGTATTTAATCATATCAAATCACGCTGTTCAATATCGTCCATACCCACACAATCAACAACAGGTTAAAATTCACATCATATATTAAAATATATGAAAAACAATAAAATAACTATTGAGGAATCCAGTCGGATTCCTCCAACCTGTTTCCCTGCATCACAGATGTTATACAATATAGATAACATCACTTTCAGTTCCATATGATATATTCTGTTAAATAGAATAAATATAGAAATTTAACTAACTGACTAGCAGTTCAATCAAACAATCAACACACAGCAAATCAATCAATATCTAACAGTTCTAAAAATAGACATGAAATTATAAACTGTTCAGAGTTAGTGAGATTTACTCACATTGGCAGTTCATCGTTAAAGAACGATAAACTGTTTATTTGATTTGAATCAAACAATTTATTTCGCCATAAATTCAAACGAGCCCCAATATACTTCCAGTCAGCTTCGTTGTGAAGCTCTCGTCCATACGATCCCAACGCAACTTACGGTTCGTCAATCTGATATCATATGGTCAAGTTATGATTTTACGAAGTTATACACTATTTAAATTAAAAATAAAACTTAATTAAAATTAAACGGGCTTAACCTCTTTAACCCGGCCCACACCCATACTTATAAGCCGTGACCCGAACTTCTTTTTACCTCGTCTTCCTCTCAGAACAATTCCCGTAACCTCCTGCTTGCTTCACCATTTCTGAGTACAACTCCACCTCGTTCTCCCTGCATATCCAATGAAACAACAAACCAATCTCATCACTCATCTCCTCGTTCAATCCTTGACACCCTCATACCGACTAACTCGCAACCTTCCTCGACCATGAAAACGCGATTCCCAGCCCACGCCGGAGAACTATCGACGTCAGTTAGGACCGAATCCCACCAAACATCCACAACCGATGCTCCTCTCCACCCTGAATTCGAGTATCAACTCGAATTACACCATCAATACTTGTAAAACCCAAAACCCAAAACCCTAGATTTACTGGTGAAACTCGACTTCGACGGCAAGGGATTCGAACACCACAAAACCCACATCAAAATGAAGAGAAATACACCACAAACCCATACATACAACTTTGGGGATTTATAACATTTTCTATGAATTTATTATGATTTTCAAAAAAGGAAATTTCATGGTTGAAGAAATAAAATGGAGGCGGCACCTTCTGTTGACTTTGGAATGTTAGAAATTAGGTTAAGGGTTTATAGGATTTTATAGGTAGATTTTATAATATTATATTCGATTATAATATTCGTTTTTACATCTACGCTATCTGTATTTATCTCTAAAAATTCTTGTGATCACCCATGGTACCTAAATATCACGAAAATGAACATGCAGCTATAGTTCGACATTAAGGTCCCAACGAAACTGGTTTCGTCGAATTCCGACTCCGTATGCTCACACAGCGTATTTTTAACCATCAAAATACTGACTGTTTCTCACTCTAAAAATCCGTACGGCCACACAGTGATTCTAAAAATCACGAAACTTAAAATCCAACAATAATTTGATATTGCGGATCCAACATAACTGGTTTCATCGAATTCCGACTTCGTTTGCAAAAGTGGCTATTTTTAACGCTCTGAATAGCCTATTTAAATATATAAATATATTTAAATAAAAATTAAATTAAATATTAATAAATTAATATTCTCGTATACATCCACAGATGGTGTCGTACGGCTCCAGAATATCCTGCCAGAATTTATGACTTGATTGTCAGAATTCCGATTTGATCGATATTCAGTTTGTATCGAAAAATCGATTTATAACGTATATAAAGCATCGCAAATTATAAAGGAAATCCATAGCGACTTTTCCAAAATTTGATTTGGACGTAACTCAAAATCTACACGACGAAATCCCGATTTTTCTCTTCCACTAGAAAAATATACTCCACCAGCTCCACGCGTTTCTTGTTTCACAGAAATCCGATTTAAAACGAACCCTGTATATTCAGTTGAAGTTCAAATCGCCAAATAGCGAACTGCCGCGCCATTTCAAGCTCTATTTTAATTATATTAAAATTCTACATTTAAACTGTCGTCGATTGAATATATTCGTCAATATAATTCAACTCTAAGCTGAATTAAATCTAAGCGACGACCCCGTTCACAGAATATTGTGATTTCCAATATTTTTGATTATTTCGACATTATAATATATTTTATTATATTATAATTATTAATTAAATATTCAATATTATTTAATTCACGTTCTCGATATCGATAAATCGATATTTAATAATTAAATAAATAAATTATTCAACAGCTAAAAATGCGGGTCACTACACTTGTGGCCCGTGAAATCAAGTGGGTAAACTTGTAGCCCGTCAAATCAAGTGGTGTGTTGTGAACCTGTTCCTCCGGGTGAAGCGAGGTGGTTGATTCATGAAAATCCAGAGAGAGGTCTGGGACTGGACGTAGGACGGTGCTCCGAACCAGTATAAAAATCCCTGGTGTGATTTTCCTTTTTTACTGCATCTTCGATTTTATTTTTCTATGATTAGCTATTTCTTTATACATGGAATATTGTTTGTCATACTACACGATCCTTGTGAGTGTATTATACTTGACAAATATGCACACACATTTTCAATTGGTATCAGAGCCTAGTGTTCTAGAGATCATAACAACATCCTAGAACAAATGGCAATAAAGAAATCTAGTCAGGGAATTAGAAAATGGAAGAGCAACAAAGCAGAATCAGGAGAGCAAGGAAACAAGTGTCTCATGGCAAAAGTCAGATAACAATCGGTATGTACAGATTCATTATATAAAGATCTTTTGTTAGACCATGAAAAATTATTGAAACTCAGTACAGTGATTTTAGCTATGTCAAAAAATTACGAGCAAGAAAATTCCAAATTAAAAGAAGAAAACAATCGTCTAGTAAAACAAGCCAAATGTTTTGAAAACACCTTGGAAGAGCTTGTTTCTCAAAAAGATTTCCTTCAAAAAGAAAATGAGCGATTAGAAGATAAAAACAATGTTCTTTTAAAGGAAATTGATCTTTTGCAAAATAGAAGTATATCATTAGAAGATTCTTTAAATAATTCTAGTTCTTTAATTTCATCTCTTGAAAAAGTGAATGGAGCTTTAACTGAAAAGAATTTAGAATTATCTAAAGAATATGAGATTTTAAAAGTGAATAATAATATTTTGCAAAATGAAATTTTTGATATAAAAGAAAATTTTGAAAAATTACAATCTCCTTTTAATTCAAAAACTCAATTTTTTTGTCCTAAAACTGAGAATGGTACTTTAAAAGAAAAATTTCTGAATTAAATAAGGAAATTGGTAATAAAAAAATTGCCTTTGAAAATATCACTTGCGACTTTGGAATCGAATTTGAAAAATGTACAAATAAGTTCGCGAAATTTACGAAAGGTCAAAATGATTTAAATGATATTTTATCCTGCTCTAGACCTTTACACGATAAAAGTGGTATAGGGTATAATAAAACCAATCATAGAAGTAGTACTAGATATACTTTTATGTACAATAAGAATATCACCACTAGTACTAATGCACATCCAAGACCCAATTATTACAGAAATTCGAATACTTTTATGACTAGCGGTATTTATAATAAATATAGAAGTACGAAAAGGAGTATCACTAGAAATTATTTAAGTATTTGGGTTCCTGCAAGTTGGAAAAACAGAGAAAAATATATCGATAATTATTTTGATTCAGTAGTTAATAATGAAAAATTTATCTTTAAAGGTTCCATTAAACCCTCTTGGGTATGGTTACCTTCCATCTAACCCATGGACCCAAAACAAAGCAAGCAGGTACCAAACTATATATGTTATATTTTTTGCAGGTAAACCACAGCAAAAAGAAGGTTATTTTGTATCACCTAAAGGTGCTATAATTATTTGTATTCTGTACTACTCTTGATTACTATGCTTATTATTGTATTTATTCTTTTTAATCGATGACAAAGGGGGAGAAATATTTTCTCTTATGATTATTCATATCATTCATGTTACATATACTATCATTTAAAATTATGTGCTTAACATGGTAATAGTATATGTCTGCTAACATTTGTTAATCCAGTAATCAAAAGGTAAGATTATTTATATTATGAACTAACAAATGTTACAGAAATTCAGGGGGAGCTTTATATATAGAGGGAGAAAATCCAAGGTGTTGTCATTAATCAAAAAGGGGGAGAATGTTGAGAAAAGATTTTGATCGATGCCAACATATTAAGGTGCAATGAAGATCATTTCATAGAGATAAGTTTTTTTACTTTGAGTTGTGTTAGAAATATGTTAAAATCTATCCTCAAAGTAAAATACGAATGCACAAAACATTATCATATCTTCGTTGTTGAAATCTGTATATTTGAGGAACTGAAAAGTCACAGAAAAAGCCCAAATGGTTCAGGCTCCAACCGGGAAAGAGTGCAGAGTGATCTAGACTGTGGACCGAGGTCCTCCGGTCCATAACAATAAAACGGTTGACCGCCCAAAATTCCACTAGTCGACCGTTCATGTTTCTGTTTTGGAAACAAAACTTTTCTCACCCGAACCAGTCGACCGGTGAATACGGACTAGTCGATCGGTATGTGAATTTTTGTACATAACGGCTATTTTTTTGGGTTTTTTAAATTCTACCAGTCGACCGGTGATTTTTAACCTGTCGACCGTTTTCAAACAGCAAGCTTTTTCTGAAAGGTTGCTTCTATTTGTGAAGAGATTTCTATTCAATAATCAAAGGAAATGGACATAACTTTTTATAGAAACTCTTTATAAAGAATTACTTCCTTTCTACAATTATATAAACAACTTGAAACTTGTTTTACAAAAACGAAATCATTCTATATTCTCTCTAATTTCTGAATTTCATTTTCATACTCTTTGCAAAACAAAAGCTCTCCAAATTCAAATACTTGTTGAATCCTTGAATCAATTTAATATCATTTGATTCAACAAGCATTCTACTTCCTTAAATCTATGCATTCAAAGTATATACTCAAGGATAAGATTATAGGAAGGGTGTACTACAAGTGACTAGTCCGTGTATTGATGACACAATATATAGTCAATCATCAACTACTTTGTATTGAAATTTCGGTAAGCCTGTAGCCGTTCAAATCAGGTGGGTAAGCTTGTAGCCCGTGAAATCAAGTGGGTAAGCTTGTGGCCCGTGAAATCAAGTGGGTAAGCTTGTAGCCCGTGAAATCAAGTGGTGTATTGTGAACCAGTTCCTCCAGGTGAAGCGAGGTGGTTGATTAGTGAAAATCCAGAGAGAGGTCTAGGACTGGACGTAGGACGGTGCTCCGAACCAGTATAAAAAGCCATGGCGTGATTTTCCTTTTACTGCATTTACATATCTGTGATACTGTTTCTGTGAGATTTTCTATTTCATATTTATTTGCATAACTACTGTACTAGACAAATAGTTGTGTGTTATTCCATATTACACTATCCGAGTGTACTATTACATGACAAGCACATGCACTCACATTTTCAAACGGGAGATTAGTTAACTTGAATGGTTTCCTGGGTATTGATCTGATGTTGTTTTCGGCCTTCAGGGTTAATACTCAGGGGATTGTTCTCTTACTAATTTACGGTTAGTGGCTAATGTGAATTGGGTTTATTGTGAACTGTGTTTCTAACGACATTCGTTCTTTAACCCGATTTGTAGTGAAATGTGATTTGGGATTTATAAGTCTTTTTATTTAGATTTAAAGGGAATTTTCCAAGTTAAAGTTTTCCAATTTAATATATTAAATTGGAATTGAATTGAAATCGATTTGATAATAATCGAAGTTAACTTCTATGGAGGAAGACTTTTAATACATATGGAATTTAAGAGGCGTTGTCGTTATTCCATTTATATTATTGGTCGGATATGGAAATTGATATCGATTATATAATGATTTGTGTTTCCATGAAGATTCCATAATTAATGGAATGGGATTTGGGTTTGTCTTGAATGATATCTTTAATAATACTATTATTAGAACCAATGGAGTTAAGAAAATCAGAAAATAACCGGAGATTAGTTAAGTTGAATGGTTTCCTGGGTATCGATCCGATGTTGGTTTCAGCCTTTGGGGTTAATACTTAGGGAATTGTTCACTTGCTAATTTACGGTTAAAGGCTGATGGAATGGGTTGTGATTTTGGGTTTATCGTGAACCGTGTTTTAAATGGCATGGGTTCTTTAACCCAGTTAAAGACAGGATATGGTTTCCTAAGTTAAACAATCGTTAATATTGATTTTTGGGAAGATTAAAACCAAGTGGAGTTTTAATGCATCTTTAATTAGATTGAATTTATATCCAAAGGAAGATTAAATCATAAATTTAAAGAATTTATCTTTGATAAAATTAATGGGAACCTTTCCCAAAGTATATGAATCTTGGGATAAAGAAATATTCTGAATTGGAATGAGGTGTATGTTGTGTTTTTATAGCAACTGTTTATTATATACGCGAGTTATTCAGAAAGACCGGGTTTATCCCATTCTGAATAACTGATTCGACGATGTGTCGACGATGAAGACGGTGGTTGAAGACCGGAGGTCTTCACATCGTTTGGATGATTATTGATGTCTTGATTGGGCTGTACACCCAAGGTGAGGTAATAAGTGGTGATCGTCCAGACGTACTTGGAGATCGACGGATAGACGAGAGGGCCTCTCCCTTGTATTGGCATATAAGGGAGGAATAAGGTGCCTTCAGTTTCGTTCATTCCCAGAACGAACTTGTAAATGTAGGAGTGTCTGACATCGGATTTCATTCTGTGTGATTGATAGACATCGATTTCATAGCATGAATTGCATGTGTGGCATGCTGAGATGCAAATGATCAAAGCTTCTATTGAAAAGCAGAGTCTTGTAGTTCATGATCAGAGCATGGCCTTTGTGGCATAGCTTTGTGTAACATTAATTCGCGAGCCTCACACCACGGTGTAGACCAGAAATGGGGAGCGGGGACTTCAGGGAGGGCATGCGTTTCCTTCTAGCTAGGAGTGGTGTCAGCGTTTTGCACGCCTTGGAATTTAACTTATGTGGATGATGGATAGGAGGCGCCTCAGTTATATTGGTTGATCCGGGGCCGATGGAGTCATTTGGCTCATTGACGCCCTATAGGGCGGGGAAATGCAGTGTTCAGGCATTTTAATCCACATTGAGTGGACTAGCCCTGACGATCCAAAGACTCGAGCTCTGACCTGAGACACGGGCTTGAGCGTCTTGAAGTGGTAAGGACAATCCCTTACCTTGGTTGACAGATGAAAATCCAACTTCTAATACAACATTTTGCGGTTTTCGTTGTAAACCTATATATGGCGACATAGTTGTATGGGGCACTTATGCTGTCTATGACTGATACTTATGATTGAAATTGTTTTGACACTATACTCTTATAGTAATAATAAAAGATAAAATTTCACGTTCCAAGCAATTTTGGCTATTGTTAGGTAAAAACTCTATCCTTATGCTTGCATTACATTGTGTGATAGGACATGAGTCTTATAATAGCTTCATTGTTCTTTACTTAGCATTGCGCTATTGTTTTATGCATTGGTATTCTTAGGAGGAAACCCAATCCGTGTTGTACGGCGTGGTCCCTAGATTTACCTAACTTTAAAATAAAGATTAATAACTATTTTAGTTCTCACACCAGTCACATGACTGACCTGGAGTTTATTGTTTTAACCTAAAATTTGGGTGCCCTTATTTTCCACAGGCAGCTAGTAGTTTTGGTTTTGCAGATTTGTATTCACAAGATCCTGGTTTACAACTGGAATGATATTCGGAAAGCTCTGTATCCGTGTATCTCTTTTAGTTGTGTTTTGTATTATTTTCCGCTGCTATGTAGTTAATTGTAACTTTTAAATCCCTGATATTTATTAAATGTGTAATATTTATTCATACTCTGTACATTCTGGTATTCTGATGAAATTGTTGTAATAAGCAATGAAATGTTCTTCTGTTTGTGTTCTGATTCGTCTTGTCCTCAAAGCAATTCGGGCATTCCTTCACGGGGAAGTTCGGGTCGTGTCACACAAGCATCAATGTTCAGCTATACATGGCAAGTAGATCAGCATTGGAGCAGCCAAGTTTCAAACATTATATATATATATATATATATATATATGCGCAGCATGCACAAGATACATGTGTATGTTTTTCAAATGAACAAGCAAGGTAGTTCATGTTCATCTGACCAATAATTATAAGGATGGTGAAATTTGGCAAGGTTCAAACACCAAATTGCTTTCAAAAATAGAATAGCATGTACAATTTAACAACCTAAGAAGTTTCACGTTTAAAGGATAAAAATTTAATAAAAGATTATCGTTGAAAATTGTGTAATTTAGTTAAGACAATGTTCATTCCAAAAAATGTTTCGTCGTTAATCGGATTTTCAAAATAAATCGTAGTTTAGTTGCTTAAAATGATCAGAAATTAAAATTTAATTGTAATTTAATATCCGTTTCGATTTTTTTTTAATTTCTATTTGCGTAGTCTTAAAATATTTTATAGAAATTTATTGTAATTTTTATTTCGAAAAATAAGCACATATTTTTCTAATGTATTTTAGGGCAATGGTGGTCCTTCAGACATTTTGCAGAATAGAATAACCGGTCTATTTTACTATTGTTTTGGATCAAGGCACAATTGTTGTGCATGAAAATATTTTTATTCCTCTACCGTTCTCTAAGAATAAGAGAATAAGTAAATTAAAGAATATGCAGATGGGACTAGTATTATAAATATAACATGGGGGCAGGTAACACATGGCACACCTCTTTTATGCAATAAACAAAAGATGTATATTGCATATATGTTTAAACCGTACCTTACGCATAGGCTTCAGTTGGAAGCATGCAAATATTAAGGAAAGGAAAATATAAAATAAGGTACATGTGTTGACCAGATTCGCCATAGTTATGGACACTTGTTCGTTCTATTTTGGGATTGTATACACGTGTCCGCATGAATTCCTATACCATATTTTGCATCTACCTATTTAAGTAAAGAAGAAAAAGGGGTCTATGCATGCGTAATACACAGGAGCAAAAGCCAGCTTCTCGAAATCTTTTCTCTGCATTTTTTTTGCATTCGATTTAAGCATCATCAACGGTTCTCACCACTGCCGGATGTCCACTACATCCCCCAGTCACCATAGCGCACCTATCTCCTCCTTCCCTCCCCTTACTTCGCCTACCATCAAAACATAAACTTCACTAAAAAATATAATAGGAAAAAACAAACTTCTCCGCTAACATTTGGATGCGAACATGAAGTTGGCAAGGAAAAGAGAAATAGAAGGGGGCAAATGTGTAACACCCCACATCCATTAATGTCACTCACATAGGGAATGCATTAACTTCCATGGAGCGTATTTAGTGTATAGAACAGAATATAACAAGATTGATATAAATAATGGTACTTGAAAATTTTAAAACAACTTTATTGCAGCGGAGAAATAGTTTGATTACAAAAATTTCATAAACCAAGTACACTTAATATCCATCTTGATAAATTGTTTCAGAGTACGTAAAATAAAAAGCATAAACCCCAACACAAGTAGCTATAAAATATATGAGCTGAACTTTACTTTCAACAATCCAAGCACTTCCAAAAGAGAGAGATATCCGAGATCAAGCTCCACTAGTATTAGTCCCACTATGAGAACCTGGGGGGGGGGGATGAAGAAAAGAGGCGAAAACAAGGAGGTCAGACATAACATATGCTGAGTATAATAACTTTAACAATATAATTATTAAAGTAACTAGGATAAGGCATAAACTGGTAAGATAAGATATGACCATGAAATAAGTGGGCATGACAAAGCAAACAAGAGGAATATTCTAGCGTTAATCTCGTTCCTAATCACTATTGGACAATTACTATACTGCACCACCACTAGTCACCCTAAAAATTGATCCCGCCTACAGAACTTAACAATGATAATGGTAGTTTCGTATACCCCTAGCTTCCTTCATAGGTCCCGTCTGCCCCTATCTCAACTAGTTGTACCCACTTCCCCCATTCGATCGGCTCCCTAACTCGTAGATACCCGTGCTGGTCCCATAGTGGGGTGTATCACTCCCCAAAGTGGAAACCCGATACCATCAATGATTCACGACTTATATCTACACAATGCAACAACGTCTTACCTATCAGCCCGGGCCCACGCACGCACATGACCCCATTGGACTTGCGTTGCCCCCGCTAACCCATTTTGACCTCTTACAATTAAATCCAATAAGCGTGTCCAGTCCTCGACTTGGGTCGAGCTCACAAAGATACTTAATGGGTTACTGGTTTGAAAGGGGTCCCCATGCTTGACACAAGCCTTCCACCTATGTCTGGTCCCCACGAAGGTTTCCCCACTTAACCCCATTCTTATTCATGTCTTCTTACATGTTTCAATCTTGGTTAAGTGCATCTAATCGTATTTCACATGCCACCCAAGGCACCTATTAATTTATCATGCCACCCAAGGCACCCACTTAACCCCCATGTCCCACTACATGTTTATCTGGTTAAGTGTTACTTAATTCATTAGAACCGTAACCCTGTAAAGACCTCCCGCATTAGGCTGACATTTGCAGTTGCTGGATTTGTCGGGCGGGTCCGAGCAGTCTTATACCGCAAACGAGCCTAACCTCGTGTCTTTACATTTGTTACGCATTTAATTCGTGCCTTTGACCTCTCACATTAGACTGTCATTTGTGGCTGCTGGATTTGCCTGGCGGGTTCGGGCATTCTTACACCACAAAATAGTCTAACCTCTTGTCTTAGGCGGTTAATTATTACACATCTTTATTTAACCCCAAATTGGATTAATATCCCTATTCAAATTTGTCAATAAATTCCAAATTTATTTATGCCATAATTGTCTCTTAAAATTATGTCCATAAATACCAATTATGTCAATTAATGACTCAAATTAATTATATGCCTTTTAAGTCCATTTTATGCCAATTCATAATTTATGTATTCTCAATATTATCCCATCATCCCCATGCTATTCGTACATTTGCATATGACATATGTTAGACCCCCAAATACTCTAACTTATAAAAAGAAAAATAACATCACATAACACATAAAATAGATCTAAGGATTATGACATAAGATTACATAGCTAATAGCTTGCATATGAATTTCATTCAAACTAGCATATGATACAAACTAGCATTGGTAATGGGCATAAACTTGCATAACTTATGTACAACTGTAGATCCAAACATAAAGGTCTGAACTTGCATATCGATGTAAACATAAAGATGTAAACTTTCATATAGATCTAAACATAAAGATGTAAACTTGCATATAGATCTAAACATAAAGATGTAACTTTCATATGGGTCTAAACGTAAAGATGTAAACTTGCATATAGATCTAGACATAAACGTTAATGTTACATAAACTAGCCTATGCATATACATGTCTCACATATATTTTAACAACCCAAACTTGCATAAGATTCATACATGAATATATGATCCAACCATCATAAACTTGCATAAGATATATGATTCAACCTGCATAAGATTCACATAAGAACTAACATATGATCCAACTTGCATAAGACTAACATATGATTTTACACCACAAACATACATATAATTTACGTCACATGATTAAAATCATATCTCATAATCCCAATTATATCTTATCATAATTAAATTAATTAATTATTTTGTAAAAGCTATCATACTCACTATTAAAAAGAATAGTCTTATCTTACTGGGATCTGTATTCTGAAACTGAATTGCTTGCCTTTGATGTAGACTAATCGTTATTTAGATTTTATTTGATTTTGATTCAAGCTTCTATCTTGCTTTAGGGTTGAAAGTGTATGGCGGCTACTCTAGGTTCTCCATTGACGGCATGGCGGCTTTTGTTATGAATTAATGTTATTAAGGTTAGGGGTTTAGGAGTGTTTTTATAGAAGTTTAATTTAATAAGAGCTATCTGATTAACCTAGGGATAACCAGAACCATCAGGATCACTCGGACGCCACATCAGCCCTCAGGGCGAATCGGGCCATGGGTTGACAGCCAAACACCCTGGATCGACCCCTAGTCGACCCAGCGGGGCTTGGGTTGGCTCCAAAAATGTGCGGTTCGGCTATTCCCCCTCCCGATTCGCTGTTTTGAATTTTTTTTAACTTATATATATATATATATATATATATATATTTCTCTCATATGCATACAAACTTTAAGGCTTAATAACTTCTTCATAAGTTATCCATTTTATGCAAACCAAATGTCTATCTTGGCCCAAAATTTTGAGATGAACATAATAGCACAAACCATTTCACTTAATTATTCTTCTAAAAATTAAGTATACTTTAATTTGTGAATTTTAATGTTATAAAATTACGGGCTGTTACATTCTCCCCGCCTTAAAGGATTTCGTCCCTGAAATCTCTAAGTTGAGAAGAATGTATTCTACCAACCAATCATCCATCAACTCAACCATCATCCACAAGCATCCATTGTCCTTACAGAAATTTCTAATGCTATATGAACTTATGCAAAATGTGTGTATATGTTCTTTATCTAATGCAAAGATCAGGCGGTCCACTGATTCAGCTGACCTCCTTAATGCAAATCATGATAGTGCCATGCGTCCATTATGTATGCGAAAGAATCCTATCGATTCATATTATTTCTACATGTGTGCACAACCATTCATCAAAATGCAGCATCCATATGATAACACAACCATTATCCATCCATTAATTTAGATATGCACATGCATTAATATGCAACATGAAGGTGATTGAGCAGATCTAGTGCCTAATGTGTGTATACATGCATCCACGAGCAACCACTAACAACCACTTGCATCCACCAAACATAACATATCTCAAACACCTGTTTGCAACCATAGGGTTCTTCCTAACTAAAGATCGAAGATGTCATCCCAAAGATAATATTAAAAGATAGGACAAGTGTCAACAAAGCGGTTGAAAAAGGAGAAATTAAAACATACCCTAAAAAAGAAAAGGGTACAGCATATGCATTTTGTCTTCCATCTCCCAAGTCGCGTCTTTTTGATCATTTCCCCATTGCACTTTGACCAACTTGACCTCTTAGTTGCGAAGCATTTTGACCTCCGATCTGAGAATGCATGTAGGAGCTCGTATGATCGTGGCATTGCGCTCTACTTCCGCTTCTTCGAGCGTGCTCGGCTCTACCACTTCCGTCGTATCGTGTAAACAATTACGCAAATGCGAAACGTGAAACACGTCATGAACTCCGTTGAGCTTCTCTGGTAACTTTGCTCTATACGCCATATGTCCAATCCTCTCCGTAATTGGAAAGGGTCCTACGAACCTCGGTGCCAACTTCCCCACTGATCCAAAACAGTCTACGTTTCTTAAAGGTGACTCCTTAACAGAAACCATGTCCCCAATATTGAATTCAAGATCAGTTCATCTCCTATCAGCATATGACTTCTGTCGGTCCTGCGCCGTCTTCATTCGCCGTCGAATCAGGTCTATCTTCTCCGAAGTCTCCCTAATAATATCGGGTCCAATCAAAACCTTATCAGTGGATTCCCACCAACATGTAGGTGATCGGCACGGTCGTCCATAAAGAGCCTCAAAAGGTGCCATGCCAATGCTAACCTGAAAACTATTATTAAAGGTGAACTCCACTAGTGGATGGTGTTCTTCCCATGCTCCTCCAAAGTCTAGGATGCATAGTCTCAGAAGGTCCTCTAGAACCCGATTTACTCTCTCGGTCTGGCCGTCCGTCTAAGGGTGATAAGCGGTACTTAAGCATAATTATGTTCTAACCGCCTCTTGTAAGCTTTTCCAATATTCGGTTGTGAAAATAGGATCTCTATCGGTTACAATGCTAGAGGGTATGCCGTGCAAAATAACTATACCTCAAAGGTAAACAGATGCTAACCACGCGGCGATCCTTCTACTTTTAACGGGAATAAAATGTGCACTTTTGGTAAGTCTGTCTACAGTTACCCAAATCCCATATTACCCTTCCTTGACCTTGGTAACCTATCTACAAAATTCATGGAAACACTTTCCCATTTCCAAAGCGGAATCTCTATGGGATGGAGCAAACCTCCAGGCTTCTTTTGCTCCGCCTTGACTTGTTGTCACACTCAGCATCTAGCAACGATCTCGGCCACGTCCTTCTTCATTCCGGCCCAAAAGAAAACTCGCTTCATATCCCTATACATCTTATCACCATTGGGATGTATTGTCATCTTAGAGTGATGTTAGTCTTCAAGAATTTCCTTCTTCAAGCTCTCGTCTTGTGGTACGCAAAGTCTTCCATCTTTACGTAGCAAACCTCTCTTATATATAGCATATCTATCAAGATGACTTGAGGATTCTCCTCCTATAAGCTTGCTTACTATCTCAACCAACTGTGGGTCATTTCGCTGTGCCTCTCCAACTCGACCCAAAAGTGTAGGTTGCACCTGATGCCAATAATCCATGTACATAAACGACAGAGGGTCTGAAGTCAAAGGAAGATATGTACTCCAAACTCTGCCGCTCGACGAACAAAAGATATAAAGTAAACTTCTTTATACTTAAGGCGTCGGCTACAACGTTACCCTTGCCATGGGTATATGCAATCTCAAAATCATAGGATGCCAAAAACTCCATCCATCTCCGTTGCCTCAAGTTTAGGTCCTTCTGAGAGAATAAGTACTTTAGCGACTTATAGTCTGTATACGACTCAAACCTATCGCCAAGCAAATAATGACGCCAAGAGTTAAGCGCAAAAACTGTGGCCGCCAACTCTAAGTCATGAGTAGGGTAACTTTTCATGTGGGCTTTCAACTGTCTTCCAACATAGCATATCACCCTACCCTCTTGCATTTAAAATGCGCCAAGCCCTATCCCGAAAGCATCGGTATATATAGTGAATGTCTTACTCCCGTCTGGCAAAACTAAAACTCGAGCTGTCGTCAAAGCACTCTTCAGACGTTGGAAAGCATCGTCACAGTCAATGTCCCAAGTAAACGACAAATTCTTCTTTGTTAATCGAGTGAGAGGGGCTGATATCTTCACGAAGTCCTTAATGAACTTCATATAATAGCCAGCCAGCCCTAATAAGCTTCTTACTTCTATTGCGTTCTTAGGAGTTTTCTAATCTTGGATTGCCACCACCTTGGTGGGATCCACAGCTATTCCTTCCTTAGAGACCACGTGTCCTAAGAACCTCACTTCTTTTCTCCAAAAATGGCACTTGGAAAACTTAGCTTTTAGCTGATGCGCTCGTAGGGTCTCTAAGACATCCCTAAGATGTAGGGCATGCTCTTCTTCATTTTTAGAGAAAACCAGAACATCGTCTACAAAGACTAACACAAACTTGTTTAGAAACTCCTTAAACACCCTACTCATTAAGTCAACATAGTATGCGGGTGCATTCGTCAAACCAAAAGGCATGACGAGCCACTCAAAGAAACAGTCAGGAGTTCTAAAGGCAGTCTTATCGATGCTATCTTCAGCCACCCTTAGCTGATGAAACCCTGTAGCTAAATCCAGTTGCGAGAAAACTGAAGCACCCACCAACTGATCGAATAAATCGTCTATCCTCGGCAATGGGTGCCTGTTCTTCTTTGTTAGCTTATTCATCTCTCTATAGTCCACGCACAATATAAGTGAACCATCAGCTTTTGTAGCAAAAACGACTGGAGGACCCCACTCTGAAATACTTCTTCTTATGAACCCATTCTCAAGCAATTCTTTCACTTGCTTACTGAGTTCTGTTCTCTCTCTCTCTCGGAGCCATGTGGCGCACTGGTAATGCAACAAGCTTTGCATTATCTACTAAATATATTCGAAAGTCTATCTCGCCTCGGGGGTAAACCTCGAAACTTCATCAAAGACGTCACTATATTCACGGACCACACGAACAAATTACAAATCATCATCGGATGCGTCTACGGATTCTAGGTTGCTAAGCATTACCAGACCTCTAGGGTCACAAGAAATATCAAGGGTCTTTCCACAACGAGTCAACAATCTAACCACCCTTCTTTCACAATCTAGGATGGCACCGTATGTAGTTAGCCAATCCATACCTAGAATCAAGCCGTATCCATGAAGCCAAGAACAAAGGCATTGCATTCAAACCCAACGCCTAAGATAGGCACTCTCAAATCCCTACAAATCATAGAAATATGAGCCGAACCACCAAAAGGATTTGAGACTACTATGGGATCCGTAACTAGACTAGTATTTAGGTGCAGTGTTTCAACTAACGAAGCAGATACAAACGAGTGTGAAGCGATAGAGTCAAACCAAGTGCGAATAGGATGATCAAACAAAAAAACTAAACTTTCAATGGAAATGTTTCTTTCCCTCTCTTTTCCTGGTGCCATGAGAGCATGAGTCTGTCCTCTCGCTTGTGCTGGTGCCATGAGAGCCTGTAGCTGCCCTCCAGAAGTTCTTTGCCCTTGCCCCTGTTTCCTTGGGCAGTCCTTAATTAGATGACCTGCCTCTCCACAGTGGAAACAACCAGTCTTCTTCTTTTTCCTGTAGTCTTTGCTCAGATGGCCTGGTGTCCCATAATTAAAGCACTTCTTCTTTCCTTTGCCATTATTGTTCTTCCCACCTTTCTTGTTCTGCTATTGTGGCTTCTTCTGGTCTCCTTTCTTCTCCAGTGCCTTATTAGCATTCGCACCATTTACTTCCCCATGCATAAGCGCCATGTCAACCAGTTTATCAAAGGTAGCCCCTACCAGAATGTGGGACATCGCCAACCCATGTAGCGGCTCATTCAAACCTTTAACGAACCTCAGGGCCTTCTTCTCAGGTGTGTTTACCAATTCCAATCCAAATCTCGCGAACTGATTGAACTTGTTGAAGTACTCCTTTACTGATAAATCCCCTTGCTTCAACGCCAAGAATCTTTCCATATATAAATTATCTTCTGCTCGTGATAGAAACTTCAATTCAAACCTACGCTTGAAATCCATCCATGTGTCCACCGGACGCTCTCCGTTCGTGACCTCCCACCAAAACGAGGCTTCGTCTTTCTTTAACCAAGCAGCCAATTGGACCTTCCTTCCATCTTCTACTTCGAAAATACCAAATAGATCTTCCACCTCCTTAAGCCAATCTTGAGCTTCAACAAACGTCTTTGATCCATGAAAAGGTTTCCCACCCATTGCCCTAAAATCTTTGCATATCTTTGCAAAAGTATTAACACGGGGAGGAGGAGGAGGAGGAGCATTTGCTAGGCCTGCGACATTAGCCCTAGCTTGTAGATACCTTCTGAACCATCCTGGTATCGGTATCCCCTCGGGTATCTCGGGAATTCCAGACATACTGAAAAGAACATGAAGAGATTCAAAACGGAGAATTCGAATGAAAGATATCTGGCTCTTGGGGGTTATGTTTTTTAAAAAAACTTTTCTCTTGAAAATACTTTCCTTAAAACATACTTTTGAAAGTATTTCTTTATAAAATGCTTTTAGAAAAATAGGTTTTCAAAATTCATATATGTTCTGGTAACCTTCAGCTCTGATAACACGTGTAATACCCCACGTCCATTAATGTCACTCACAAAGGGAATGCATTAACTTTCATGGAGCATATTTAGTTTATAGAACATAATATAACAAAATATATATAAATAATGGTACTTGAAAATTTTAAAACAACTTTAATTGCAGTGGAGTAATAGTTTGATTACAACAACTTCATAAACCAAGTACACTTAATATCCATCTTGATAAATTGTTTCAGAGTACATAAAATAAAAAGCATAAACCCCAACACAAGTAGCCATAAATGAGATGAGATGAACTTTACTTTCAGCAATCCAAGCACTTCCAAAAAAGAGAGAAAGAGATCCGAGATCAAGTTCAACTAGTACTAGCCCCACCCTGAGAACCTTGGGGGGGGGGAGGAAGGAAGAAAAGAGGCGAAAAGAAGGGGGTCAGACATAAAGTCTGGCGAGTATAATAACCTTAACAATATAATTATTAAATTAACTAAGATAGGCATATACTAGTAAGATAAGATATGACCATGAAACAAGTGGGCATAACAAAGAAAATAAGAGGAATATTCTGGCGTTAATCTCGTTCCTATTCACTATAGGATAATTACTATACTGCACCACCACTAGTCACCCTAAAAGTTGATCCTGTCTACAGAACTTAATAATGATAATGGTAGTTTTGTGTACCCATAGCTGCCTTCATAGGTGTCATCTGCCCCTATCTCCACTAGTTGTACCCACTACCCCCATTCGATTGGCTCCCTAACTCGTTGATACCCGTGCTGGTCCCACAGTGGGGTGCATCACTCCCCAAATTGGCAACCCGATACCACCAAAGATGCACGGCTTATATCAACATGATGCAACAACGTCTTATCTACCAGCCCGGGCCTTTGCACGCACATGACCCTGTTAGACTTGCGTTGCCACCGCTAACCCGTATTGACCTCTTAAAATCAAGTCCAGTAAGCGTGTCCCGTCCTCGACTTGGTTCTAGCTCACAAAGATACTTAATGGGTTAATAGTTTGAAAAGGGCCCCCATGCTTGAAACAAGCCGTCCACCTATGCTTGGTCCCCACTAAGGTTTCCCCACTTAACCCCATTCTTATTCATGTCTTCTTACATGTTTCAATCTTGGTTAAGTGCATCTAATCATATTTCACATGCCACCCAAGGCACCCACTTAATTTCACATGCCACCCAAGGCACCCACTTAACCCCCATGTCCCACCACATGTTTATCTGGTTAAGTGTTGCTTAATTCATTAGAACTGTAACCTTGTAAAGACCTCCCACATTAGGCTGACACTTGCGGTTGCTGGATTTGTCCGGCAGGTCCGGGCAGTCTTATACCGCAAACGTGCCTTAGCTCGTGTCTTTACATTTGTTACGCATTTAATTCGTGCCTTTGACCTCTCACATTAGATTGGCATTTGTGGCTGCTGGATTTGCTGGGCGGGTTCGGGCAGTCTCACACCACAAAATAGTCTAACCTCATGTCTTAGGCGGTTAATTATTACACATCTTTATTTAACCCCAAATTGGATTAATATCCCTATTCAAATATGTCAATAAATTCAAGGTTTATTTATGTCCATAATTGTCTCTTAAAATTACGTCTATATATACCAATTATGCCAATTAATGTCTCAAATTAATTATATGCCTTTTAATGCCATTTTATGCCAATTCACAATTTATGTATATTCAATATTATCCCATCATCCCCACGCTATTCGTACGTTTTCATATGATATATGTTAGACTCGCAAATAGTCTAATTAGTAAAAAGAAAAACAACATCACATAACACATAAAATAGATCTAAGGATCATGACATAAGATTACATAGCCAATAACTTGCATATGAATTTCATTCAAAATAGCATATGATACAAAACTAGCATAGGTAATGGGCATAAACTTGCATAACTTATGTACTGCTATAGATCCAAACATAAATGTGTGAACTTGCATATGGATCTAAACATAAAGATGTAAACTTGCACATAGATCTAAACATAAAGAAGTAAACTTGCATATAGATCTAAACATAAAGATGTAAACTTGCATACGGTTCTAAACATAAAGATGTTAACTTGCATATGGATCTAGACTTAAAGGTTAATGTCACATAAACTAGCATATGCATATAGATGTCTCACATATATTTTAGTAACCCAAACTTGCATAAGATTCATACATGAATATATGATCCAATCATCACAAACGCTCATAGGATATATGATTGAACTTGCATAAGATTCATATAAGAACTAACATATGATCCAATTTGCATAAGACTAACATATGATTCAACACCACAAACATACATATAATTTACATCACATGATTAAAACCATATTCTCATAATCCCAATTTTATCTTATCATAATTAAATTAATTAATTATTTTGTGAAATCTATCATACTCACAATTAAAAAGAATAGTTTTGTCTTTCTGGGATCTTTATTCAAAAACTGAATTGCTCGCCTTTGATGTAGACTAATTGTTATTTAGATTTAATTTGATTTTGATTCAAGCTTCTATCTTGCTTTAGGGTTGAAAGTGTAAGGCGGCTACTCTAGGTTCTCCATTGACGACATGACGGCTCTTGTTATGAATTAATGTGATTAGGGTTAGGGGTTTAGGAGTGTTTTTATAGAAGTTTAATTTAATAAGAGCCGTTGGGTTAACCTAAGGATAACCAGAACCATCAAGAACACTCGGATGCCACATCATCTCTTAGGGCGAATCGGGCCACGGGTTGACAGCCAAACACCTTGGTTCGACCCCTAGTCGACCCAGCTAGGCTCGGGTTGACTCCAAAAATGGTGCGGTTCGGCTATTCCCCCTCCCGATTCGCTGTTTTGAACTTTTTTTTGATTTTTTTTTAACTTTTTTTACATATATATCTATATATATATTTCTCTCATATGCATACAAACATCAAGGCTTAATAACTACTTCATAAGTTATCCGTTTTATGCAAATCAAATGTCTATCTTGACATAAAATTTTGAGATGAACATAATAACACAACTCATTTCACCTAATTCTTCTTCTAAAGATTAAGTATACTTTAATTTGTGAATTTTAATGTTATAAAATTACGGGGTGTTACAAAATGCAAACAACCTGTAGCTTTCAGCGCATTGCATTTTCATGCAAGGCCTAGTCATATTTCCTTTCCACAGCCCCTCCTCTTTTCCATTCCTTTCTCCCTCACGCAACTCTTTCTCTTCCCATTTCTTTTCATTTCATGCATGGGCCTAAACTAATGACTCCCCTCTAGCCATCTCTCACCAATCCTGCGCAAACCAAGAACAACCTCCTAGATGCATGGTCTGTAACCGCCACGACCGAGTCCATTTATCTGCGCCCATTTGTTATGGCGGAACTTTCTGTTTTGCCCAAACTAGGATATAGGAGGCGGAGCCTGTGGGATTTGTTTTTTTTCTCTCTAAAGTAAAAGCGAGGCTGTTTTCCACTTTTTTAAGAGAATGTTTGAACGCAAGCATAAGGGAAGGAAATGGAATGAAAGGAGTTCGGCGAACAGGAAAAGAAAAAAAAAGCGATGATAACTTTTGGCTAGTAAGGATGCATGGCTGGCATGTGAGTTTTGTTGATGTGCGTTATGCCTTTGGTTTTGATTTTGTGGGCTCATACTTGCTTGCTTGCCGTCCAAATTATGAGTGAAGATCCTGTTCATTTTGGCTCGAAGCCGCATTGATTCATCACGTTTTCCGTCATTCGATTAGTTTGCGGTTGATACAGAGTTCTGGCAATAAAGAGTTAGCAGCACTGAGGTGAGAACTCTAATTTACAATATTTTAAATTAGTTGAAATAGTTAAATGATATTTAATTGATAATAATTGGTTAATGTTGTCGATTGTCTGAATACGAAATTGTTGCATGCGATTTATGAATGACAGTTGTATAGTTAGAAACACTAAACACGAAGCGTTATTGATGGCAACGCTTTGCACCCAATAAATTGTTTGTTTTAACAATTTTTTTTGCAATGAATGATCCATGTCTATTATATGGTCGATAGATATGATTGATTTTGATTGTATGAAAACACGAACCGTAATTATGCATTATGCGGAAAAGTCGATTTTAAACCCCCTTCCAATGACAACCATGTAAATATTAAATACTTGAAAATTTATTTGAAATTAGTTTTCACGTGATCTGAAAATCTAAGTTACTAATATTTAGGACTGTCGTCGAAGACAGAAACAAAAAAAGGGTTCTAACGAATTTTAGATTATCAAAGTTGAAAGAAGTTTTGAAATTTAAACAGTAAATTGATATTTAAATTTATATCATTTGATTTCATTAATTTGTGATACGCTTTGAAATGATTAAATGAATTTGGAAACATTGTATTGCGTTTGTTCAAATGGATATGTTTATACAAATAAATTTGATTTTTATTACTTGAAATATAAAATGATAAATCAATATTAATGTAAACTTTAACACCCTGCATTTTTAATATAAATAAAAATGTGTGTATATATATGCATAGATAGGTAAATAATGGTGATGTACAATGAGAATTAATTAATACATGGAAGAAAAGGAAAAAAATTAATTCAATAATAGTGTGTGTAATGAAAAAGATAATAAAATAAGAATACTTAATTTAAACTTTAGGAATTAAGTAAAACAGACATCACCATTGCGTTCATCTCAGAATTCTGCTTGGAATAGAGTTCAAGTTGCATAAATCGGACTCCGTATGGATGAGTTATGGCCTATAGAAGATTTAACTAAAATTCAAAACAATTCGAAATTCGACCCAGGCAGCTGGGCAGGAAATTTCCCGCCATCAACTAGGTAGGTCGACCTGGGGGTCTGGTCGACTAGGGGGTCGACCTACCCCTAGGGAGATCGACCTAGGGGTTGACTTATTCCCCCTAGATCTAGGCAGTTTCTTTCCTGTGACGTGTTTTAATGTGTTGTACGAATCTGATGGCTTCTAGGTCAATCTAAGCGCTCTAAAACACAATCTACACCTATAAGAATATAGCAAGACCTAACCCTAGTTCATTACAATTCCTCAAGACACCTCCGTGCTGCTGGACTCTCAATTCTCTTAACCGCCGCCTCTAAAACCTAAATCAAATTAGAAATTCTTCATCAACAATTCAAGCTCTTCACCAATAATCAAAAAAGAAGAAGATTAAATCAACATTCTACATCAACAACAAATCGTTTATTTCTATTCCAGTCAATGTGAGTGGATTTGAACTATATTTGTTGTATAATATTGCTTCTATCGTTTACCATTCCCCAAAATGAATATGATGATAATTTAATAAGATCAATTATTTTATTTATGCATACGTTTGAGCTCTCTCCTTTTTATTCTTTCCCTTTTTATTTTTATAGCTAGGTTATCTCGAGCCTACGTCTATCGTGGATTTATGCGTTCTAATGGGAACGGGAAATTAAAAAAGGAAAAAGGGTTGGTTTAGGCATAATATGGGGATTGGAAGGTTTTGTATAGAATTATGGATATAACGATACTGTAACGTTGAATTTGTGTAAGTTTGACAAAATTGTAATTGGATATGGAACTGGTATAATTTAATATTAAAAACTTGAATTTGGATAACATGGATTGGTGAAATTTATTTATGACTTGAAAAATAAGCCTAGAGGGTGAATTTGATTATGTGTATGAACGTGGGAATGTTGGGGTATATATATTGGGAAAATATTGATTATATGAAATTGGGTATAATGGGATATTGGAAATTAGCATGTTTGTGTATGAAAAAAATGGAATTGGTGAATTTGGCTATAATTGGATAATTAAGGTAATATGAAATCTGGCAAACTATTATGTAATTGGTGTAGTTAATGACAAGTTTAATTTCGAACACATGACATGAATTTGGGGTTTGGGTGAAAGACGATTGTAAATGTACACCTAGGACATGAGGTTAGGCGCGTTTGTGGTGTAAGACTGCCCGATACCGCCCAGCAAATCCAGCAACCACAAGCGGACGTCTAATGTGAGAGGTCAACGGCAAGAACTAGAGGCGTAACGGTTTATGACACAAGGTTGGGAGCGTTATGGTATAAGTCGGCCTGGAACCGCCCAGCAAATCCAGCAGCCACGAACAGACGTCTAATGTGAGAGGTCATACATTGTTACATCATAATAAATAAATTAAGAAATACTAACCATAATAAGACATGTGGGTGACATGGATATGGTTAGAGGGTTAAGTGATTGATATAAATGACATGTAAAGCATGACTAATGTGGACTTAACCGTTGTAAGACATGTGATGTAAAACATGACTAAGGTAGACTTAACCAAAGTAAGAAATGTTTAAGACATGGAAACTATAATAAAGGAGGTTAAGTGGGACACAGGTGACATGTGAAACAAAAATTTAGATATGCTTAACCAAATGGTACCCGTAACGGTATCATAAATTAATTGAATTAGGTAAAGTTTAAGTAACGGGTTAAGTAAATGGAAGGGTTAAGTCAAATCTAAAATTAATGATAAGAAATGGGGAATGATAAATAACCTATTATGAATAAACTTGAATAAGGCAAGATAGGATAATAGGTGGAAATTATAACTTATGGGACAAGATAAGTTATACGAAATGATAATGAAGACGAGATAACTTATATGTAAAGATATACTTAAGTTAAGCGATTTGGGAAGGAGAAATGTGAAATTAAAAATGATATAAGTTATATGAATGGAAAAGAAGTAAATTAGAATCATATATGTAGGTTGGGATGAGTAATTCTCTGGATGCCAGTCTGATGTTGACTTCGTTCTTCGGGGCTGGTGTTTAGGGGGTTATTCTCCTAATCAGTATATATGTGGGGTAAGGCATACTTAACTATGAATTAAGTATAGCATGTTGTTGTAACCCTAAAGGGGAATAATTTATGAAATTGGAAAATGACATGTTGTGGACTTATTAATGGACTTAAGTTGGTTAAGTATAAATTGAATTAATAAGCAAGGGTAACCTGGTAAATACGAAAAGGGAGCTAATGTGAATAACCAAGTTAAATGAGAAAGTTGACAAATTAGCACAAGCGCGAAATAAATGGTTAGTCTTAGGGTCTAATGAGATATAAAACTAAGGCGCTTGAAGCAGTTCGTACGTTGTAGGATGAATAACCCAACGAAGTAGATCATCACGGTATCATAAGACACGATGAGAGCGCACGTTCATTATTTTGGCGGCTCCAACGGATTGGAAGGGGAAGCACGCGGCTTCCTGAGACGTTAAAGGTGCTCCTGGTAGTCCTCTGTGATGGTATAGCTTTACAGAGGTTGGGTCTGCGTGGATCTACCAGGTGGGTGGGCCTTGATTGCATATTTAGAGGGCAGTCAGAATGTTGTACGTGGTGGCATTAAGGGTGGTTAGGCAGTTGCCTCAGGCGGAGGTGGAGGGTCAAGACCAAACGTTAGCAAGATCGTTGGACGCCTATTACCAACAGCCTAAGGAATGTGAAAAGAAAAGAGCTAACCCCTAGAGATCGTTAACCTTTGCTATCAAGGGACGGGTGCGGGGAGACCCCACATGGATGTTTAGATTGTTTGCTTGTTAGCGGTGGTCTCTTAGCTTGTGTGGTATTTACTAGTTGAGGGAGGGGCTGAGGTAGGGCCATAGCCACCATAGAAAAACCAGACCCGAGGGATATCTGTACATTGGACACTCTTAGAGGCGGGCCGGTACAGATATAGAAAAGCTCCCGACCGAGTTCCGTGTTTCTGGTGTAGCCCTGCCACGGAACTTGGGTGCACATGTTGAGGTTATGTGCAGTAGAAACATGGAGTACGATTGATGATATGTATGTGGGAAAGTCTAGGTATAACCATGTCTGGTCTGGGTGGTGTATCATAGACTAAAGGGCATTACTTGATGATGGAACCAAATTCGATCGAATAGTTCAAGGATAGCAGTCAGTACGCTTACGTAGCGCAGCGATAGTGGTTCTATGCTGATGTAGTATTGTACGTTACTATGGCATAGGATGAGGGACTGCGCATATTACTGTGGCGATACGGAGGAGACAGTGCAAGTGGGGTACCATGTGGTGTACCTCAGTTTGGGGGGAGATACATATACATTATATTAGGTCAATCTACTAGGGCGTAGATGGGTGCGACGTGTGTGTCAAAGCCTTGAGTGCTAATAACACAGATAACTTAATAAATGAGAAAATGTAATTGAACGATATATGTAGTATTATTCAAGAGGTGTAATTTAAATTCATTCACACAAAACTTAAGTTCCGACCCCCTCCCCATTACATTCGCAGGTTAGGTTCAGGACAGAGACTGTATAACTTTGGATACTGTATTAGCAGTATTGTTATTAAGGTAAAGCTATGTTTTAATTATATTATATTTTCTTCCATCCGCTGTGAGATGTTTTTCGAGCTTTGACATGTTTTATATCTCTGTCTTTTCTGCAGGATACTAGAGCAAAACAACGCGGGTTTCGATGGATTGGGTTTTTGAAAAAAAATCGGTCCTTCAGAATCTGGGTTGTTACATAATAGATTTTGAAATCAAGTGGTTTTGAAATTTAGATCGAATAACGATTGTAATATGTTTCAGCATTAATGAGTAGTTCTGAGAAATTGTACGAGATTTGGAAAATTTATTATTTTAAGTTTTCGATCTAATTCGAAATCAATATTTGTAAATTTGAAATGACGATTTGAAGTAAAGAGATTTTTGAATTCGAATGTCAATATAAAATATTATTCGAAATATGGTTAAAAGTTAAGTTTTGAAAATTTGAGTTTATTTTGAAAAGAAATAAGATGATTTATATTTAAACATCATATGGCTTGAATTGAACGCATCGCGCAGCGATAGTTCGTTATTATTGATTAAATTTTCAAGCGGTTATAACTTGAACATTCCGAATTAGATTAACACGAAATGAAAAGCTTTGTATTTCTATTTATAATAACTTTTGCACAAAAAAGAAATTTTCAAATTTCTATATATGATTTTCAAGTTATGGTTAAAACAAATTTTGAAGGGTCGCTATACGTGCAGTTTCGTCGACCATAATGGAAAGAAAATAAAAGGGGTTTATATAAATTATTAAAATTATGGAAAAATTATGATTTATCTTATCTAAGATTTAAAAATGTTTAAAGCTGGAATGTTTAAATTTCGAATAATTTTGGATCAACTTGATTTATATGGTTATTTGGTAACATTTTACGTATTGTTATTAAATGTTAATTATAACATTCTTTGAAACAAGTAGGCTTTGAAGTTTATAAAAACATAAATATTGTAGAACGATTTGATTAAATATTGTGAAATATTTTAAAGAACTTAAATTTGGCATATGGAATTTATTACTGATTCAAAGTAAGATGTGGGAAGTTTAAAATTTTAAATTTAAACTCATAATTGGAATATCAATTGTTTTCGAACAATCGTGAATGAAATTTAAAGCCAAATTAAGATTTGGTAAATTTGGAAACTTATAAAATGATAATGACGAATAGAGAATCATGTTGAAATATAAGGTTGAAAATTTTGAATATTGATTGGAAAAGAAGAGTTAAAAATGGTAAGGGTTGTATGAAATTTGAATGAATCTAACTTCATTTTGTAAATAAATTTGTAACAATTGGGAAGGAGATTCGAATTGAAAATCCTATATAATCAATAACTATAGTTTTAAATGCGCTTATTTCTTGGAAAGACCGGGATCGGATTTAAGTCCGAAAACCATTCCAAGTAATAATACGACGCGTGGATCGAATTCAAAATTTGGAATCGACGAATGAAGACTAGGAATCTTTGAATTTGTTCGGATTGATTTTCGATGTCTCGAATCGGGTCGTACACCTGATTCGAGGTTAAAAGTGGCATGAGATCTAAGTATATTCGGAGATTTTCGGATTTTTTTCCATTCAGACCTAGAATGGACTTGTTTCGATTGTGTGCATGACCTTGTAATTGACGGCATAACACTGGTTTCCATCGATATGTTTCTGGTTTGTGACATACGAGATCAAATGGTTATGTAATGATGGAAATCAGTGGTCATGTTGTAAATGGACAGTGTGACATATTTAAGATATGAAATAAGCTTGTATGATTAGGGCATTGCTTATCAAAGCATGCTTTGTTTATAACGTGACATCAACAAAACTCACACCCCGGATGATGAGAAACTGGCGGTTAGGTTGTGTGTGTATATATGATTGATAATGGGACAAAACATTATGGGTATTATGCCGTCTAGGATTAATACATTTATTTGTGAAATGGTTTTCCATACTATATATTAAGTATTGAAAGAGGATTTTTACGTACGAAGGCATTTTTGCTTATTATAAGATAAAATTCGCTCATTTGGTGTGCGCTTGCATTGTGTGATGTGGGATGAGCTTATTGTAACACCCCGAATTTCCTGAGAATATTAAAATTAATAAATTCAAGGACACTTAATTTTTAGATGAAGAATTAAGTGAAATGGGTTGCGCTATTACGTTCGTCTCAAAATTTTGGTCAAGACAGACATTTGGTTTGCATAAAATAGATACTTATGAAGAAGTTATTAAGCCTTAAAGTTTGTATGCATGTGAGAAAAATATATATAGATATATTTAAAAAGTAAATAAATAAATATGCAAAAAAGTTCAAAACAGCAAATCGGGAGGGGGAATAATCGAACTGGCCCATTTTTGAGGTCGACCCGAGCCCTACTGGGTCGACTAGGGGTTGATTCAGGGTGTATGGCAGTCAACCCATGGGCCGATTTGCTCTAAGGCAGATGTAGCATCTGATTGGTCTTGATGGACTCCTTGCTGAGTCATTAGGGCTAAAATGGCTATTCTATCTTGTCTTAATGGCTTTGATTTGCTCTAGGTTAATCTGACGGTTCCTATTAAATCAAACTTCTATATAAGCAACCTAACTATAAACCCTAAGCCATACAAAAATATTCCTAGAGCCGTCATGCCGTCAATGGTGAACCTAGAATTACCGTCATCTCTTTCAACTCAAAGGCAAGACAAAAGCTACATCAAAATCAAATCAAAACAAATCTAATTCAACTAAGAGAATTCAACGATCTACATCAATGGGGAGCAATTAAGTTTCAGAATACAGATCCCTGAAATCAAGTTTTTCCTTTTGATTGTAAGTGTAGTTGTCTTTCAGATGTGAATAAATTAAAGACATGATTTGTATTGAATTGTAAAATAGAATTGTATCAAGTTGTATGTGATGTTGATTCATGTTTATTCATATCTATTCTATCGTATATGCCTATGAACTATTGTGGTCTATCGAACCTATAATGTTATGTGGAAATTGGTGAGTAAACCTATGATTTTGTATAGGAATTTGGGAATGAAATTTATCATATGTAATTTTGGTGATATTATGATACATACAAGTTTTAGGCTAAGTCTTGTCGTTTATGCCTAATTGTTTAGAGCCATTGCATACATGTTTAGAACAACGACCTTATATGTTTAAATCTACAACTTTATATGTTAGATCTGTATGCCTTCATGATAGATCTAATTTGCAAGTTCACCACTACATGCCAAGTTTAACTTGTATAATTTTATGTAAATTCATATGCTTGTTGTTCATGTTGCATAGATCAAATTTGCAAGTTCATAGCTAAAAGTATATTGTTTTATGCTAAATCCATGTGACATATGTGTAGTAAGATCCATAGTTTTGTATGATGTTGGAATGTTGAAAAGTTCCTCTTTTCCCCTTTTTGTTTTATAAGTTAGGCTAAAATATCTAGCCTAACATTCTATGTAATTTTGCGAACGTATAACGGGGGTAACGTTGGGGAAACATGAAATTACATGTAATTGGCATGTTTGACACATAAGAATAATAAGTGGCATGAAAATGGTATAATCTATATACCTAAAATTTTGAACGTGATTTAGAGGGAAAGTGGGCCATGACAATAATTGTTTAATAATTTACATGAAAAACTACATGGCATAGATTGGTTCATGAAATGGTATATTTAGTATAACTTTAATTGTGAGCATAATTTAGAGGATAATTATGGCATAATTAAATTGGGAAAAATTTACATATGGAATTTGTCATAAATAATAAATATGTAAATTTAGAAAAGACGAATATGCCTAACCCGAGGTTAGACTCAGTTGTGGTGTAAAACTACCTGGAACTGACAGGTACATCCAGTGACCACAACAATACCTGTCTAATGTGGGTGGTTAGTGCATTGAGCCCAAAAGGACCTAAGGTTAGACTGAGCTTTGGTGTAAAACTTCCCGGAACCGACCGGCACATCCAGTGACCACCACAATACCTGTCTAATGTGAGTGGATGGTGCTTTAATAAAGCTAAGTCAAGATTGGTAGGGTTAAGTCAATTATGGAAACACTTAACCAATTCAACATGTTAACTAAAGCGATGGGTGAGGTTAAGCAAATTTAGAACACTTAACCGTTATAACATGTTAATTAGACAAGTGGGTGAGGTTAAGTAAATATAGAACACTTAACCGTTATAACATGTTAATTAGACAAGTGGGTGAGGTTAAGTAAATTTAGAACACTTAACTGTTATAACATGTTAATTAGACAAGTGGGTAAGGTTAAGTAAAGTTAGAACACTTAACCTTTATAATATGTTAATTAGACAAGTGAGTGAGGTTAAGTAAATTTAGAAACACTTAACCGATATAACTTGATCTAAGGAAAGGTTAAGTTAAAATAAGGGGGCAACACTTAACCAATATAACTTGATTTGTAGTAGGGTTAAGTTAACACAAGAAGGCAACACTTAAACCAAAGTAACATGACATGTAGGTGGGCTAAGTTAACTTAAATTGATTAATGACACTTAACCAATACAACAAGATGAATACATGGGGTTAAGTAAAAAAGAAACACTTGACCAATATAACTTGATGAACTAACAGGATTAAGTTAATAGGAAACACTTAACCGATCCAACATGATAAGATAGGAGGGTTAAGTTAATAAGAAATGCTTAACCAACATGACATGATGAATGAGTGGATTAAGTTAACATGAGCAGACAACACTTAACTAATATGCCATAATGTGCGGGAGAGTTAAGTACATATCGTGTTGGTGGGTGATATTAGTAAATATAGGCCCACGAAACTTAACCATTAAATAAACATTCTTGAATCAGTGGAAGGGTTAAGTACATATCGGGTTGGTGGGTAATATTAGTAAATATAGGCCCTCAAATTTAACTATTAATAAACATGCTTGAATCGATGGGAGGGTTAAGTACATCTCGTGTAGGTGGGTAATATTAGTACATATAGGCCCACAAAACTTAACCTGTAACAACCCGTATTTTAACAACGTGTTAAGAAAAGAATTAAGGCAGAATTAAATATTAAAATCTAAATCAGGGAAAAATGGTCACGCCATTGCGTTCGTCTCGAAAAAATACGCGAAATAGAGTCCGAAATTTCATAAATCGGAGTCCGTATGACCAAGATATGGCCTCGCAAAGTTTCACGAAAAATTTAAATTCAAAAACAGATTCAAAATTTCAGAATTCAGGGTAGGCGGGAAAAATCCCGCCCCAGGCAGGGTCGACACAAGGGTCGACACCAGTGTCGACCCCCCCTCAATGGGTCGACACCCATGTCGACCTATGGGTCGACACCCATGTCGACCCAGGGGTCGACCCCCCCAGTCGGACCAGTTTTTCTGGTGCACCTGTTTTGGCTCCTGGGTCTTGTTTTTGGGGCTTGTGACGATTTTGGATGGCTCAGACCTATTCTAGGGTTTATCCTATGGCTAAAACTAATCCTAAACAACTATAAAAATACCCTAAGACCTAGCCTAAATCATACTATTTCATTTTAGCACTCATGTAGCCGCCATTAAACCTAGAACTCTAAATTAAAAATACAAAGAACAAAAATTAAAGAAGACGAAGGATGATTCTAGAAGGCTACAACTAGAAGCTACAACAAATACGACGCTTTAGACAACGGATTTGGGGCTATTTGATTTAAAGTTTTTATTTGGATTGCTTGCTTCATATTGTAAGTTCTATGTCACTTTTTAGGCGAAAACGCTAAAATAACATGGACATGCTGTGAATTGAAACCGGATTTAGGAACTATTATTAATCCATGTTTATATAGTTTAACTTTGAATCAAAATTTGGGAATATTGCTATGTTAATGTTGCAAGTTAAACTTATCATGATGTTGATGTTGTTATCAATCACTTGGGCTTAATTTTATTGCAAGTTAAACAAATACATGTCCATGGAATCATTATGTTCATTGAAATCCTCATGTTGATTAAACCATGCCTATGATGCTAATTAAACCATGTCTGTGATACTAATGAAACTATGCCTGTGATGTTAATATGCCTATCATGCTAATGACAAATTGGGAATTGCTAGGTCAAGATGAAAAGTTGGAATCATTGTGTTTATAATGCTAGATGAGAATCATTATGTTAAAAATACTAAATTGGAATCCACTATGCCTATTAGAATTACCATGCCTTTAATGTTTCATGTTTTTATTATTATGCCCGCAATGATTATTATGCCTAGGATGTAAAGTTGAATTCATCATGTTGAACTAAGTTGGAACCGTTACTATACCAAGTTATCATCATGCTAGTATTGAAACCATGTGATATGTTTATTATGCAAGTGATGTTGGAATTGTCCCGTATGCCTATCACATGTTGGTGTTATTCCCCTTTATCTCTTGAATTGTTTATACTTGTGAACGAAGTACGTTTATTTACGTTGGGGATACGATTGCGTAGAATAGGAAAAACTTGAATTGATTATAATCATAAACCATAAAATTTGGCATAAGTAGAACATGAAATATGGCACGAAAACTCGACTTGAACATGCCATAACTTGGCTTGAAACATGCCTTAGTTGGGCACGAAATTGACATATGAACATGCTATGAAAATAGCACGAATCTGATAAGAACATGGGCATGACTTTAGAAAACAAGAAAGTGGCCAACTCGAGGTTGGGTTGAGTTTGTAGTGTAAACCTGCCCGGAACTGCTCGGCAAATCCAGTTGCTACAAACAATAGGATCCAATGTGGGTAGTTGGTCACATCGCGCCTGAAACAGGAGGTTGGGTTGAGTGCGTAGCGTAAATCTGCCCGGAACCGCCCGGCAAATCCAGTGGCTACGAACAATAGGATCCAATGTGAGTGGTTCGGTGCATTAACGAACCAATTAATGCCAATTAGGGTTAAGTCATGAAAAGACAGCTTAACCAACTTGAACACGATTTGTAGGGCTAAGTCATGAACTTGAAACGACAACACATAGCCAACTTGACATGATACGTAGGCGGGTTAAGTCACGAATTTAAATGACATACTTAACCATCTTGACACGACTACACTGGAAAAGGATTAAGTCATGATTTAAATGACTTAATTGGTTAGGCGGGCTAGGTCACGAATTACATGACCTAATCTGCTAGGCGAAACCCTAGACACGACCCCTTTCAGCAGTAACCCTCTAGATGTATCAAGGTACCCTGGGGCTAGGCCGGGTAGGGCACGATTACTGGGCTGATTGTAAGAGGTGAACGACGGCAGTGGGGTATGCCAGTGTAGGTTCGGTGGACTACGGTCGTGCACGTATTCTGGGGCAGGCAATGGGTATCCATAGATTTATCTGTGCATCTTGAATCGTGTCAGGGATTGACACCCTAGGGCTGATACACCTGAAGGTGGACCCAGCACAGGTGACTACATTCATGATTAGCCGTATGACACAGACACTTGACGAGCTAGAACTTGTAGGGAGCCGATCGACTAGATAATCGCTTCGTACGACCCCGTACTTGGGTCAGACCCCGTTTCAGGGTCATTTCATGATATTGGGCCATGGGATTTATTTCGTGATTATCTTGTGACATGGACCTAGTATACTAGTACAGTCGATGCAACGAATCTCGAACAACAGATGCTTTACTTGACTTTTCTTGACTTATCCTGATCACCTTAGTCTATCTTGTTCACCTTGACACCATTCTTAAGTTTAGTTCCAGTTCATACATGACAGGTTGTTTTAACCGTTTTTACACTGAAAGTCACTAGGACTTACTCAGTCTTTATGACTGATCCTTTTCCTTTCGCCTCTTTTTCTTTCGTTTCCCCCCAGGTTCTCAAGGAGGAAACACTAGCTCTTAGCTTGGATATCACTTGCTTTGACTCAGCATGTACGGTTTGCTATGCCTGCTTCATTTTACTGCACTTGGGGAGTAAGCTGTTTTTAAGTTATTGCTTCTTTGGCTATTATTACAAGACAGTTGTAATGAAGTTATTTGAAATTTTTGTAAAAGACATGGTTTATTTTGGAATGAAATGAAGTTCTATTTTGCTCATAAATTCTTCCGCTATTTACTTAATTATTTATTTATGTTCTGTCTTGTGATAATTCTGTGATGTTATCTCGATAATACCTCTCCAAAGCTAGTGCATTCCCTTTGTGAGTGACCCTAGCAGAGGTGGGGTGTTACAATTGGTATCAGAGCAGAAGGTTACCAAGACTGGGCAAAAGTTTTGAAAACCTTTTGAAAAATCATTTACAAAGAAGCAAATTTTCAAGAAAATTTTGTTTTGATTAAAAGGCATATTCCCCAAAGCCATTAGCACTATCTTTATTTCCTCGTTTGAATCTTTTCCTTTTTCGTTTTCAGCTTATCATGGACGATGACCTTAATCTTCCCGAGGGGGTCAATATACCCACTTGGTTCCGTCGTTTCCTCGAGGCTCGGGCTAATGTGGCAGGCCCAGCCAATCCTCCTCCTCGTCCTCCTCAACCTCCGCGAGAAACCGCTTTTTCAAAGATATGCAAGGACTTTAAGGCCATAGGCAGAAAGGATTTCCTAGGAATTGAGACTTTTGTTGATGCACGGAATTGGTTGAAGGAAACCGAAGACTTGTTTGTTATCTTTGAGGTAGAGGACAATAGGAAAGTACAGTTGGCAGCGTGGCTCATGAAAGAGGAAGCTTCTTATTGGTGGGAAGTCACCAACGCTACTAGGCCCATTGAGACTTAGGCGGACTTTAGAGGGAAATTTGGGCTTAAGTTCTTGTCATCGGCAGAGGAGAGTCTCCAATTTGAACGGTTTCTGGCCCTCAAACAAAGAAATATGACAGTTAAAGAATACGTGAACCGTTTCAATCAGCTTGCTTGCTTCGGATTGGAGTTGGTCAACACTCCTCAGAAAAAGGCGCTACGTTTTGCACGAGGATTGAACGAGCCACTACATGGTTTGGCCATGTCTCATGTGCCCATGGGGGCGACCTTTGAAAGCTTGGTGGATATGGCCCTACTGTATGAGGAAGATAAGAAGGGCAAGAAAGAGGTCAAGCCCAACGATTCTCAGAATAAGAAGGTAGACTCCGAGAAAGGAAGCAAGAACGACAACTCACGTGAAAAAAGGAAATGCAATTTCTGTGGTACGGAAGGGCACATAGCCAAGGATTGTAGAAAGAGGAAGAGAAAGCAAGGTGAATGTTTTCATTGTGGGGAGACTGGACACATCAGCAAGGACTGCCCTAAAAAGCAGACCGGACCTTCTGGGGGTACATCGTTAACTTCTTTTTCTAGATGCTTTGTTTTATCTTGTTATCTCCTCGATCCTATCTTGAGAACCATAGGTAGAATCTTTTTGGATGTAAACATGTAATTGAAACATGTTATGATTGTGAAATGGTTGCAAGTGGTCGCAAGTGGTTGCTCGTGGATGCATGAATACACAGTAGGCACTAGATCGGCTCAGTCACAGTTTCATACCTGCATATGCATGAGTGTTTATTTTGAAAAATTGGTTGTACTCTCTTTTGGTTGTTGCATATGATTGAATGCTTGTGCACTCATGTAGAAATTATGAATTATAATAGGAAAATTTTGCATACATATTGGATTCATCTCACTAAACATATTTTGCATTTAGAAGATCAATCAGGCCTGATCATTAGCATTAGCTAAGGAACATATACACACACTCTTTGCATGTGTTCATAAAACATCAGAAGTCTTTTAAGGACCATGGTTGCTTGTGGATGATTTTTTGAGTAGATGGATGATTGGATGGTAGGACACATCCTCCCTAACTTGGAGATTTCGGGGACGAAATCTTTAAGGAGGGGAGAATGTAACAACCCGAATTTTAACAACGTTTAAGACAATAATCAAGGCAGAATTAAATATTAAAGTCTAAATCAGGGAAAACGGGTCTCTCCATTGCGTTCTTCTTGAAAAAATACACGAAAAAGAGTCCGAAATTTCGTAAATCGGAGTCCGTATGACCAAGATATGGCCTCGCAAAGTTTCACGAAAAATTCAAATTCAAAAACAGATTCAAAATTTCAGAATTCAGGGTAGGCGGGAAAAATCCCGCCACAGGCAGGGTCGACACAGGGGTCAACACCAGTGTCGACCCCCCCAATGGGTCGACACCCATGTCGACCCATGGGTCGACACCCATGTCGATCCCAGGAGTCGACCCCCCCCGGTCGGACCAGTTTTTCTGGTGCACCTGTTATGGCTCCTAGGTCTTGTTTTAGGGGCTTGTGACGATTTTGGATGGCTCAGACCTATTCTAGGATTTATCCTATGGCTAAAGCTAATCCTAAACAACTATAAAAAGACCCTAAGACCTAGCCTAAATCATACTATTTCATTTTAGCACTCATGTAGCCGCCATTAAACCTAGAACTCTAAATTAAAAATACAAAGAACAAAAATTAAAGACGACGAAGGATGATTCTTGAAGGCTACAACTAGAAGCTACAACAAATACAACGCTTTAGACAACGAATTTGGGGCTATTTGATTTAAAGTTTTGATTTGGATTGCTTGCTTCATATTGTAAGTTCTATGTCACTTTTTAGGCTAAAACGCTAAAATAACATGGACATGCTATGAATTGAAACCGGATTTAGGAACTATTATTAATCCATGTTTATATAGTTTAACTTTGAATCAAAATTTGGGAATATTGCTATGTTAATGTTGCAAGTTAAACTTATCATGATGTTGATGTTGTTATGAATCACTTGGGCTTAATTTTATTGCAAGTTGAACAAATACATGTCCATGGAACCATTATGTTCATTGAAATCCTCATGTTGATTAAACCATGCCTATGATGCTAATTAAACCATGTCTATGATATTAATGAAACTATTCCTGTGATGTTAATATACCTATCATGCTAATGAAAAATTGGGAATTGCTAGGTCAAGGTGAAAAGTTGGAATCATTGTGTTTATAATGCTAGATGAGAATCATTATGTTAAAAATACTAAATTGGAATCCACTATGCCTATTAGAATTACCATGCCTTTAATGTTTCATGTTTTTATTGTTATGCCCGCAATGATTATTATGCCTAGGATGTAAAGTTGAATTCATCATGTTGAACTAAGTTGGAACCATTACTATACCAAGTTATCATCATGCTAGTATTGAAACCATGTGATATGTTTATTATGCAAGTGATGTTGGAATTGTCCCGTATGCCTATCACATGTTGGTGTTATTCCCCTTTATCTCTTGAATTGTTTATACTTGTGAACGAAGTACGTTTATTTACGTTGGGGATACGATTGGGTAGAATAGGAAAAACTTGAATTGATTATAATCATAAACCGTAAAATTTTGCATAAGTAGAACGTGAAATATGGCACGAAAACTCGACTTGAACATGCCATAACTTGGCTTGAAACATGCCTTAGTTGGGCACGAAATTGACATATGAACATGCTAAGAAAATAGCACGAATCTGATAAGAACATGGGCATGACTTTAGAAAACCAGAAAGTGGCCAGCTCGAGGTAGGGTTGAGTTTGTAGTGTAAACCTGCCCGGAACCGCCCGGCAAATTCAGTTGCTACAAACAATAGGATCCAATGTGGGTAGTTGGTCACATCGCGCTTGAAACCTGAGGTTGGGTTGAGTTCGTAGCGTAAATCTGCCCGCAACCGCCCGGCAAATCCAGTGGCTACGAACAATAGGACCCAATGTGAGTGGTTCGGTGCATTAACGAACCAATTAATGCCAATTAGGGTTAAGTCATGAACATGAAAAGACAACTTAACCAACTTGAACACGATTTGTAGGGCTAAGTCATGAACTTGAAAGGACAACACTTAGCCAACTTGACATGATACGTAGGCGGGTTAAGTCACGAATTTAAATGACATACTTAACCATCTTGACACGAATAGATTGGAAAAGGATTAAGTCACGAATTACATGACTTAATTGGTTAGGCGGGTTAGGTCATGAATTACATGACCTAATCTGTTAGGCGAAACCCTAGACACGACCCCTTTCAGCAGTAACCCTCTAGATGTATCAAGGTACCCTGGGGCTAGGCCGGGTGGGGCACGATTACTGGGCTGATTGTAAGAGGTGAACGACGGCAGTGGGGTATGCCAGTGTAGGTTCGGTGGACTACGGTCGTGCACGTATTCCGGGGCAGGCACTGGGTATCCATAGATTTATCTGTGCATCTTGAATCATGTCAGGGGTTGACACCCTAGGGCAGATACACCTGAAGGTGGACCCAGCACAGGTGACTACATTCGTGATTAGCCGTATGACATAGACACTTGACGAGATAGAACTTGTAGGGAGCCGATCGACTAGATAATCGCTCCGTAGGACCCTGTACTTGGGTCAGACCCCGTTTCAGGGTCATTTCATGATATTGGGCCATGGGATTTATTTCGTGATTATCTTGTGACATGGACCAAGTATACTAGTACAGTCGATGCAACGAATCTCGAACATGTGATGCTTTACTTGACTTGTCTTGACTTATCCTGATCACCTTAGTCTATCTTGTTCACCTTGACACCATTCTTAAGTTTAGTTCCAGTTCATACATGACAGGTTGTTTTAACCGTTTTTACACTGAAAGTCACTAGGACTTACTCAGTCTTTATGACTGACCCTTTTCCTTTCGCCTCTTTTTCTTTCGTTTCCCCCCCCCCCCAAGGTTCTCAGGGAGGAAACACTATCTCTTAGCTTGGATATCACTTGCTTTGGCTCAGCATGTACGGTTTGCTGTGGCTGCTTCATTTTACTGCACTTGGGGAATAAGCTGTTTTTAAGTTATTGCTTCTTTGGCTATTATTACAAGACGGTTGTAATGAAGTTATTTGAAATGTTTGTAAAAGACATGGTTTATTTTGGAATGAAATGAAATTCTGTTTTGCTCATAAATTCTTCCGCTGTTTACTTAATTATTTATTTATGTTCTATCTTGTGATAATTCTGTGATGTTATCTCGATAATACCTCTCCAAAACTAGTGCATTCCCTTTGTGAGTGACTCTAGCGGAGGTGGAGTGTTACATAACCGTTTATTAAAAATGGTTGAATCGATGGAAGGGTTAAGTACATATCGGGTTGGTGGGTAATATTAGTAAATATAGGCCCACAAACTTAACCAATAGGAAAACCCAGTAACGGGGACCCATTTTAGCAGTAACCCACATGGATGTATCATGGTACCCTGAACTTGGCAGGGTGGGGCACGATTACTGGGCTGATTATAAGTGGTCAAAGCAGCGGTAGGGGGTACGTCAGTGTAGGTTCCAACGATTTACAGGCGTGCACATACTTCGGAGTGGGAAAATCAGGCACGAGGTACCAGTAGTTATACACTGTGCATCTTGAATCGTGTCGGGTCGCTATCATAAGGATTGATACACCTTATGGTGGAACCAGCACATTGTATCTACACGTAAGAGAGGGCCGATTGACACAACCACATGGATCACGAGTACAAGTAGGGAGCCGATCGATAGGGTAGTAAGGTTACATCTAACATGTTCATAGCAATTAGGCTGATTGAGGTGGAATCCTAACGATAGATGTACACCTGAAGGCTACTACAATTACGGGGGTTGGGATCACGAATATCATTTTATACAGATTGCTAGTTGGGACACTTGTTAGGTGGCGCAGAGATAAATATAGAAATCAGATTAACAGAGTAGTAGCGAAGCAGAGAAAAAGTAGAAGCGCATTCAGTTCACCTTGCACTTGTCTTGTCTTTAGTTACCTTGTTTTTATGGTATTGTCCTATTTTCGGTTTATTCATGTCATGATCCTTTTTGTTGTTTGCATGCTAAATGATCACTGGACTTATCAGACTTATGTCTGACCTAGTCTGTTTTTTGCCTCTTTTCTTCCGTTCCCTCCACCCAGGTAGTCAGGGAGGGAATAGCTCAGCCTAACTTGGACCTCTTCGCTTTCCAAGCTTGAAGATTAGTTGGTGTATCGCTTTGGACTCTCTCTTCCACTGCTACGGCTGGTTCATGCTTTATCGGGGAATATTATTGTTTTTATGCTTCTTTTATTCTTGGAGGTTTTCATATCAAGACAGAAGTTTTATGTATTACATTTAAGTATGATTGAGGAAATTGTTGTAAAAGCTGGACTGAATTAAGTTATTTATAAAATGACTTTATTTTCCACTGCTTTATTTGTCTGTCTTGTAATTTATGTGCATCTTTTACTTATAATGCTCCATCGAAGCTAAGGCATTCCCTCTGTGAGTGACCTTAACGGAGGTGGGGTGTTTCACTTGGTGTCAAAGTTGAAGGTTGTCGGATCAAATAGAAGATTTAAAAAATTATTTTCAATACGGTTTTAAAAGATGCATTTCCAAAAGAAAAGTTTTGTTTTAAAGGCATATTCCCCAAAGCCATAAGCACTATCTTTAGACCCTCTGTTTGAATCCTTATTTCCTTCTTTCCTGACTCTCTGGGGCTCTTGGCTTTCTTGGAAGTAACCTCATCATGGCATGGTTCCGTAGGTTTGATGAGACTACGATACCTGCCAAAGGTCGGAGAAGTGCACAACTTCCATCTATAGCCGCTGTAGTTTCACCTACGGCTAATTTTCTTTTGAGCTTTGTAGGATTTTCCATGCGATGGAGGCAACTTTCAAGAGATCTGTCAACAAGGATGGCAAAGATGAGAATGAGGGAATTCGGCTAAGGAGCACAACACAAGGATGAAGAACTCAAGGATATGGACTTAGTTCACAATGGAGGGGAGAAAAGAACAGTAAAACCTAAAACAAGAGGAAGTATCTTTATTTTGGCATAACGGGTCGTATAATTAAGGGCAAGGGCAAGAACAAAAGAAAGGATTTTCCGGAAGGCAAGTGCATGCTCTCACCACCAGCATACCTGAGAGAGAGGTAGTAAGGTTTCTGTTGAAAAGTTTAGTTTTTCTTCTTGATCATCCTGCTAGTACTCTTTTATATTTTTGCGCTTTGCGTTTGTTTATATCTGCTTCCATAGTTGAGTTTCTGCACCCTAGAGCTTGTATAGTAGAGGATCCCATTATTTTCTCAAGTCCAATTTGTGGTTCGGCTCATTTATCTTTGGTTTTTAAGGATTTGAGATACTTATGTTTTTGGTTTCATGGGCTATGGGTTGATTCTAGGCATGGATTATTTAGCTAATAATTGTGAAAGGAGGATAGTTAGTCTTTCGACTTGCACCGGGAATGCCCTCAAAATTTCGTGCGATACTAAGGGATCACTTTGTCTTAGCTACCTAGAATCACTTTATGTATTTATCGACGATTTTTGTTTCGTTAGAGTTGTCCATGAGTACGCAGATATTTTTTTGATTAAGGTAAGGAGTTTTCCCCTTAAAAACTCGAGATAGACTTCCGCATATATCTAGTTGACAATGCAAAGCCAGTTATGCGATCAACGATAGTTTTGGAGCATGATTGGCGAGGATAACCAAAGTCAGTTAAGTGCTCAATTATTTGGTTGTTTTACTAGTATCATCTCATATAAATCGTCCAAATTCGGAGGAGGTATTCATTTGTTGCTTGTCTGATATTGGTTTAGGCCTTCGGGGCTTGTACTTGAGGGATGCCAAGTTAGACTAGAAAGGTTTGCATGAGAGATATCGACCCTCAGATTTGTGACATGAGGGATAAGCTAAGTAGAAGAGAGACCTTTAATCATCTTAGTATATACACTTGGTATCATGGTTAACTTCTGTTTATCTTGGAAAGATAGTTTGACAACAATGGATACTCTCTAGCATAGTAAATGATCGAGGTCCTATCTTTACTAGCGGGTTTTGGAAATGGAGGTCAAGAAGCTTCACAATTGTGAAGTTAAATTAGTTAAGGTATAGTGGAGTGAAGCTCAAAGAAGATTGAAACACCCCACCTCCGTTAGGGTCACTCTCAAAGGGAATGCCCTAATTTTGGTGGAGGTTTATAAGTATAAGTCACAAATATACAAGACATATATAAGAACACATATTTTCGAACAACGGAAAAACAACAACTTTTATTTCATTAAAAATATGTGTTACAACAACCATACCATAATTGTCTTACAATACTTCCAAAAACATAACATCTTCATAACTGTCTTGATTACATTATTTAAAGAAGCATAAAGAAAACATAAATAAACTGCAAAAGTCCCATAGTTGCTGTCCAAAGCCATAGTCCAAAACGAAAAGATCCAAGCAATACATTCTTTCTCTTCAAGTTGGATATGAAGGCTGGTCAAGCTGCGGTATTCCCTCCCTGTGGACCTGGGGGGGGGGGGAACGGAAGAAAAGAAGACGAAAGAAAAGTAGAGTCAGACATAAAGCCTGAGTAAGTCTAGGACTATTCAGTCTATGAATAAAGAACTGGGTATGATAAGTATAAACTAGAAATGGGAAAGCACCATATACTTAGTTAAGTTGTCTAGGGTCGAATATACTATCGTACCACATATTAATCTCTGTACCCATATAAACTAGTTCCCGACAGGCACCCCATAATCAGGGTGAAGTGATCCATTTTATGATGATCGGCTCCTACTCGCATAGTTACATGTGTCTTACGGCCCCCGATGTTGTAGTTACCTATGCTGGTCCCACAATGGGGTGTATCAAGTCTCATGGTGGCGGCCCGACACAATCCTAGAATGCACAGGTATGCTACTGGTGCCCAGTGCCTTATTTTTCTGCGCCAGTGTGTGCACGCCCGCACCCGGTTAGAACCTACACTGCTGCACCACCGCCGTCGATTTGACCTCTTACAATCAGCCCAGTAATCGTGCCCCACCCTGCCTAGTTTCAGGGTATCATGATACCTTGTAGGGTTACTGCGAAAAGGGTCCTCCGCTACTATGTTTTCTATTTCTAGCCAACATGCTAAGTTGGTTAAGTGTTTTATAAACCTAACCCCCCAATCAGTCTGTTTAGTTTAGCATGTTCCATTTTGATTAAGTATTAATATAATTTACTTAATCCTATCAATCCTGACTCAGCCTTAATTTTCTTATTAAAGCCTTGACCTCTCACATTAGACATGTATTGTTGTGGCTGCCTGTTGCCGGTTGGGTCCGGGCAGTCTTACGCCACAACTCAGTCTAACCTCGGGTCCTTATTGGGCTCCGTGTTTAACCACCCACATTGGATAGGTATTGTTGTGACTACTGGACAGCCGGGCGGTTACGGGCAGGTTTACATCACAACTCAATCCAACCTCGGGTTAAACACATCGTATTTTCTACATTTACATATTTTGTCTCTTTTCTTTATTTTCTTATATGTAAATATTTGCGGCCCATTATTCAAAATCAATTTAAGCTAATGGTGTAAAGGTTTACACCAATCATGGGCCCAACCCATTCTTGAATTTGGGCCCATCTACTTTTATATTTTCATTTATTAATTAATTTGGCCCAATGTTATTTCCCCCATTTAATACGTTCGTTTATTATAATATATGTTGGGCTTAGCCTTTTAAGCCCAACTTAGCCACGTGAAAAAGGGGAGGCTTAAAACGTGATTACATACACAAAAAGGGGAATGTGAACGCATGAACTTGCAACATAACGTTGGAACTACAAAATAGAAACTGGTGTACTTGCATTGTAGTAGCATATACTTTGGTCATAAAGCATAAGTGACATGAATCAAACCATGTAAACTTGTAGTTAAGTTAAGAATCTAACTAAATTAGATATCATTATTGACACATAGTCTTAACTACAACATAAACCTATATTTTTACTTAGGCATAGTGTCAAACATAAGCAAATCATGTTTATAAAATTACTATATGTTTACAAAGGTGCTTACTTTTGTTACTAATACAAAAGTATAGTTCAACTAGAATTATTCCAACTTAATCATGGTTTTTGATCTATTCATGTAATCATGGCATAAATATTCCTAAACATGAAATCATGGTTTTTACTTTATTCATGCAAACTTGCAATTGGAACATCATATAATCATGGCATAACATGAATCATTTTATCCACATAATCATAGTATAAACAATACTTAAACATAAATCATTATGTTCATATGGTTAATGCATAGACAATACTTAATCATGGATTATTTTACTCATATGATTATGGCATAAGCAGTACTTAAACATGAATTGTTCTAGTCATATGATAATGGCATAAACTTAAACATGAATCATAGGTTCAACTAACCATGTAAACTTGAAATTAAGAATCTAACTAAATTAGATATCATTATTATTGGCACATGGTCTTGACTATATTTTTATTTAGGCATAATATAAACTAATCATATTCATAAAATCACTACATGTTAACAGAAAGGTTACTTATTTTATCTATGTAAACTTGCAAGAGGAATGTAATTCTAATGTAACTTATGATAACAACATGAGCCTAAAAACATGTTTTTCAATTGGGCATAATAACGAACATAGTTTAGTCATGTTCATAAAATTAATACAAGCTTAAAACGACGCTTGCTTTTGTCATTATCACAAAATCATAATTTTTATACTTGAACTATGATGCCAATTTCAACATAACCTTCATATGAATCATAATACTTAGGTGAATCAAATTACACACTAAAAGTGGTCATAAAAGTATGTACATCATTGTTAGACCGAAATTTGGGCCTAACACCCAAACTCTATGTGAAATCCTCACAAATCACAGATTACAGATAAAAAGCAGTAAAAACAGGGAACACACGAGATTTTTATAGTCGTTCGGCTCAATCCAAGCCTACGTCCACTTTATAGTTTCTCATATCCTGAGGAATTACAATTACAATGGTGTCTCACAATCCGTGAGATTCGATTATACACAATAGCCTTGTGTTGTAATGAAGAAGAGGAGAAAAGAGATTGAATTTATGCACGATAGCCTCGTGTTTGATTGAGTTGAGGAGTACCCAAAGTCCTTGAATACTTGGTAATGGAGGTCGGGAGGTGTTAGTGCCGGAAAAGTCCTTTGAAATGACCATCTCGTGGTGTATTTATAGGCGTAGAGGAGCTGCTGGGAGTCCTGAATCGGGTCGGATCGGGTGTGACGTGGTGAGCGGAGAGGACATCTCGGAGAGAGTGGAGAAGTGGCCTTCAGATCGTGTGCATACAGGTGGCGGCCGATCCGAATTAGTAGGAGGTAGTTATCCCTTAAGAAGCGGTCAAACTTGCTGCGTCTGAGTAGGTACAGGGGGATCGGCTCGGGTCCGACCCGAACTGAGCTGGTGTCTTCAATCCGAAGACTTCATGTGCCAGGTTAGTGCGATGGAGGTCGGATCGGTTCGTCTCCGAACCGAACCGAGGAGGAGGCTCCGTACCGGAGTTATGATGTATACTTCTGAGCTGAGTGCAAGCCGGGTCGGGTTCTGATAGTCCGATCCGAACCGAGGTGAGATGGAATCCAAGTTTGAGCATCTTCGAAGTGTGGAGTCGGAGCGGGTCCGATCCGATCCGGGAGGTCAAGCCAATTTCCAAATTCCAAGTTTTCGGTTCTGCATGCATTCACGGAAACGGGCATAACTTTCAAACCGTAAGTCCGATTGAGCCAAACCAAAGCTCAAACTGAAGCTAATTCAGAGATCTACAAGAGTTACAAAGCTCAGCTCCGTAATCGCTGTTTTCGGGCCCAAAAAAGGTCATCTGGTAAGTTTCGGGCCTTTCTTTGTTTGTGATGCGATTTCAACCAAATCACTTCATGTCTTCTAACGATATTCCCAACGCTTGAGTGTATTGTTGAGAAGAGATTCCATGTGTGACTGCTTTGACTAAAAAGCGGGTCAACATTTTGCCCCCCATAACATATCTTGCTGGTTGAAGGAAGATGTGTTCTGGATAATCCAAGGCCACGTCGGGCCTGCCAGCTGCAAGCATAATCCATACCTGCGAAGAAGAGAAAGCAAACAGGTATGTCAAAACCTAACAAAACCGATTACACTTTAGAGCATAAACCATGCTTGGGCGTTTGTTTGAGCATAAACCATACTCAAGGGACGATCGAATCATCCTGCCAAAACCTGACGAGGGACCTAACCTTCCGGGTATAAGCCATACCAGGAAGTTTAAACTGAGCATAAGCCATACTCGAGTTTCATTGAGTTCCTTTGCCAGATCCTGACAAAACAATAAGCCGTTCCAGAGTATAATCCATACTTAAGAGTCCTAGTGAGTACAATCCATACCCATGTCGGGATAGAGCTATGCTTGCCAAGACCTGACAAGACAGTCTGTCCCTAAGCATAATCCATGCCTAGGGGTCCGAGATAAGTATAAGCCATACTTTAGTTGAGATTGAGAATCCTACCACAACCTGACAAGATACTTAAATTGCCAAACATAATCCATGCTCGGAAAGTCCTTCCTTATTCAATCCAAAGTACAAAACCAAAGCAAATCCTGATTGGTTTGTCATCGAGTGCAGAGCTCGATTTGGAGCTAAATCCTAACCCCGAACGTGTGTACTCCGATTTAGCCAATCGGAAAACCTAAAGAAAGCAAAGAGACATATCTTAAATCCTAAGAAATGCCGAAAACACAGAGTGATCCAATCCAGATCATTTGATGACGAGCCGATGGGAGCTCGTTCCAGGGTCATTCCCTCTCCGGGGAGCAGGTGGTGGCAGCACAGGTACAGGTGTTGGTTGTTTCACATACTCGGGTAGCTCTCCACGTCTAACCCGTTCCTCAATCAGATCTCGCAAGTGTCTACAGTCATTTGTGTCATGACCGTCCATATCGTGAAATATGCAATATTTCCTAGAATCGCGTTCTCTTTGTGATGGCTCCCTCCTGGGAGGCTTTGGATAGGAGACGTCACCGTTTGTGTTCACGTAGATGTCGGTTAGTGACGAATTGAGTTCTGTGTACTTTTCATATCTGGGCCCTCTCCGGGGCTGAGCATTGCGGTCATTCTTGACGGCAGCTTTTCCTTTGCCTTTATCAGAATCAGACGGCTCTCCGTCTTTGAGCATGTTAACATCGAGAACTTTCTTCTCGGAGGTTGCGTCTTCTTCACGCAAAAACCTATCCGATTCAAGATAGAATTCACTGAGATTCCTTGGTGGGTCTCGGTACAAGGATTTCTTGAACTCCGAGTTGTCTAGAACGCCGGATACTGCCGCCATCAATACCATAGATGGCTCAGGCCGATCAACTGATGCTGCTGCAATGTTGAATCTTTCCAGAAATGATCGCAGAGTTTCTTTGGGTCTCTGCTTGATTGTAGTGAGTGACATGACATTTTTGGGTCGAGCGATGTGGACCCGAAAATGTTCAATGAAGCGAGCGACCAACATGTTCCAGCTGTTGATCGATTCAGATTCCAGCTGTCGAAACCACATAGCAGCAATATCAGTCAAAAAGAGAGGGAAGCACTTTGCCATTACGTTTTCCGACGCCGATTGAACTTCCATATGCCGTTTATAGCGCATGAGATGCACGGTAGGATCCGTTCTGCCGTTGTATGGCTCCAGTTGTGGAAGTTTGAAATCTGGAGGATTGCGGGAATTCCTGATTTCCTGTGTGAATGGATTGTGATTGACATCATCCATGTCGTTTTGATAGGTGCGGCCTCTCGAAAGGCGTTCAATGAGATTGGCGAGCCGGTCGCCTTCAAAGAGCTGTTGCAAGTTGCCTAGTTCGGAGCTGGTGCCCCCAGCGTTGAGCCCAGAAGAGTTCAGAGAGGTATAGGGAGCTTGGAAGGCCATCCGGTTCGGTTCGGAGGTGCCCCCTTGCTGCGGCTCGGAGAAGCGAGGGGGGTTATGGAGGGGTGCACGGTTCGGATCGGAGGTGCCGATCCGAACAGGTTCACCTGTTCCGAACCGGGGAGCTTGATGCGGAATTTGCGTGGTATTTCCGACCCGAACCGGCGCGGATGTAGGTCGCGCTGGAGCAAAGTCTTGATTTCCAGAGGGGAGGCTGCTGCCCCCAGGCTCATGCAGGGTGGCGGTTCGGATCGGGTCCGAACCGATCCGGTGGGGAATGTCTCCCATTTCCATCTGCGTTGAATTCAGATTTTGGCCCTCGGTTCGGATCGGATCCGAACCGATCCAGTTTGCAGCTGCTGCTGGGGCTATTTCCGTGCTATTTCCAGCGAGTTGTGTGTTGCCACTCGGCCTACCTTCCATCCGAGCGAAGAATTGGTCGATCATCTCCTGTTGTTTGCGAAGGAGATCATCTTGCCTAGCCATATGGGTTCTCAATTCATCGAGAACACCATCCATTTCATCTCTGGTTAAGTATGCTGATGGATTTTCATGAGAGGAAGCCTCCTGGCTTGCCTCGTTCCTTGTTCCTTCAGTGCCAACATCCTCAGCACGAGAGAAGGTTCCGTCTTTCTTTCGCTTGACCATTGATCCAATAGCCAAATAATCCGCTTCCGTTCAAGCTAGTAGAAGAAGTTGTATCGTGTGCCCCCCTTCCTGGCGCGCCAAAATGTTAGACCGAAATTTGGGCCTAACACCCAAACTCTATGTGAAATCCTCACAAATCACAGATTACAGATAAAAAGCAGTAAAAACAGGGAACACACGAGATTTTTATAGTGGTTCGGCTCAATCCAAGCCTACGTCCACTTTATAGTTTCTCATATCCTGAGGAATTACAATTACAATGGTGTCTCACAATCCGTGAGATTCGATTATACACAATAGCCTTGTGTTGTAATGAAGAAGAGGAGAAAAGAGATTGAATTTATGCACGATAGCCTCGTGTTTGATTGAGTTGAGGAGTACCCAAAGTCCTTGAATACTTGGTAATGGAGGTCGGGAGGTGTTAGTGCCGGAAAAGTCCTTTGAAATGACCATCTCGTGGTGTATTTATAGGCGTAGAGGAGCTGCTGGGAGTCCTGAATCGGGTCGGATCGGGTGTGACGTGGTGAGCGGAGAGGACATCTCGGAGAGAGTGGAGAAGTGGCCTTCAGATCGTGTGCATACAGGTGGCGGTCGATCCGAATTAGTAGGAGGTAGTTATCCCTTAAGAAGCGGTCAAACTTGCTGCGTCTGAGCAGGTACAGGGGGATCGGCTCGGGTCCGACCCGAACCGAGCTGGTGTCTTCAATCCGAAGACTTCATGTGCCAGGTTAGTGCGATGGAGGTCGGATCGGTTCGGCTCCGAACCGAACCGAGGAGGAGGCTCCGAACCGGAGTTATGATGTATACTTCTGAGCTGAGTGCAAGCCGGGTCGGGTTCTGATAGTCCGATCCGAACCGAGGTGAGATGGAATCCAAGTTTGAGCATCTTCGAAGTGTGGAGTCGGAGCGGGTCCGATCCGATCCGGGAGGTCAAGCCAATTTCCAAATTCCAAGTTTTCGGTTCTGCATGCATTCACGGAAACGGGCATAACTTTCAAACCGTAAGTCCGATTGAGCCAAACCAAAGCTCAAACTGAAGCTAATTCAGAGATCTACAAGAGTTACAGAGCTCAGCTCTGTAATCGCTGTTTTCGAGCCCAAAAAAGGTCATCTGGTAAGTTTCGGGCCTTTCTTTGTTTGTGATGCGATTTCAACCAAATCACTTCATGTCTTCTAACGATATTCCCAACGCTTGAGTGTATTGTTGAGAAGAGATTCCATGTGTGACTGCTTTGACTAAAAAGCGGGTCAACATTTTGCCCCCCAGAACATATCTTGCTGGTTGAAGGAAGATGTGTTCTGGATAATCCAAGGCCACGTCGGGCCTGCCAGCTGCAAGCATAATCCATACCTGCGAAGAAGAGAAAGCAAACAGGTATGTCAAAACCTAACAAAACCGATTACACTTTAGAGCATAAACCATGCTTGGGCGTTTGTTTGAGCATAAACCATACTCAAGGGACGATCGAATCATCCTGCCAAAACCTGACGAGGGACCTAACCTTCCGGGTATAAGCCATACCAGGAAGTTTAAACTGAGCATAAGCCATACTCGAGTTTCATTGAGTTCCTTTGCCAGATCCTGACAAAACAATAAGCCGTTCCAGAGTATAATCCATACTTAAGAGTCCTAGTGAGTACAATCCATACCCATGTCGGGATAGAGCTATGCTTGCCAAGACCTGACAAGACAGTCTGTCCCTAAGCATAATCCATGCCTAGGGGTCCGAGATAAGTATAAGCCATACTTTAGTTGAGATTGAGAATCCTGCCACAACCTGACAAGATACTTAAATTGCCAAACATAATCCATGCTCGGAAAGTCCTTCCTTATTCAATCCAAAGTACAAAACCAAAGCAAATCCTGATTGGTTTGTCATCGAGTGCAGAGCTCGATTTGGAGCTAAATCCTAACCCCGAACGTGTGTACTCCGATTTGGCCAATCGGAAAACCTAAAGAAAGCAAAGAGACATATCTTAAATCCTAAGAAATGCCGAAAACACAGAGTGATCCAATCCAGATCATTTGATGACGAGCCGATGGGAGCTCGTTCCAGGGTCATTCCCTCTCCGGGGAGCAGGTGGTGGCAGCACAGGTACAGGTGTTGGTTGTTTCACATACTCGGGTAGCTCTCCACGTCTAACCCGTTCCTCAATCAGATCTCGCAAGTGTCTACAGTCATTTGTGTCATGACCGTCCATATCGTGAAATATGCAATATTTCCTAGAATCGCGTTCTCTTTGTGATGGCTCCCTCCTGGGAGGCTTTGGATAGGAGACGTCACCGTTTGTGTTCACGTAGATGTCGGTTAGTGACGAATTGAGTTCTGTGTACTTTTCATATCTGGGCCCTCTCCGGGGCTGAGCGTTGCGGTCATTCTTGACGGCAGCTTTTCCTTTGCCTTTATCAGAATCAGACGGCTCTCCGTCTTTGAGCATGTTAACATCGAGAACTTTCTTCTCGGAGGTTGCGTCTTCTTCACGCAAAAACCTATCCGATTCAAGATAGAATTCACTGAGATTCCTTGGTGGGTCTCGGTACAAGGATTTCTTGAACTCCGAGTTGTCTAGAACGCCGGATACTGCCGCCATCAATACCATAGATGGCTCAGGCCGATCAACTGATGCTGCTGCAATGTTGAATCTTTCCAGAAATGATCGCAGAGTTTCTTTGGGTCTCTGCTTGATTGTAGTGAGTGACATGACATTTTTGGGTCGAGCGATGTGGACCCGAAAATGTTCAATGAAGCGAGCGACCAACATGTTCCAGCTGTTGATCGATTCAGATTCCAGCTGTCGAAACCACATAGCAGCAATATCAGTCAAAAAGAGAGGGAAGCACTTTGCCATTACGTTTTCCGACGCCGATTGAACTTCCATATGCCGTTTATAGCGCATGAGATGCACGGTAGGATCCGTTCTGCCGTTGTATGGCTCCAGTTGTGGAAGTTTGAAATCTGGAGGATTGCGGGAATTCCTGATTTCCTGTGTGAATGGATTGTGATTGACATCATCCATGTCGTTTTGATAGGTGCGGCCTCTCGAAAGGCGTTCAATGAGATTGGCGAGCCGGTCGCCTTCAAAGAGCTGTTGCAAGTTGCCTAGTTCGGAGCTGGTGCCCCCAGCGTTGAGCCCAGAAGAGTTCAGAGAGGTATAGGGAGCTTGGAAGGCCATCCGGTTCGGTTCGGAGGTGCCCCCTTGCTGCGGCTCGGAGAAGCGAGGGGGGTTATGGAGGGGTGCACGGTTCGGATCGGAGGTGCCGATCCGAACAGGTTCACCTGTTCCGAACCGGGGAGCTTGATGCGGAATTTGCGTGGTATTTCCGACCCGAACCGGCGCGGATGTAGGTCGCGCTGGAGCAAAGTCTTGATTTCCAGAGGGGAGGCTGCTGCCCCCAGGCTCATGCAGGGTGGCGGTTCGGATCGGGTCCGAACCGATCCGGTGGGGAATGTCTCCCATTTCCATCTGCGTTGAATTCAGATTTTGGCCCTCGGTTCGGATCGGATCCGAACCGATCCGGTTTGCAGCTGCTGCTGGGGCTATTTCCGTGCTATTTCCAGCGAGTTGTGTGTTGCCACTCGGCCTACCTTCCATCCGAGCGAAGAATTGGTCGATCATCTCCTGTTGTTTGCGAAGGAGATCATCTTGCCTAGCCATATGGGTTCTCAATTCATCGAGAACACCATCCATTTCATCTCTGGTTAAGTATGCTGATGGATTTTCATGAGAGGAAGCCTCCTGGCTTGCCTCGTTCCTTGTTCCTTCAGTGCCAACATCCTCAGCACGAGAGAAGGTTCCGTCTTTCTTTCGCTTGACCATTGATCCAATAGCCAAATAATCCGCTTCCGTTCAAGCTAGTAGAAGAAGTTGTATCGTGTGCCCCCCTTCCTGGCGCGCCAAAATGTTAGACCGAAATTTGGGCCTAACACCCAAACTCTATGTGAAATCCTCACAAATCACAGATTACAGATAAAAAGCAGTAAAAACAGGGAACACACGAGATTTTTATAGTGGTTCGGCTCAATCCAAGCCTACGTCCACTTTATAGTTTCTCATATCCTGAGGAATTACAATTACAATAGTGTCTCACAATCCGTGAGATTCGATTATACACAATAGCCTTGTGTTGTAATGAAGAAGAGGAGAAAAGAGATTGAATTTATGCACGATAGCCTCGTGTTTGATTGAGTTGAGGAGTACCCAAAGTCCTTGAATACTTGGTAATGGAGGTCGGGAGGTGTTAGTGCCGGAAAAGTCCTTTGAAATGACCATCTCGTGGTGTATTTATAGGCGTAGAGGAGCTGCTGGGAGTCCTGAATCGGGTCGGATCGGGTGTGACGTGGTGAGCGGAGAGGACATCTCGGAGAGAGTGGAGAAGTGGCCTTCAGATCGTGTGCATACAGGTGGCGGCCGATCCGAATTAGTAGGAGGTAGTTATCCCTTAAGAAGCGGTCAAACTTGCTGCGTCTGAGCAGGTACAGGGGGATCGGCTCGGGTCCGACCCGAACCGAGCTGGTGTCTTCAATCCGAAGACTTCATGTGCCAGGTTAGTGCGATGGAGGTCGGATCGGTTCGGCTCCGAACCGAACCGAGGAGGAGGCTCCGAACCGGAGTTATGATGTATACTTCTGAGCTGAGTGCAAGCCGGGTCGGGTTCTGATAGTCCGATCCGAACCGAGGTGAGATGGAATCCAAGTTTGAGCATCTTCGAAGTGTGGAGTCGGAGCGGGTCCGATCCGATCCGGGAGGTCAAGCCAATTTCCAAATTCCAAGTTTTCGGTTCTGCATGCATTCACGGAAACGGGCATAACTTTCAAACCGTAAGTCCGATTGAGCCAAACCAAAGCTCAAACTGAAGCTAATTCAGAGATCTACAAGAGTAACAAAGCTCAGCTCCGTAATCGCTGTTTTCGGGCCCAAAAAAGGTCATCTGGTAAGTTTCGGGCCTTTCTTTGTTTGTGATGCGATTTCAACCAAATCACTTCATGTCTTCTAACGATATTCCCAACGCTTGAGTGTATTGTTGAGAAGAGATTCCATGTGTGACTGCTTTGACTAAAAAGCGGGTCAACATTTTGCCCCCCAGAACATATCTTGCTGGTTGAAGGAAGATGTGTTCTGGATAATCCAAGGCCACGTCGGGCCTGCCAGCTGCAAGCATAATCCATACCTGCGAAGAAGAGAAAGCAAACAGGTATGTCAAAACCTAACAAAACCGATTACACTTTAGAGCATAAACCATGCTTGGGCGTTTGTTTGAGCATAAACCATACTCAAGGGACGATCGAATCATCCTGCCAAAACCTGACGAGGGACCTAACCTTCCGGGTATAAGCCATACCAGGAAGTTTAAACTGAGCATAAGCCATACTCGAGTTTCATTGAGTTCCTTTGCCAGATCCTGACAAAACAATAAGCCGTTCCAGAGTATAATCCATACTTAAGAGTCCTAGTGAGCACAATCCATACCCATGTCGGGATAGAGCTATGCTTGCCAAGACCTGACAAGACAGTCTGTCCCTAAGCATAATCCATGCCTAGGGGTCCGAGATAAGTATAAGCCATACTTTAGTTGAGATTGAGAATCCTGCCACAACCTGACAAGATACTTAAATTGCCAAACATAATCCATGCTCGGAAAGTCCTTCCTTATTCAATCCAAAGTACAAAACCAAAGCAAATCCTGATTGGTTTGTCATCGAGTGCAGAGCTCGATTTGGAGCTAAATCCTAACCCCGAACGTGTGTACTCCGATTTAGCCAATCGGAAAACCTAAAGAAAGCAAAGAGACATATCTTAAATCCTAAGAAATGCCGAAAACACAGAGTGATCCAATCCAGATCATTTGATGACGAGCCGATGGGAGCTCGTTCCAGGGTCATTCCCTCTCCGGGGAGCAGGTGGTGGCAGCACAGGTACAGGTGTTGGTTGTTTCACATACTCGGGTAGCTCTCCACGTCTAACCCGTTCCTCAATCAGATCTCGCAAGTGTCTACAGTCATTTGTGTCATGACCGTCCATATCGTGAAATATGCAATATTTCCTAGAATCGCGTTCTCTTTGTGATGGCTCCCTCCTGGGAGGCTTTGGATAGGAGAAGTCACCGTTTGTGTTCACGTAGATGTCGGTTAGTGACGAATTGAGTTCTGTGTACTTTTCATATCTGGGCCCTCTCCGGGGCTGAGCGTTGCGGTCATTCTTGACGGCAGCTTTTCCTTTGCCTTTATCAGAATCAGACGGCTCTCCGTCTTTGAGCATGTTAACATCGAGAACTTTCTTCTCGGAGGTTGCGTCTTCTTCACGCAAAAACCTATCCGATTCAAGATAGAATTCACTGAGATTCCTTGGTGGGTCTCGGTACAAGGATTTCTTGAACTCCGAGTTGTCTAGAACGCCGGATACTGCCGCCATCAATGCCATAGATGGCTCAGGCCGATCAACTGATGCTGCTGCAATGTTGAATCTTTCCAGAAATGATCGCAGAGTTTCTTTGGGTCTCTGCTTGATTGTAGTGAGTAACATGACATTTTTGGGTCGAGCGATGTGGACCCGAAAATGTTCAATGAAGCGAGCGACCAACATGTTCCAGCTGTTGATCGATTCAGATTCCAGCTGTCGAAACCACATAGCAGCAATATCAGTCAAAAAGAGAGGGAAGCACTTTGCCATTACGTTTTCCGACGCCGATTGAACTTCCATATGCCGTTTATAGCGCATGAGATGCACGGTAGGATCCGTTCTGCCGTTGTATGGCTTCAGTTGTGGAAGTTTGAAATCTGGAGGATTGCGGGAATTCCTGATTTCCTGTGTGAATGGATTGTGATTGACATCATCCATGTCGTTTTGATAGGTGCGGCCTCTCGAAAGGCGTTCAATGAGATTGGCGAGCCGATCGCCTTCAAAGAGCTGTTGCAAGTTGCCTAGTTCGGAGCTGGTGCCCCCAGCGTTGAGCCCAGAAGAGTTCAGAGAGGTATAGGGAGCTTGGAAGGCCATCCGGTTCGGTTCGGAGGTGCCCCCTTGCTGCGGCTCGGAGAAGCGAGGGGGGTTATGGAGGGGTGCACAGTTCGGATCGGAGGTGCCGATCCGAACAGGTTCACCTGTTCCGAACCGGGGAGCTTGATGCGGAATTTGCGTGGTATTTCCGACCCGAACCGGCGCGGATGTAGGTCGCGCTGGAGCAAAGTCTTGATTTCCAGAGGGGAGACTGCTGCCCCCAGGCTCATGCAGGTTGGCGGTTCGGATCGGGTCCGAACCGATCCGGTGGGGAATGTCTCCCATTTCCATCTGCGTTGAATTCAGATTTTGGCCCTCGGTTCGGATCGGATCCGAACCGATCCGGTTTGCAGCTGATGCTGGGGCTATTTCCGTGCTATTTCCAGCGAGTTGTGTGTTGCCACTCGGCCTACCTTCCATCCGAGCGAAGAATTGGTCGATCATCTCCTGTTGTTTGCGAAGGAGATCATCTTGCCTAGCCATATGGGTTCTCAATTCATCGAGAACACCATCCATTTCATCTCTGGTTAAGTATGCTGATGGATTTTCATGAGAGGAAGCCTCCTGGCTTGCCTCGTTCCTTGTTCCTTCAGTGCCAACATCCTCAGCACGAGAGAAGGTTCCGTCTTTCTTTCGCTTGACCATTGATCCAATAGCTAAATAATCCGCTTCCGTTCAAGCTAGTAGAAGAAGTTGTATCGTGTGCCCCCCTTCCTGGCATGCCAAAATGTTAGACCGAAATTTGGGCCTAACACCCAAACTCTATGTGAAATCCTCACAAATCACAGATTACAGATAAAAAGCAGTAAAAACAGGGAACACACGAGATTTTTATAGTGGTTCGGCTCAATCCAAGCCTACGTCCACTTTATAGTTTCTCATATCCTGAGGAATTACAATTACAATGGTGTCTCACAATCCGTGAGATTCGATTATACACAATAGCCTTGTGTTGTAATGAAGAAGAGGAGAAAAGAGATTGAATTTATGCACGATAGCCTCGTGTTTGATTGAGTTGAGGAGTACCCAAAGTCCTTGAATACTTGGTAATGGAGGTCGGGAGGTGTTAGTGCCGGAAAAGTCCTTTGAAATGACCATCTCGTGGTGTATTTATAGGCGTAGAGGAGCTGCTGGGAGTCCTGAATCGGGTCGGATCGGGTGTGACGTGGTGAGCGGAGAGGACATCTCGGAGAGAGTGGAGAAGTGGCCTTCAGATTGTGTGCATACAGGTGGCGGCCGATCCGAATTAGTAGGAGGTAGTTTTCCCTTAAGAAGCGGTCAAACTTGCTGCGTCTGAGCAGGTACAGGGGGATCGGCTCGGGTCCGACCCGAACCGAGCTGGTGTCTTCAATCCGAAGACTTCATGTGCCAGGTTAGTGCGATGGAGGTCGGATCGGTTCGGCTCCGAACCGAACCAAGGAGGAGGCTCCGAACCGGAGTTATGATGTATACTTCTGAGCTGAGTGCAAGCCGGGTCGGGTTCTGATAGTCTGATCCGAACCGAGGTGAGATGGAATCCAAGTTTGAGCATGTTCGAAGTGTGGAGTCGGAGCGGGTCCGATCCGATCCGGGAGGTCAAGCCAATTTCCAAATTCCAAGTTTTCGGTTCTGCATGCATTCACGGAAACGGGCATAACTTTCAAACCGTAAGTCCGATTGAGCCAAACCAAAGCTCAAACTGAAGCTAATTCAGAGATCTACAAGAGTTACAAAGCTCAGCTCCGTAATCGCTGTTTTCGGGCCCAAAAAAGGTCATCTGGTAGGAGTTTCGGGCCTTTCTTTGTTTGTGATGCGATTTCAACCAAATCATTTCATGTCTTCTAACGATATTCCCAACGCTTGAGTGTATTGTTGAGAAGAGATTCCATGTGTGACTGCTTTGACTAAAAAGCGGGTCAACATTTTGCCCCCCATAACATATCTTGCTGGTTGAAGGAAGATGTGTTCTGGATAATCCAAGGCCACGTCGGGCCTGCCAGCTGCAAGCATAATCCATACCTGCGAAGAAGAGAAAGCAAACAGGTATGTCAAAACCTAACAAAACCGATTACACTTTAGAGCATAAACCATGCTTGGGCGTTTGTTTGAGCATAAACCATACTCAAGGGACGATCGAATCATCCTGCCAAAACCTGACGAGGGACCTAACCTTCCGGGTATAAGCCATACCAGGAAGTTTAAACTGAGCATAAGCCATACTCGAGTTTCATTGAGTTCCTTTGCCAGATCCTGACAAAACAATAAGCCGTTCCAGAGTATAATCCATACTTAAGAGTCCTAGTGAGTACAATCCATACCCATGTCGGGATAGAGCTATGCTTGCCAAGACCTGACAAGACAGTCTGTCCCTAAGCATAATCCATGCCTAGGGGTCCGAGATAAGTATAAGCCATACTTTAGTTGAGATTGAGAATCCTGCCACAACCTGACAAGATACTTAAATTGCCAAACATAATCCATGCTCGGAAAGTCCTTCCTTATTCAATCCAAAGTACAAAACCAAAGCAAATCCTGATTGGTTTGTCATCGAGTGCAGAGCTCGATTTGGAGCTAAATCCTAACCCCGAACGTGTGTACTCCGATTTAGCCAATCGGAAAACCTAAAGAAAGCAAAGAGACATATCTTAAATCCTAAGAAATGCCGAAAACACAGAGTGATCCAATCCAGATCATTTGATGACGAGCCGATGGGAGCTCGTTCCAGGGTCATTCCCTCTCCGGGGAGCAGGTGGTGGCAGCACAGGTACAGGTGTTGGTTGTTTCACATACTCGGGTAGCTCTCCACGTCTAACCCGTTCCTCAATCAGATCTCGCAAGTGTCTACAGTCATTTGTGTCATGACCGTCCATATCGTGAAATATGCAATATTTCCTAGAATCGCGTTCTCTTTGTGATGGCTCCCTCCTGGGAGGCTTTGGATAGGAGACGTCACCGTTTGTGTTCACGTAGATGTCGGTTAGTGACGAATTGAGTTCTGTGTACTTTTCATATCTGGGCCCTCTCCGGGGCTGAGCGTTGCGGTCATTCTTGACGGCAGCTTTTCCTTTGCCTTTATCAGAATCAGACGGCTCTCCGTCTTTGAGCATGTTAACATCGAGAACTTTCTTCTCGGAGGTTGCGTCTTCTTCACGCAAAAACCTATCCGATTCAAGATAGAATTGACTGAGATTCCTTGGTGGGTCTCGGTACAAGGATTTCTTGAACTCCGAGTTGTCTAGAACGCCGGATACTGCCGCCATCAATACCATAGATGGCTCAGGCCGATCAACTGATGCTGCTGCAATGTTGAATCTTTCCAGAAATGATCGCAGAGTTTCTTTGGGTCTCTGCTTGATTGTAGTGAGTGACATGACATTTTTGGGTCGAGCGATGTGGACCCGAAAATGTTCAATGAAGCGAGCGACCAACATGTTCCAGCTGTTGATCGATTCAGATTCCAGCTGTCGAAACCACATAGCAGCAATATCAGTCAAAAAGAGAGGGAAGCACTTTGCCATGACGTTTTCCGACGCCGATTGAACTTCCATATGCCGTTTATAGCGCATGAGATGCACGGTAGGATCCGTTCTGCCGTTGTATGGCTCCAGTTGTGGAAGTTTGAAATCTGGAGGATTGCGGGAATTCCTGATTTCCTGTGTGAATGGATTGTGATTGACATCATCCATGTCGTTTTGATAGGTGCGGCCTCTCGAAAGGCGTTCAATGAGATTGGCGAGCCGGTCGCCTTCAAAGAGCTGTTGCAAGTTGCCTAGTTCGGAGCTGGTGCCCCCAGCGTTGAGCCCAGAAGAGTTCAGAGAGGTATAGGGAGCTTGGAAGGCCATCCGGTTCGGTTCGGAGGTGCCCCCTTGCTGCGGCTCGGAGAAGCGAGGGGGGTTATGGAGGGGTGCACGGTTCGGATCGGAGGTGCCGATCCGAACAGGTTCACCTGTTCCGAACCGGGGAGCTTGATGCGGAATTTGCGTGGTATTTCCGACCCGAACCGGCGCGGATGTAGGTCGCGCTGGAGCAAAGTCTTGATTTCCAGAGGGGAGGCTGCTGCCCCCAGGCTCATGCAGGGTGGCGGTTCGGATCGGGTCCGAACCGATCCGGTGGGGAATGTCTCCCATTTCCATCTGCGTTGAATTCAGATTTTGGCCCTCGGTTCGGATCGGATCCGAACCGATCCGGTTTGCAGCTGCTGCTGGGGCTATTTCCGTGCTATTTCCAGCGAGTTGTGTGTTGCCACTCGGCCTACCTTCCATCCGAGCGAAGAATTGGTCGATCATCTCCTGTTGTTTGCGAAGGAGATCATCTTGCCTAGCCATATGGGTTCTCAATTCATCGAGAACACCATCCATTTCATCTCTGGTTAAGTATGCTGATGGATTTTCATGAGAGGAAGCCTCCTGGCTTGCCTCGTTCCTTGTTCCTTCAGTGCCAACATCCTCAGCACGAGAGAAGGTTCCGTCTTTCTTTCGCTTGACCATTGATCCAATAGCCAAATAATCCGCTTCCGTTCAAGCTAGTAGAAGAAGTTGTATCGTGTGCCCCCCTTCCTGGCGCGCCAAAATGTTAGACCGAAATTTGGGCCTAACACCCAAACTCTATGTGAAATCCTCACAAATCACAGATTACAGATAAAAAGCAGTAAAAACAGGGAACACACGAGATTTTTATAGTGGTTCGGCTCAATCCAAGCCTACGTCCACTTTATAGTTTCTCATATCCTGAGGAATTACAATTACAATGGTGTCTCACAATCCGTGAGATTCGATTATACACAATAGCCTTGTGTTGTAATGAAGAAGAGGAGAAAAGAGATTGAATTTATGCACGATAGCCTCGTGTTTGATTGAGTTGAGGAGTACCCAAAGTCCTTGAATACTTGGTAATGGAGGTCGGGAGGTGTTAGTGCCGGAAAAGTCCTTTGAAATGACCATCTCGTGGTGTATTTATAGGCGTAGAGGAGCTGCTGGGAGTCCTGAATCGGGTCGGATCGGGTGTGACGTGGTGAGCGGAGAGGACATCTCGGAGAGAGTGGAGAAGTGGCCTTCAGATCGTGTGCATACAGGTGGCGGCCGATCCGAATTAGTAGGAGGTAGTTATCCCTTAAGAAGCGGTCAAACTTGCTGCGTCTGAGCAGGTACAGGGGGATCGGCTCGGGTCCGACCCGAACCGAGCTGGTGTCTTCAATCCGAAGACTTCATGTGCCAGGTTAGTGCGATGGAGGTCGGATCGGTTCGGCTCCGAACCGAACCGAGGAGGAGGCTCCGAACCGGAGTTATGATGTATACTTCTGAGCTGAGTGCAAGCCGGGTCGGGTTCTGATAGTCCGATCCGAACCGAGGTGAGATGGAATCCAAGTTTGAGCATCTTCGAAGTGTGGAGTCGGAGCGGGTCCGATCCGATCCGGGAGGTCAAGCCAATTTCCAAATTCCAAGTTTTCGGTTCTGCATGCATTCACGGAAACGGACATAACTTTCAAACCGTAAGTCCGATTGAGCCAAACCAAAGCTCAAACTGAAGCTAATTCAGAGATCTACAAGAGTTACAAAGCTCAGCTCCGTAATCGCTGTTTTCGGGCCCAAAAAAGGTCATCTGGTAAGTTTCGGGCCTTTCTTTGTTTGTGATGCGATTTCAACCAAATCACTTCATGTCTTCTAACGATATTCCCAACGCTTGAGTGTATTGTTGAGAAGAGATTCCATGTGTGACTGCTTTGACTAAAAAGCGGGTCAACATTTTGCCCCCCAGAACATATCTTGCTGGTTGAAGGAAGATGTGTTCTGGATAATCCAAGGCCACGTCGGGCCTGCCAGCTGCAAGCATAATCCATACCTGCGAAGAAGAGAAAGCAAACAGGTATGTCAAAACCTAACAAAACCGATTACACTTTAGAGCATAAACCATGCTTGGGCGTTTGTTTGAGCATAAACCATACTCAAGGGACGATCGAATCATCCTGCCAAAACCTGACGAGGGACCTAACCTTCCGGGTATAAGCCATACCAGGAAGTTTAAACTGAGCATAAGCCATACTCGAGTTTCATTGAGTTCCTTTGCCAGATCCTGACAAAACAATAAGCCGTTCCAGAGTATAATCCATACTTAAGAGTCCTAGTGAGTACAATCCATACCCATGTCGGGATAGAGCTATGCTTGCCAAGACCTGACAAGACAGTCTGTCCCTAAGCATAATCCATGCCTAGGGGTCCGAGATAAGTATAAGCCATACTTTAGTTGAGATTGAGAATCCTGCCACAACCTGACAAGATACTTAAATTGCCAAACATAATCCATGCTCGGAAAGTCCTTCCTTATTCAATCCAAAGTACAAAACCAAAGCAAATCCTGATTGGTTTGTCATCGAGTGCAGAGCTCGATTTGGAGCTAAATCCTAACCCCGAACGTGTGTACTCCGATTTAGCCAATCGGAAAACCTAAAGAAAGCAAAGAGACATATCTTAAATCCTAAGAAATGCCGAAAACACAGAGTGATCCAATCCAGATCATTTGATGACGAGCCGATGGGAGCTCGTTCCAGGGTCATTCCCTCTCCGGGGAGCAGGTGGTGGCAGCACAGGTACAGGTGTTGGTTGTTTCACATACTCGGGTAGCTCTCCACGTCTAACCCGTTCCTCAATCAGATCTCGCAAGTGTCTACAGTCATTTGTGTCATGACCGTCCATATCGTGAAATATGCAATATTTCCTAGAATCGCGTTCTCTTTGTGATGGCTCCCTCCTGGGAGGCTTTGGATAGGAGACGTCACCGTTTGTGTTCACGTAGATGTCGGTTAGTGACGAATTGAGTTCTGTGTACTTTTCATATCTGGGCCCTCTCCGGGGCTGAGCATTGCGGTCATTCTTGACGGCAGCTTTTCCTTTGCCTTTATCAGAATCAGACGGCTCTCCGTCTTTGAGCATGTTAACATCGAGAACTTTCTTCTCGGAGGTTGCGTCTTCTTCACGCAAAAACCTATCCTATTCAAGATAGAATTCACTGAGATTCCTTGGTGGGTCTCGGTACAAGGATTTCTTGAACTCCGAGTTGTCTAGAACGCCGGATACTGCCGCCATCAATACCATAGATGGCTCAGGCCGATCAACTGATGCTGCTGCAATGTTGAATCTTTCCAGAAATGATCGCAGAGTTTCTTTGGGTCTCTGCTTGATTGTAGTGAGTGACATGACATTTTTGGGTCGAGCGATGTGGACCCGAAAATGTTCAATGAAGCGAGCGACCAACATGTTCCAGCTGTTGATCGATTCAGATTCCAGCTGTCGAAACCACATAGCAGCAATATCAGTCAAAAAGAGAGAGAAGCACTTTGCCATGACGTTTTCCGACGCCGATTGAACTTCCATATGCCGTTTATAGCGCATGAGATGCACGGTAGGATCCGTTCTGCCGTTGTATGGCTCCAGTTGTGGAAGTTTGAAATCTGGAGGATTGCGGGAATTCCTGATTTCCTGTGTGAATTGATTGTGATTGACATCATCCATGTCGTTTTGATAGGTGCGGCCTCTCGAAAGGCGTTCAATGAGATTGGCGAGCCGGTCGCCTTCAAAGAGCTGTTGCAAGTTGCCTAGTTCGGAGCTGGTGCCCCCAGCGTTGAGCCCAGAAGAGTTCAGAGAGGTATAGGGAGCTTGGAAGGCCATCCGGTTCGGTTCGGAGGTGCCCCCTTGCTGCGGCTCGGAGAAGCGAGGGGGGTTATGGAGGGGTGCACGGTTCGGATCGGAGGTGCCGATCCGAACAGGTTCACCTGTTCCGAACCGGGGAGCTTGATGCGGAATTTGCGTGGTATTTCCGACCCGAACCGGCGCGGATGTAGGTCGCGCTGGAGCAAAGTCTTGATTTCCAGAGGGGAGGCTGCTGCCCCCAGGCTCATGCAGGGTGGCGGTTCGGATCGGGTCCGAACCGATCCGGTGGGGAATGTCTCCCATTTCCATCTGCGTTGAATTCAGATTTTGGCCCTCGGTTCGGATCCGATCCGAACCGATCCGGTTTGCAGCTGCTGCTGGGGCTATTTCCGTGCTATTTCCAGCGAGTTGTGTGTTGCCACTCGGCCTACCTTCCATCCGAGCGAATAATTGGTCGATCATCTCCTGTTGTTTGCGAAGGAGATCATCTTGCCTAGCCATATGGGTTCTCAATTCATCGAGAACACCATCCATTTCATCTCTGGTTAAGTGTGCTGATGGATTTTCATGAGAGGAAGCCTCCTGGCTTGCCTCGTTCCTTGTTCCTTCAGTGCCAACATCCTCAGCACGAGAGAAGGTTCCGTCTTTCTTTCGCTTGACCATTGATCCAATAGCCAAATAATCCGCTTCCGTTCAAGCTAGTAGAAGAAGTTGTATCGTGTGCCCCCCTTCCTGGCGCGCCAAAATGTTAGACCGAAATTTGGGCCTAACACCCAAACTCTATGTGAAATCCTCACAAATCACAGATTACAGATAAAAAGCAGTAAAAACAAGGAACACACGAGATTTTTATAGTGTTTCGGCTCAATCCAAGCCTACGTCCACTTTATAGTTTCTCATATCCCGAGGAATTACAATTACAATGGTGTCTCACAATCCGTGAGATTCGATTATACACAATAGCCTTGTGTTGTAATGAAGAAGAGGAGAAAAGAGATTGAATTTATGCACGATAGCCTCGTGTTTGATTGAGTTGAGGAGTACCCAAAGTCCTTGAATACTTGGTAATGGAGGTCGGGAGGTGTTAGTGCCGGAAAAGTCCTTTGAAATGACCATCTCGTGGTGTATTTATAGGCGTAGAGGAGCTGCTGGGAGTCCTGAATCGGGTCGGATCGGGTGTGACGTGGTGAGCGGAGAGGACATCTCGGAGAGAGTGGAGAAGTGGCCTTCAGATCGTGTGCATACAGGTGGCGGCCGATCCGAATTAGTAGGAGGTAGTTATCCCTTAAGAAGCGGTCAAACTTGCTGCGTCTGAGCAGGTACAGGGGGATCGGCTCGGGTCCGACCCGAACCGAGCTGGTGTCTTCAATCCGAAGACTTCATGTGCCAGGTTAGTGCGATGGAGGTCGGATCGGTTCGGCTCCGAACCGAACCGAGGAGGAGGCTCCGAACCGGAGTTATGATGTATACTTCTGAGCTGAGTGCAAGCCGGGTCGGGTTCTGATAGTCCGATCCGAACCGAGGTGAGATGGAATCCAAGTTTGAGCATCTTCGAAGTGTGGAGTCGGAGCGGGTCCGATCCGATCCGGGAGGTCAAGCCAATTTCCAAATTCCAAGTTTTCGGTTCTGCATGCGTTCACGGAAACGGGCATAACTTTCAAACCGTAAGTCCGATTGAGCCAAACCAAAGCTCAAACTGAAGCTAATTCAGAGATCTACAAGAGTTACGGAGCTTAGCTCCGTAATCGCTGTTTTCGGGCCCAAAAAAGGTCATCTGGTAGAAGTTTCGGGCCTTTCTTTGTTTGTGATGCGATTTCAACCAAATCACTTCATGTCTTCTAACGATATTCCCAACGCTTGAGTGTATTGTTGAGAAGAGATTCCATGTGTGACTGCTTTGACTAAAAAGCGGGTCAACATTTTGCCCCCCAGAACATATCTTGCTGGTTGAAGGAAGATGTGTTCTGGATAATCCAAGGCCACGTCGGGCCTGCCAGCTGCAAGCATAATCCATACCTGCGAAGAAGAGAAAGCAAACAGGTATGTCAAAACCTAACAAAACCGATTACACTTTAGAGCATAAACCATGCTTGGGCGTTTGTTTGAGCATAAACCATACTCAAGGGACGATCGAATCATCCTGCCAAAACCTGACGAGGGACCTAACCTTCCGGGTATAAGCCATACCATGAAGTTTAAACTGAGCATAAGCCATACTCGAGTTTCATTGAGTTCCTTTGCCAGATCCTGACAAAACAATAAGCCGTTCCAGAGTATAATCCATACTTAAGAGTCCTAGTGAGTACAATCCATACCCATGTCGGGATAGAGCTATGCTTGCCAAGACCTGACAAGACAGTCTGTCCCTAAGCATAATCCATGCCTAGGGGTCCGAGATAAGTATAAGCCATACTTTAGTTGAGATTGAGAATCCTGCCACAACCTGACAAGATACTTAAATTGCCAAACATAATCCATGCTCGGAAAGTCCTTCCTTATTCAATCCAAAGTACAAAACCAAAGCAAATCCTGATTGGTTTGTCATCGAGTGCAGAGCTCGATTTGGAGCTAAATCCTAACCCCGAACGTGTGTACTCCGATTTAGCCAATCGGAAAACCTAAAGAAAGCAAAGAGACATATCTTAAATCCTAAGAAATGCCGAAAACACAGAGTGATCCAATCCAGATCATTTGATGACGAGCCGATGGGAGCTCGTTCCAGGGTCATTCCCTCTCCGGGGAGCAGGTGGTGGCAGCACAGGTACAGGTGTTGGTTGTTTCACATACTCGGGTAGCTCTCCACGTCTAACCCGTTCCTCAATCAGATCTCGCAAGTGTCTACAGTCATTTGTGTCATAACCGTCCATATCGTGAAATATGCAATATTTCCTAGAATCGCGTTCTCTTTGTGATGGCTCCCTCCTGGGAGGCTTTGGATAGGAGACGTCACCGTTTGTGTTCACGTAGATGTCGGTTAGTGACGAATTGAGTTCTGTGTACTTTTCATATCTGGGCCCTCTCCGGGGCTGAGCGTTGCGGTCATTCTTGACGGCAGCTTTTCCTTTGCCTTTATCAGAATCAGACGGCTCTCCGTCTTTGAGCATGTTAACATCGAGAACTTTCTTCTCGGAGGTTGCGTCTTCTTCACGCAAAAACCTATCCGATTCAAGATAGAATTCACTGAGATTCCTTGGTGGGTCTCGGTACAAGGATTTCTTGAACTCCGAGTTGTCTAGAACGCCGGATGCTGCCGCCATCAATACCATAGATGGCTCAGGCCGATCAACTGATGCTGCTGCAATGTTGAATCTTTCCAGAAATGATCGCAGAGTTTCTTTGGGTCTCTGCTTGATTGTAGTGAGTGACATGACATTTTTGGGTTGAGCGATGTGGACCCGAAAATGTTCAATGAAGCGAGCGACCAACATGTTCCAGCTGTTGATCGATTCAGATTCCAGCTGTCGAAACCACATAGCAGCAATATCAGTCAAAAAGAGAGGGAAGCACTTTGCCATGACGTTTTCCGACGCCGATTGAACTTCCATATGCCGTTTATAGCGCATGAGATGCACGGTAGGATCCGTTCTGCCGTTGTATGGCTCCAGTTGTGGAAGTTTGAAATCTGGAGGATTGCGGGAATTCCTGATTTCCTGTGTGAATGGATTGTGATTGACATCATCCATGTCGTTTTGATAGGTGCGGCCTCTCGAAAGGCGTTCAATGAGATTGGCGAGCCGGTCGCCTTCAAAGAGCTGTTGCAAGTTGCCTAGTTCGGAGCTGGTGCCCCCAGCGTTGAGCCCAGAAGAGTTCAGAGAGGTATAGGGAGCTTGTAAGGCCATCCGGTTCGGTTCGGAGGTGCCCCCTTGCTGCGGCTCGGAGAAGCGAGGGGGGTTATGGAGGGGTGCACGGTTCGGATCGGAGGTGCCGATCCGAACAGGTTCACCTGTTCCGAACCGGGGAGCTTGATGCGGAATTTGCGTGGTATTTCCGACCCGAACCGGCGCGGATGTAGGTCGCGCTGGAGCAAAGTCTTGATTTCCAGAGGGGAGGCTGCTGCCCCCAGGCTCATGCAGGGTGGCGGTTCGGATCGGGTCCGAACCGATCCGGTGGGGAATGTCTCCCATTTCCATCTGCGTTGAATTCAGATTTTGGCCCTCGGTTCGGATCGGATCCGAACCGATCCGGTTTGCAGCTGCTGCTGGGGCTATTTCCGTGCTATTTCCAGCGTGTTGTGTGTTGCCACTCGGCCTACCTTCCATCCGAGCGAAGAATTGGTCGATCATCTCCTGTTGTTTGCGAAGGAGATCATCTTGCCTATCCATATGGGTTCTCAATTCATCGAGAACACCATCCATTTCATCTCTGGTTAAGTATGCTGATGGATTTTCATGAGAGGAAGCCTCCTGGCTTGCCTCGTTCCTTGTTCCTTCAGTGCCAACATCCTCAGCACGAGAGAAGGTTCCGTCTTTCTTTCGCTTGACCATTGATCCAATAGCCAAATAATCCGCTTCCGTTCAAGCTAGTAGAAGAAGTTGTATCGTGTGCCCCCCTTCCTGGCGCGCCAAAATGTTAGACCGAAATTTGGGCCTAACACCCAAACTCTATGTGAAATCCTCACAAATCACAGATTACAGATAAAAAGCAGTAAAAACAGGGAACACACGAGATTTTTATAGTGGTTCGGCTCAATCCAAGCCTACGTCCACTTTATAGTTTCTCATATCCTGAGGAATTACAATTACAATGGTGTCTCACAATCCGTGAGATTCGATTATACACAATAGCCTTGTGTTGTAATGAAGAAGAGGAGAAAAGAGATTGAATTTATGCACGATAGCCTCGTGTTTGATTGAGTTGAGGAGTACCCAAAGTCCTTGAATACTTGGTAATGGAGGTCGGGAGGTGTTAGTGCCGGAAAAGTCCTTTGAAATGACCATCTCGTGGTGTATTTATAGGCGTAGAGGAGCTGCTGGGAGTCCTGAATCGGGTCTGATCGGGTGTGACGTGGTGAGCGGAGAGGACATCTCGGAGAGAGTGGAGAAGTGGCCTTCAGATCGTGTGCATACAGGTGGCGGCCGATCCGAATTAGTAGGAGGTAGTTATCCCTTAAGAAGCGGTCAAACTTGCTGCGTCTAAGCAGGTACAGGGGGATCGGCTCGGGTCCGACCCGAACCGAGCTGGTGTCTTCAATCCGAAGACTTCATGTGCCAGGTTAGTGCGATGGAGGTCGGATCGGTTCGGCTCCGAACCGAACCGAGGAGGAGGCTCCGAACCGGAGTTATGATGTATACTTCTGAGCTGAGTGCAAGCCGGGTCGGGTTCTGATAGTCTGATCCGAACCGAGGTGAGATGGAATCCAAGTTTGAGCATCTTCGAAGTGTGGAGTCGGAGCGGGTCCGATCCGATCCGGGAGGTCAAGCCAATTTCCAAATTCCAAGTTTTCGGTTCTGCATGCGTTCACGGAAACGGGCATAACTTTCAAACCGTAAGTCCGATTGAGCCAAACCAAAGCTCAAACTGAAGCTAATTCAGAGATCTACAAGAGTTACCAAGCTTAGCTCCGTAATCGCTGTTTTCGGGCCCAAAAAAGGTCATCTGGTAGGAGTTTCGGGCCTTTCTTTGTTTGTGATGCGATTTCAACCAAATCACTTCATGTCTTCTAACGATATTCCCAACGCTTGAGTGTATTGTTGAGAAGAGATTCCATGTGTGACTGCTTTGACTAAAAAGCGGGTCAACATTTTGCCCCCCAGAACATATCTTGCTGGTTGAAGGAAGATGTGTTCTGGATAATCCAAGGCCACGTCGGGCCTGCCAGCTGCAAGCATAATCCATACCTGCGAAGAAGAGAAAGCAAATAGGTATGTCAAAACCTAACAAAACCGATTACACTTTAGAGCATAAACCATGCTTGGGCGTTTGTTTGAGCATAAACCATACTCAAGGGACGATCGAATCATCCTGCCAAAACCTGACGAGGGACCTAACCTTCCGGGTATAAGCCATACCAGGAAGTTTAAACTGAGCATAAGCCATACTCGAGTTTCATTGAGTTCCTTTGCCAGATCCTGACAAAACAATAAGCCGTTCCAGAGTATAATCCATACTTAAGAGTCCTAGTGAGTACAATCCATACCCATGTCGGGATAGAGCTATGCTTGCCAAGACCTGACAAGACAGTCTGTCCCTAAGCATAATCCATGCCTAGGGGTCCGAGATAAGTATAAGCCATACTTTAGTTGAGATTGAGAATCCTGCCACAACCTGACAAGATACTTAAATTGCCAAACATAATCCATGCTCGGAAAGTCCTTCCTTATTCAATCCAAAGTACAAAACCAAAGCAAATCCTGATTGGTTTGTCATCGAGTGCAGAGCTCGATTTGGAGCTAAATCCTAACCCCGAACGTGTGTACTCCGATTTAGCCAATCGGAAAACCTAAAGAAAGCAAAGAGACATATCTTAAATCCTAAGAAATGCCGAAAACACAGAGTGATCCAATCCAGATCATTTGATGACGAGCCGATGGGAGCTCGTTCCAGGGTCATTCCCTCTCCGGGGAGCAGGTGGTGGCAGCACAGGTACAGGTGTTGGTTGTTTCACATACTCGGGTAGCTCTCCACGTCTAACCCGTTCCTCAATCAGATCTCGCAAGTGTCTACAGTCATTTGTGTCATGACCGTCCATATCGTGAAATATGCAATATTTCCAAGAATCGCGTTCTCTTTGTGATGGCTCCCTCCTGGGAGGCTTTGGATAGGAGACGTCACCGTTTGTGTTCACGTAGATGTCGGTTAGTGACGAATTGAGTTCTGTGTACTTTTCATATCTGGGCCCTCTCCGGGGCTGAGCGTTGCGGTCATTCTTGACGGCAGCTTTTCCTTTGCCTTTATCAGAATCAGACAGCTCTCCGTCTTTGAGCATGTTAACATCGAGAACTTTCTTCTCGGAGGTTGCGTCTTCTTCACGCAAAAACCTATCCGATTCAAGATAGAATTCACTGAGATTCCTTGGTGGGTCTCGGTACAAGGATTTCTTGAACTCCGAGTTGTCTAGAACGCCGGATGCTGCCGCCATCAATACCATAGATGGCTCAGGCCGATCAACTGATGCTGCTGCAATGTTGAATCTTTCCAGAAATGATCGCAGAGTTTCTTTGGGTCTCTGCTTGATTGTAGTGAGTGACATGACATTTTTGGGTCGAGCGATGTGGACCCGAAAATGTTCAATGAAGCGAGCGACCAACATGTTCTAGCTGTTGATCGATTCAGATTCCAGCTGTCGAAACCACATAGCAGCAATATCAGTCAAAAAGAGAGGGAAGCACTTTGCCATGACGTTTTCTGACGCCGATTGAACTTCCATATGCCGTTTATAGCGCATGAGATGCACGGTAGGATCCGTTCTGCCGTTGTATGGCTCCAGTTGTGGAAGTTTGAAATCTGGAGGATTGCGGGAATTCCTGATTTCCTGTGTGAATGGATTGTGATTGACATCATCCATGTCGTTTTGATAGGTGCGGCCTCTCGAAAGGCGTTCAATGAGATTGGGGAGCCGGTCGCCTTCAAAGAGCTGTTGCAAGTTGCCTAGTTCGGAGCTGGTGCCCCCAGCGTTGAGCCCAGAAGAGTTCAGAGAGGTATAGGGAGCTTGGAAGGCCATCCGGTTCGGTTCGGAGGTGCCCCCTTGCTGCGGCTCGGAGAAGCGAGGGGGGTTATGGAGGGGTGCACGGTTCGGATCGGAGGTGCCGATCCGAACAGGTTCACCTGTTCCGAACCGGGGAGCTTGATGCGGAATTTGCGTGGTATTTCCGACCCGAACCGGCGCGGATGTAGGTCGCGCTGGAGCAAAGTCTTGATTTCCAGAGGGGAGGCTGCTGCCCCCAGGCTCATGCAGGGTGGCGGTTCGGATCGGGTCCGAACCGATCCGGTGGGGAATGTCTCCCATTTCCATCTGCGTTGAATTCAGATTTTGGCCCTCGGTTCGGATCCGAACCGATCCGGTTTGCAGCTGCTGCTGGGGCTATTTCCGTGCTATTTCCAGCGAGTTGTGTGTTGCCACTCGGCCTACCTTCCATCCGAGCGAAGAATTGGTCGATCATCTCCTGTTGTTTGCGAAGGAGATCATCTTGCCTAGCCATATGGGTTCTCAATTCATCGAGAACACCATCCATTTCATCTCTGGTTAAGTGTGCTGATGGATTTTCATGAGAGGAAGCCTCCTGGCTTGCCTCGTTCCTTGTTCCTTCAGTGCCAACATCCTCAGCACGAGAGAAGGTTCCGTCTTTCTTTCGCTTGACCATTGATCCAATAGCCAAATAATCCGCTTCCGTTCAAGCTAGTAGAAGAAGTTGTATCGTGTGCCCCCCTTCCTGGCGCGCCAAAATGTTAGACCGAAATTTGGGCCTAACACCCAAACTCTATGTGAAATCCTCACAAATCACAGATTACAGATAAAAAGCAGTAAAAACAGGGAACACACGAGATTTTTATAGTGGTTCGGCTCAATCCAAGCCTACGTCCACTTTATAGTTTCTCATATCCTGAGGAATTACAATTACAATGGTGTCTCACAATCCGTGAGATTCGATTATACACAATAGCCTTGTGTTGTAATGAAGAAGAGGAGAAAAGAGATTGAATTTATGCACGATAGCCTCGTGTTTGATTGAGTTGAGGAGTACCCAAAGTCCTTGAATACTTGGTAATGGAGGTCGGGAGGTGTTAGTGCCGGAAAAGTCCTTTGAAATGACCATCTCGTGGTGTATTTATAGGCGTAGAGGAGCTGCTGGGAGTCCTGAATCGGGTCGGATCGGGTGTGACGTGGTGAGCGGAGAGGACATCTCGGAGAGAGTGGAGAAGTGGCCTTCAGATCGTGTGCATACAGGTGGCGGCCGATCCGAATTAGTAGGAGGTAGTTATCCCTTAAGAAGCGGTCAAACTTGCTGCGTCTGAGCAGGTACAGGGGGATCGGCTCGGGTCCGACCCGAACCGAGCTGGTGTCTTCAATCCGAAGACTTCATGTGCCAGGTTAGTGCGATGGAGGTCGGATCGGTTCGGCTCCGAACTGAACCGAGGAGGAGGCTCCGAACCGGAGTTATGATGTATACTTCTGAGCTGAGTGCTAGCCGGGTCGGGTTCTGATAGTCCGATCCGAACCGAGGTGAGATGGAATCCAAGTTTGAGCATCTTCGAAGTGTGGAGTCGGAGCGGGTCCGATCCGATCCGGGAGGTCAAGCCAATTTCCAAATTCCAAGTTTTCGGTTCTGCATGCATTCACGGAAACGGGCATAACTTTCAAACCGTAAGTCCGATTGAGCCAAACCAAAGCTCAAACTGAAGCTAATTCAGAGATCTACAAGAGTTACCAAGCTTAGCTCCGTAATCGCTGTTTTCGGGCCCAAAAAAGGTCATCTGGTAGGAGTTTCGGGCCTTTCTTTGTTTGTGATGCGATTTCAACCAAATCACTTCATGTCTTCTAACGATATTCCCAACGCTTGAGTGTATTGTTGAGAAGAGATTCCATGTGTGACTGCTTTGACTAAAAAGCGGGTCAACAATCATATTAGCATAATAACGAATCATATACTTGCATGAATTCCAATTAAAATGTCATAACATATAGTTATTAACATGAATCATATACTTGCACGAATCTTAAACAAATTATTACAACATATAGTTGTTACTTTCAATATGAATCATATGCTTGCATAAGTCCCAATCAAAATTCCACAACATGTGGTTGTTAACATAAGCCACATACTTGTAGGAATCAAACCATAGCATTGCCAAATCGTTAGAATCAAAATAACATACAAATATAAGTCACTATCGCCACAATTCCATTTCGTTTCCAACGCAAATCGCGTACTTGCAAATATCCAATCGTATACCATAATATTCCCAAATCGTTTTGCATCAAAGCAACAAACAAATATAGATTATCATCGCCACAATTCCATTTCTTACATTACACAAATCAACACAATTATTTAATTCATATCGGAATGGCACTCTACTTACTGCGTATGACGAATCTTCAATTCAGAAATCTGAATTCTGAATTTGGAGATGCTATCCTTTGTTGTAGGCGTTACTTTGATTTGATTAACGTTGCTTTAAGCTTTGAATTATCTTCTAGTTGTCTCATATTTTTGATGGCTATCTTCAGTCTCTCCTCAGCAGCATGATGGTCTCATCTCCATTTTAGTTTATGTGAATTAGGGTTAGTCTTAGGTCCTTTTTATAGAGTTTGTGAGTTGATTTAGACCGTCGATGAAGCTTGGTTCAATGATAGCCGTTCGTTTGACGGAGAGACCAACCAGGAGCTGACACCTAGCGCTAGTGACAAGGTAGGGCTCAGAAAATCGACCAAACATAGATTAGGCCAGCCAGGGTGGGCTGGGTTCGACCTGGCTCTGGGGCCAGGTCGACAGCCCAGTCGACACCGTGTCGACTTGGCAGTCGACACGGGTGTCGACAGCCCTGTCGACTTGGCTCGCCTATGTCGACTGCCAAGTCGACCTGGGTGCCTTAGGCGGGAATTTTCCCGCCCTGGCCAATTGGGCCCGATTTTGAATTTTAAACTTGTTTTTCTGAGCTGTTTTCGTCTGTTTGAATTTTAACCTGAATTCTGAAACTTCCGAAGGCCATATCTTCTTCATACGGACTCCATTTTTCGAAAACTCGGACTCTATTTCGCGTATTTTTCCGAGACGAACACAATGGCTTATCCCGTTTACCTTAATTCTTTGATTTGAAATTAATTATACTTTAATTTGTGAATTTCATTGTTATAGAATACACGGGGTGTTACATTCTCCACCACTTAAAAGGATTTCGTCCCCGAAATCTTCAAGTTTAGGAAAAATATATATATCCTAACATCCAAACATCCATCTACTCATCCATCAAACACGAGTATCCATTGTCCTTAAAAGACTTCTAATGCTTCATGATCATATGCGAAGTGTGTGTGTACATGTACTTATCTAATGCAAAATCAGGCAGTCTACTGATTCAGTTGACCTCCTTAATGCGAATTATGTAAGTGCCATGAATCCATTATGTATGCAAATTTTCCTATTCATATTTCTACATGAGTGCAAAATCATTCATACAAATGCAACATCCATATGACAACACATTAAAGTTCAACCATATACGAATGCAAACATATATGCATATGCAATATGAAGTAACTGAGCCGATCTAAAACCTAGATTATGTGTGTATATGCAACCACGAGCAACCACTAGAAATCACTTGCAACCACTTGCAACCATCATCCATAACATGTTTCAACTACATGTTTTCATCCAAAGAGCTTCTACCTAAAAGATAGGGTCAAGGAGATATACCTAAAAAAAAGATAAAAGCGCAACTTAAGGAAAAAGAAAGATCAAGGATGTACCCTCAAAAAGAAAAGGGTAGGCAGCGCGTATTCTAGCTTCAGTTTCCCAAGTTGCATCTTCCTTGGCGTCGCTCCACTGAACTTTGACGAGCTTGACTTCGCGGTTGCGTAGCTTCTTCACTTCTGTTCCTAATATGCGGGTTGGAACTTTCCTCACGGTTGCTTCACGTTCCACTTCAGCTTCTTCTAGGATATTTGGCTCTACCACTTCAGCAGACTCATGTAGAAATTTTCGGAGATGTTGAACATGAAAAACGTTGTGAACTCCGGCCAATCTTTCGGGTAGCACTAATCTATAGGTCATTTTCCCAATTTTCTCAATGATAGGAAATGGTCCTACCTAAAGGTATAGTCGAATGATAGAAGCAAGTAAAAACTTTGTGCCCATTAGGCAATGTCAAAACTGGAAATCTATGCCACATATATTTTGATTAGGAGAAGAACTCTCTAAGCATCAGCCCCGAAGACCGAAATCAACAACAGACTGACACCCAAAGAATTACTCAACCCAACCACCAATATATGATTCTAGGAAACTAAGCATGATGGACTCCTTTTAGGTCACAAGGGAGTCCCTTCCTAAGACCAATCCGTGTCCTATAAAACCCAAAAACTTTAGTCAAACCAATGAACACCCTCGAGCCCCAACATGTGTTACTAACAGATGAGTCATACTCCCTATGGGGTTTGCAACAGAAATTGGATTAAGAATAGGACCAAGAGGATATACACAAAAGATAGCATGCAAGTAAGCTCTACAGGAAGAGAGGGATCAAAGATATACTCTTAAGAAGAGATATGATGCACGAATCTAGTCTTCAATCTTCTAAGTCACATTTCCTTGAGCTTAACTCCATTATGCTTTGTCCGTTTTTAACTTCACAATTTCGTAGCTTCTTAATTCTTGTTTCCAAAATATGAGTTGGAACCTATTTCATTGTTGCCTCTCGTTCCTCTTTCACTTACTCTACTTCTAGTATACTCGGTTCAAACATAACGGCGTACCCATGGTTTCATGCAAGCTCTCCAAAATTCACTAGTGAATCTTGGATCTTGTTCACTTCCTAGAAGGTATTCCACATAAATGAATTATCTCTTGAAAATAAACAAATGTCAACTATGTTGCCAAATGTAATTACTAAGGTGATTCTCCACAACTCATGCATAAGCGAAATGAACCTTCTGCCTTAGTGGCGAACACTACTGGAGTGCCCCATTCTGAAATGCTCCTCCTAATGAACCCCTTTTCTAGAAGCTCCTTAATCTGTTTATTGAGCTCTTTCCTTTCCCGTGGAGTCATGCATCTAATGGGCAACGCAACGGGCTTTGCATTATCTACAAGGTATATGCGGAAGTCTATCTCCCGCTTCGGAGGCAAGCCCTTCACCTCTTCGAAGACATCCGGATATTCCCGGACCACTCTAACTGATTGCAAATTTTCAACAGAGGCATCTAGCGATTCAAGATAACTAAGCATAACCGCGTACGAGGGATTACAAGAAATTTCCAAAGTATTACCGTGCTGGGTTAGGAGCCTAACAACCCTTTTCTCACAATCAAGGATGGCCCCATTACTGGATAGCCAATCCATGCCCAAAATCAAACCGTATCCCGAAAAGCCCAAATCGAAGGCACTACATTGAAATTCTATGCTTAGAATAGAAATTTTCAATCCCAAACAGATCATAGACAAATGAGCTGGGCCCCCAATTGGGTTTGAAACAATTAAGGGGTCCTCTACCATACTAGTTTTTAGGTGCAGAGATTCTACTAAAGCAGACGAGATAAAGGAGTGTGATGTGCCCGAATCAAATAAAGTGTGAACGGGGTGATCATAAAGATAAACTACACTTTCTACAGAAGTATTTATACCTCACTGTTGTAGAGGCGGCGCTTCTAGCACAAGAACTTGTGCCCCTGAGGTGGATCCAGCCCTCTGCCCCTATCCTCCTTTCTTTGGGCAGTCCTTAGCCATGTGGTCTGTCTCACCGCAAGAAAAACACCCACCATTCATCTTGGCCTTCTTTTTCCGGCAATCTTTCACTAAGTGCCCCATTTTGCCACATAATTTACACTTCCTCTTCTCTCGGGACTTGTTGTCTTTCCCGCCCTTCTCAAAGTTTGTCTTCTCAGGACAGTCTTTGCTGATGTGTCTAGTCTCCTCACAATGAAAACATTATCCTTGCTTTCTTTTCCTTTTTCTACAATCCTTGGCTATGTGCCCTTCTGTACCACAAAAATTGCATTTCCTTTTTTCTCGTTTCTCATTATTACTGTTACGATCCTTTCTTGTTTGACTATTATTCGTCTTCCTACTCTGGGACTCTTCCGCTTGTTGGTTCACGTGGAGGAAGAGGAGTCAAAGCGTCAGCAGCTGGGGAGTAAGGTCTCCAGACATGCTGAAACAGAAAGGATAGATTCAAAATGAAGGATAAGAGATAGTACCTATGGCTTTGGGGGGGACTTTGCCTTTTTAAAATAAAATAATATTTTATCTTTTAAAAATGCTTCTTTAAATTTCCTTTTTGAAAATAAATTTTCAAAACTTTTTATCTTATCTGCTAAACCTATGCTCTGATACCAAGTGAAACACCCCACCTCCGTTAGGGTGACTCTCAAAGGGAATGCCGTAATTTTGGTGGAGGTTTATAAGTATAAGTCACAGATATACAAGACAGATATAAGAACACATATTTTCGAACAGCGGAAAAACAACAACTTTTATTTCATTAAAAATACGTGTTACAACAACCATACCATAATTGTCTTACAATACTTCCAAAAACATAACATCTTCATAACTGTCTTGATTACATTATTTAAAGAAGCATAAAGAAAACATAAATAAACTGCAAAAGTCCCATAGTTGCTATCTAAAGCCATAGTCCAAAACGAAAAGATCCAAGCAATACATTCTTTCTCTTCAAGTTGGATATAAAGGCTGGTCAAGCTGCGGTATTCCCTCCCTGTGGACCTGGGGGGGGGGGAACGGAAGAAAAGAAGACGAAAGAAAAGTAGAGTCAGACATAAAGCCTGAGTAAGTCTAGGACTATTCAGTCTATGAATAAAGAACTGGGTATGATAAGTATAAACCAGAAATGGGAAAGCACCATATACTTAGTTAAGTTGTCTAGGGTCGAATATACTATCGTACCCCATATTAATCTCTGTACCCATATAAACTAGTTCCCAACATGCACCCCATAATCAGGGTGAAGTGATCCATTTTATGATGATCGGCTCCTACTCGCATAGTTACATGTGTCTTACGGCCCCCGATGTTGTAGTTACCTATGCTGGTCCCACCATGGGGTGTATCAAGTCTCATGGTGGCGGCCCGACACAATCCTAGAATGCACAGGCATGCTACTGGTGCCCGGTGCCTTATTTTTCTGCGCCGGAGTGTGTGCACGCCCGCACCCCGTTAGAACCTACACTGCTGCACCACCGCCGTCGATTTGACCTCTTACAATCAGCCCAGTAATCGTGCCCCACCCTGCCTAGTTTCAGGGTATCATGATACTTTGTAGGGTTACTGCGAAAAGGGTCCTCCGCTACTAGGTTTTCTATTTCTAGCCAACATGCTAAGTTGGTTAAGTGTTTTATAAACCTAGCCCCCCAATCAGTCTGTTTAGTTTAGCATGTTCCATTTTGATTAAGTATTAATATAATCTACTTAATCCTATCAATCCCGACTCAGCCTTAATTGTCTTATTAAAGCCTTGACCTCTCACATTAGACAGGTATTGTTGTGGCTGCCTGTTGCCGGTTGGGTCCGGGCAGTCTTACGCCACAACCCAGTCTAACCTCGGATCCTTATTGGGCTCCGTGTTTAACCACCCACATTGGATAGGTATTGTTGTGACTACTGGACAGCCGGGCGGTTACGGGCAGGTTTACATCACAACTCAATCCAACCTCGGGTTAAACACATCGTATTTTCTACATTTACATATTTTGTCTCTTTTCTTTATTTTCTTATATGTAAATATTTGCGGCCCATTATTCAAAATCAATTTAAGCTAATGGTGTAAAGGTTTACACCAATCATGGGCCCAACCCATTCTTGAATCTGGGCCCATCTACTTTTATATTTTCATTTATTAATTAATTTGGCCCAATGCTATTTCCCCCGTTTAATACGTTCGTTTATTATAATATATGCTGGGCTTAGCCTTTTAAGCCCAACTTAGCCACGTGAAAAAGGGGAGGCTTAAAACGTGATTACATACACAAAAAGGGGAATGTGAACGCATGAACTTGCAACATAACGTTGGAACTACAAAATAGAAACTGGTGTACTTGCATTGTAGTAACATATACTTTGGTCATAAAGCATAAGTGACATGAATCAAACCATGTAAACTTGTAGTTAAGTTAAGAATCTAACTAAATTAGATATCATTATTGACACATAGTCTTAACTACAACATAAACCTATATTTTTACTTAGGCATAGTGTCAAACATAAGCAAATCATGTTTATAAAATTACTATATGTTTACAAAGATGCTTACGTTTGTTACTAATACAAAAGTATAGTTCAACTAGAATTATTCCAAATTAATCATGGTTTTTGATCTATTCATGTAATCATGGCATAAATATTCCTAAACATGAAATCATGGTTTTTACTTTATTCATGCAAACTTGCAATTGGAACATCATATAATCATGGCATAACATGAATCATTTTATCCACATAATCATAGTATAAACAATACTTAAACATAAATCATTATGTTGATATGGTTAATGCATAGACAATACTTAATCATGGATTATTTTACTCATATGATTATGGCATAAGCAGTACTTGAACATGAATTATTCTAGTCATATGATAATGGCATAAACTTAAACATGAATCATAGGTTCAACTAACCATGTAAACTTGAAATTAAGAATCTAACTAAATTAGATATCATTATTATTGGCACATGGTCTTGACTATATTTTTATTTAGGCATAATATAAACTAATCATGTTCATAAAATCACTACATGTTAACAAAAGGATACTTATTTTATCTATGTAAACTTGCAAGAGGAATGTAATTCTAATGTAATTCTAATGTAACTTATGATAACAACATGAGCCTAAAAACATGTTTTTCAATTGGGCATAATAACGAACATAGTTTAGTCATGTTCATAAAATTAATACAAGCTTACAATGACGCTTGCTTTTGTCATTATCACAAAGTCATAATTTTTATACTTGAACTATGATGCCAATTTCAACATAACCTTCATATGAATCATAATACTTATGTGAATCAAATTACACACTAAAAGTGGTCATAAAAGTATGTACATCATATTAGCATAATAACGAATCATATACTTGCTTGTATTCCAATTAAAATATCATAACATATAGTTGTTAACATGAATCATATACTTGCATGAATCTTAAACAAATTATTACAACATATAGTTGTTACTTTCAATATGAATCATATGCTTGCATAAGTCCCAATCAAAATTCCACAACATGTGGTTGTCAACATAAGCCACATACTTGTATGAATCAAACCATAGCATTGCCAAATCATTAGAATCAAAATAACATACAAATATAAGTCATTATCGCCACAATTCCATTTCGTTTCCAACGCAAATCGCGTACTTGCAAATATCCAATCGTATACCATAATATTCCCAAATCGTTTTGCATCAAAGCAACATACAAATATAGATTATCATCGCCACAATTTCATTTTTTACATTACACAAATCAACACAATTATTTAATTCATATTGGAATAGCACTCTACTTACTGCGTATAACGAATCTTCAATTCTGAAATCTGAATTCTGAATTTGGAGATGCTATCCTTTGTTGTAGGCGTTACTTTGATTTGATTAACGTTGCTTTAAGCTTCGAATTATCTTCTAGTTGTCTCCTATTTCTGACAGCTATCTTCAGTCTCTCCTCAGCAGCATGACGGTCTCATCTCCATTTTAGTTTATGTGAATTAGGGTTAGTCTTAGGTCCTTTTTATAGAGTTTGTGAGTTGATTTAGATCGTCGATGAAGCTTGGTTCAATGATAGCCGTTCGTTCGAAGGAGAGACCAACCAGGAGCTGACACCTAGCCCTAGTGACAAGGCAAGGCTCAGAAAATCGACCAAACATAGACTAGGCCAGCCAGGGTTGGCTGGGTTCGACCTGGCTCTGGGGCCAGGTCAACAGCCCAGTCGACACCGTGTCGACTTGGCAGTCGACACGGGTGTCGACAGCCCTGTCGACTTGGCTCGCCCAGGTAGACTGCCAAGTCGACCTGAGTGCCTTAGGCGGGAATTTTCCCGCCCGGGCCAATTGGGCCCGATTTTGAATTTTAAACTTGTTTTTCTGAGCTGTTTTCGTCTGTTTGAATTTTAACCTGAATTCTGAAACTTCCGGAGGCCATATCTTCTTCATACGGACTCCGTTTTTCGAAAACTCGGACTCTATTTCGCGTATTTTTCCGAGACAAACACAAGGGCGTATCCCGTTTCCCTTAATTCTTTGATTTGAAATTAATTATACTTTAATTTGTGAATTTCACTATTATAGAATACACGGGTTGTTACAAGATGCGACTTAGAAGACTGAAGACTAGATATGCGCATCATACCCTTTTTGAGGGTATTTCCTTGATTCCTCCTTTTTCTGTAATATTTATTTGCATGCTAGTCTTTATCTTTTATGTATATCCTTTCAGTCCTATCCTCAATCCTTAGGTAGAAGCCAATGGATGAAAACATGTGTTTGAGACATGTTATGATTGATGGTTGCAAGTAGTTGCAAGTGTTTGCTAGTGGTTGCTTGTGGATGCGTATACACACATTAGGAACTAGATCGGCTCAGTCGCTTTCATATTGTATATGCATATGAATGTATTTGTATATGGATTGAAACTTGATATGTTATCATATGGATGTTGCATATGGATGAGTGAATATGCACACATATAGTATTTACATGATTAGATATATTCACAAACATATTGGGCGCATGATACTCTCATGATTCGCATTAAGGAGGTCAACTGGATCAGTAGACTACCTGATTTTGCACTAGATAAGAGACATATACACACACTTTGCATATGTTCATATGGAATTAGAAGTCTTTTAAGGACAATGGATGCTTGTGGATGATGGATGAGTAGATGGATGATTGGATGTTAGGATTCATTCTTCTTAACTTGAAGATTTCGGGGACGAAATCCTTTAAGGAGGGGAGAATTTAACACCTTGAATTATCTGAGAATATTAAAATTAACAAATTTAAGAACACTTAATTTTTAGAAGAAGAATTACGTGAAATGGGTTACGCTATTACTTTTGTCTCAAAATTTTGGTCAAGATAGACATTTGGTTTGCATAAATCGTATATCTTATGAAAAAGTTATTAAGCCTTGAAGTTTGTATGCATATGAGAAATATATATATATATATTAAATAAATAAATATGCAAAAAAGTTCAAAACGGCGAATAAGGAGGGGCAATAACCGAACCGGCCCATTTTTGAGGTAGACCCGAGCTCCGCTGGGTCGACTAGGGGTTGATTCAGGGTGTTTGGCTATCAACCCATGGGCCGATTCGCTCTAAGGCAGATGTGGCATCTGATTGGTTCCGATGGACTCCTGGTTAAGTCATTAGGGCTGATGTGGCTATTCTATCTTGTCTGAATGGCTTTGATTTGCTCTAGGTTAATCTGATGGTTCCTACTAAATCAAACTTCTATATAAGCAACATAAATCTAAACCCTAAGCCACACAAAAATATTACTAGAGCCGTCATGCCATCAATGGTGAACCTAGAATTGCCGTCATCTCTTTCAAATCAAAGGCAAGATAGAAGCTACATCAAAATCAAATCAAAACTAATATAATTCAACTAAGAGAATTCAACGATCCACATCAAAGGTGTGCAATTCAGTATCAGAATACAGATCCCTGAAATCAAGTTTTTCCTTTTGATTGTAAGTGTAGTTATCTTTCAGATGTGAATAAATTAAAGACATGATTTGTAATGAATTGTAAAATAGAATGGTATCAAGTTGTATGTGATGTTGATTTATGTTTATTCATGTATATTCTATCATATATGCCTATGAACTATTGTGGTCTATCGAACCTATCATGTTATATGGAAATTGGTGAGTAAACCTATGATGTTGTATAGGAATTTGGGAATGAAATTATCATATGTAAGTTTGGTGATATTATGATTCATACAAGTTTTAGGCTAAGTCTTGTCGTTTATGCCTAATTGTTTAGAGCCATTATGCATACGTGTTTAGATCTACGACCTTATATGTATAGATTTACAACTTTATATATTAGATCCATATGCATTTATGATAAATCTAATTTGCAAGTTCACCACTACATGCCAAGTTTAACTTGTATAGTTTTATGTAAATTCATATGCTTGTGTTTCATGTTGCATAGATCAAATTTGCAAGTTCATAGTTAAAAGTATATTGTTCTATGCCAAATCCATGTGACATATGTGTAGTTAGATCCATACTTTTGTATGATGTTGGAATGTTGCAAAGTTCTTCTTTTCCTCTTTTTGTTTTATAAGTTAGGCTAAAATATCGAGCCCAACATTCTACGTAATTTTGCTCACGTACAATGGGGGTAACATTGGGGAAAACATGAAATTACATGTAATTGGCATGTTTGAAGCATAAGTATGATAAGTGGCATGAAAATGGTATTATCTATATTCCTAAAATTTTGAATGTGATTTAGAAGGAAAGTGGGCCATGATAATAATTGATTTATAATTTACATGTGAATATGTAGGATAAACATGAAAAATTACATGGCATAGATTGGTTCATGAAATGGTATATTTAGTGTACCACTAATTGTGAGCCTAATTAAAAGGATAATTATGGCATAATTAAATTGGGAATAATTTACATATGGAATTTGACATAAATAAGAAATATGTAAATTTAGAAAAGATGAATATGCCTAACCTGAGGTTAGACTGAGTTGTGGTGTAAAACTACCCGGAACCGACCGGCACATCCAGTGACCACAACATACCTGTCTAATGTGGGTGGTTAGTGCATTGAGCCCGAAAAGGACCCGAGTTAGACTAAGTTGTGGTGTAAAACTATACGGAATCGACCGGCACCTTCAGTGACCACAACAATACCTGTGTAATGTAAGTGGTTGATGCTTTAATAAAGCTAAGTCAAGATTGTTAGAGTTAAGTCAATTAAGGAAACACTTAACCAATTCAACAAGTTAACTAAACTGATGGGTGAGGTTAAGTAAATTTAGAACAATTAGTCATTATAACATGTTAATTAGACAAGTGTGTAAGGTTAAGTAAATTTAGAACACTTAACCGTTATAACATGTTAATTAGACAAGTGGGTCAGGTTAAGTAATTTAGAACACTTAACCGTTATAACATGTTAATTAGACAAGTGGGTGAGGTTAAGTAAATTTAGAACACTTAACCGTTATAACATGTTAATTAGACAAGTGGGTGAGATTAAGTAAATTTAGAACACATAACCTTTTTAACATGTTAATTAGACAAGTGGGTGAGGTTAAGTAAATTTAGAAACACTTAACCAATATAACTTGATTTATGGAAAGGTTAAGTTAAAATAAGAGGGCAACACATAACCAATATAACTTGATTTGTAGTAGGGTTAAGTTAACACAAGAAGACAACATTTAACCAAAGTAACATAACACGTAGGTGGGTTAAGTTAACTTGAATTGATTGATGACACTTAACTAATACAACAAGATGAATACATGGGGTTAAGTAAACAAGAAACACTTGACCAATATAACTTAATGAATGAACGGGGTTAAGTTAATAGGAAACACTTAACCGATCCAACATGATAAGTAAGGAGGGTCAAGTTAATAAGAAACGCTTAACCAGCATGACATGGTGAATGAGTGGGTAATATTAGTAAATATAGGCCCACAAAACTTAACCATTAAATAAACATGCTTGAATCAGTGGAAGGGTTAAGTACATATCGGGTTAGTGGGTAATATTAGTAAAGATAGGCCCACAAAACTTAACTATTAAATAAACATGCTTGAATTGATGGGAGGGTTAAGTACATCTCGTGTAGGCGGGTAATATTAGTACATATCGGCCCACAAAACTTAACCGTTTATTAAAAATGGTTGAATCGATGGGAGGGTTAAGTATATATCGGGTTGGTGGGTAATATTAGTAAATATAGGCCCACAAACTTAACCAATAGGAAACCCTAGTAACGGGGACCAATTTCAGCAGTAACCCACATGGATGTATCACGATACCTTGAACTAGGCAGGGTAGGGGACGATTACTGGGCTAATTATAAGCGGTCAAAGCAGCGGGAAGGGGTACGTTAGTGTAGGTTCCGACGGTTTACGGGCATGCACGTTCTCCAGATGGGAAAAAGCAGACACTGGGTACCAGTATTTATACACTATGCATCTCGAATCGTGTCGGGTCGCTATTATAAGGATTGATCACCTTATGGTGGGGCCAGCACATGGTATCTATACGCAAGAGAGGGTCGATTGACACAGACACATGGAACATGAATACAAGTAGGGATTCGATCGATAGGGTAGTAAGGGTACATCTTACATGTTCATGGCAATTAGGATGATTGAGGTGGAATCCTCACGATAGATGTACACCTGAAGGCTACCACAATTACGGGGGTTAGGATCACGATTATCATTTTGTACAGATTACTACTTGGGACACTAGTTAGGTGGTGCAGAGATAAATATAGAAATCAGATTAACAGAGTAGTAGTGAAGCAGAGAAAAAGTAGAAGTGCATTCAGTTCACCTTGCACATATCTTATCTTTAGTTACCTTGTTTTTATGGTATTATCCTATTTTCGGTTTATTCATGTCATGGTCCTTTATCTTGTTTGCCTGCTGGAAGATCACTGGACATACCATACTTATGTCTGACCTAGTTTTATTTTCGCCTCTTTTCTTTCATTCCCCCCCCCCCCCCATGTAGTCAGGGAGGGAATAGCTCAGCCTAACTTGGACCTCTTCGCTTTCCAAGCTTGAAGAATAGTTGGTATATCGCTTTGGACTCTATCTCTTCCACTGCTATCGCTGGTTCATGCTTTATTGGGGAATATCATTGTTTTTATGCTTCTTTTATTCTTGGAGGTTTTTAAATCAAGACAAAAGTTTTATGTATTACATTTAAGTATGATTGAGGAAATTGTTGTAAAAGTTTGACTGAGTTAAGTTGTTTGTAAAATGACTTTATTTTCCGCTGCTTTGTTTGTCTTTCTTGTAATTTATCTGCATCTTTTACCTATAATGATCCACCTAAGTTAAGGCATTTCCTCTGTGAGTGACCTTAACGGAGGTGGGGTGTTATACTTATGATAGCCTCATTTTCCAAAAGTCATTGTGAATTTATGTGCACGATATTCACATGGAGAAAAACCGTTCCGCGTTAGTGGCGTGGTCCAGTGAATTTCCCAATTTTAAAATAAATCTTAAAGCAAATGTTTTATGTTCTCACATCAATCCCATGACTGAACTGGAGTTTATTGTTCCTTCCTAAACTCTGGGTGCCCATTAATTTCCACATGGGTAGCTAGTGTTTAGTTTTATAGTTGTAGATCGTTGTAGCAAAATTCAATATGCTTTCCGTGTTGGAGTCCACACTAGATTTTGAAGCTTCAGTTGTACCACTATGTTCTTCTGCTGAGAGTATATCTTTTCTTCCGCTGCATATATATATGTTGTAGCTCTGATATTCCATGTAACTCTAATGTAATAATGTATTATGCAATAAAAGTTCTTCTATTTTGTGAAAAATATGTATGTACCCATAACAATTCGTCTTGTGAACGGTTTAAGTCGGTTTAATTACCAGTGAAAAACGGGCAAAAAGACGGGTCATTACAGTTGGTATCAGAGCTATGGGGTATGACATATTTTCAATGAAAGATAGGACTCATTAGAGTTATAGTATCTCATTAGAGATAGGGTCAGAAAATGCCCTAGAATGAGATTCCAGAATATTATGATCGAGAGAGCGTACTCTGAAAATAGATTATTTTGAACAAAGTAGATTGTTTTAAAGAATGTAATCATTTTGAAAGATGACTTTTAATAAGAATTTTTGTGTATTTTTATTCGACATCATGATTGGACTATCGAGTATATATGGACTTTGAATATACGCCTAGCTAACGTATATACGGAATCCAATATATACTAGATAGATATAGAACCACATTAGTTGCTCGATGGTGATTCTAGTGGTGACCATGTGTAACACCCCACGTCCATTAATGTCACTGACAAAGGGAATGCATTAACTTCCATGGAGCATATTTAGTGTATAGAACAGAATATAACAAGACAAGTATAAATAATGGTACTTGAATATTTTAAAACAACTTTTATTGCCACGGAGAAATAGTTTGATTACAACAACTTCATAAACCAAGTACACTTAATATCCATCTTGATAAATTATTTCAGAGTATATAAAATAAAAATCATAAACCCCAACACAAGTAGCCATAAAAGAGATGAACTGAACTTTACTTTCAGGAATCCAAGCACTTCCAAAAGAGAGAGAAAGAGATTCAAGATCAAGCTCCACTAGTACTATTCCCACCCGGAGAACCTTATGGGGAAGGAAGAAAAGAGGCGAAAACAAGGGGGTCAGACATAAAGTCTGGCGAGTATAATAACTTTAACAATATAATTGTTAAAGTAACTAGGATAAGGCATAAACTGGTAAGATAAGATATGACCATGAAACAAGTGGGCATGACAATGCAAATAGGAGGAATATTCTTGCATTAATCTCATTCCTAATCACTATAGGATAATTACTATACTGCACCACCACTAGTCACCCTAAAAGTTGATCCCGCCTATTGAACTTAATAATGATAATGGTAGTTTCGTGTACCCCTAGCTGCCTTCATAGGTGTCGTTTGCCCCTATCTCTACTAGTTGTACCCACTACCCCCATTCGATCGGCTCCCTAACTCATAAATACCCGTTCTAGTCCCATAGTGGGTGTATCACTCCCCAAAGTGGCAACCCGATACCACCAAAGATGCACGACTTATATCTACACGATGCAACAATGTCTTACCTACCAGCTCGGACCCACTCACGCACATGACCCCGTTGGACTTGCGTTGCCCCTGCTAACCCGTTTTGACATCTTACAATCAAATCCAGTAAGCGTGTCCTGTCCTCGACTTGGGTCGATCTCACAAAGATACTTAATAGGTTACTGGTTTGAAAAGGGCCCCCATGCTTGACACAAGCCTTCCACCCATGCTTGGTCCCCATAAAGGTTTCCCCACTTAACCCCATTCTTATCCATGTCTTCTTACATGTTTCAATCTTGGCTAAGTGCATCTAATCGTATTTCACATGCCACCTAATGCACCCACTAAATTTCATATGACACCCAAGGCACCTACTTAACCCACCATGTCCCACCACGTGTCTATCTGATTAAGTGTTACTTAATTCATCATAACCGTAACCTTGTAAAGACCTCCGACGTTAAGCTGACATTTGCCGTTACTGGATTTGCTGGGCGGATCCGGGCAGTCTTATACCGCAAACGAGCACAACATTGTGTCTTTACAATTGTTACGCATTTAATTCGTGCCTTTGACCTCTCACATTAGAGTTGCATTTGTGGCTGCTGGATTTGCCGGGCGGGTCGGGCAGTCTTAAACCACAAAAGAGTTTAACCTCGTGTCTTAGGTGGTTAATTATTACACATCTTTATTTAACCCCAAATTGGATTAATATCCCTATTCAAATTTATTAATAATTTTCATGTCCATAATTGTCACTTAAATTATGGTCATAATTTCTATACACATTAATTATGCTATTTAATGTCTAAGATTAATTATATGCCTTTAAAGGCATTATATGCCAATTCAAAATATTAACATTTATTGTTTTTCCCAATGACCCCACGTTGTTCGCACAGATAATATGTAGGCAAATACATAGCCTAACTCATAAAAACTTCACACTATGAACATTACATAAAAGTAGATCTATCTTACAAAAATAAGAATAGGCTAGCACAAAAACTTTCTTGATTATAACTTATATTGACATAGATTTGCATATTCACTAGCTTGCATAGGCAACAGAAACATAAAACATAAATTTACATAATCTATGTAGTGCCATGGCTCTAAATGTAGATCTAAACATGAAAGTTTGAACTTGCATATATAGATATGATTTTCATCTAATCTTTGCATATAAGTTTCATATTCAACTTGCATATAAACTAGTGTCATAATTTGCATATGATTCACATAAAAACTTGCATATGAAATTACATTCAACTTGCATATAAACTAATGTCATAATTTGCATATGATTCACATAAAACTTGCATATGAAATTACATTCTACTTGCATATAAACTTATGTCATAATTTGCGTATGATTCACATAAAACTTGTATATGAAATTACATTCAATTTGCATATAAACTATTGTCATAATTTGCGTATGATTCACATAAAAACATGCATATGAAATTACACTCAACTTGCATTTAAACTAATGTCATAATTTGCATATGATTCACATAAAACTTGCATATGAAATTACATTCAACTTGAATATGATACAAAACTAGCATAGGTAATGGGCATAAACTTGCATAACTTATGTACTGTTATAGATCCAGACATAAAGGTGTAAACTTGCATATGGGTCTAAACATAAAGATGTAAACTTGCATATAGATCTAGACATAAAGCTTAATGTCACATAAACTTGCATATGCATATACATGTCTCAAATATATTTTAACAACCAAAACTTCCATAAGATTCATACATGAATATATGATTCAATCGTCACAAACTTGCATAAGATATATGATTCAACTCCACAAACATACATATAATTTACATCACATGATTCAAAATCATATTCTCATAATCCCAATTATATCTTATCATTATTAAATTATTTAATTATTTTATGAAAGCTATCATACTCACAATTAAAAAGAATAGTCTTGTCTTTCTAGGATCTTTATTCTGAAACTGAATTGCTCGCCTTTGATGTAAACTAATCGTTATTTAGATTTGATTTAATTTTGATTCAAGCTTCTATCTTGCTTTAAGGTTGAAAGTGTATGGCTCTACGTTCTCCATTGACGGCATGGCGGCTCTTGTTATGAATTAATGTGATTAGGGTTAGGGGTTTAGGAGTGTTTTTATAGAAGTTTAATTTATTAAGAGCCGTCGGATTAACCTAGGAACATCCAGAACCATTCAGATAGCCACCTAAGCCCTAGCACCTCAGAATTTGTCACAAAGCCAATCAGAGAAGGCCACGTAAAAAAAAACATTGCTTGACCAACAAAAAATGAGCCACGTGCTCCACATGATGTGTACACGTCATACATACATACATACATATATATATATATGTATATGTGTGTATATATACATATTTTCTATATATATATATATATTTATTTTCTTTATCTATCTTCCTAATTAACCATTTTCACACTAAACTACTTTTTGAACTGCGTTCACACTAAGCCACTTTTTAGCCATTCCCCTAAAACAAAAATATAGCACTGGCGGGGATCGAACTCTGTACCTCTTATATGCAAGTCACATGTTCTAACCAAATGAGCTACTAAGTCTTTTGCTTACTAACCTTAGAACAATGATAAACATTATTCTTTTCTCAATCCTCTTTTTCATGTTTTGCTGCAATATTTAATTTAAAGATAGCTTCTTCATACGGAGTCCGATTTACGCAAATTCGGACTCTATCTCAAGTAGAATTCCGAGACAAATGCAATGGCGCAACCCATTTCACCTAATTCTTCTTTTTCAAATTAATTATTCTTTAATTTGTTATTTTAATATTCTCAGAAAATACGGGGTGTTACATTCTCCCCTCCTTAAAGGATTTCGTCCTCGAAATCTCCAAGTTAAGGAGAACGTATATCCTACCATCCAATCATCCATCTACTCAATCATCAAACACATGCATCTGTTGCCCTTAAAAGATTTCTAATGCCATATGAATATATGCAAAAGGTGTGTGTATATGTTCCTTATCCAATGCAAAATCAGGCGGTCTACTGATTCTGTTGACCTCCTTAATGCGAATCATGATAGTGCCATGCGTCCATTGTGTATGCAAAAGAACCCTATTGATACATATCATTTCTATATGAGTGGGCAACCATACATTCAAATGCAACACCCATATGATAACACATTCAATATGCATCTAGTAAATTAAATATGCACACATATTCATATGCAACATGAAAGTGATTGAGTCGATCTAGCGTCTAATGTGTGTGTAAATGTATCCACGAGCAACCACTAGCGAACACTTGCATCCACTTGCATCCGCCAAACATAACATGTCTCAAACACATGTTTTCAACCATAGGATTTTCCTATCTCAAGATCGAAGATATAATCGAGAGGACATACCAAATGATAGAATAGGTATAAATAAAGCCATAGAAAAAGGAGAAGTTAAGAACATATCCTCAAAAGAGAAAGGGTACAACATATGCATCTTGCTTTCCGTCCCCCAAGTTGCGTCTCCTTGATCAGCTCCCCATTGGATTTTAACTAACTTGACCTCTCTATTGCATAACTTTATGACCTCCGATCCAAGGATGCATGTAGGAGCTCGTCTAATCGTGGCATCTCACCCCACTTCCACTTCTCTAAGTATGCTCGGCTCCACTACTTCCGTAATATCTTGTAAACACTTCTGAAAATGCGACACGTGAAACACATTATGAACCCCACTAAGTTAGTTGCCTATTCTTATGTCCCTCCAAAATCATAAACTCAAAAGATCTTCAAGGATTATATTCGCCCCTTTCTGTCTGTTCATCAGTCTGTAGACGGTAAGCGATTCTCATACTTACCACCTTTTTCATGTCACCTTTTCCTCTTGCATCGAAAACTGCTCCAAGCCTTGTCCCACAAGCACTGATGTATACTATAAACGGTTTGCTTCCATCTAGCAAAGTAAAAAATGGGGCTGATATCTTTGCAAAGTCCTTAACGGAATTCCTATAGTAGCCCGTCTACCCTAGAAAACTTCTTACCTCCGTTGCTTTTCTAGGAACCTTCCAATATTGGATTGCCACCACCTTTGTAGGATCCACTGCTATTCCTTCCTTAGAGACCATGTGTCCTAAGAACCTTACTACTTTTCTCCAAAAATGACATTTGGAGAACTTAGCTTTGAGTTGATGTGCTCGTAGGGTCTCTAAGACTTCCCTAAGATATAGGGCATGCTCTTCTTCGCTTCTAGAGAAAATCAAGATATCATCCAAAAAGACTACCACGAACTTGTTTAGAAACTCCCTAAACACCGTACTCATCAAGTCAACGAAATATGCGGGTGCATTCGTCAGACCAAAAGGCATGAGAGCCACTCGAAGAATCCATCAGGAGTTCTAAATGCAGTTTTATCTATGCTGTCTTCAGCCACCCTTAGCTGATGAAATCCATCTGTGAGAAAACAGAAGCACCAACCAACTGATCGAACAAATCGTCTATCCTCGGCAATGGGTGTCTGTTCTTCTTCGTGAGCTTATTCAGCTCTCTATAGTCCACGCACAATCTAAGTGATCCATCAGCCTTCGTTGCAAAAACAACTGGAGCACCCCATTCCGAAATGCTTCTTCTTATGAACCCCTTCTCAAGCAACTCTTTCACTTGCTCACTGAGTTCTCTTCTCTCCCTCGGAGCCATGTGGCGCACTGGTAATGCAGCTGGCTTTGCATTATCTACTAGGTATGTACGAAAGTCTATATCGCGCCTTGGGGGTAAACCCCTAACTTCATCGAAGACATCACCATATTCACGGACCACACGAACATATTCCAAATCATCGTTGGATGCGTTAAGGGATTCTAGGTAGCTAAGCATCACTGGACCTCTAGGGTCATAAGAAATATCAAGGGTCTTGCCACAACGAGTCAACAATCTAAATACCCTTCTTTCACAGTCTAGGATGGCACCATACTTGGCTAGCCAATCCATCCCTAGAGTCAAGTCGAAGCCCATGAAGCAAAGAACAAAGGCGTTACATTCAATCCCAACGCCCAAGATAGACACTCTCAAATCCCGACAAATCATTGAAAGATGAGCCGAACCACTAATAGGATTTGAGACTACAATGGGATCCGTAACTAGACTAGTATTTAGGTGCAGCGTTTCAACTAACGAAGGAGATACAAAAGAGTGTGAAGCGCCAGAATCAAACCAAGTTTGAATAGGATGATAAAAAAAAACTTTCAACCAAGATATATCTACCTCTATCAGGTATGCCAACCGTGAGGGAACGCGTCTGCCTTCCAGAAGATCATGTACTTTGTCCTTACCTTTGCTTTTTTGCTTCTTTGTACAATTTTAATAAGATGTCATGTTTCCCCGTAACGATAACAACTAGTCTTTTTCTTTGTTCCAATGTCTTTATTTAAGTAGTCAGGTATTTCACATGTGTGGCCCTTCCTTTTCTCTTGGCCCCTTGTTATCCTTACCCCCTTCCCTTAGATCTACTTCCTTATTGTGTCCTATCCATGTCTCTCCTACACATTCTCCATTCGTGACCTCCCACCAAAATGAGGCATCGTCCTTCATTAACCAAGCAGATGGTTGAACCTTCCTCCCATCGTCTATCTTAAAGGTACCAACAAGTCCTTCACTTCCTCCTAGTTTGACAAACGTCCCAGTCCCATGAAGCAGTTTTATGCTCATCGTACGGAAGTTCTTACATATCTTAGAAAAGGCGTCTGTACGTGGAGGAAGAAACTAAAAAGGGAAAAGGGAAGAGATTCGAAGCAAAGAATCGAAAAAAAGATATATGGCTTTTGGGGGTTCTGTTTTTCAAAATAAACTTTTCTCTTGAAAATAATCTGCTAAAACATATTTCTGAAAGTATTTATTTATTAAAATGCTTTTGAAAAATAGTTTCTCAAAATCTCATATCTGTTTTGGTAACCTTTAGCTCTGATACCACGTGTAACACCCCACGTCCATTAATCCCACTCACAAAGGGAATGCATGAACTTCCATAGAGCGTATTTAGTGTATATAACAGAATATAACAAGACAAAAATAAATAATGGTACCTGAAAATTTCATAACAACTTTTATTGCAGCGGAGAAATAGTTTGATTACAACAACTTCATAAACCAAGTACACTTAATATCCATCTTGATAAATTGTTTCAGAGTACATAAAATAAAAAGCATAAACCCCAACACAAGTAGCCATAAAAGAGATGAGTTGAATTTTAATTTCAGCAATCCAAGCACTTCCAAAAGAGAGAGAAAGAGATTTGAGATGAAGCTCCACTAGCACTAGTCCCACCCTGAGAACCTTGGGGAGGGGGGAGGAAGAAAAGAGGCGAAGACAAAGGGGTCAGACATAAAGTCTGGCGAGTATAATAATTTTAACAATATAATTATTAAAGTAACTAGGATAAGGCATAAACTGGTAAGATAAGACATGACCATGAAACAAGTGGGCATGACAAAGCAAATAAGAGGAATATTCTGGCATTAATCTCGTTCCTAATCACTATAGGATAATTAATATACTGCACCACCGCTAGTCACCCTAAAAGTTGATCCCGCCTATAGAACTTAATAATGATAATGGTAGTTTCGTGTACCCCTAGCTGCCTGCATAGGTGTCGTCTGCCCCTATCTCCACTAGTTGTACCCACTACCCCAATACGATCGGATCCCTAACTCGTACATACCCGTGCTGTTCCCACAGTGGGGTGTATCACTCCCCAAAGTGGCAACCCGATACTACCAAAGATGCATGGCTTATATATGCACGATGCAAAAACTACCTACCAGCCCGGGCCCACGCACGCACATGACCAAATTGGACTTGCGTTGCCATCGATAACCCGTTTAGACCTTTTACAATCAAATCCAGTAAGCGTGTCCCGTCCTCTACTTGGGTCGAGCTCACAAAGATAATTAATGGGTTACTGGTTTGAAAAGGGCCCCCATGCTTGGCACAAGCCTTCCACCTATGCTTGGTCCCAACTAAGGTTTCCCCACTTAACCCCATTCTTATTCATGTCTTCTTACATGTTTCAATCTTGTTAAGTGCATCTAATCATATTTCTCATGCCACCCAAGGCACCCACTTATTTCACATGCCACCCACTTAACCCCCCATGTCCTACCACATGTTTATCTGGTTATGTGTTACTTAATTCATTAGAACCGTAACCTTGTAAAGACCACCCACATTAGGCTGACATTTGTAGTTGCTGGATTTGCCGGGCGGGTCCGGGCAGTCTTATACGCAAACGAGCTAACCTCGTGTCTTAACAATTGTTACGCATTTAATTCGTGCCTTTGACCTCTCACATTAGACTGGCATTTGTGGGTGCTAGATTTGCCAGGCGGATCCGGGCAGTCTTACACCACAAAAGAGTCTAACCTCGTGTCTTAGGCTGTTAATCATTACACATCTTTATTTATCCCCAAATTGGATTAATATCCCTATTCAAATTTATCAATAATTTCCATGTCCATAATTTTCACTTAAATTATGGTCATAATTTCTATGCACATTAATTATGCTAATTAATATCTAAGATTAATAATATGCCTTTAAAGGCATTATATGCCAATTCAAAATATTAACATTAACATTTAATGTTTTTCCTAGCAACCCCAGGTTTTTCGCATAGAAAATATATAGGCTAATATATAGCCTAACACGTAAAAACTTCACAATATGAACATTACATAAAAGTAGAGCTGTCTTACAAAAATAAGAATAGCTAGCACAAAAACTTGCATGATTATAACTTATATTGACATTGATTTGCATAGTCACTAACTTGCATAGGCAATAGAAACATAATACATAAATTTACATAATCTATGTACTGCCATGGATCTAAATGTAGATCTAAACATGAAAGTTTGAACTTGCATACATAGATATAGTTTTCATCTAATTTTGCATATAAGTTTCATATTCAACTTGCATATAAACTAATGTCATAATTTGCACATGATTCACATAAAAACATGCATATGAAATTACATTCAACTTGCATATAAACTAATGTCATAATTTGCACATGATTCACATAAAACTTGCATATGAAATTACATTCAACTTGCATATAAACTAATGTCATAATTTGTGTATGATTCACATAAAACTTGCATATGAAATTACATTCAATTTGCATTTAAACTAATGTCATAATTTTCATATGATTCACATAAAAACTTGCATATGAAATTACATTCAAATTGCATATAAACTAATGTCATAATTTGCATATGATTCGCATAAAACTTGCATATGAAATTACATTCAACTTGCATATGACACAAAACTAGCATAGGTAATGGGCACAAACTTTCATAACTTATGTACTGCTATAGATCCAAACATAAAGGTGTAAACTTGTATATAGGTGTAAATAGAAAGATGTAAACTTGCATATGAATCTAGACATAAATGTTAATGTCACATAAACTAGCATATGCATATACATGTCTCACATATATTTCAACAACCCAAACTGCATAAGATTCATACATGAATATATGATCCAATCAACACAAACTTGCATAAGATATATGATTCAACTCCGCATACATATAATTTACATCACATGATTCAAAATCATATTCTCATAATCCCAATTATATCTTATCATAATTAAATTATTTAATTATTTTGTGAAAGCTATCATACTCACAATTAAAAACAATAGTCTTGTCTTTCTGGGATCTGTATTCTGAAACTGAATTGCTCGCCTTTGATGTAGACTAATTGTTATTTAGATTTGATTTGATTTTGATTCAAGCTTCTATCTTGCTTTAGGGTTGAAAGTGTATGGTGGCTACTCTAGGTTCTCCATTGACGGCATGGCGGCTCTTGTTATGAATTAATGTGATTAGGGTTAGGGGTTTAGGATTGTTTTTATAGAAGTTTAATTTAATAAGAGCCGTCGAATTAACCTAGGAATAGCCAGAACCATTCAGATAGCCACCTAAGCCATAGCACCTCAGAATTTGTCACAAAGCCAATCAGAGAATGCCAAGTAAAAAAACCATTCCTTGACTAACAAAAAATGCGCCAGCGCCACATGACGTGTACACGTCATATCTACATACATACATATATATATATACACATATATTCTCTCTATATTTTTTTTCTTTATCTATCTTCCTAATTAACCATTTTTACATTAAACCACCTTTTGAACTGCGTTCACACTAAGCCACTTTCTAGTCATTCCCCTTGAGACGCCCCGAAATCCCGTTCTCACGGAAACAAGGGTTATCTTTGGAATATAACACAGAAACAGATAATAGCAGAACAGAATTAAATAAATACACCAGATATGAACAATAGAATATACTGGATAAAAGTAATCATCAGAGTTACACAATATACAGGATCTCACTTAGTACAAATACAGTTCAACTATACATAAATGTCTACAGCGGAAATAAACAAAATATGTACAATAGGAGCTGAACAGCATAAAAAGAAATAAATGATAGAATCCATCTTCAGCTCCAGCTATCCAGAAAGAACCAGCTAAACCTGAATACAAGGCTGCCCGTGTAGAAAAAGGGGCACCCGAGTTTGAGAGTGAAACAAACTACGAGTCAGTCATGGGACTGGTATGAGAAATCCACTCAACACATATATAATTAGCTAATCACAGGACCACGCCACTTTCGTGGAACAGGTTTACTCCATTGGATTGCCAGTGCTTTACAACAAATCTTTCTTTTTAAACATCGCTATGCTTTTTATAAAATGAAGCCGTTATAAGACTCAGTTCCCATCACACAATGCAACGCAAACCGGAGGATAGACTTTTTACCTTATAACGGCCAAATATGCTTGATACGAATAAAACAAAGGCATTTGATATTATTGCTAGTGTTTATATGTTTTGAAAACAATTTCAAATCATAACTATCAATCATAGACGGCATTAATGCCCCATACCACTATGTCGCCATATATAGGTATACAATCAAAACCGCATGATGTCGTATTTGGAAATTGGATTTCCGTCATGAACCAAGGCAAAAGATAGTCCTTACCGAATTCGAGACGCTCTAGCCCGCCCCTCAGGCAAGTACTCAATCAAGCCTTTGGGTCGTCAGGGCCGGTCCACCGATGTGGATTAAAATTCTTGAACAATGCGTTTCCCCGCCCTTTGGGGCATAAACGAGCCAACGAATGACTCCATCGGACCCGGATCGTCCGATCAAACCGAGGCGCCTCGCAACAACAACAACCACATAGGTGAAAAGTATATAAATGTCAGGGCTAGTAGGTCACTGACACCACCCTAGCTAGAAAGAAACGCATGTCCTCCCTGAGGTCCTTCTCCCGTTTTAGGTTCATACCGGGGTGTGAGGCTCGCGAATTCACGTTATACACAAAGCTACGCCACACAGGCGGTGCTTTGATCATCACCACAAGACTTTGCTTTTCAACAGAAGCCCTGATCACTGCATCTTAGCATGCCACACAGGCAATTCATGCCATGCGACTGATGTCCATCGATATACAACCTCTGAGCTCGTGCGTCTCAGAGAAGGGCGTTAAGCGAAAGAATAAATTCTCCGCCGCCAAACAGATGTATATTTAATAGAGATCAATCAACACAGAATAAAATCCAATGTCAGACACACAGTCCATTTACAAGTCCGTTCTGGGTCTGACTAAATACCTCGCAAACCCATCGATCAACACGTACGTCTGGACGATCACCACTCGTTATCCAAATTTCGGGATGCCTCCCAATCAGGACCTCGGCTACCATCCAAATGAGGTGAAGATCTCCGGTCTTCGACCATCGTCTTCATCTTCGAATTTCAATCGTCGGTCAATTATTCAAAATGAGAATTAACTCGGCCTTTTCAAATAATTCACGTAGATTTAGAATTTCAATTCAATTTATTTCAATGGTTAAATTATTCGACAACACTAATATTGTTCTTTAATGTAATTTTCACACCAAACACATTCAACCATCAAATACAACATAAATCGAGCAAATTCAGTTTATTTCCACTCCATATCGCTTATGATATTTTATAACTATTTATCGCTATTTTTATTTAATTTTAAATAGCTAATTTATTCAAAACGACGCTTCGGGCCATAAAGCGGCCGTGGCGCTGTTTTTCTTCAGATTTGATTTACACATATCTGAAAATCTAACCATTGGGTCTTCACAAAATTTACATCATTAGAAAGGTCTTTTCAAAACGAATCCAACGGTTCCAGTTTCGGGAAAATCCGACGGTCGGATCTCCCGGTACAATCATTTGAAGTTTCGATTTCAAAATACGAACTGCAGCATCGTTATTCGATTAAATATATAATTATATTTATATATATATATATATATATAATCGCTTCTGGCGCTGTTTTTCTTCAGAATTGAATTAAACATTCCAGACAATCCAACCGTTGGATTTTTACAAGGTTGGTGCCGTTGGAAAGATTATTCCAAGGCGAACCCGACGGTTGAGGTTTCGAGAAAATCCAATGGTCGGATTTCCCGTACTAGTTGTTTGAAATCACGGTTTCAAAATACGAACTGCACGGCTTCGTTTCGTTTTAATTTTATTTATATTTATATATTTATATAAATATAGTTCATTCAATGATTTCCATATCGTTTTCACTTCAAAAAATTTTCTAACACCTTAAAATTTTGGAAAATTTCGCCATAACCTCCCCTGCACCGGGAGCATCGGGAAATCGCAAATAGCTTTCCCGGTCCTTCTAATCTCAAAAAGTAAAAGCCAAGCGGCTAGCCAACAGGCTCATAAAATCATCACCCAAACAAAGCAGTAAATGTGTACCTATTTGTCGGGCACAAAATTTTATTCCTCTTCTCTAGCCCCTTTGCTATAACCTGTTCAATGAATATGCATGTACATATATATACAGTTCTTATCATTTATCATTTTCTATTCAACTTCATATTTGATTCCTATTTGGTTTAAAAACACCATTCATTCTAATGTTACATAAATAGGTGCAAATCATTTCATTAGCTAATTAATGAATATTTCAACTCATATATGTTTATTTTGAACAAGTGGCTATTTTTAACACTTCACATTTCAACGATTTATGCATACAATAAAAATGTGATTTTTATTGTAAAACAATTCATTTCAAAACACTATTCTTCTATATAGTTCATATAGGTGACAAAATAGGATTTTTATCATAAAACAATTTCTTTTAAAACGGGGTTATTTTACACAGTTCATATAGTCGATAAAAAGATGATTTTTATTATCAAACAATTTATTTCAAAATATGAATACCATTCAACACATGAATTTCAAATCAACGAATGAATAACAATTCAACACATGAATGTTTTCTATAGTTTCTATATATAGATAAAAATGTGATTTTTATTATCGAACAATTTATTTCAAAATATGAATACCATTCAACACATGAATTTCTAATCAACGAATGAATATCAATTCAACACATGAATGTTTTCTATAGTTTCTATATATAGATATAAATGTGATTTTTATTATCGAACAATTTATTTCAAATTATGAATACCATTCAACACATGAATTTCTAATCAACGAACGAATATCAATTCAACACATGAATGTTTTCTATAGTTTCTATATATAGATAAAAATGTGATTTTTATTATCGAACAATTTATTTCAAATTATGAATACCATTCAACACATGAATTTCTAATCAACGAATGAATATCAATTCAACACATGAATGTTTTCTATTCAATGAATAAGTATAGTTTAAGCATATGAAAATAATTCAAACACACGAATATTATTCAAAATTTCGGCAGCATAACGGCAGGGTAGTTAAAACCGGGACCGTCCCTAGTACGGCTCCTCGCTCTACCTTAAAACCTCGCGGTTTTTTACAATGGGAATCATGCATCTAGTTTGCATGCAGGCGGCATGTATATATTTATTTCATTTCCACAAACTAATCCTATGTGGTTTCAACCAAATATTTTTCAACCACAAACGGGTATTTTTCAACCACAATCAACCAATATCAACCACAAACAATCCCAACAATCATTCGCTATCAATCAATTTTCACAACAATTTCAGCCAATAAATATCGTCCATGGTTTGTGGACGAGGGGCGTATATATATATATATATATATATATATATATATATATATATATATATATAGCAATTCACTTTTATTTTCACACACATATGTGTATATATAGAAAAAGAAATTGAAGAGTGAGAAATTCTCACCAATAACTATTCAATACCACGACTCTTCCTTTATAGAAATCTTCGCCAATCTCGCCTTTCGTCGCTTTCGTTGCCCGTATTCTCTACATATGTAAAAATCGAATTTTTACGATGCTATTCAATATATAAAAATCTGATTTTTACTTCGACTTTCAATATATAAAAATCTGATTTTTCTTTTTAAATTTCTAATCTCCTTCTATTTTAAATCTTAAAATAAATCAGTTTAAAAACCCGTTTTTAAATCATTTTAAAAATCAGTTTTCTTTTTCAAATTCAGTTTTAAATTCTTTTTTTTTTAAATTCAGTTTTAAAATCATCTTTTTTTTAAAAATCAGTTTTACATTCTTTTTGAAAAATCAGTTTTCCAGAAATAAAAAAACGAAATTTACAGTATTAAAATAAAAATAAAAATAAGATTAAATGCTTACTGTAATCTGCGAAGGGGGGGAGCGATGGCCAGGCTCGGCGCTGGCTTCGAGGTGAGGGCGGCGGCTTCAGCGTCTCGAACGGGGGGGCTCTCGAATCGCTCGCGATGGCTTCGAGGGGGACGGGGTCTTCGGGGGTTGCGCACTGGGAGGAGGAGGCTGGACGGAGGGGGAGGTCGTGGGTGGAGCTTGGTGGAGGCGTCGCCGATCGATTTAGGGTTCTGCCTTTTTTCTTTTCTTTTCGAACTGCTTAATGAATCGGGGGGGGGGGGGGGGGGGGGCAGAAAGAAGGATAAAGGGATGGAGGAAATTAAAATTATTTTTATTATTTTATTATTTAATTTTTCAAAAAAAGTTGACTTTTACATACGACCTCGAAACGAGGCCTACCGCCTGTCGCCCATAGCGTTTTACCCCCATTCCGAACACAATGGGATATGTATCGCAAGATGATTTGATTGTTACAATCAGTTTCTGTTGAATTTACATTTTAAATCACTATATTGAATTTTAAACGTACATTTCAAATTACCGGGTCACATACTAACACTAAAAATTCTAGAAAAATATTTTCTAGCTTCGCATTGACGATACGGTCCTAACAAAACTAGTTTCGTCGATTTCTGAGACCGTTTGAAAAATGGCCAATTTCCAGTCGATTAAAATCAATGGAAACTGGTCAAACGCGTTTTCCTTTGCCACGCTCACATATTAATTCGAAAAATTATGAAATTTGAAACCTAGCAATACCTTGACACTGCGGATCCAACAAAAGTGGTTTCGTCGAAATCCGAGGTCATTTGCAAAATGTCCATTTTTAAGGGCCTGAATTCTATAGCGACTATTCAGAATTCTCAACTGGACATATCTTTTGATTCCCGCTATCAAATTTCGATTGGTCGGATTCGTTAGAAAGATATTACCAATTAGATCCTAATGTTTTTGGTTTCACTAAAATCCGGATTGGTTTGCACCCGGTATATTCAATTGAAGTTTGAAATCAAATTATCGAACTACCGCGCCATTTTCAATTCTATATATAATTATAATTAATTATATTCGTTTTCAAATGTCGACTCAAACTCGGTTTTCATCGCCATTATTTAAAATATTTATTTTAAATATTTAAAATCCATTATTTTAGCCAATTAAAAAAATTTAAATTGGTACAGATTTTCTGGGTCGTTACAATCTCCCCCACTTAAAACTTTTCGTCCCCGAAAAGGAACAAAGTCGAAAGTGGTTTGATAAATCTACAATCACACAATACAACAACCAATTTGTTTCTAACCTTTCAAAAATATTCTTATGATATTCGGGAATGGTTATATCACCTTGTATTAGATAAGAGAATTCATCACATAATCTCTCGGTTGCTTCGGGAGGAGTAAATCTTTCTAAGAAAATCACTGTGAATCTGTCCCAGGTGATACCACTTTCTGGATTATCTTTGATGATTGATTCCCACCAGATTAAAGCTTCCTCTTTGAGCGCCCAAGATGCTACTAACCGTTTCTGGTCATCCCTTAGCTGTATACGCTCAAAAATTCTTTCTGCAGAGCTCACCCAAGCTTGAGTCTGAATTATAGATTCATTGTCCGAGAACTGCGCTTCGTTCAGATTTCGATATTTCTTTAATAGAGCCTCTAGATCGGGTTCTATATTCCTTCTGTTTCTGGCACTCATTTTCCTAGTACTTCTGCAATTAGCAGATCAAGTGTCAGGTCACAGAAAGGATATTTTAAAATATAGAAACACATACTTTAAGTGTAAATGTGTCTATCGAGGTGTAATTTCATTCTGCTTTACTCATACTAGGATATTGCTGATCCTATCTGTATAGAGTTACCCGTCCTAGAACACTACTAGTTCTATTTCTGACGAGCTCGTTCAAGTGTTATACTCCAGAACTAAGCTTAACCAAAGCTCTGATACCACGTTGAGACGCCCCGAAATTCCGTTCTCACGGAAACAAGGGTTATCTTTGGAATATAACACAGAAACAGATAATAGCAGAACAGAATTAAATAAATACACCAGATATGAACAATAGAATATACTGGATAAAAGTAATCATCAGAGTTACACAGTATACAGGATCTTACTTAGTACAAATACAGTTCAGCTATACATAAATGTCTACAGCGGAAATAAACAAAATATGTACAATAGGAGCTGAACAGCATAAAAAGAAATAAATGATAGAATCCATCTTCAGCTCCAGCTATCCAGAAAGAACCAGCTAAACCTGAATACAAGGCTGCCCGTGTAGAAAAAGGGGCACCCGAGTTTGAGAGTGAAACAAACTACGAGTCAGTCGTGGGACTGGTATGAGAAATCCACTCAACACATATATAATTGGCTAATCACAGGACCACGCCACTTTCGTGGAACGGGTTTACTCCATTGGATTGCCAGTGCTTTAAAACAAATCTTTCTTTTTAAACATCGCTATGCTTTTTATAAAATGAAGCCGTTATAAGACTCAGTTCCCATCACACAATGCAACGCAAACCGGAGGATAGAGTTTTTACCTTATAACGGCCAAATATGCTTGATACGAATAAAACAAAGGCATTTGATATTATTGCTAGTGTTTATATGTTTTGAAAACAATTTCAAATCATAACTATCAATCATAGACGGCATTAATGCCCCATACCACTATGTCGCCATATATAGGTATACAATCAAAACCGCACGATGTCGTATTTGGAAATTGGATTTCCGTCATGAACCAAGGCAAAAGATAGTCCTTACCGAATTCGAGACGCTCTAGCCCGCCCCTCAGGCAAGTACTCAGTCAAGCCTTTGGGTCGTCAGGGCCGGTCCACCGATGTGGATTAAAATTCCTGAACAATGCGTTTCCCCGCCCTTTGGGGCGTAAACGAGCCAACGAATGACTCCATCGGACCCGGATCGTCCGATCAAACCGAGGCGCCTCGCAACATCAACAACCACATAGGTGAAAAGTATATAAATGTCAGGGTTGGTAGGTCACTGACACCACCCTAGCTAGAAAGAAATGCATGTCCTCCCTAAGGTCCTTCTCCCGTTTTAGGTTCATACCGGGGTGTGAGGCTCGCGAATTCACGTTATACACAAAGCTACGCCACACAGGCGGTGCTTTGATCATCACCACAAGACTTTGCTTTTCAACAGAAGCCCTAATCACTGCATCTTAGCATGCCACACAGGCAATTCATGCCATGCGATTGATGTCCATCGATATACAATCTCTGAGCTCGTGCGTCTCAGAGAAGGGTGTTAAGCGAAAGAATAAATTCTCCGCCGCCAAACAGATGTATATTTAATAAAGATCAATCAACACAGAATAAAATCCAATGTCAAACACACGGTCCATTTACAAGTCCGTTCTGGGTCTGAATGAAACCGGAGGCACTAAATACCTCGCAAACCCATCGATCAACACGTACGTCTGGACGATCACCACTCATTATCCATATTTCGGGATGCTTCCCAATCAGGACCTCGGTTACCATCCAAACGAGGTGAAGATCTCCGGTCTTCGACCATCGTCTTCATCTTCAAATTTCAATCGTCGGTCAATTATTCGAAATGAGAATTAACTCGGCCTTTTCAAATAATTCACGTAGATTTAGAATTTCAATTCAATTTATTTCAATGGTTAAATTATTCGACAACACTAATATTGTTCTTTAATGTAATTTTCACACCAAACACATTCGACCATCAAATACAACATAAATCGAGCAAATTCAGTTTATTTCCACTCCATATCGCTTATGATATTTTATAACTATTTATCGCTATTTTTATTTAATTTAAAATAGCTAATTTATTCAAAACGACGCTTCGGGCCATAAAGCGGCCGTGGCGCTGTTTTTCTTCAGATTTGATTTACACATATCTGAAAATCTAACCGTTGGATCTTCACAAAATTAACATCATTAGAAAGGTCTTTTCAAAACGAATCCAACGGTTCCAGTTTCGGGAAAATCCGACGGTCGGATCTCCCGGTACAATCGTTTGAAGTTTCGATTTCAAAATACGAACTGCAACATCGTTATTCGATTAAATATATAATTATATTTATATATATATAAATATAATCGCTTCTGGCGCTGTTTTTCTTCAGAATTGAATTAAACATTCCAGACAATCCAACCGTTGGATTTTTACAAGGTTGGTGCCGTTGGAAAGATTATTCCAAGGCGAACCCGACGGTTGAGTTTTCGGGAAAATCCAATGGTCGGATTTCCCGTACTAGTTGTTTGAAATCACGGTTTCAAAATATGAACTGCACGGCTTCGTTTCGTTTTAATTTTATTTATATTTATATATTTATATAAATATAGTTCATTCAATGATTTCCATATCGTTTTCACTTCAAAAAAATTTCTAACACCTTAAAATTTTGGAAAATTTCGCCATAACCTCCCCTGCACCGGGAGCATCGGGAAATCGCAAATAGCTTTCCCGGTCCTTCTAATCTCAAAAAGAAAAAGAAAAAGCCAAGCGGCTAGCCAACAGGCTCATAAAATCATCACCCAAACAAAGCAGTAAATGTGTACCTATTTGTCGGGCACAAAATTTTATTCCTCTTCTCTAGCCCCTTTGCTATAACCTGTTCAATGAATATGCATGTACATATATATACAGTTCTTATCATTTATCATTTTCTATTCAACTTCATATTTGATTCCTATTTGGTTTAAAAACACCATTCATTCTAATGTTACATAAATAGGTGCAAATCATTTCATTAGCTAATTAATGAATATTTCAACTCATATAAGTGGCTATTTTTAACACTTCACATTTCAACGATTTATGCATACAATAAAAATGTGATTTTTATTGTAAAACAATTCATTTCAAAACACTATTCTTCTATATAGTTCATATAGGTGACAAAATAGGATTTTTATCATAAAACAATTTCTTTTAAAACGGGGTTATTTTACACAGTTCATATAGTCGATAAAAAGATGATTTTTATTATCAAACAATTTATTTCAAAATATGAATACCATTCAACACATGAATTTCAAATCAACGAATGAATATCAATTCAACACATGAATGTTTTCTATAGTTTCTATATATAGATAAAAATGTGATTTTTATTATCGAACAATTTATTTCAAAATATGAATACCATTCAACACATGAATTTCTAATCAACGAATGAATATCAATTCAACACATGAATGTTTTCTATAGTTTCTATATATAGATAAAAATGTGATTTTTATTATCGAACAATTTATTTCAAATTATGAATACCATTCAACACATGAATTTCTAATCAACGAATGAATATCAATTCAACACATGAATGTTTTCTATAGTTTCTACATATAGATAAAAATGTGATTTTTATTATCGAACAATTTATTTCAAATTATGAATACCATTCAACACATGAATTTCTAATCAACGAATGAATATCAATTCAACACATGAATGTTTTCTATTCAATGAATAAGTATAATTTAAGCATATGAAAATAATTCAAACATACGAATATTATTCAAAATTTCGGCAGCATAACGGCAGGGTAGTTAAAACCGGGACCGTCCCTAGTACGGCTCCTCGCTCTACCTTAAAACCTCGTGGCTTTTGACAATGGGAATCATGCATCTAGTTCGCACGCAGGCGGCATGTATATATTTATTTCATTTCCACAAACTAATCCTATGTGGTTTCAACCAAATATTTTTCAACCACAAACGGGTATTTTTCAACCACAATCAACCAATATCAACCACAAACAATCCCAACAATCATTCGCTATCAATCAATTTTCACAACAATTTCAGCCAATAAATATCGTCCATGGTTTGTGGACGAGGGGCGTATATATATATATATATATATATATATATATATATAGCAATTCACTTTTATTTTCACACACATATATGTATATATAGAAAAAGAAATTGAAGAGTGAGAAATTCTCACCAATAGCTATTCAATACCACGACTCTTCCTTTATAGAAATCTTCGCCAATCTCGCCTTTCGTCGCTTTCGTTGCCCGTATTCTCTACATATGTAAAAATCGAATTTTTACGATGCTATTCAATATATAAAAATTTGATTTTTACTTCGACTTTCAATATATAAAAATCTGATTTTTCTTTTTAAATTTCTAATCTCCTTCTATTTTAAATCTTGAAATAAATCAGTTTATAAATCATTTTAAAAACCCGTTTTTAAATCATTTTAAAAATCAGTTTTCTTTTTCAAATTCAGTTTTAAATTCTTTTTTTTTTAAATTCAGTTTTAAAATCATCTTTTTTTAAAAAATCAGTTTTACATTCTTTTTGAAAAATCAGTTTTCCAGAAATAAAAAAAATGAAATATACAGTATTAAAATAAAAATAAAAATAAAAACAAGATTAAATGCTTATTGTAATCTGCGAAGGGGGGGAGCGATGGCTAGGCTCGGCGCTGGCTTCGAGGTGAGGGCGGCGGCTTCAGCGTCTCGAATGGGGGGGCTCTCGAATCGCTCGCGATGGCTTCGAGGGGGACGGGGTCTTCGGGGGTTGCGCACTGGGAGGAGGAGGCTGGACGGAGGGGGCGGTCGTGGGTGGAGCTTGGTGGAGGCGTCGCCGATCGATTTAGGGTTCTGCCTTTTTTTTTCTTTTCGAACTGCTTAATGAATCGGGGGGGGGTGCCAGAAAGAAGGATAAAGGGAGGGAGGAAATTAAAATTATTTTTATTATTTAATTTTTCAAAAAAAGTTAACTTTTACATACGACCTCGAAACGAGGCCTACCGCCTGTCGCCCATAGCGTTTTACCCCCATTCCGAACACAATGGGATATGTATCGCAAGTTGATTTGATTGTTACAATCAGTTTCCGTTGAATTTACATTTTAAATCACTATATTGAATTTTAAACGTACATTTCAAATTACCGGGGTCACATACTAACACTAAAAATTCCATAAAAATATTTTCTAGCTTCGCATTGACGATACGGTCCTAACAAAACTAGTTTCGTCGAATTCTGAGACCGTTTGAAAAATGGCCAATTTCCAGTCGATTAAAATCAACGGAAACTGGTCAAACGCGTTTTCCTTTGCCACGCTCACATATTAATTTGAAAAATTATGAAATTTGAAACCTAGCAATAACTTGACACTGCGGATCCAACAAAAGTGGTTTCGTCGAAATCCGAGGTCATTTGCAAAATGTCCATTTTTAAGGGCCTGAATTTTATAGCGACTATTCAGAATTTTCAACTGGACATATCTTTTGATTCCCGCTATCAAATTTCGATTGGTCGGATTCATTAGAAAGATATTACCAATTAGATCCTAATGTTTTTGGTTTCACTAAAATCCGGATTGGTTTGCACCCGGTATATTCAATTGAAGTTTGAAATCGAATTATCGAACTACCGCGCCATTTTCAATTCTATATATAATTATAATTAATTATATTCGTTTTCAAATGTCGATTCAAACTCGGTTTTCATCGCCATTATTTAAAATATTTATTTTAAATATTTAAAATCCATTATTTTAGCCAATTTAAAAAATTTAAATTGGTACAGATTTTCTGGGTCGTTACACCCCTAAAACAAAAATATGGCGTTGGCGGGGATCGAACTCTGTACCTCTTGTATGCAAATCACATGTTCTAACCAAATGAGCTTCTAAGTCTTTTGCTTACAAACCTTTAAACAATGCTAAACATTATTCTTTTCTCATTCCTCTTTTTCATGTTTTGCTGCAATATTTAATTTAAAGATAGCTTCTTTATACGGAGTCTGATTTACGCAAACTCAGACTTTATCTCAAGCAGAATTCTGAGAAAAACGCAATGGTGCAACCCATTTCACCTAATTCTTCCTTTTCAAATTAATGATTCCTTAATTTTTTATTTTAATATTCTCAGAAAGTACGCGGTGTTACACCATGGCACCATCAGTACTTATTTTCGAGTTTCGAAAGTGGGATGACTATATGATTCAAGTTAAGACGTCGAGGAATACTTAAACTATTTGAATATGTTAGAAATATTAAAAAGGATTCAATATAAGGACAATATGTTATAAATGCAAAACAATTTATTTCGTTAATAATAACGAGAAAGTATTTTAGAAGTAAATTTCACTTAAAGATTAGAAAGAGTATTTTGGAAAATAAGATAATTCATTAAGAAATTATATCAAAAATGTCACCTATAATTCGAAATAAACAAGTCATAACAAGGGTTCGTATATGAATTTTAAATCTAATAAGCTGTAATCAAAGAAGATATCATACCTCTCGAGGAATGTTAAATAAGTCAGTATAAGCACTAAATTTGAATCGATACCTAGCATGAATTATAAATGATAATATGCAGGTTAAACTATATTGCTTGGAAGTATATTTTAGCAAATTAAAACCACCCTTAAGAAGTTGGAAAGTGATTTTGACTTAAGTTAAGGAATTTTTATTAAAGATGATTTAAACTTTAACTAACATCTCAGAGGGGGAGAAACTACTCTTTCCCTATTGAGACGGTATGGGTAATCAAATGGTAATTATTTAACAAGCAATCGCTTATGACGCAAAGGAAATATTAAAATAAGATATACCTTAATTAATTTCTTATAATCGTATCATTAGGTGCACTCGATTTTCTACCTTGACCTAAGCCAGTTCCATTGTTTAAATTTGAACAGTTTGAAACATCAAGAACCTGGGCATGTATTTTATTCGAACCATCATAATTTTGGTACTCAATTGATATTAAACTTATAATTTGACTAGAGCACATGCAATTTGATTTTTCCCATGCATGTATACCTCTTTGTGCCTTTTTGTAGAATGAAACCAAGATTTAATTCAAAGTAGACAACCTTGATCTATTCAAGATATTAAGTTAATGGGAACTCTGCAAATGAATAGTAATTGGAAATGTTTGAAATATGGAATCCAACTTATGTATGGAATTTGGATTTTTAAATATTATTTTTGAGGATTTGGGTCTAAGAATTTTGAAACAACACCAACTTGAACGTGCATAGTCAAAGTAGTGTAGCAGAAAAGCGATGGCAGAAATGGAAGTGAATCGGTGCTGAATTTGACTCGGATCTAATTAAAGTTAGTATTGCTTACGTCACATAATTATTTTTCATATTACTTAAACTTTTTATTTTAGGTAGTTTAAACCATATTCGTTTTATTAATCTATTCAATTCTATTTTATACCAAGTTATACATTTTTCTTAAATTTACTCTAGTATTTAATACTTAAACTGTTCTTCCTAAATCACTTTTTATTTAACTATTCTAATCTACATCATAAAAGTATATCTTATCTTGTTTTCTTATTCAAACTTAATTTGTTTTAACTTAATATTTTGATTACTATTCTTGATAAAGATCCAGACAAATTTAGTCCGAAAGATGTAGTATGGAAAGTTTAATTGATGACAATCTTGAGAGTAATCCAAATCATAGGAGGTTATGAAAATTGGCCTTGCAAATGTGAATTGGAAATGAAAAGTAATATTTGAGTTGAATTAAACTAAAATGAAACCAAAAGGTAAAAAATCGATTCGATTTGGAAATCTTTTTTTTTTGGATGTTCGAAATGAATCGAAGCTTGATATGATTTATAATGATTCTTAAAAATATTTAATTTAGTGAATTTGAAAGGCTCGTAATGATTAAATGAGATCATGGATTTAACAAATAAGAAATAGAAATTGTATGTTGAAAGTTGAAAATTTTATTTTCAAGCGATTCGAATTTGTTTTCCAATCACCCTGGATGTGTTGAATGAGTTAAAAAGGTAGTTATAAACAAAAGAAATTTCGACGACTTAAATCCCGCTAATTTGAAACTTTTGGGAACAACAGAATTATGGTTAAAGTATTTGTAAATTATTTATTGCAAAGTGATTTACAACTTCGGGATATGTAACTATTTGGCTCGTTCGAGTAAACTATGACTAAAACTGGGTTGTGATGAGTGATTGGATTTCGCGCGATGGGTGATACTCAGTAACCCTGTCATGAGGATGATCTTCCCGAGCTAATGACATATAGATTTCATTATAGAATGATTGAATTTTTTGAAAGAAAATTTAGTTTTGAAAATCTTGAAGTGAAGTATGATTTTCTATATGAATGAATTATATAATTTTTCAATGGTTTTCGATGAAAATGGGATTCTAAGTCGGAGGAATCCTTTTGACTTTATTCAATGCATTGCAAACTATGACTTGTATATAGAATATAAACTCAAACTTCTTTAATTAACCTTTCCAAAATTTTATCTTTCTAATATAATGATTTAAGTTTTGTTAATTAAGATTTGATATAGAAGGGTTTTAGAAAATTTCATCATATGAAGATTTTTTTTCCTACAAATTGCTTTGATAAGTTTTAGACTTAATATAAGAATTTGTAAATTTAACAAATTATATGTAAGATCTATTTTACTTATATAAATTCACGAGCTCTCCTTTTCGAGGAGAAAAGCCTTAAGTGGGGTAGATTGTGACAAACTAAGAATTTTCACATTTAAAGGATAAAAATTTAATAAAAGATTATCACTGAAAATTGTATAATTTAGTTAAGACAATGTTCGTTTCGGAAAATGTTTCGTCATTAATCGGATTTTCAAAATAAGTTGTTGTTCAGTTGCTTAAAATGATCAAAACTTGAAATTTAATTATAATTAAATATTTGTTATGAATTTTTTTTAGTTTCTATTTGAAAGTAGTCTTAAAATATTTAATAGAAATTTATTGTAATTTTTATTTCTAAAATAAGCATATATATTTGTAATGTATTTTAGGGCAATAGTGCTCCTTTAGACACTTTACAGAATAGAATAAACGGTCTATTTTACAATTGTTCCGGATCATGGCACAATTGTTGTGCATGAAAATATTTTTATTTCTCTACCGTTCGCTAAGAATAAGAGAACAAGTAAATTAAAGAATATGCAGATGTGACTAGTAATATAAATATAATGTAATAACCCGGAAATCCGAGCCAATTTAAATTTTTTATTTTGGCTATTTTAATGAATTTTGATTATTTAAAATGAATTATATTAAATAATAACGATGAAAAATTTATTTTCGACGAAGTTAAAACGAATAAATTTATTTTAATTATATAACGAGCCTGAAATGGCGTGGAAGTTTGGAATTTTGATTTCAAATTTCAAATGAATATACAGAATTCGTTTTAAGTCGGAATTGAACGAAACCAGAAATATCTAAATCTGTTTGACGATATCTTTCTAACGGATGTAAGAAACCGAGATTTCACTTTACAAGTTGAAAGATATGCCAGTTTAAAATTCAGAAAAGTTGCTGTGGAATTTATATATATTTTAATATATATAACGGCCTTTGAAAATGGAAATTTTGCAAACGACCTCTGTTTTCGATGAAACCACTTTTGTTGGATCCGAGATGTCTATTTATTGCTAGGTTTCAAAATTCATAATTTTCTGAATCAATATGTGAGCATTGCAAAGGAAAACGCGTTTGACCAGTTTTAGTTGACTTTAATCAAATGGAAAATGGCCATTTTTCAAACGGTCTCAGAATTCGACGAAACTAGTTTTGTTAGTGTCGCATCATCAATAAAAAGCTAGAAAGTATGTTTAGGGAATTTTTAGAGTTCGTGTGTGGCCCCAGTAAATTGAAATGCGCGTTCAAATTCAATATATAGAGTTATATTTTGATTTTGATGAAAACTGATCGAAACGGCCGAACTGGCTTACGACACATATTCCATTGTTTCGGAATGAGGGTAATTAGCTAGGGACGACAGTCGATGGGTTCGATTTCGAGTTGAAAATAAAAAGTTACTTTTTAGAGGAAGAATTAAATTAAATAATATATTTTATATTCTCCATTGCCTTGGTCAACCCCCCAACCTTCTCCTACCCTGTCAGTTCAGAATTAAAAAAAAGGAAGAAAAGGGGGAAAGAAATAGCCGCCTCCCCATAGGGCAGTCGCGCCAGCCGCCCCCCTCCGATCTCCCTCTCTCCTCCTTCCTCCTCCACCACGTCGAGCTCGAAACCCCCCTTTCTCGATTGAAACAGCGCCCCCCAAACCACCATGTGCCACCGCGACGCAACCCTCCCTTGAGTCTCCGACGCACCACCTCGAGCCATAGAAGAACGCAACCCCCCTCTCTCCAATGACGCTGTAAGTTTTCTACTTTTGTTTATTTCTTTTTTTATTTTTTTTAATGATTTTCAGTTTTTTATATAAGAATTTTTCCTATGTGAAGACTCGTTTTTTTTGTATATATAAAGATTCGTTTTTTTGTAGCGATATCCAAGTTAGATTTTTATATTAGAGAAAAAAATTAGATTTTTAGGAAGAAAAAGTTTATATTTTAAATAGCGAAGAGATATGATTTTTAATATTCAAGTAGGAAGATAAAAATATAATTTTTATTTAAGTAACGAAGTAAAAATATGATTTTTATATTATATCGATAATAAAAATTCGATCTTTATAACATAGGAAGAATAAAAATATAATTTTTATTCATGTAGGGTAATAAAAATATAATTTTTTATTATATTAATGGCAAGATAAAAATAGAATTTTTATCTATATAGTAGCGATGTAAAAAAAAGAATTTTTATCTATATAGAAGCGAAGTAAAAATAGAATTCTTATCTATATAGTAGCGATGTAAAAATAGAATTTTTATCTATTGTTAGCCTACTTGGTGAAATAGGCTACACAAAGCTAAAGGATCAAATATTAGAAAACAATCTGCCTAGAAACCGGATCGGATCGGAAGTAGTCAGAGAAAAACAAAGCCAGATAAAGTGAGGAAAGACAAAGAACTTGAACCGGTCCAGATCGGATATGATGCTCCGATCCGAACCCCATTACCTGGCCTATCCGACCCGAGCACAGAATGAAAGCTCCTTCATTCCCAAGTTCTCCTAAAGATGTGGAGCGGTTACACACATGATTACCCATGTCCACCCACTCGCTTGATGCGCTGTCACCATCTGGAAAGCTCCTAACCCGCATCTCCAGGGATGGATGCCACGTACCTCCGATCCGAACCCGTTTCTAGGAGAATTTGCACCTATAAATAGACCTCTAAGGCTCACTTAAAGGGATCTTTTGGCACTCTAAGAGTTTGAGTATCTTTGAGAACCGAATTCCAGCACTCCCAAACAATCCAAATCATCATTCAAAGTGTATTTTGAGATAATTGAGTGAATTTACATGAAAAGTGAGTGAGATTGAGTGAATATCTTATTGTATTTTCATCTACATCATCAAGCAAAGTGATATAAAGTGGACGTAGGCTCTTTAATGCCAAACCACTATAAAATCCTGTGTCTCTTTTCTGTTTTTGATCTCATTTTATTGTAATTTTAGTCAATTTTGGTGTTAGAACCACTTTTTGGTCTAACATTTTGGTGCTTTCACTGAGAACAATTTGAATTCTCTGTTTTTCTAGATTATCATTCTACTTTTTGGACCGTTGAGTTCAAAGAAGTTAATCCCCAATTTCCGACGCTTTTAAGTACTTGTTGGTTGATTGTTGAAGAATTATGGCCAAAGGAAAAGGCAAGGAAGTTCAAACCAGTCGAGGGAATGAAGTTGGTGAAGATCAGCAAAATCTGGTCATGACGAGGTCTCGTCGGAAAAGTTCAGGAGAGGATCGGACTGGCTTAGGAAATCTGAACCGATCGCAGAGGGAGAGCTCCGATCCGAACCAAGTAGACGATGTTGAAGAGGTGCGCTCCCCCAACCCGAACCGATCCAGCCAGGTCACCTTGCTTCGATCCGATCCGACTCTAGGTGATGCTGGAACCTCTACACGAGCCCCTCCAAATGCTCTAACTCCAGCCACTAGGATCAATGACCAGATCAATCCATCTGCGCCTGTCACCCAAGGAGATTTTTCGCGCCTTCTCGACATGCTTGAGAGCACTAGGGAGTCTATGAGAATCCACGAGCGCACAAATCTTATGATGAAAGAGAATATGAGAATCATGAGTAGGGAAATTGGCGAGCTCCGCAGGCAGAGAACCCCTTCCCCAGTTCACCTCACTGCAATGGATCAGTCTTCTTCTTCTGAGGAAGAACGGCCTCGTGAAAGAAGGCCGCTCGAACGACCTCAGAATTTGGAACAAATGACTTTCGGATCTCTGGGATCCCGTGAGGATGCTGCTTGTGTGCTAGGACCCGATGACCCGAGCTTGAGAGAGCCTATGCTATTACCAATGCGAGGATCCCATGTTCTGCCTAGAGATCCCACCCTTACCAACCACACTCAAGAACAAATGCTTCAGCCCCTTCCTCCCGAGATCGACTGGGAACGTAGGGAGCAAAGCAGAGCAGAAGCCGCTAGAAGAAGGAGAATGTCCCCGAATCAAGAGCCTAGAGGAAACCCGAACATCAGAGCCAGGGAGCCTGAACGGCCCTTGACCAATGCTGATGCATGGGCCATGGTACGCCAGATCATGTCTGAGAGTCGAAATTACACCAGTGAAGATTATGGTATTGAGCGAAGCCATACTCCCTTTACTGATGATACTCTTGACTTTCAGTTCCGCCGAAGTTTTAATTTGCCGCAGATGGGCAGATATAACGAGAGAACTGACCCGAGACAACATCTAATGCGATACGCATGGCTTATGAATGTTGCAGCTGCTCCCGATGCTGTGAAGTGTAAAGCTTTCCCGATATACTTAGAAGACGCACCATTACTATGGTTTACCCGACTTACTCCTCGATCGATATCGAATTTCAAAGAACTAAGTTAACGTTTTATGAATCAATTCCGATTTCATGCCAGAAAGCCTAAGAATGTTATCGAATTATCGGGAATTGAGCAAGCGCCGGGTGAGTCCTTGAAGTCGTATCTAGACTGTTTCAATTTAGCAGTAACAGAAGTCAGCGACCCGCATGAATCTACCATCATGATAGCCTTAATGGAAGGATTTGATTCTGATTCAGAGTTTGGAGATTATCTTTCTGGGAAGCCGCCTCCCACAAGAGATTTGTTTTATGAAAAGGCCAATATTCAGTTAAGACGGGAGGAAGCAAGGGCAAACAGAAAAAGGAAGTCTGGAGCGGTCTCAAAAGAAGCTGTTTAGAGTAATGTTGCTATAAAGAAGTCTGAAGAAAGCTCTGGGAAAGTCGAAGTGAATGTTGGAAATAAGAATGGAAACAGGGGCAACAACAACCATAATGCGAATGGTAATAGGAGAAATAGGAACCGAGGAAGTAATTCTGACAAAAGACCCCAGTTCCAGACCTTTGAAAATTATTCACCGTTGAATGACACTTTGGAGAACATTTATTTGGACACGTATAATGTTTTGCAATACAAAAAACAACCGCCATGAGATTCGACAGAGAAAGAAATCGCTACCGGAAAGTTTTGTTTATTTCATGGAACTCCCGGACATTCAACGAAGAATGTCGACACTTGAGAGATGTGGTTGAGAAGTTGTTGCGTGAAGGTAAGTTGGATGAGTATAAGGCTGCCCCAAGGCACATGGGGCAAGGAGGACAGGCCCCAAACCAGAATCAGTCTGCTCCTAAGCCTACAACGCAACAAAAAGGCAAAGAGATTGTCATTGACACCATAGTAGGTGGACTCCATCCGGCTATCCACAGTTTCAGAGAAATGGACCAATACATTAATGCAATTAAGCACATAGATGTGGACGAGTGCGATGATTTGGAAGATATCACCCCTGTGAAATAGCAGAAAACAATGTTCGATGATGTAGTGCTCCGTAGCAGAGACGACACCGGAATCCGATCACCTACCGAAGATCCGTTGGTTATTACCACTACCATTGGGCCGACACTAGTTCATAAGGTATTAGTAGACAATGGAAGCTCTGTCAACATTTTGTTTAAGAAGTCGTTTGATCACATGAGACTCGAGTTTGGAGATTTGAAGCCCTGTGAAGGTTGGCTCCGAGGCTTCAATGGGGCATCGACGGCTCCAATAGGGTACATAGAATTACCCGTAACATTGGGACAAGGGGATCGTCGAAGAGTACGAATGCTTCAATTCGTAGTGCTAGATATAGATTCGCCCTACAACACATTTTTAGGAAGACCTGCCCTTGCAGAGTTCAGGGCTTGTATTGCACCGTGGTGTTTATTGCTAAAGTTCCCAACTGAAGCCGGAACAGGAGTAATGAGGGGAGATCAAGTCTCCAGACGAGCTTGCTATATTGCTGAATTAAAGATGCTGATGAAGGGACTCAACACCGAGACTAAAATACTTCACCTCCTCCAAAGGAGGGTTCGGCATAGCAATTAGAGGGATCAGCCCTTTAGGAGTTGCCCAAGGGAATGCCTGAAGACCTGGATCCCAGAGAAGATGAGGAACCTGAGGATAGAAAGGCAACTCGTAATGAAACGATAGTGGATATACCCATTGATGAAGCTGATCCAGCAAAAGTTTTGAAGATTGGATCCCATTTGGATCCGCACCGAGCCAAAGAACTGACTATCTTTCTGAAGGCAAACCTGGATGTGTTTGCCTGGACCCACGCTGACATGTGTCGGATATCACCATCCATCATGAGTCATTTGCTAAGTATAAACCCAAAACACCCACCTGTAAAGCAAAAGAGACGTGTGCTGGGCCTAGAGAGATCGACAGCTCTGAAAGAAGAAGTGGAGAAGCTAAAAGATAACGGATTTATTAGAGTTCGACATATCCCGACTGGATATCGAATCCTGTTTTGGTAAAGAAGTCAAATGGAAAGTAGCGGACATGCATTGATTTTTCAGACTTGAACAAAGCCTGCCCGAAAGATAGCTTCCCACTCCCCAGAATTGACCAGCTTGTGGATACGACGGCGGGACACGAACTTCTTTCTTTTTTGGATGCATATTCCGGATACAACTAGATCCCCATGCATGTGCCCGATCAAGAGCACACGAGCTTCATTACAAATTTGGGGTTGTATTGCTATGTGGTCATGTCGTTCGGATTGAAACATGCTGGAGCTACCTACCAACGCTTGGTGAAAAGGATGTTTTATAACCAAATAGGGAAGACTATGGAGGTTTATTTGGACGATATGCTCGTCAAATAAATACAGTCCTCTATCCATACACAAGACTTGGCAGAGATGTTCGGTATCCTGCGAAAGTATCGAATGAAGTTAAATCCTTTGAAGATCTCGTTCGGGGTGGCATCTGGAAAGTTTTTATGTTTCATCGTAAGCTCTCGAGGGAATGAAATCAATCCCAGTCAAATAGCAGCGATAAGGGACACTGAGGAACCACGAAGAATCAAAGATGTCCAAAGTCTTGCGAGGAAAGTAGCTCCGTTGAGTAGATTTATCTCCAAAGGAACAGACAAACGCGTCCCCTTTTTTGACTTGATAAAAAGTGGAAAGAAAAATTTCGAATGGACTCCGGACTATGTTGAGGCCTTTCGAAATCTATTGGACTTACTACAGAGACCACCGATTTTGTCGAAGCCAGTGGATCACGAAGAGCTATTTGTTTATCTAGCAGTATTGGCTCACGCCGTTATCACGCCTTGGTCAGGGAAGAAGATAAAGTGCAAAGGCCGGTATATTACGTAAGTAAGAAATTGGCAGCTGCAGAACGTAACTACCCAAGGATTGAAAAGCTTGCTTACAGCCTTCTGATCGCCTCCCGAAAACTTTGCCATTATTTTCAAGCTCACCCAATAACCATATACACTGATCAGCCCCTGAGACATGTGTTGCAAAGACCCAAAGCATAAGGACTGTTGATCAAGTGGAACATTGAATTAAGTCAGTTTGATTTAAACTTTCAGCCCTGGAGATCGATCAGGGGGCAAGCTCTGGCTGACTTTATAGTAGAGTTCACAATTCCAGAGGAAGAAACGATCAATGACAAGGCGGTCAAATCAGAGGAGGAATTAAAATTAGATCCATGGAAGTTGTACACAGACGGAGCCAAGAACGACCAAAGGTCCGGAGCTGGAGTCGTCTTAGTTATTCCTGAAGGACGATCGTTATATTATGCTCTGCGACTAGAATTTTCAGCGACCAATAATGACTCTGAATATGAAGCCCTGGTTGCCGGGCTGAAACTTGCTAAGTAATTCGGAATAAAGGCATTGGATATATTCTGCGATTCCAAAATAGTCGTCTGCCAAGTGCGAAAGGAGTTTGTGGCACAGGGACCTCGACTTATTACCTATCTCGGAAAAGTGGAGGAGCTGTTGAGCAACTTGGAACGGTATAACATAACGCATATCCCAAGAGCTGAAAACCATAAGGCAAACCGGCTAGCGAAGCTGGCTTGTTCCGACAATCCAGAGGAAACCGAAATGGTTCCAATTGAGACGTTGGGATCGCCAAGCTTTGAGTTAATGGAAATTGAATTAGCTTTCGAAGCAGAACCGGAGAGGGGGTCGTGGATGACCCCAATCAAGAATTTCCTTAGAAATGGAGTACTCCCGCCAAAGAAGAGTGAAAGGCGAGCCATGGTTTGCAAAGCGACCTGATACATCCTTCAAGATAATACCCTTTATCGGCAGGGATTTTCTATGCCCTCGTTACGATGTATAGCGCATGACGACATCAGGCGTGTACTAACGGAAGTACACGAATGTGAGTGTGGAGACCATGTGGGGGTCAGACTTTAGCAAAAAAGGTATTACGGTATGTGTATTTCTGGCCCACAATTAATAAAGATGCAGCTGATTACTCACGACGCTGCGACAAAGGCCAGAGGTTCGCCAAGATCGCCAGAGCACCATCGACCCAGCTCAAGTCAATGGTGAGTCCGTGGCCGTTTTCCATGTGGGGAATTGACATCATCGGAGTTCTACCGATTACCAAAGGAGGAGCGAAGTATGCAATAGTCGTTGTGGACTATTTTGTGAAGTGGGTGGAAGCTGAGCCTTTAACAAAAATCACAGCGAGAAAGGTGATAAGTTTCATGGTTAGAAATATCATATGCCGATTTAGGATTCCAAGGACCATTATAACCGATAATGGAACCCAGTTCGATGGTGCCGAATTCAGAAATTTCTGCCAGAAATACAAGATCGACAGGCGGTACACTGCAGTCGCCCATCCACAGTCGAATGGACAAGTAGAAGCAATAAATAAAGTCATAAAGTCCATCCTCAAGAAGCGGTTGGAACGTGCAAAAGCAAAATGGGTGGGCATATCGAACGACGATTAAGACAGCTACCGGCCATACTCCTTTCTCTCTCTCATTTGGTTCAGAAGCGGTAATCCCGGTAGAGCTTGAAGTTCCCTCTCATAGGGTGACATATTATGATCCGATGACGAATCGGGCACTCCTCCTCGAGTCCCTTGATGAGGTCGAAGAGAAAAGGGACAAAGCCGACTTGCGTGCGTCGAGACATCGACGTCAGATGGCACGCTATTATGACAAGAAAGTTCGTTTTAGAACCTTTGAACTAGGAGATTTGGTGCTAAAGCGAGTTTTTCCATCCCTTCCTCATCTCGGTCCAAAGTAGGAAGGACGATTCGTCGTCCAACGGAAACTTGAGACAGGAGCCTTCAAGTTAACGACCGTAGATGGCGAAGAAGTGCCTAGGGCTTGGAATGCCCAACACTTGATGCGATATTTGAATTAGGGATGTTGTATTTTCTTTGGTTTTTTTCTTATGAACCCTGTAAAAAGGCACGACTTGTCTTAGAAAAGTCTGTTGATGCGAACAAAGGACTATAAAGTGGATGTAGGCTACGACTTAGCCGAACCACTATAAAAATTTCGTGTGCCATTTACTTTCCAGCATTATTTATATCTTCAACTATTATTCTATTGTGACTGTGGAATACGAGATGTTAAATTAAAATCTGGAAAGTTGTAGATGGCTTATATGCAGGAACAAACACAACGACTGACTATACAATAAGACATAAAAGAAAGGGAAGACGACATTCTTAACTCTAACCCTCAAGAATTGAGAGAGAGAATAAAGGACGGGAAGATGACGTCCTCTGAGGCGTGAAGGTGCACCCAGATGAAAGACCGCCTCAGCAAGAACTCTAACCTGAATATAAGACAGGAGAGTATAAAAGATGCTAGAAAAGAACAAGCGTCAATGACGAAAGGAATGCGACCCCCGTCAGAGAATCGGGGAGATTCAGACTTTTTAATTTAATCTTGAATGGTTTTTCAAGATTGAATGGGGGCATACATGTACACACATATGCCCCCCCCACTATGACTCCATTACACAAATTTAGTAGGACATGCATTTGCATTTTTACATAAGTATTGAACTGACAACTAACAGGCATTGTAGGAAATGAATTATTTTTATTTACAAAACTTATGAGTTTGTACAGGGAAACAGGCAAAAAGAAGATGCGAGGGCCACACTCGCTGCAACAATTGTGGGCCAATTAAATGCTGAAATAAAGAAAAACACTACATCACTTAGACTTTGAAGTGGACTTGGATATTTTAGGAGCCTTCTGAGCATCCTTCGCCTCTCTTTCAGCATAAGTTAAAATGCGCCTTGGTTTTTTCTTCCCTGAGACTGAAATGCTGGAATCGGTTGATTTTTTTCCCGGGAGTTGGAACGCTGGAATCAAGAGAAGACTTTTTAGCAAGTTCTTCTGTAATAGATCTAGTCGAAAGCTTAACAACTAACCTTGATCCAGCATCCACTACTACGAGAGGCTTAAGGCTTTCGGGGTCTAGGTCTTCAACTTTAAGCTGAATACGTTTGTCCTGTTCGGCTTTCAATGCCACTAAAGTGATGTCATCAGCGCTCCTTTATTCCCCAAATATAGCCACCTCAGGGTCTTCCTCATGCTCCTCGCCACCGCCATCATCTTACAAGGCGGCCATCATCTCGTCATCATGGGGAGCATCAGCCTTATCTTTCTCTCCTTCGGTCTTCTCCGTGGATTCTGTTCTGGCGGTGGTCCCTTGAGGCACGTCTGTCTTCTCAGATGGTTTAGCACCTGCGGAATGAGAAGCAACAATTATCAACTAAGGAGAAAATAAAGGGTCCTTCATCGATTGCCCAACTATGCGATGGAAAGTGGAGACAGCTTTGACGAATTGGGGTGAAAAGGTAGAAATACCTTCCCATGATTTCTCGGTTGGAGTAGTTGCCGTCTTTGAAACCGACTCAGGAATAGGAGATAAAAAAGATGCCTGAGGGAGCGCCGGGTTTTCGAGGTCATATCCCTCTACTTCGGAAGTTTCAGCGGTAGTGGAAGAAGAACCGGCCTCCAAAATGTTCTTTTGTTTGGCCTTCCGCTTTTCCTCCTCCATGGCAGCAGCAATCACGCGACGTCCTTCAGCCAAACTTGCCGGCTCATCATCTCTTAAATATTTTTCCATAAGTTTGTCCTCGTCGATGGAATCTACCTTGAGTTCTTCTTTCTCCCATTCAACAATTTGGCTCCACACATGGACCAAGGTAGTCGGATAATCATCGATCCAAGAGATGTTTCGGTGACGGATTATATGTGCAAAAAATTCGATCAGTAATTCTCCAAAGCCTCGTACATCCTCTTGGGCCTCTGCCAACTGCTTGCTGGATTCTTCGGCCGACTTAATGACAGTTTCAACATTACCCTCTGCCATGGTAGCCCTTTTCTCAGCCTCGATCAACTTGGAAGCCAAGTCAGCGTTTTTCTTCTCCAATCCGGCGTTCTTCTTCGCTAACTCGGCCTTTTCCTGCTCAAGAACAGCGTAAGCAATTTGCATTTTAGCAGTATCTGACTTGGCATCCTCTGCTTGCTGTTTCAGCTCCGAACGCTCTTGAGTATGGAACTCGAGCAAGTCATGATAATGTTTTTGTAGATCTTCAAATTGTTTCTTGAAGCTAGCAGCATCCCGTTGAGCGATAGCAAGTTGGGCCTGTGTATCCTTAAGGTCTTTCCCTAAATTTTTCAAGGCCTTTGCATCATCTTCTGCGGTCTTCTGCATCGAGTTAGTATTCGTGATTAGATTTTGGATGATTCTATAAAGGTTACACGAATACTTGAACATCTCTGAATATTGCTTCTCGACTACATCAATTTTTTCTTTGGCCTCGTCTGCCCACCTCGAGGAAATAGGCTCAAGAGCAGGCAAGAAAGTCAAGTATTCAAAGTAGTGTTTGGGAAATTGCTCCTGCAGATACGCCCGCTTAACTGCAGTTTCAACGTCCAATGGTGGAGGTGCAGGGAATGTCAGCTCGGTATCCTTATGCGTGGAAGGCTCAATGGCCTCCTCACCCTTTCTAGGCAACTTAGCAGGAACCTTGCGTTTGCTTCGTGAGTCGGTATCTCTCGGCGGGCACTTTTCCCTACTACGTTTTTCTGAAGAAGAGATTTGGTCTTTTGACTGCGACATGTCATCTCCTCGACGACCTTGGTAGCCCTTATATCGCTCTGGATCCGACCGAACAGGAGAGCGAGAGCGCGAGGACCGCGACTGATAAGAATCATAGGGCCTTCTATCATCCATACCGCGGCTTTCGCGACGATCTTGCTCAACATCATGAGGGGGTCTGGTCATGCTGCGGCGTAGTTTCCTGATGTCACAGTGAGCACGAGACATTGTACCTGCATGACAATGTAAGTGGAATTTAGAATCAGTATCCTCGTAAGAAGCAAGTGCTGTGAAGTGGGGTGCTATTGCGTTAAGTGCATCCTAAGTGGTGTCCCCCCTCCGACAAACCAGAGTCTGAAGCCCAGCCAGTGCGAGTGCGCTCTTTGGCCTTAAAAGGAGTGACCTTCTCCGAAGAAGTAAAAACTAAAGGATTTGTGCCAAAATTCTCGGAAGTGTAAATAGTGTCAGGAAGGGGGAGATCCCCCAAGCCCTGAAATGTAGGATTATCAACAGTTGGGGTTTTTGGGAAGTTCCTGTTGGCTGTTCTTTAGGAGATGGCGATTTCTCAAGAGAAATAACATTCCCAGGAGTGATGTACCCTTCTTGGTGCTTTTCAGGTATGTTGGCCAACTCATCGTCTTGAGTTGAACTTGGAGAAGGTGAAGTTCGAAGTGGCATTGTGGGGCCCTTCGAGCTCTCACCCGTTTCTGGAATTACATCCACCGGTGGGATGTATACTTATGGACCTGACCCGTGACCTATGCTACGGGTAATGGACAGCAGCCCGTGGTGATGGAGATATTCGTCCTTGAGGACCTCGTCGATAGTTAGAAATTTTTTGTCACCATTGAGGAGCTGATGCATTCGATCAAAATACACCTGACCCGATATTTTCTATGGATTGTCAACTGCAAACCAAAAGAAAACAAATTAATGTGGTGGCGTGGACATTCAAAGTTGAGGTTTAGAAAACCGGTTCCTTACTCGATTTTGTCCATCTCCTAGCACACCACGGCTGTTTCCTTATATAAAACCATTCCATCTTGGAATCTCCGGCCTTGCTGCTAAACGATGCTGAAATTATTTTCCTTTTTGGGACAGACTCGAAGTAAGAGAAAGAAGGAGTTTCTCGAGTTCGATGCTTGAAGTTATAAAAGAAATGAACGTCATCAAAAGTTAGCTCTGTGCCTAAGATCTCGCGATATGGTACATATAAAGTATACAGGTAAGCGTAGGAGTTGGGATGCAACTGTATGGGGGCAATCCGCATCTGTCTTAGAAAGTCGACGACAAAAGGAGAAAACGGTGGAATAGCTTCAACCATGCACATCAATCGAGTGATTGCCATAAATCCCCCTGGAGGATTATGTGGACGGTCAGTCTTCGACGGCACCAGGGTATCCTTTTTCAGTATCCCGTACTTTAAGCGTATTCGAGTAAGTCTGTCGTTGTCAATCGTCGATTCAACAGAATTTGAGGTGATTCCAATATGATGGCAGATTCAAACTCGTCAGGAGCTTGAGTATCTCCAATCCCTCCTTCCTCTTCATAGCCCAGGGAAACTTCACTGTCAGAAGGCGTTTCGCTGTTATGCGCCTCTACTTCATAATCTGATCCCTCGTCATCCCATTCGGGGTCTGAGGAAGAAGATATGTCGTCAAGAGTGACTTTAGTGGATGTCTCTGGGACCTCTTTCTTTTCTGCCAGTCTAGAAGAATGTCTTTCGGCCATGATCACTAAACTATCGAAGAATTAATAACAGAAGTTAGAGTAAATTAGCCTGTGTCCCCCTGTGCACATGTGTGAACTAAAGTGTGTACGGTGTGCGCAAGAGATGTAAAGTGAACACTTGAAAGCATAATGTAAAGTTCTGACGAAGCGATGATGTTCAGAACAGTCCTCGATGTTTGTTTATGATTCATAAGGCACTATCCTAACTGTCCATTAAGTCGGAATATCATGTCAAGAATTGAATAGGCTGGTTAAGCAAGTTCTTAAGTGTTAAATTGGATTGTTTTCTTCGGTTCGGTTCGGATGTGTGCTTTGGGATCGGATCGGAGGGTAAGGCCTTATCTTAGCTGAGAATCAATTTTGGTGTCCAGGGATCAAAACCGAATCGGTTCGGAGGAGGACTTCTGAAATGGTCCGGATCGGATTAAGCAGCCATCCCCTTTTACTTCCTTTGTTTCAATTCCTGATCCGATCTGATAAGGCAATTCCTGTCCTCCTCTTTGTCTACAAGTCCAACCCAATCCGATTGATTAAGCCCAGCTTCTCTCCATGATTCTTTACCCCGATCCGATCCGATTTTGTGAACTTCTCTTCCCTTTCTTCTTCCCCATGATCCACACTCCATCACCCGAACCGATCCAGCGCAACCTCCTTCTTCTTCCTCTTTTTCAAACCTGGAACCTAATTTCGTATTCATGGCCCCAATCAAGATCAAGTTTTCATTGGTTTTATCCCATATGGTGAGTCCTAGTTCCGTCTTCCCAACGCCTCGAAGTGGCGACTGATCCACCAACGATGATGGTGAGGGAAGAGGAGGCTATGCTAGCAAACCGAACCAAAGCCATGCCCAAATCGATCAAACCAACTGTAAATCATACTCGAAATAACCAAGAAAATCAAGTTTAAAACCCAATTATGAGAGCAATTTGATGATTAATAAAGAGGATTTTGGAGTTTCAGAAGGTTAGGTTTTCTGTGTTCAATCGGCTGAGAAAAAAGCAAATAAAAAGAAAGAGAGGAAGAAAGAAAAGGATGATAAGCTTATATAAATCGATGGTGACTACTCGTATTCCTACCCGCTTTTCTCGTTCGGACCGGGGTGAAAGCCCACAAGCATATTTTGGCCTGTTGGCCTAATTCCAAGACAAAACAAAAGGGAATTTGACCGGATCGATCCGAACCAAATTAGATTAAAGACAATGACTCGTCAGACAAATTAAAGAGCAAAAAGAGAAATAAAGAAAGGAATTACCCTGAGGGACCACCGGAAATCAGGAAGAATCTTCAAACTTGTTAAAAATTGAAGAAAGTAATCTACACGCTATGTGATATATATATATATATATATATATATATATATGTCAAGAGATGCACCTGTCTGAAGCAATATATCCCTTTACATCAACGGAAACAACTTCTCGGCGACACAAATTCAAAGACCAATGATAAGATAACATCAAAGCACGCTTCGTCTTCAAAAGAAGCATTGTTTGAGGGGGCAAAATGTTAGCCTACTTTGTGAAATAGGCTACACAAAGCTAAAGGATCAAATATTAGAAAACAGTCTGCCTAGAAACCAGATCGGATCGGACGTAGTCAGAGAAAAACAAAGCTAGACAAAGTGAGGAAAGACACAGAACTTGAACCGGTCCGGATCGGATATGATGCTCCAATCCGAACCCCATTACCTGGCCTATCTGACCCGAGCACAGAATGAAAGCTACTTCATTCCCATGTTCTCCTAAAGATGCGGAGCGGTTACACGCATGATTGCCCACGTTCTCCCACTCGCTTGATGCGTTGTCACCATCTGGAGAGCTCTGAACCCGCATCTCCATGGATGGATGCCACGTACCTCCGATCCGAACCCGTTTCTAGGAGAATTTGCACCTATAAATAGACCTCTAAAGCTTACTTGAAGGAATCTTTTGGCACTCTAAGAGTTTGAGTATCTTTGAGAACCGAATTACAGCACTCCCAAACAATCCAAATCATCATTCAAAGTGTATTTTGAGATAATTGAGTGAATGTACATGAAAAGTGAGTGAGATTGAGTGAATATCTTATTGTATTTTCATCTACATCATCAAGCAAAGTGATATAAAGTGGACGTAGGCTCTTTAACGCCGAACCACTATAAATCCTGTGTCTCTTTTCTGTTTTTGATCTCATTTTATTGTAATTTTAGTCAATTTGGGTGTTTGAACCACTTTTTGGTCTAACATCTATATAGAGTGAATTAAAAATGTGGTTTTTATAAAAATAGCAACAATATAAAAATGTGATTTTTATATTTGTAGTGGCTACGGTCAACGAAAGCGACAAAAGGCGAACGACAAAGATTTTGTACATATGAAGAGTCGTGGCGTTTGGTTTAGCAATTTGGTGAGAACTCCTCACCTTTAATTTATTTCTAGTTTGAAATATATACTAGGATGCAGACGGTGTTTGGTAGCACCGGACACCCGTCGTCCACAGACCATGAATGGCTTGTTTGTTTGATTGCTGTGTTGTGAAATTTGAGTGTGTGATGTGAAGTGAAATAAAATATTTTATAGTGGAAAATATTTTATAGCTATAAATATAATTTTTAACGTGGATATAAAATAAAAATTTATAAACAAATCGGACAATTTGTTTATATACACTAATTTGACTAATATTGATTGGGACGATAAATTTTACACATCGCCCAACTGCACAAATAAAATCTGTGTGTGTTGATTTGAAACCCCATACAGGTATTAGGATGATATTTGACGACACTAATTCCGATTGTTTAGTTGTATGTCAATCGATGGGTTGGTAGACTGTGTAAGCGTTAATTATTTATATTTAATGCTTATGCAATTGTGTGGTGCACTCTGGATGATGGTTGATTATTTATCGTTGTTATTTTATACATATGTTGTAGAAAATCCATATAATTAACATTATATGGTAATTGATTGGGCCTCATTCCAGTTTTAAAAAAGAAACATTTGAATAGAATATTTGAAAAAGGAATATTGGAGAAGAAATATTTGGAAAAGAAGTATTTGAATAGAAATATTTGAAAAAGAAATATTTGAAATAGAATATTTGAAAATAGAAATGCAAAGTCGTGTTAAGTAGCTACACGCCATTTTAATACGAACGAGAATTATTTGATTTTATAATGAATATTGAAAGTGATTTCAAAATTGAGTATTTAGAAATGAATTCGAATTGAAATTGAATAGAATTGAATTCGAATTGAAATTGAATAGAACTGAATTCGAATTGAAATTGAATAGAAATGAATTCGAATTGAAATTGAATTAATTTGAAATTCAAATTGAATTGAAAAAGAACGGAAATTGAATTAAAAATCGATTTGAATTGAAATCAATTTGAAATGAATTTAAAACGAATTTGAAAGGGAAAATTCAATTTTGTTTTGAATTTGAAAAGGAAGTTGAAATCGTTTTGAAAACGAATTTAAAACGATTTATAAATACGTTTTAACAAGGAAATCGATGAAATATATAATATATATATATATATAATGGCATGAATAGAACGCGCCGCGCCGCGGTAGTTCGTGAATTTCGACCATTGACTTCGAATGGATATTACGGGAGATCCGACCATCGGATTCTCCTAGAACCAGAACCATTGGGTCAGTATCGAAAAGAGCTTTCTAACGAATATTAGAAATTAAAAATCTAATTGTTGGATTTGGAATTATGTCCAAATCATATTTGGGCAAAGTCGTGTAAGTGCAGTTTGATGGCCGTTGATGGAAATCGACTATACGGGCCTTGATAAAATTATTAAAAATATTAATAATTTGTGTAAAATCATAAGAAATGATTTGGGAAGAATTGGGACGAAAAACTCCATATTTGAAAAGATAAAAATAGATTTTTATTGAAATGAACTAGTTTTGAACTAGAATTATAATTCTATTTGTTTTTAAAACAATTAAAGTTGATTTGGAATGGTTTTGAAAATAACCAGAAATTTCAATTATTGAATTGGAATGGATTGGAATCAAAATTGTCTTTGGAATATTTTGATGTTGGATTTCGTGATTATACAGATATTGTTATGGACATTTGAAAGATAGATTTATATCGTTATTTCCAATACGATATTTGTTGGTCGTAAAATTTGATATTGAATATAAGCCGATATATTTTCTATTTAGAGCCTTGTATTTATTATCTAATGTGATTTGGGTATGTCGTGAACTAACACTTTCTTAAGCCCAGTTGAGAAAAAGATTAAATCTTTTTGTTTAGATTTAATGAAGTATACCAATTAAATGGTATTTAATTGGAATTGAATTGGTATTGATTTTTGGGTTTATCGTGAACAGTGCTTTAAATAACACTTGTTCTTTAACCCGATAATTAACGGAATGTGATTTTGGGTTGTCGTGAATGGTATCTTTAATAATACTGTTCTTAGACCCAACGGAGTTAAGAAAATCAGAAACGAACTGGAGATTAGTTAAGTTGAATTGTTTCTTGGGTATTGATCTGATGAGGGTATCGGCCTTCGGGGTTAATACTTAGGGAATTGCTCACTTGCTATTTTACGGTTAAAAGCTGATAGAGTCGAATGTGATTTTGGGATTATTGTGAACCGTGTTTTAAATGGCACTGATTCTTTAACCCAGCTAAAGATTAAAACCAAGCGGAGTTTTAATGAATCTTTAAATAGACTGAAAAGGTCGAGAATGGAGTATCACCATATTTACTCCAGGCGATAGTTAAATCATTAATTAGATTTGAATGTGAAATAGTAATTGAATTTGTCGATAACACCGTGGTGTTAGATATGAAGTATGACCAGCTTTACTTCATGGGATGAATAGGTTGGGATTGGGAAATGAAATAGATAATTACTTCGGTGTGGTTCGCTAATCCCGACTAGTTGAATTGATATTCAAAAGAAGATTAAAGAATAAATTTGAGGAATTTATCTTTGATAAAATTAATGGGAACTAATCCCTAAGAAGTGAAATTTAGCAACTAACTGGAGATTGGCTATGATGAATGGTTTCCTGGGTATTGATCTGATGTTGGTTTCGGCCTTCGGGGTTAATATTTGGGGAATTGTTCTCTTACTAATTTACGGTTAGTGACTGATGAATTGGAATGAGGAGTATGTTGTGTTTGTGTAACACTTGTTTATTATATACGCGAGTTATTCGAAAAGGCTGGGTTTATCCCATTCTGAATAATTGATACGACGATAAGTCGAAGATGAAGACGGTGGTTGAAGACCGGAGGTCTTAACGTCATTTGGGTGATTGCTGATGATCTTGACTGGGCCTTGCACCAAAGAGGAGGGAATCAGTTAGCGGTCGTCAAGACGTACTTGGAGATCGATGGATATGCGAGGTACAAGGTGTCTCCGATTTCGTTCAGATCCAGAAAACGGACTTGAAAATGGATGTGTGTCTGACATCGGATTTCATTCTGTGTGATTGATATCGGTTGCATAGCGTGAATTTCCTATGTGGCATGCTGAGATGCAAATGATCAAGGCTTCTGTTCAAAAGCAGAGTCTTGCGGTTGATGTTCAAAGCACAGCCTTTGTGGCATAGCCTTGTGTGACGTGAATTCGTGAGCCTCACACCCCGGTTGTGAACCAGAAATGGGAGAGGACCTCAGGGGGGCATGCGTTTCTTTCTAGCTAGAAGTGGCGTCTGTGGTTTTAAATGCCCTGACGAGTTTGACTTATGTTGTTGTTGCTGTTGCGAGGCACCTCGGATATATCGATGACTATGTGAAGCCGTTTGAGTCATTCGTTGGCTCATTTTGGCCACAAAGGGCGGGGAAACGCAGTGTTCAGGCATTTTAATCCACATCGGTGGACTGGCCTTGACGATCCAAAGGTCACTCGAGCTCTGACCTGAGACTCGAGCTAGACAGTCTCGAATCGGTAGAGGACTATCTTTTCCCTCGATTCACAGATGGAAATCCAATTTCCAAATACGATATGTGCGGTTTTGATTGTTAACTTATATATGGCGACATAGTGGCATGGGACGCTCATGTCGCCTATGATTGATATTTATGATTGTATATAAAATCAGAAACTAACTGGAAACAAGCTAAGATGGGGGGTTTCCTGGGTATTAGTCTGATGTTGGTTTCGGTCTTCGGGCTTAATACTTAGGGAATCGTTCTCTTACTAATTTTCGGGTGGAGTCTGATTAAGAATTAAAACATGAAATTTAGCGTATCAAGCATTCTTTGGCTATTATAAGGTAAAGACCCTATCCTCTGGCTTGTGTTGCATTGTGTGATGGGACTGGGGTCTTATAATAGCTTCATTGTTCTTTATTTAGCATTGCGCTGTTATTTTATGCACTGGTATTTTTGGGAGGAAACCCATTCCGTGTTATACGGCGTGGTCCCTTGACTTACCTAACTTTAAAATAAAGATTAATAACTGTTTTAGTTCTCACACCAGTCACATGACTAACCTGGAGTTTATTGTTTTAACCTAAACTCTGGATGCCCTTATTTTGACATGGGCAGCTAGTAGTTTTGGTTTTGCAGATTTATATTCACAGGATCCTGGCTTACAGCTGGAACGATATCCAAAAAGCTCTGTATCCGTATATCTCTTCTAGTTGTGTTTTGTATTATTTCCGCTGCGATGTATTTAAATGTAATTTAAATCTCTGATATTTTCTATGTAATATTTAATAATACTCTGTATATTCATGTATTCTGATGGAATTGTTGTAATAAGCAATGAAATGTTCTTCTGTCTGCATTCTAATTTGTCGTGATGTCAAAACAATCAGGCATTTCGAACAGTCTTGGTCGGTTTAGCGACTGATTCGGATCAAGCGAATTTCTTCTTGTTACATTTGGTATCAGAGCTTTGGTTTATAGAGCTCGGAGAACAAGGCACATTAGAACCAAACGAAAGAATTCATCAGAAATTGGATTAGTAATATCCAATAGGAATGACTCGTTAGAGATGGGATCAGTAATATCCTAGAACGAGTGTGAAGAGTATATTTTTGAAATATAAAAAGAAAAACAAATTTTGTTTTGAAATTTAAATAATTTATTTTGAATTGATTTGGACAATCTAGTATATGAAGATTTTGCATATACGCCTAGGTAGCGTGTATACGAAGTCCCAAATATACTGGATGGATATAGAATCACACTCTAGTCGCCCGGAGACGGTTCCTATGATCGCTATAGCGATGGCATCATCTGTACTCATGTTCGAGTTTCAAAAGTGGGATTTCTATATGTTTCCATTAGACTAGTGTGAGAACCAAACTAGAGAGGGCTTATTGTTGTGATTTGGCATCAAAGTAATGAATTTGAAACATTAATCAACTAATTGAATGCTGGTTGTGTTGTTTGATTATTGGTTGATTAATTAAAATTTGAACCCTTTAGCCAGATTGATCAAATAGTGAATTGTATTGAAAATTTGTCGCATTTGCATAGTATACATGTACTTACATTGAATAGGTCATAGCAAGGAGGCTAGAGCAGAAGAACAAAATTGTTTGCCCGACAAATAGGTACATGTTTATTGTATTTCATTAGGTTTGGATGATTTTATGAGCCAATTGGCAAGCCGCTTGGCTTTTTCTTTTTCTTTTGGACTGAAGAAGGCCATGGGAGGCTATATGAAATATCCCGTAGTCCCCGGTGCAGGGGAGGTTATAGCGAAATTTTTCGAAAATTTAGGGTGTTAGCCAAATTTTTGAAAAATTTGAAAAGTTCTTAGAAACTAAAAAGTTGAAGAACTTAAGCCGTAAAGAAAATAATGTAAGTTGAGTTGGTTTGTGAAACAACATTCGGCTTCGTTCTTTTTCGGGGACAAAAAGTTTTAAGTGGGGGAGATTGTAATAACCCGGAAATTCGACCCAATTTAAATTTTTTATTTTGGCTATTTTAATGAATTTTGATTTTTTAAAATGGATTAATTTAAATAATAACGACGAAAAATTTATTTTCAATGAAGTTAAAAGGAATAAATTTATTTTAATTATATAACGAGCATGAAATGGCGCGGTAGTTTGGAATTTCGATTTCGAATTTCAAATGAATATATATAATTCGTTTTAAATCAGAATTAGACGAAACTAGAAATATCTAAATCTTTTGGCAATATCTTTCTAACGGATGTAAGAAACCGAGATTTCACTTTAGAAGTTGAAAGAGATGTCCAGTTTAAAATTCAGAAAAGTCGCTGTTAAATTTATATATATTTTAATATATATAAAGGCCTTTGAAAATGAAAATTTTGCAAACGACCTATGTTTTCGACGTAACCACTTTGGTTGGATCCGGGATGTCTAGTTATTGCTAGGTTTCAAAATTCATAATTTTTTGAATCAATATGTGAGCGTGGCAAAGGAAAACGCGTTTGACCAGTTTTAGTTGATTTTAATAGACTGGAAAATGGCCATTTTTCAAGCAGTCTCAGAATTCGATGAAACTAGTTTTTTTAGGACCGTATCGTCAATACGAAGTTAGAAAGTATTTTTAGGGAATTTTCAAAGTTCGTGTGTGTCCCCAGTACATTGAAATGTGCGTTCAAATTCAATATATAAAGTTATATTTTGATTTTGACGAAAACTGATCGAAACGGCCGAATTGGCTTACGATACATATTCCATTGTGTTCGGAATGGGGGTAATTAGCTAGGGACGACAGTCGGTGGGATTTATTTTGAGTTGAAAATAAAAAGTTACTTTTTAGAGGAAGAATTAAATTAAATAATTAATTTTATATTCTCCATTGCCTTGGTCAACCCCCCCCCCCCCCCCCAATCTTCTCCTACCCTGTCAATTCAGAATTAAAAAAAAGGGAGAAAAGGGGGAAAGATGTCGCCGCCTCCCCATAGGACAGCCGCACCAGCCTCCACAGCCGCCCCCTCCCCCCTCCAATCTCCCTCTCTCCTCCTTCCTCCTCCCCCACGTCGAGCTCGAAACCCCGTTTCTCTATTGAAACCGCGCCCCCCAAACCACCCTGTGCCACCGCGACACAACCCCCCTCCGAGTCTCCGATGCACCACCTCGAGCCACAGAAGAACGCAACCGCCCCCCCTCCAATGACGCTGTAAGTTTTTACTTTTATTTATTTCTTTTTTTTTATTTGTTAAATGATTTTCAGTTTATTTATATAAGAATATTTCCTATGTGAAGACTCGTTTTTTTATATATATAAAGATTTGTTTTTTAGCAATATCCAAGTTAGATTTTTATATTAGAGAAAAAAATTAGATTTTTAGGAAGAAAAAGTTTATATTTTAAATAGCAAAGTGATATGATTTTTATTATTCAAGTAGGAAGATAAAAATATAATATTTATTTCTGTAACGAAGTTTTTTATATTGTATAGATAATAAAAATTCGATCTTTATATCATAGGAAAAATAAAAATATGATTTTTATTCATGTAGGGTAATAAAAATATAATTTTTTATTATATTAGGGGCAAGATAAAAATAGAATTTTTATCTATATAGTAGCGATGTAGAAATAGAATTTTTATCTATATAGCAGCGAAGTAAAAATAGAATTTTTATCTATATAGTAGCGATGTAAAAATAGAATTTTTATCCATATAGAGCGAATTAAAAATGTGATTTTTATAAAAATAGCAACAATATAAAAATGTGAATTTTATATATGTAGTGGCTACGGTCAATGAAAGCGACAAAAGGCGAACGGCGAAGATTTCGTACATATGAAGAGTCGTGGCGTTTGGTTTAGCAATTCCGTGAGAACTCCTCACCTTAAATTTATTTCTAGTTTGAAATATATACTAGGATGCAGACGGTGTTTAGTTGCACCCGACACCCGTCGTCCACAGACCATGGATGGCTTGTTTGTTTGTTTGCTATGTTGTGAAATTTAAGTGTGTGATGTGAAATAAAATATTTTATAGTGGATAATATTTTATAGCTAAAAATATAATTTTTAACGCGGATATAAAATAAATATTTATAAATAAATCGGATGATTTGTTTATATACACTTATTTGACTGATATTGATTGGGACGATAAATTTTACACATCGCCTAACTGCACAAATAAAATCTGTGTGTGTTGATTTGAAACCCCACACGGTTATTGGGATGATATTTGACGTACAACAATCCCGATTGTTTAGTTTTATGTCAATCGATGGGTTGACAGACCGTGTAAGCATTAATTATTTATATCTAATGCTTATGCAGTTGTGTGGTGCACTCTGGATGATGGTTGATTATTTATCGTTGTTATTTTATACATGTGTTGTAGAAAATCCATATAATTAACATTATATGGTAATTGATTGGGCCTCATTCTAGTTTTGAAAAAGAAATATTTGAATAGAATATTTGAAAAAGGAATATTTGAATAGAAATATTTGGAAACGAAATATTTGAATAGAAATTTTTGAAAAAGAAATTTTTGAAATAGAATATTTGAAAATAGAAATGCGAAGCCGTGTTAAGTAGTTACATGCCATTTTAACACGAACGGGAATTTTGTCGATTTTATAATGAATATTGAAAGTGATTTCAAAATCGAGTATTTAGTAATGAATTCGAATTGAATAGAATTAAATTCGAATTGAAATTTAATAGAATTGAATTCAAATTGAAATTGAATAGAAATGAATTCGAATTGAAATTGAATTAATTTGAAATTCAAATTGAATTGAAAACGAACGGAAGTTGAATTAAAAATCAATTTGAATTGAAATCAATTTGAAATGAATTTAAAACGAATTTGAAAGGGAAAATTCAATTTTGATTTGAATTTGAAAAGGAAGTTGAAATCGTTTTGAAAATGAATTTAAAACAATTTATAAAATACGTTTTAAAAAGTAAATCGATGAAATATATATATATTATATATATATATATATAATGGCCTGAATAGAACGCGCCGCGCCGCGGCAGTTCGCGAATTTCGACCATTGACTTCGAATGGGTATTGCGGGAGATCCGACCGTCGGATTCTCCTAAAACCGGAACCATTGGGTTCGTATCGAAAAGAGATTTTTAAATAATATTAGAAATTAAAAATCTAATGGTTGGATTTGGAATTATGTTCAAATCAAATTTGGAAAAGGTCGCTGTAAATGCAGTTCGATGGCCGTTGATGGAAATCGACTGTACGGGCCTTGATAAAATTATTAAAAATATCAATAATTTGTGTAAAATCATAAGAAATGATTTGGGAAGAATTAGGATGAAAAACTCCATATTTGAAAAGATAAAAATAGATTTTTATCAAAATGAACTAGTTTTGAACTAGAATTATAATTCTATTTATTTTTAAAATAAATAAAGTGGATTTGAAATGGTTTTGAAAATAACCAGAAATTCTAATAATTGAATGGAATGGATTTGAATCGAAATTATCTTTAGAATATTTCGATGTTGGATTTCGTGATTATACAGATATTGTTATGGACATTTGAAAGATATATTTATATCGTTATTTCCAATACGATGTTTGTTGGTCGTAGAATTTGATATTGAATATAAGTCGATATATTTTCTATTCAGAGCGTTGTATTTAATATCAAATGTGATTTGGGTATGTCGTGAATGGTGTCTTCATTAACACTGTTCTTAAGCTAGTTTAGAAAAATATTAAATATTTTTGTTTAGATTTAATGAAGTATACCAATTAAATGGTATTTAATTTGAATTGAATTTGTATTGATTTTTGGGTTTATCGTGAACAGTGTTTTAAATAACACTTGTTCTTTAACCTGATAATTAATGGAATGTGATTTTAGGTTGTCGTGAATGGTATCTTTAATAATACTGTTCTTAGACCCAACAGAGTTAAGAAAATCAGAAACGAACTGGAGATTAGTTAATTTGAAGGGTTTCTTGGGTATTGATCTGATGTTGGTGTCGGCCTTCGGGGTTAATACTAAGGGAATTGCTCACTTGCTATTTTATGGTTAAAAGCTGATAGAGTGGAATGTGATTTTGGGTTTATCGTGAACCATGTTTTGATTGGCGCTGATTCTTTAACCCAGTTAAAGATTAAAACTAAGTGGAGTTTTAATGAATCTTTAATTAGATTGAAAAGATCGAGAATGGAGTATCACCAATTTTACTCTTGGTATATATATAAATAACTTTTGACACCAGACGATAACGCACTTCCTTCGCTCGGAGTTGTTATTAAAAACCAAGGCCATTGATCATATCAGACATAGAGATCCTACATAAGATACCCCTTGAATTCTAGCTACATTTACTACCAAATCAAACAATTGAGCTCGAGGTGCTTAGTATACCAAGTCCCAAACTATTGAAGACGGCAGATAAGCGGATGCCGATAACACCGTGGTGTTAGATATGAAGTATGACCAGTTTTACTTCATGGGATGAATAGGTTGGGATTGGGAAATGAAATAGATAATTACTTCGGTGTGGTTCCCTAATCCTGACTAGTTGAATTGATATTCAAAAGAAGATTAAAGAATAAATTTGTGGAATTTATCTTTGATAAAATTAATGGGAACCTACCCCTAAGAATGTGAAATTTAGCAACTAACTGGAGATTAGCTAAGATGAATGGTTTCCTGGGTATTGATCTGATGTTGGTTTCTGCCTTCGGGGTTAATATTTGGGGAATTGTTCTCTTACTAATTTATGGTTTGTGACTGATGAATTGGAATGAGGCGTATGTTGTGTTTGTGTAACACTTGTTTATTATATACGCGAGTTATCCGGAAAGGCCGGGTTTATCCCATGCTGAATAACTGATATGACGACAAGTCAAAGATGAAGGTGGGGGTTGAAGACCGGAGGTCTTCATGTCGTTTGGGTGATTGCTGATGATCATGATTGGGTCGTACACCCAAGAGGAGGGAATTAGTTAGCGGTCGTCCAGACGTACTTGGAGATCGATGGATATGCGAGGTACAAGGTGCCTCCGGTTTCGTTCAGACCCAGAACGGACTTGTAAATGGATGTGTGTCTGACATCGGATTTCATTCTGTGTGATTGATATCGGTTGCATAGCGTGAATTGCCTGTGTGGCATGCTGAGATGCAAATGATCAAGGCTTCTGTTGAAAAGCAGAGTCTTGTGGTTGATGATAAAAGCACAGCCTGTATGGCATAGCTTTGTGTAACGTGAATTCGCGAGCCTCACACCCCGGTTGTGAACCAGAAACGGGAGAGGACCTTAGGGAGGGCATGCGTTTCTTTCTAGCTATAAGTGGCGTCAGTGGTTTTAAATGCCCTGACGAGTTTGAATTATGTTGTTGTTGTTGTTGTTGCGAGGCGCCTCGGATATATCGGGGACTATGTGAAGCCGTTTGAGTCATTCGTTGGCTCATTTTGGCCCCAAAGGGCGGGGAAACGCAGTGTTCAGGCATTTTAATCCACATCGGTGGACCGGCTCTGACGATCCAAAGGTCACTCGAGCTCTGACCTGAGACTCGGGCTAGACAGTCTCGAATCGGTAGAGGACTGTCTTTTTCCTCGTTCACAAATGGAAATCCAATTTCCAAATGCGATATGTGCGGTTTTGATTGTAAACCTATATATGGCGACATAGTGGCATGGGACGCTCATGTCGTCTATGATTTGATATTTATGATTGTATATAAAATCAGAAACTAACTGGAAATGAGCTAAGATGGGGGGTTTCCTGGGTATTAGTCTGATGTTGGTTTCGACCTTCGGGGTTAATACTTAGGGAATTGTTCTCTTACCAATTTACGGTTGGAGTATGATTAAGAATTAAAACCTGAAATTTAGTGTATCAAGCATTCTTTGGGTATTATAAGGTAAAAATTCTATCCTTCGGCTTGCGTTGCATTGTGTGATGGGGCCTGGGTCTTATAATAGCTTTATTGTTCTTAATTTAGCATTGCGCTGTTGTCTTATGCACTGGTATTTTTGGAGGAAACCCGTTCCGTGTTATACGGCGTGGTCCCTTGATTTAACTAACTTTAAAACAAAGATTAATAACTGTTTTAATTCTCACACCAGTCACATGACTGACCTGGAGTTTATTGTTTTAACCTAAACTCTTGGTGCCCTTATTTTGACACGGGCAACTAGTAGTTTTGGTTTTGCAGATTTATATTCACAGGATTCTGGCTTACAGCAGGAACGATATCCGGAAAGCTCAATATCCGTATATCTCTTCTAGTTGTGTTTTGTATTATTTCCGCTGCGATGTATTTAAATGTAATTTAAATCTCTGATATTTTCTGTTTAATATTTATTCATACTCTGTATATTCTTGTATTCTGATGGAATTGTTGTAATAAGCAATGAAATGTTCTTCTGTCTGTGTTCTAATTTGTCGTGTTCTCAAAACAATCAGGCGTTTTGAATGGACTTGGTCGGTTTAGCGACTGATTCGGATCGAGCGAAATTCTTCTTGTTACATATTACATGGCGGCAAGTAACACAAGGCACACCTCTTTTATCCAATAAACAAAAGGTGTATATTGCTTATATGTTTAAACTGTGCCTCATGCATAGGCTTCAGTTGGATGCACGCAATTATAGAAAGGAAAATATAAAATAAGGTACATGTGTTGACCAGATTAGCCATAGTTAGGGACACTTGTTCGTTCGATTATGGGATTGTATACACGTATCCACATGGATTCCTATACCATATTTTGCATCCACCTGTTTAAGTAAAGAAGAAAAAGGGTCTATGCATGCGTAATACACAGGAGAAAAAACTAGTTTCTCAAAATCTTTTCTCTACACTAATCAACGGTTCTCACCACCACCGAATGTCCATTACATCCTCTAGTCACCAGTACGCACTCATCTCCTCCTTCCCTCCCCTTACTTCGCCTACAATCAAACCATGAACTTCACTGAAAAATATAATAGGAAACAACAAACTTCTCCTCTAACACTAGGATGTGAACAGGAAGTTGGCAAGGAAAAGAGAAGTAGAAGGGAGCAAATGCAAACAACCTGTAGCTTTCAATGCATTGCATTTTCATGCATAGTCTAGTCTTATTTCCTTTCTACAGCCCCTCCTCTTTGCCAGTTCCTTTCTCCCTCACGCAACTCTTTCTCTTCCGATTTTTTTCCTTTCATGCATGCGCCTAAACTAATGACTCCCCTCCGGCCATCTCTAAACAATCCTGCACAAACCAAGAACAACCTCCCAGATGCATGGTTCGTAACCGCCACGTCTAAGTCCATTTATCTACGCCCATTTGTCATGGCGGAACTTTCTGTTTTGACCGAACTAGGATATAGGAGGCGGAGCCTGTGGGATTTGTTTATTTCTCTCTAAAGTAAAGGCGAGGATATTTTCCACTTTTTGAAGAGAATGTTGGAACGCAAGCATAAGGGAAGGAAATGGAATGGAAGGAGTTCGGTGAACAGGAAAAGAAAAAAAATAAGTGATGAAAACTTTTGGCTAGTAAAGATGCATGCTGACATGTGATTCTTGTTGAATTGCGGTATGCCTTTAGTTTTGGTTTTATGGGCTCGTACTTGCTTGCCTGCCGTCCAAATTATGAGTGCAGATCAGGTTCATTTTGGCTCGAAGTCCCGTTGATTCATCGCGTTATCCGTCCGTCGATTAGTTTGTAGTTGATACGGAGTTCTGGAAATAAAGAGTTGGAAGAACTAAGGTGAGAACTCTAATTTAAAATAATTTAAATAAGTTAAAATGGTAAAATGATATTTAATTGATAATAATTAGTTAATGTTGTCGATTGTTTGAATACGAAATGGTTGCATGCGATGTATGAATGACAGTTGTAAAGTTAGAAACACTAAACACCAAGCGTTATTGACAGTAATGCTTTACGTCCAATAAATTGTTTGTTTTAACAATTTTGGTTGCAATGAATGATTCATGTCTGTTATATGGTCGATTGATATGATTGATTTTAATTGTATGGAAACACGCACCATAGTTGTGCATTATGCAGAAAAGTCGATTTTAATCCTCCTTCCCATGACAACCATGTAAATATTAAGTACTTGGAAATTTATTCGAAATTAGTTCTCACGTGAGTTGAAAATCTATGTTACTAATATGTACGACTGTCGTCGAAGACAGAATCAAAAAAAGGGTTCTGACGAATTTTGGATTATCAAAGTTGAAAGAAGTTTTGAAATTTAAATGATAAATTGATATTTAAATTTATATATTTTGATTTCATTAATTTGTGATACACTTTGAAATGACTAAACGAATTTCGAACCATTGTATTAAGTTTGTTCAAATGGATGTGTTTATATAAATATATTTGATTTATATTACTTGGAATATAAAATGATAAATCAATATTAATGTAAACGATTTTGAAATCAAGTAGTTTTGAAATTTAGATCAAATAATGATTGTAATATGTTTCAGCATTAACGAGTAGTTTTGAGAAATTATAAGAGATTTGGAAAATTTATTATTTTATGTTTTCGATCTAACTGGAAATGAATATTAGTAAATTTGAAATGATGATTTAAAGTAAAGCGATTTTTGAATTCGAATGTGAATATAAAATAATATTTGAAATAACGTTAGAAGTTAAGTTTTGAAAATTTGAGTTTATATTGAAAAGAAATAATATGGTTTATATTTAAACATCATATGGTTTGAATTGAACGCGTCGCGCAGTGATAGTTCGTTATTATTGATTAAATTTTCAAGCGATTATAACTTGAACATTTTGAATTAGATTAATCAGAAAGGAAAAACTTTGGATTTCTATTTATAATAACTTTTGCATAGAAAAGAAATTTTCAAATTCCTACATACTATTTTCAAGTTATGGTCAAAACAAAACTTGAAGGGTCGCTATACATGCAATTTCGTCGACCGTAATTGAAAGCGAATAAAGCGGGTTTATATAAATTATTAAAAATGTGGAAAAATTATGATTTATCTTATCTATGATTTAAAAATGTTTAAAGCTGGAATGTTTAAATTTCGAATGATTTTGGATCAATTTGATTTAAATTGTTATTTGGTAACATTTTGGGTAATGTTATTAAATGTTAATTATAACATTCTTTGAGACAACTAGGTTTTGAAGTTTATAAAAACATGACAATTGTTGAATGATTTGATTAAATATTGTGAAAGATTTTAAAGAACTTAAATTTGGCACATGAAATTTATTACTAATTCAAAGTAAGATATAGGAAGTTTAAAATTTTAAATTTAAACTCATAATTGGAATATCAATTATTTTCGAATGATCGTGAATGAAATTTAAAGCCAAATTAATATGAGGTAAATTTGGAAACTTATAAAATGATAATGATGAATAGACAATCATGTTGAAATATAAGGTTGAAAATTTTGAATATTGATTGGACAAGAAGAGTTAAAAACGGTAAGAGTTGTATGAAATTTGAATGAATCTAACTTCATTTTGTAAATAAATTTGTAACAATTGGTAAGGAGATTCGAATTGAAATCCTATATAATCCATAACTATAGTTTTAAATGCGGTTATTTCTTGGAAAGACCGGGATCGGATTTAAATCCGAAAACCAATCCAAGTAATAATACAATGCACGGAGAGAATTCAAAACTAGGAATCGACGAATGAAGACTGGGATTCTTTGAATTTGTTCGGATTGATTTTCGATGTCTCGAATCCGGCCGTACACCTGATTCGGGGTTAAAAGTGGCATGAGATCTGATTATATTCGGATATTTTTGGATTTTGTTCCGTTCAGACCTAGAATGGACTTGTATGGATTATGTGCCTGACGTGGTAATTGATGGCATAACACTGATTTCCGTCGATATGTTTCTGGTTTGTGACGTGCGAGATCAAAGTGGTTATGTAATGATGTAAATCAGTGGTCATGTTGTAAATGGACAATGTGACATACTTAAGATATGAAATGACCTTGTATGATCAGGGAATTGCTTATCTAAGCATGCTTTGTTTATAACGTGACATCGACAAATCTCATACCCTGGATGATGAGAAACTGGCGGTTAGGTTGTGTGTATATATAAATAATTGATAATGAAAGCTGCAGTAGTGGGAAACCACTTATGAACGTGGGGAAATGGGGTATGTCCGTGGGGACGTGCCTGGTCGAAAACCGTTGATCTACCCTGCGATTTGTTATGGGTGTCCGTGATGGACGAAAAAGTCGTGTTACACGTTGCTTCATATCCCTGATTGATCTTTCGTGGCAGGAATCATCAAGTTGGACTCCCATTCTCCAATACGAGCCATACGGATTTTGATTGTGTGTGTCTGTGTGTGTGTGTGTGTATATATATATATATATATATATATATATATATATGGCGACATAATATTATGGGTATTATGTTGTCTAGGATTAATACATTTACTTGCGAAATGGTTTTCCACAATATATATTTAGTATTGAAAGAGGATTTTACGTATGAAGGCATTTTTGGTTATCATAAGATAAAGCTCGCCCATTTGGTGTGCGCTTGCATTGTGTGATGTGGGACGAGCTTGTGATAGCCTCATTTTCCAAAAGTCATTGCGAATTTATGTGCACGGGCATTCACATGGAGTAAAACCGTTTTGCGTTAGCGGCGTGGTCCGGTGAATTTCCCAATTTTAAAATAAATCTTAAAGAAACTGTTTTATGTCCTCACACCAGTCCCATGACTGACCTGGAGTTTATTGTTCCTTCCTAAACTCTGGGTGCCCATTAATTTCCACACGGGCAACTAGTATTTAGTTTTATAGTTGTAGATCGTTGGAGCAAGATTCAATGCGCTTTCTGTGTTGGAGTCCATGCTAGATTTTGAAGCTTCCGCTGTACCACTATGCTCTTCCGCTGAGAGTATATCTTTTCTTCTGTTGTATATATGTGTGTATATATATATATGTTGTAGCTCTGATATTCCACGTAACTCTGATGTAATAATGTATTATGCAATAAAAGTTCTTCTATTTTGTGCAAAATATGTATGTACCCATAATAATTCGTCTTGTTAATGGTTTAAGTCGATTTAATTACCGGGGAAAATTAGGCAAAAAGACGGGTTATTAAACAAACAGTTCAGGGCTCAAGTTCAAATGCAGCATGATAGTACCAAAAACTGTGTCATTATATACATGGTGCAAACAGAAGTGATCAAGTTCAAATAGCCACAAGAGAATGCAAATGAAACATATATGCATGAATCGACTGTCGTAAAGATTCCAGAAATCAGAATACACTTTTAGGCAAGGTGCAAATATTTCAGTGGGACAAATTTTGGGAAAGTAATTTTGGCAATGACAATTTTTTTCCTGAAATCTTTGGGCTGTTTTAAATCGATTCATGTATGGCAACAAATCAGGAAAGCAATCAAAGCTTTTTCATTTCATTCAAGCCGGCAAAATACTTTCCAGATTTTTCAAAAATCAAAGAAATATTTTTGGCAAGAATTTACACTCCAAATTTAACAAATCAGTATTATCATTTAAAGGAATTGCTCGAGATTTTTATTGGCAACAGTTCTTAGGAAAGAAATCCTTTTCAGTTTCAAAATTTCTTTCCAGATTTACATCTATATTCTTGGCAAAACAAGCAAGGAAATCTTTTAATACATTTCCAGAATTTTTTGTGCGAATCAAAGGTGGATTCTTTCAAGGGTAAAAGACATACCCAGTTTCATCGTTTTCAATCAAGGAAATCAAAAGGGGGAAACGTGCATTCAACCAGATCAAATCGCATCGGGAAATCACAGTTTTTTTTAGGATTTGTTTATCCTATATATTTACACCCATACATCGCTGGTAGAGTATCGAAAATCAACAACAAATTCAAAAGCATAAGCGAAGAAATCATTTTCATACTCATAGATTTTCGATCGAGAATTTCTCCAAATCAATACAGCAAGCCCCAAAGTGTTTCGAGCTTCAGAGACAATCCATACATAAAGCAATCAACTCGATTTGGGTGCAAATTTCAGAAACCCTAGTTTCAATTTCCACTTTCCAGCCGCCTCCATTTCTTTTTAGAAGAGATCGGGTCCAAGAGAATAAAGGGTGCAACGCAAAAACAAAGTGGGCCGATCATTTTTTAAAAGGGGAGACTTATTAAACTAGGGTTTTAGTTTTTGTTCTATTGTTTTATTATTTTTATATTTTTGTTTTGTATTTGAAAATCTGTTCAACAGTTTCTAGGTCTGTAAAATCTAGGGGATCCAGTTAGGGTGTTAACTGGCAGTTTACTAGAGTATGTAAAAACTAGGGTTACTGATTACGAGGTCTTAACTAGGAGAAATCTGATTGAAGGGATATCGATCAGTCTAGGGTTTTAAGTGTAGGGTTTAATACAGGAGCAGTGAGTGCGAGTTTACATGGTCTTGTAAGCGGGATCTGTTCTGTCACCAAGTAGAAACCGTAGGAATGCAGCAGTAGGTAGGTTTTTGCCAAAGCTAGGTATCTCTGTGTGTTATTTCCTTTCTGCTTTTTATTTCGGCTGCATTCTGTGATCTTTTTTTATTTAATATCCCGACAAATGTTTAACTCAGTGTAAAACTGTGATATCCCAACTCTAGGGTTAATCTAGATCCAACACGCAGTCTTCAGCAATACGCACTTGATGGATACCTATAGCTAGGTCCATTCTAGAAAATACTTGCGCTTCATTCAAGTGATCTAACAAATCATCAATTCGCGGTAACGGATATTTATTCTTTAGTGTCTACTTAATGATATCCTAGTAATCCACACACAATCTGAGAGTACCTTCTAACTTTGGGACTAACACTGCTGCTGCACCCCAATTCGAAAATCAAGGCCTGATCAGAACTTACTTCAAGAGCTTTTTAGTTTGGTTACTCAATTCTTCTTTCTCTTTCCATGACATTCTTCGAATAGGATGCACAACTAGTCTTGCATTCGGAACTAAATCAATCCTGAAGTCAAATTCTCTTCGCGGAGGTAAGTTATCAACTTCTTCAAACACATCTGCATAGTTCTTAACAACAAGAATATTTTCAATAGCAGTGGGAGAATCCTCAAGAGCAGCCCAAAATTCTTTTCTGTCTGAATCTGAGCCTACGTAGCGTATAACAATATTTGCAAGCTTTGTTTTAACTTTAATGTAATAACCCGAAAAATACGAGCCAATTTAAAATTTTTAAATTGGTTATTTCAAAGGAATTTGAACAATTGAAATAGAATATTTCAATAAAATAGTGAATTAGAAATAGTGAGTCAGTTTGAAAATTTGAAATCAAACTTTGATCGACTATGCAGGGTGGAAAATATAACGGATTTTAGCGAAACCAAAAATATTTAAATCTGTTAGTCAATACCTTTCTAACGAATCTGAAAAATCGAAGTTTCATAACGGGAATCAAAAGTTATGGCCGAATGAATTTTAAGAAGAGTCGGTATATAGAATATATAGCCCTGGAAAATTGATATTTTGCATACGACCTCGGAATTCGACGAAACCACTTTTGTTGGGTCCGGGATGTCAAACTATTGCTAGGTTTCATATTTCATAATTTTTGAAGCTAGTATGTGAGAGTGGCAAAAGAAAATGTGTTTGGTCGATTTTTGTTAAATTGGATCGACCAGAAAATGGCCATTTTTCAAACGACCTCAGAATTCGACGAAACTAGTTTTGTTGGGACCGTAGCGTCAAAACATAGCTAGATTTATTTTTCTGGAATGATTCGAATCAGTTTGTGGCCCTGGTAAATTGAAATGTGCGTTCAGAGTTAAAAATTAAATGTTTTATACTTTAATTTGAAAAATAACTGACTGTAACAGTCGAATTGGCCTAAGAAACATATCCCATTATGTCCAAAATGGGGGTATTTAGCTAGGGGCGACAGTCGTTGGGTTTAAAAAAGAGTTCGTTTGTGAAAACACTATTTAAAAATTTAATATAATCCTCGGCCAATCATATTTCTCCATTCATTAAAAAAAAATCAGAACCCCCCCCCCCCCCGACCCCGACATCGACGACGGAAAGGCTTTTCCCCCTTCCCTGGCGATTTCCGATCGCCACAGCCCGAATTAGCTCCTCCGCCAGTTCAACTTTTTGTAGTTCTCCTTCCCCTCTTCAAATCCATATAAGGAGCTCCCCCTATCGTTGCTTCTACGTCGAGATATCCCCTTCCAAAGTTCCGACCTTTAAACCGCCGCCGCCGCCGATCTGGACCACCGAACGCCACCAAACCACCGCGCTCCTGTAGCCCTCCCGAAGCTCTTCCACGTCCAACTCCCTGATCGTCCCCTCGTGCCCCGGTTCTCGCGAAAACCGCAAACCTAGTTTTGAAGCTTTGTGAAAGTGAGTTTTTCTTTGATCTTTACACTTTGAAAAATCATATCTTTTTGGTGTGTTGACGAAATTCGATGAAGCAGGAAACATAGATACCGCAAGGAAGCTCTCTACCCAATAGAAGAAGCTGCGGATTTTTCTGACATCGTATCGATTTTTAGCACTCAGAAAACCAAGGTGAGAAATCTAAATTAACGTGAAATTGAATGGAAATTGTCATGTATAATTTATATAAGCGAAATATAAATTACATACGTGTTGTATACCTCATGTACATGCGTAGTGTAAGCTATATAAGCGAAGTATGAATTTTTACATGCATAGAATAAGTGATATATGTGTTGAAATGCTAGTGAAATATAGCAAATATATACTATATATATATATATATATATACTCCCCTCGTCCAAAAACCATGGACGATATTTATTGTGGTAAATTGGTGTGAAATATTGGATGAAAAATACGAATGGTTGAATAACTATTTATGGTTGATATTGTTTGGTTGTGGTTGAAAAATACCCATTGGTGATTGAAATGAATTGGAAATATTTGTGGAAATAAAAATAAACATGCCGCCTACGTGCGAATTAGATGCATGAATCCCCATTGTCAAAAACCGTGAGGTTTTAAGGTAGAGCGAGGAGCCGTACTAGGGACGGTGCCGGTTTTAACTACCCTGCCGTTATGCTGCCGAAATTTTGGATAATCTTTGTGTGTTAGAATTATTTTCATATGTTGAAATTATTTTCATGCATAGAAATTAAAGCCATATATTGAAACTATGTCCATGTGTGGAAATATTCATGTGTTGAAAAGTGTTGTATGAAAATTAAACTCATTGGTGAATGAATGAAGTGTTTAAACAATAAAAATCACATTTTTATATATATATGAAGTATGAAAAATATTCGCCTTATATAACTAGTTTCAACAATAAAAATCCCATCTTTCTAATACGAACAACATAAATAAAATGTCCATGTGTGGAAATACTCATTTGTTGAGAAATGTGTGTAGTGGAAAAGTTCGTGTGTTGAATAAAAAGATCGAACGATAAAAATTACATTTTTATTGAAACTATGAAGTGCTGAAACATCTATTTGTCGAATAAATATTTTAAATGATAAAATATCATTTTTATCATATGTGTGGTATGCTAAAGATATGCGGATGTTGAAATAAATATTTGTGATAGAAATATTATTTTTAACATGCATAGGAACTAAATAAAATAGTCATGTGTTGAAATATATTTTAGTTCTCCAAGATTATCATCTTTGAAATGTGAAGTGTTAAAAATAGCCACTTGTTAGAATAAACGTGCATGAGTTGAAATATACATTAACTAGCTAATGATATGATTTTAGCTTATGCATGCAACATTAGAATGAATGGTGTTTTTAAACCAAAGCAAATCAAATATGAAATTGAATGGAAATTGATGAATGTTAGAAATTGTATATATGTACATGCATATCTATTGAACAGGTTAAAGCAAAAGGGGCTAGAGAAGAGAAATAGAATTTTGTGCCCGACAAATAGGTACACATTTACCGCTTTGTTTGGGTGATGATTTTATGAGCCTGTTGGCTAGCCGCTTGGCTTTTTCTTTTTCTTTGTGATATGAGACGCCCGTGTGGCTATTTGGGAATTTTCCCAGACCCTCCCGTACAAAGGAGGTTATGGCGAAATTTTCCGAAATTTAAAGGCGTTAGTGAAATAATTGAAGTGGAAACGATATAGGAATTTTTGAATGAACTATATTTATATAAATGTATAAATATAAATAGAATTAAAACGAAACGTGGCCGTGCAGTTCATGTTTAGAAACCGTGATTTCAAACGACTAGTGCGGAAGATCCGACCATTGGATTCTCCCGAAACCTCAACCGTTGGGTTCGCCTTGGAAATATCTTTCCAACGGCACCAACTTTGTGAAGATCCGACGGTTGGATTGTCTGGAATGTTTAATTCAAAACCGAAGAAAAACTGCGCCAGAAACGATTATATTTATATATATATAAATATAATTAAATTAAATTGAATAACGACGCTGCAGTTCGAAAATTGAAATCGTAACTTCAAATGGTTAGTGTGGAAGATCCGACCGTCGGATTTTCCCAAAACTGAAACCGTTGGATTCATTTTAAAATGACCTTCCTAATGATGTAAAATTTGTGAAGATCCAACGGTTAGATTTTCATATATGTGTAAAACAAAATTAGTGAAAAGCAGCGCCAGTGCATCGACACGACCTGAAACGTCGTTTAATTAAATATGGCCATTTTAAATTAAATAAAAATGGCGATATATCGTTATAAAGTGCTATAGACGATATAGAGTGAAAATGAACCAATTTTGTTGTGTTTGCTTGATATGTGATGGTTGAATGTATTTGACATGAAAATTATAACTAAATAACTGAAATGTGAATGTTGAATAGTCCAACCACGTGGTTAACTGATTTGAAAATCTAAATATACGTGGGTTATTTGAAAAGGCCGAGTTTATCTCATTTCAAATAATCGATCGACGTTGAGAAGTCGAAGAGTCGAAGACGACTGAAGACCGACGATCTCCACATTGGATGGATGGGCGCTACTGATGCTCGTGATTGGAGTAGCTACCATGAAGGAATTGAAGTAGTAGCCGTCCACACATACTGTTGATTGTACGGATATGCGAGGAATTGGTGCCTCCGGTTTCGTTCAGACCCAGAACGGACTTGTAAATGGACTGTGTGTCTGACATTGGATTTTGTTCTGTGTCGATTGATCTCTGTTAAATATATATCTGTTTGGCGGCGGAGAATTTATTCTCTTGCTTAGCGCCCTTCTCTGAGACGTACGAGCTCAGAGGTTATGTATTGACAGAAATCAGTCGCATGGGGTGGATTGCCTGTGTGGCACGCCTAAGTGGCATATGATCGAGGCTTCTACTGCAAAGCAAAGTCTTGTGGTTGATGATCAAAGCATGGTCCGTGTGACGTAGCTTTGGGTATAACGTGAATTCGCGAGCCTCACACCCCGGTATGAGTCAAAAACGGGAGAAGGACCCAAGGAGTGCATGACGTTTCTTTCTAGCTATGGTGGTGTCAGTGACCTCCCAGCCCTGACATTTATATCAACTTTTCACCTGTGTGGTTGTTGGAATGCGAGGCGCCTCGATTATAGGTCTGTAAGGACCGGGGAAACGTGTGTTCAGGAATTGCCAATCCTCAAAAGTAAGAGAGGACCGGCCTTGGAGGATCCAGGGGATTGCTGTGTGTGATCCCGAGGCATTTGCTAGAGTGTCTCGAACGGAGAGGAGCTTGCCCCTTGCCTCGACTCATGAAGGAATCCAATTTCCAATACGAAATATGAGAATGTGATTGTATTAATAGTATGGCGACATAGTAGATGGTAGCTATGCCGCCTAGGATTGATATTTATGATTGAATTGCTTTTGAAACATATATGCACTAGTAATAATATCGAACACCTTTGTTTTATTCGTATGAAGCATCTTTGGCCATTATATGGTAAAAACTCTATCCTCCGGCTTGCGTTGCATTGTGTGATGGGACCTGAGTCTTATAATGGCTTCATTTTATAAAAAGCATTGCGTTGATTTAATCATTTATTTTATTTCATGCACTAGCACTCATTGGAGTAAACCCGTTCCGCGAAAGTGGCGTGGTCCTTTGATTTGCCTTATTATTATTGTTAATAAGTTGAGTAGATTTCTCATACCAGTCCCATGACTGACTGGTAGTTTGTTTCACCTTGCAAACTCGGGTGCCCTCATTTTCACACGGGCAGCCTAGTTACAGGTTTCTGACGCATCTTTTGGCTCATGGCGAGGCTTGACTACACTGTGCTGACTTGGATTTTCTCCGCCATTATTGTATCTATATTATGATTCCGCCACTGGCGATGTAGACTGATATTCCTTTTGTGTAATCTTTATGTATGATTCCGCCTCAAGCGATGGTGACTGATTATGTATCATTATGCGCTAAGTTGTATCCTGTACTGTGCTTCTCTGATGTGATGATATCTATATGATTCCGCTGTCATATGTGTGTAAATTATTCTATTTTCTGTTTATGCTATTATCTGTGATCTGCTAATGATGATTAATGTGTTATATTCCAATGATTATCCTTAACACCGTGTCACGGGGTTTTGGGATCGTCACAGCCGGTATCAGAGCTTTGGTTAACCTTAGTTCTGGAGTGTAACACATTAAACACTTCGTCAAAATAGAATCAGTAGTATTCTAAGGCGAGTTGCTCATTAGAGATAGGACTAGCAAGGTCTTAGAATGAGCTGAGCAGAATAGCAAAGACAATTGATCAGTCCATCGTTATCTTTCCGTAGAAATTTCTGCTTAACTATGCAATAGACTATCATTTCTGTTAGCTGACTTCTTTCGTTGCTTATACAGAATTAGAAAAATGGCTACCAGAGCAGCTGCCGCTAGAGGAGGCCGTGCCGGCCGAGGCCGAGGAAGGGGAGAAGTCCCAGCTCAAGAAGGACCTTTGATACAACCTCCGGCAGCTCAATACTTCGAGCTTGATCGTGTAGCTAAGAGATATAAGAACTTAGGAGGCAAGACCTTCTCGGGAACTGGCACCGTAATAGAGGCCCTTACATGGCTCAGAACATGCGAGAAAATTCTTGAAGGCCTAAGGCTAGGAGACGAAGACAAAGCTATTATGGGCGCCTGGCTTATGCAGGAACAAGCTGAATTATGGTGGGAATCTCTTACTGCCAGGAATAGAGAAGCTGGAAGAACATGGGATGGATTTAAAGAACTCTTCAAAGAGAAATATGTCCCAGAACAAGCTCTAGAAAGAATGCACGATGACTTCGCCAATCTCCAGCAAGGGGATCTTTCCGTGCAAGATTATTTGAACAAATTTACAATGTTGTCGCCCTATGCTCCAGAGCTCGTCGCCACCGCGAAATCAAAAAATAAGAGGTTTATCCTTGGACTAAGACGACAATATCATGATAGAGCCATGGCCCATGTCAAGCAGGAATTCAACGAGCTGGTGGAAATGACATGCAACTATGAAGACCTTGATCGATGGCATCTGGATCAGGATCGCGCTAGAAGCCAAGCCGGAAACAGGCGCAAGCCTGCTGTAAATCAGGGCGGGTCAAGCCAAGCAGCATCTTCAAAACCTCAGACTGGCAAGCCGCCAAGAGGAAATTGCTTTAACTACGGTAAGCCGGGGCACTACTCAAACGTCTGCACAGCTCCGAAGAGGCAGAAGACTAATTCTCAAGGCTCGAGCCAAGGCTCTCAGAACCATCGCTCGTGCTTCAATTGTCGCAAGACTGATCATCTGGTCAAAGACTGTCCCTTGCTGAAGAAAGCTACAGTAGCTCATGTCTATGACGAGTCTAGCCCGCCAGCTGCTTCCGATGGAGCAGGTAAACCCGATGTTTTGGGAGGTACCCTTACAATTAAAAATATTCCTGTTTCTGTATTGTTTGACACAGGTGCATCACGTAGTTTTATTTCTAGAAACACGGCGCACAAATTAAAGTTAAAACAGCGAAAGCTTAAAGAATCGGTTGAAGTTCATTACCCGATAGGGGGTCCTATTACTCTCGGTTCATATTGTAGAGTGCCGATCTCTTATTCTTTCTACAAGTTTCCTTTTGATTTAATCGTTATGGATTTTCCTGAATTCGATATTATTCTCGGGCTGGATTGGTTAACGAAATACGAAGCGGAGGTAAAGTGTGCGGAAAGGATTGTTAAAATCCGAACGGAGCTTGGACATATATATATACCCTGTCATGGTTCGAATCCGAATAGAGAAGAATTTTGGTCAGCATTAGAAATTATCCCCACTTCCATAGAAAAGATTCCGATTGTAAGAAACTATGCGAATGTGTTTGAAGAAGTTGAAAACTTACCTCCGCAAAGAGAAATAGAATTCCGAATCGATCTAATTCCCAATGCCAGACCAGTGGTGCATCCAATTCGTAGAATGACTCCGAAAGAAAAATAAGAATTAGGCGATCAAACTCGTCAACTGTTGTGGAAGGGTCTAATCAGACCTAGTTTTTCTAATTGGGGTGAAGCTGTTGTGTTTGTCCCAAAGTCAGACGGTACTCTTCGATTATGTGTTGATTACCGAGACCTCAACAAACAGACGCTCAAAAACAAATATCCATTACCCCGCATTGATGATTTGCTAGACCAATTGAATGGGGCGAAAGTATTTTCCCGAATGGACCTAGCTACAGGTTTTCATCAATTGAGAATAGCAGAAGAGTGTGTTCCTTTGACAGCTTTCAGAGGTCCAGACATATTTTATGAATGGTTAGTAATGCCGTTTGGCCTATGTAACGCTCCACCATACTTTGTCGATCTAATGAATAGTGTTCAGGGGAGTTCTGAATTAATTTGTCCTCGTATTCATCGATGATATTTTAATCTACTCCAAATCAAAACCCGAGCATGAAAAACACTTAGAACAAGTATTGGAGATTCTAAGGAAGAACGTCTTCAAGGCCAAATTCTCCAAATGTGTCTTCTGGCAAGAAGAAGTTAAATTTCTTGGCCATGTCGTGTCAGAGAAAGGAATTTTTGTTGACCCAAGCAAAATAATAGCGATTCAAGACTGGAAACAACCCACAACTCCCACGGTTATGGGGTTGGCTAGTTATTATCGAAAGTTCGTTAAGGATTTTTCGAAGATATCCGGTCCATTAACGAAGCTCACAAAGAAACACGAGAAGTTTAAGTGGACTTCCGACTGTGAAGAAGCTTTCCAGGAATTGAAATCGAAGCTGACCAACGCTCCAGTGTTAACTATTATTGATGGCAATCAGGATTTAACGGTTTGGACAGATGCTTCTATTAGAGGCCCTGGTGCAGTGTTAATGCAGAGAGGCCAAGTAGTCGCTTATGCAAGCCGCTAATTGAAACCGCATGAGAAGAATTATGTGACTCATGATCTTGAGTTGCTAGCCATTGTTTTTGCCTTGAAAATCTGGAGGCATTATTTATTGGGCGAGAAATTTATACTGTACACAGATCATCAATCATTGAAGTATTTATATACCCAGAAAGATCTGAATCTGAGACAGCAGCGTTGGCTAGAATTTCTTGCAGCGTATGATCTTGATATCCTGTATACGCCGGGGAAAGCTAACGTAGTAGCGGACGCGCTTAGTAGAAAGACCGCAATCGTTGCCCATCTTATAATTACACCTGGGTTGATTGATAGGATTTCAGCCCTTCAAAAAGACGATGAATTCATTCAGAGAATCAGTCAGAGAGTCAAGGATGGTGAAACCACGAGTTTCCGTATTGACAATAGGGGGGTTCTCAGGTTAAATAATAGGATTTGCATCCCAAATTTTCCAGGCCTTCGAAGAGAAGTGTTGGACGAATGCCATAAATCCAAATTTTGCATCCATCCTGGGGTGAGTAAAATGTCCAACGATATCAAACGCACATTCTGGTGGAAGGCAATGAAAAGAGATATTTCTTTGTATGTTAGCAGATGCCCTACTTGTCAATTGGTCAAGAGTGACCAACAGAAGTTAGCTGGATTGTTGCAACCGTTGAAAGTCCCAGGCTGGAAATGGGAACAGATTTCCATGGATTTCATAGATGGTTTGCCGCGAACCAAGAAAGGTAATGACAGCATTTGGGTAATCGTAGATCGCTTCACGAAGACTGCCCATTTTATACCTGTCAGATCCAATAGAACTGCCCAAAGTCTAGCACAGATATATTTCAGAGAAATTGTTAAGCTGCATGGAATTCCCATCAGCATAGTTAGTGATAGAGATCCCCTATTTACTAGCAAGTTCTGGGAGGCTTTCCAGACAGAATTGGGAACAAAACTGAATATGAGCACCGCTTATCACCCTCAAACAGATGGCCAAACTGAGCGGGTGAACAGAATTCTAGAAGATTTATTGCGGGCTTGTATAATTGATTTTGGTGGGTCATGGGAAGATCATTTGCATTTGGCAGAATTCTCATATAACAATAGCTATCAAGCAAGTTTGAGAATGTCACCATTTGAAGCATTATATGGCAGACCCTGCAGATCTCCAGCATGTTGGGTAGAACCTGGCAACAGACTTGTACTAGGACCCGATATGATTAGGGAAGCATCTGATAAAGTGGACTTCATCAAGAAGCGATTGTAAACCGCTCAAAGCCGACAGAAAAGTTATGCAGACTCTAGAAGGAGAGATTTGACATTTACTGTTGGTGATCATGTTTATTTAAAGGTTTCTCCGATGAGAGGAGTAATCAGATTTGGAAAGACTGGGAAGTTGGCTCCGAGATTTATTGGTCCCTTTCCTATACTTGAACGAATTGGAACTCTTTCTTATAGGGTTCAATTACTAGATTGGTTGCCTGGAGTGCACAATGTATTTCACGTATCTCAACTTTGGAGGCATGTGCATGATCCGGATCTCGTTGTAGAAGAAGCAGCGCAACGGGATGTGGAGATAACTCCAGAACTAGCACTCAGGAGAGAGCCATTAAAGATTGTTGGCAAAGAAACTAGAGAACTCAGAAGAAAAAAGGTTCATTTAGTTAAAGTGCAGTGGTGCAGTGATCCTAGAGACTGTACTTGGGAAACTGAGGAAAGCATTAAGCAAGCTTACCCCAAATGCAGAGTGGATATCTCTGACTAACTCCGGTGCAAGGTACCTTTACAATACTTTGCATTTACATTTTATTTCCTACTTTACTGTTGTTTCCTTTTCGAGGACGAAAAGTTTTAAGTAGGGGAGATTGTAATAACCCGGAAAATACGAGCCAATTTAAAATTTTTAAATTGGTTATTTCAAAGGAATTTGAACAATTGAAATAGAATATTTCAATAAAATAGTGAATTATAAATAGTGAGTCAGTTTGAAAATTTGAAATCAAACTTTGATCGACTATGCAGGGTGGAAAATATAACGGATTTTAGGGAAACCAAAAATATTTAAATCTGTTAGTCAATACCTTTCTAACGAATCTGAAAAATCGAAGTTTCATAACGGGAATCAAAAGTTATGGCCAAATGAATTTTCAGAAGAGTCGGTATATAGAATATATAGCCCTGGAAAATTGATATTTTGCATACGACCTCGGAATTCGACGAAACCACTTTTTTTGGGTCCGGGATGTCAAACTATTGCTAGGTTTCAAATTTCATGATTTTTGAAGCTAGTATGTGAGCGTGGCAAAAGAAAATGTGTTTGGTCGATTTCTGTTAAATTGGATCGACCAGAAAATAGCCATTTTTCAAACGACCTCAGAATTCAACGAAACTAGTTTTGTAGGGACCGTAGCATCAAAACATAGCTAGATTTATTTTTCCGGAATTTTTCGAATCAGTTTGTGGCCCTGGCAAATTGAAATGTGCGTTCAGAGTTAAAAATTAAATGTTTTATACTTTAATTTGAAAAATAACTGACTGTAACAGTCGAATTGGCCTACGAAACATATCCCATTGTGTCCGGAATGGGGTTATTTAGCTAGGGGCGACAGTCGTTGGGTTTAAAAAGGAGTTGGTTTGAGAAAACACTATTTAAAAATTTAATATAATCCTCGGCCAATCATATTTCTCCATTCATAAATAAAAAAAATTATCAGAAAACCTCCCCACCGACCCCGACATCGACGACGGAAAGGCTTTTCCCCCTTCCCTGGCGATTTCCGATCGCCACAGCCCGAATTAGCTCCTCCCCCAGTTCAACTTTTTGTAGTTCTCCTTCCCCTCTTCAAATCCATATAAGGAGCTCCCCCTATCGTTGCTTCTACGTCGAGATATCCCCTTCCAAAGTTCCGACCTTTAAACCGCCGCCGCCGCCGATCTGGACCATCGAACTCCACCAAACCGCCGCACGCCTGTAGCCCTCTCGAAGCTCTTCCACGTCCAACTCCCTGATCATCCCCTCGTGCCCCGGTTCTCGCGAAAACCGCAAACCTAGTTTTGAAGCTTTGTGAAAGTGAGTTTTTCTTTGATCTTTACACTTTGAAAAATCATATCTTTTTGGTGTGCTGACGAAATTCGATGAAACAGGAAACGTCGAGACCGCAAGGAAGCTCTCTACCCAATAGAAGAAGCTGCGGATTTTTCTGACGTCGTATCGATTTTTAGCACTCAGAAAACCAAGGTGAGAAATCTAAATTAACGTGAAATTGAATGGAAATTGTCGTGTATAATTTATATAAGCGAAATATAAATTACATACGTGTTGTATACCTCATGTACATGCGTAGTGTAAGCTATATAAGCGAAGTATGAATTTTTACATGCATAGAATAAGTGATATATGTGTTGAAATGCTAGTGAAATATAGCAAATATATATTATATTATATATATATATACACTCCCCTCGTCCACAAACCATGGACGATATTTATTGTGGTAAATTGGTGTGAAATATTGGATGAAAAATACGAATGGTTGAATAATTATTTGTGGTTGATATTGTTTGGTTGTGGTTGAAAAATACCCATTGGTGATTGAAATGAATTGGAAATATTTGTGGAAATAAAAATAAACATGTCGCCTGCGTGCGAATTAGATGCATGAATCCCCATTGTCAAAAACCGCGAGGTTTTAAGGTAGAGCGAGGAGCCGTACTAGGGACGGTGCCGGTTTTAACTACCCTGCCGTTATGCTGCCGAAATTTTGGATAATCTTTGTGTGTTAGAATTATTTTCATATGTTGAAATTATTTTCATGCATAGAAATTAAAGCCATATATTGAAACTATGTCCATATGTGGAAATATTCATGTGTTGAAAAGTGTTGTATGAAAATTAAATTCATTGGTGAATGAATGAAGTGTTTAAACAATAAAAATCACATTTATATATATATATATATGATGTATGAAAAATATTCGCCTTATATAACTAGTTTCAACAATAAAAATCCCATCTTTCTAATACTAACAACATAAATAAAATGTCCATGTGTGGAAATACTCATTTGTTGAGAAATGTGTGTTGGAAAAGTTCGGGTGTTGAATAAAAAGATCGAACGATAAAAATTACATTTTTATTGAAACTATGAAGTGCTGAAACATCTATTTGTCGAATAAATATTTTAAATGATAAAAATATCATTTTTATCATATGTGTGGTATGCTAAAGATATGCGGACGTTGAAATAAATATTTGTGATAGAAATATTATTTTTAACATGCATAGGAACTAAATGAAATAGTCATGTGTTGAAATATATTTTAGTTCGCCAAGATTATCATCTTTGAAATGTGAAGTGTTAAAAATAGCCACTTGTTAGAATAAACGTGCATGAGTTGAAATATACATTAACTAGCTAATGATATGATTTTAGCCTATGCATGCAACATTAGAATGAATGGTGTTTTTAAACCAAAGCAAATCAAATATGAAATTGAATGGAAATTGATGAATGTTAGAAATTGTATATATGTACATGCATATCTATTGAACAGGTTAAAGCAAAAGGGGCTAGAGAAGAGAAATAGAATTTTGTGCCCGACAAATAGGCACACATTTACCGCTTTGTTTGGGTGATGATTTTATGAGCCTGTTGGCTAGCCGCTTGGCTTTTTCTTTTTCTTTGTGATATGAGACGCCCGTGTGGCTATTTGGGAATTTTCCCAGACCTTCCCGTACAAAGGAGGTTACGGCGAAATTTTCCGAAATTTAAAGGCGTTAGTGAAATAATTGAAGTGGAAACGATATAGGAATTTTTGAATGAACTATATTTATATAAATATATAAATATAAATAGAATTAAAACGAAACGTGGCCATGCAGTTCATGTTTTGAAACCGTGATTTCAAACGACTAGTGCGGAAGATCCGACCATTGGATTCTCCCGAAACCTCAACCGTTGGGTTCGCCTTGGAAATATCTTTCCAACGGCACCAACTTTGTGAAGATCCGACGGTTGGATTGTCTAGAATGTTTAATTCAAAACCGAAGAAAAACAGCGCCATAGACGATTATATTTATATATATATAAATATAATTAAATTAAATCGAATAACGACGCTGCAGTTCGTAAATTGAAATCGTAACTTCAAATGGTTAGTGTGGAAGATCCGACCGTCGGATTTTCCCAAAACTGAAACCGTTGGATTCATTTTAAAATGACCTTCCTAATGATGTAAAATTTGTGAAGATCCAACGGTTAGATTTTCATATATGTGTAAAACAAAATTAATGAAAAGCAGCGCCAGTGCATCGACACGACCTGAAACGTCGTTTAATTAAATATGGCCGTTTTAAATTAAATAAAAATGGCGATATATCGTTATAAAGTGCTATAGACGATATAGAGTGAAAATTAACCAATTTTGTTGTGTTTGCTTGATATGTGATGGTTGAATGTATTTGACATGAAAATTATAACTAAATAACTGAAATGTGAATGTTGAATAGTCCAACCACGTGGTTAATTGATTTGAAAATCTAAATATACGTGGGTTATTTGAAAAGGCCGAGTTTATCTCATTTCAAATAATCAATCGACGTGGAGAAGTCAAAGAGTCGAAGACGACTGAAGACCGACGATCTCCACATTGGATGGATGGGCGCTACTGATGCTCGTGATTGGAGTAGCTACCATGAAGGAATTGAAGTAGTAGCCGTCCACACATACTGTTGATTGTACAGATATGCGAGGAATTGGTGCCTCCGGTTTCGTTCAGACCCAGAACGGACTTGTAAATGGACTATGTGTCTAACATTGGATTTTGTTCTGTGTTGATTGATCTCTGTTAAATATATATCTGTTTGGTGGCGGAGAATTTATTCTCTTGCTTAACGCCCTTCTCTGAGACGTACGAGCTCAGAGGTTATGTATTGACAGAAATCAGTCGCATGGGGTGGATTGCCTGTGTGGCACGCCTAGGTGGCATATGATCAAGGCTTCTGTTGCAAAGCAAAGTCTTGTGGTTGATGATCAAAGCATGGTCCGTGTGACATAGCCTTGGGTATAACGTGAATTCGCGAGCCTCACACCCCGGTATGAGCCAAAAACGGGAGAAGGACCCGAGGAGTGCATGACGTTTCTTTCTAGCTATGGTGGTGTCAGTGACCTCCCAGCCCTGACATTTATATCTACTTTTCACCTGTGTGGTTGTTGGAATGCGAGGCGCCTCGATTATAGGTCTGTAAGGTCCGGGAAACGTGTGTTCAGGAATTGCCAATCCTCAAAAGTAAGAGAGGACCGGCCTTGGAGGATCCATGGGATTGCTGTGTGCGGTCCCGAGGCATTTGCTAGAGTGTCTCGAACGGAGAGGAGCTTGCCCCTTGCCTCGACTCATGAAGGAATCCAATTTCCAATACGAAATATGCGAATGTGATTGTATTACTAGTATGGCGACATAGTAGATGGTAGCTATGTCGCCTAGGATTGATATTTATGATTGAATTGCTTTTTAAACATATATGCACTAGTAATAATATCGAACACCTTTGTTTTATTCGTATGAAGCATCTTTGGCCATTATAAGGTAAAAACTCTATCCACCGGCTTGCGTTGCATTGTGTGATGGGACCTGAGTCTTATAATGGCTTCATTTTATAAAAAGCATTGCGTTGATTTAATCATTTATTTTATTTCATGCACTAGCACTCATTGGAGTAAACCCGTTCCGTGAAAGTGGCGTGGTCCTTTGATTTGCCTTATTATTGTTGTTAATAAGTTGAGTAGATTTCTCATACGAGTCCCATGACTGACTCGTAGTTTGTTTCACCTTGCAAACTCGGGTTCCCTCATTTTCACACGGACAGCCTAGTTACATGTTTCTGAATCATCTTTTGGCTCATGGCGAGGCTTGGCTACACTGTGCTGACTTGGATTTTCTCCGCCATTATTGTATCTATATTATGATTCCGCCACTGGCGATGTAGACTGATATTCCTTTTGTGTACTCTTTATGTATGATTCCGCCTCAGGCGATGGTGACTAATTATGTATCATTATGCATTAAGTTGTATCATGTATTGTGCTTCTCTGATGTGATGATATCTATATGATTCCGCTGTCATATATGTGTAAATCATTCTATTTTCTGTTTATGCTATTATCTGTGATCTGCTAATGATGATTAATGTGTTATATTCCAATGATTATCCTTAACACCGTGTCACGGGGTTTTGGGATCGTCACATTTAACCATTCTTTTGGCACATTTAACTTCGGCCTCATATTTCTTTAACCAATCCAGCCCAAGAATGATGTCAAATTCAGAAAAATCCATAACGATCAATTTAAAAGGAAACCGGTAACGGGAAAAGAAAATAGGCACTATACAATGTAAACCTAAAACAAGAGAGCCCCCTATCGGATTGTGAACTCTAATTGAATCTTTAATATCCCTCAATTTTAGATTTAGCTTCTGGACTGTATTCCTCGAAATAAAATTTTGTGAAGCTCCCGTATTAAACAATACCTTAACAGGAATATTGTTGACAGTAAGGGTGCCTTCCAAAACATCTGGCCTTTCCTGACTAGTTGAGGGCATTGCAATATCTATCATGTTATTGACACGAGCTTCATTGGTTGCTTTCAAAAGTCGGCAATCTCTCTTTATATGACCTGACTTATGTAAAAGATTGCATTCCCCGGTCTCTTGAGACTTCTTATTGGAGTTAGATCCATCCTTTCTTTTTTTCTTTAGAGATCTGCAATTTATCGCCAAATGTCCTTGTCTGTTGCAGTTAGAAAATGTTGCTGTCGTTAATGGTTCCTTCTTAGATTTAACCCCTTTCTTATCAGCTTTAGGCTTCTTACTGACCTTAGGCTGTGTACTTTCCTCAGGGATGTCAGTTTCAAACTTCCTTTTACTGCTAGAACTGCATTCCTCTTCATCTTCCAAACAATGTTTCTTATCAAGATACTCATAGCGATAAGTCATGTTTATCATCTTAGAAAAAGGAAGATTCAAATGAGCAATTATTCTACCTTCATATTTCTTTTGAAGTACATTGATAAATCTCAGATTCTTCCTTATAGATTCTCGAATTAGTTCTGGGGCAAAGAGAGAAAGTTCATTGAATTTATTCTAATATTGCTGGATGGTCATATCTCCTTGTTTTGGATTGTAAATCTCATCATATAGCCTCTCAGTTGCTTCTAGAGGAATAAATTTTTCTGTGAACATTTCTTTAAATCTATCCCACGTAATATTACCTTCTAGATTTTCTTTAGTAATAGTTTCCCACCGGATTAAAGCTTCGTCTGTGAGTGCCCAATATGCCAGTAGTCTTTTCTGATTATCCTTCAGTTTTATACCTTCAAAAATAATCTTAGGAGAACGCATCCATGCTTGTGTTTCAATAACGGATTATTTTCCCAAGAATCATACTCCATCCATATTTCGATACTTCTTTACTAGAACTTCTGGGTCAGGTTCTGGTTGTGGGAGCACGATTGGCTCATTAGATTGATGAACCAAAGAATTACTTCTGTTTCTACCACTCATTTTCTACTATGTCTGCAAATAGCAGACAAACAGTCAGGCCAACAGAAAAGATATTGTAAATATAGAGACTTATATTTAAGTATAAATGCATCTATGGGGGTATATTTTATTCTGCTATAATCATTCTAGGATATTACTAATCCTATCTATGATGAGTTATTCGTCTTAGAATACTGCTGATTTTATTTCTAACAAGCTTGTTAATATGTTATATTCCGGAGCTAAGTTTAACCATTAGCTCTGATACTAACTGTGATAACCCGAAACTCCCACGTTACGGAAGCAAGGATAATCATTAGAATATAATACCCAAACAATAATAGCAGAACAGAATCATAGAATTACACCAGATAAAGTACATCAAAGTTACACTGGAACTAATATTAACATCAGAGTTGCACAACATAACAGGATCATACTTAGTATATAATACATTTTGAACTTAATATAAAATGTTTGCAGCGGAATCAAACATAATATACTAGATGAAGTTTGAACAGTATAATCGAAATGATAGGATCCATCTTCAGCTCCATTGCTATCTAGAATGAGTCTGCTAAATCCTGAATACAAGGATGCCTATGTGGAAAAGGGGGCATACGAGTTTGCAAAGTGAAACAAATTATGAGTCAGTCATGGGACTGGTATAAGAAATCTTACTTAACCTTTTTAATAATAAGGCTAATCACAGGACCACGTTGCTAACGCGAAATGGGTTTACTCCATTGGATTGCCAGTACAATTAGAAAGTAAATCATTTAAACAACACAATGCTTTTTAGAAAAATTAAACCACTATAAGAATCAAGTGCCATCACACAATGCAACGCAAACCAGAGGATAGAGTGTTACCTTATAATTTCCAAAATATGCTTGATACATATAAAACAGTTTGGTATTATTATTAGTGCATATATGTTTAAAAAAAACATTTCAATCATAACGTATCAATCATAGACGACATAGCTACCATGTACTATGTCGCCATATAGGGATGGAAAAAAAATCCGTACCCGCGGTTATCCGCTGGTAAAATCCGTCATGGATATGAAACAGATAGTTAAATGGGTATCCATGGGTAAAATAAACGGGTATTTTTAATATTCATTAATTAATGGGGCGGATACGGATAGTAAGATATCCATATCCGCGGGTACCCGTGCCCGTATTGAATGTGATTTATTTTCAATAGTTAATACAAAAAATATTGTTGTTGGTTGTTTGGTATTTATATGCATGCTTTTACTCAATAATTTATAACTGGCTGTTGATATTTTGATGGATACTTCTGTTATCTCTTCTTTTTTGGATGTTGGTTTAAATATGTATTGGTATTTTGAGGTTAGCATATAATCATTGGTCTAATTTGTTTTTTTTTTAACCAAATGTACTTTTGAATAATTTCAATAAATGGCTAAAAAATAAATTGAATAAATATAATAGATACCCACGAATACCCGCCATTACCCGCAACCCGTTTAAAACTCGTTTAATGGATACCCGTGCGGGTATGGAGCGGGCATGGAGCAAAAAAATCACCCAACGGGACGGGTGACGGGTTGGTACTACCCGCGCCCGCCATGCGCCATTGCCATCCCTATCGCCATAATAGTTTTATGATCAAAACCGCACGATGTCATATTAGAAGTTGGATTTCCATCATGAACCAAGGCGAGGGATCGTCCTTACCGAATTTGAGACAATCTAGCCCATGTCTCAAGACAAGTACTCAGTCAAGCCCTTAGGAGCGCAAGGGCCGGTCCACATATATGTTAGTGGATTATTTATTCCTGAACAATACGTTTCCCTGCCCAATGAGGCGTAAATCAAGAGCCACTAGGGACTCAAATCTGAGTTACCTTGCTTTCCATCATCCACATAAGTAAAAATGTCTGGGCTCCGTACCGTGACACCACTTCTAGCTAGAAAGAAACGAATGTTCTCCCTTGGGTCCTTCTCCCGTTTCTGGTTCATACCGGGGTGTGAGGCTCACGAGGTAACGCTATACACAAAGCTATGCTAATTAAAGCTTTGCTTTGATCATCAACCACAAGGCTCTGCTTTTCAACAAAAAAGCCTTGATCATTTTCATCTTGGCATGCCACATTGATAATTCACGCCATGCGACTGATGCCTATGAATATATAACCTCTGAGCTCGTACGTCTCAGAGAAGGGTGTTAAGAAAGAGAATAAATTCTCCACCACTAAGCAGATATATATTTAATAGAAATCAATCACCATATAATAAAATCCAATGTCAGACACACATCCATTTACAAGTCCATTTTGGGTCTGAACGAAACCGGAGACACCTTATTCCTCGTTCCAAATGTCCAATACAGAAGAGAGGCTCGCATATATTCAGACAATCAACAAGTAACAATGGACAACTACCACTGTAACCCCTTCAAGGCAGCAACCCGAATCAAAGGCATCAGTAGTCGACCATTCGATGTGAAGATCGTCGGTCTTCAACCAACGTCTTCAAATCTTCAACTTATAATCATCGATCAATTATTTGAAATGGGAATTAACTTAGCCTTTTCAAATAATTTACGAATATATATATAATTCAAATCAATTATTTTCATTCCATATAGTTTATACTATTTTATAACATTTACCGCTATTTTTATTTATATTAAAATAGCCCCTTTTAATTAAATGACGCTTCAAGTCATTACACGGCCCTTGCACTCTTTTTATTAAAATTTGAATAACGCATTTCTCAAAATCTAACCATTGGATCTTAGAAAATTTATACCGTTGGAAAGATCTTTCCAAAGTGAACCAAACGGTTCTAGCTATGGGAAAATCCAACAATCGGACCTCTGGGTATAATCATTTAAAGTTACGATTCGCGAACTACCGCGCACAATTCATTTTATTATATATATATATATATAATTCATTCTACGATTTCACCACAATTCACCCTTTAACATATAGTTAGAATAATTTAATCATAAGAATGAATATTTTAAATGAATCATACTTACATTAAAAATGTAATTTTTAATGTTTAATCGTTTTTATCAAACAATGACTATTTTAAATGAATCATATTTACATTAAAAATGTAATTTTTTATGTTTAATCATTTTTATTAAAAAATGATTATTTTAAATTAATCATATTTACTTTAAAAATGTAATTTTAAGGTTTAATCATTTTTATCAACAGTGATTATTTTAAATGAATCATATTTACATTAAAAATGTAATTTTTAATGTTTTCAACATTTTCATCAAACTATGAATATTTTATATGAATCATACTTACATTAAAAATGTAATTTTTAATGTTTTCAACATTTTCATCAAACTATGAATATTTTATATGAATCATACTTACATTAAAAATGTAATTTTAATGTTTTCAACATTTTCATCAAACTATGAATATTTTAAACGATCATTCATACATAAAAAAATGTACTTTTTAATGTTGAATTATTTTTATTAAACAAGAATCTTTTTAATGGTCATTCATACATTAAAAAAATGTCACTTTTAATGTTGAAATATTTTTATCAAACAAGAATCTTTTTAATGATTCATTTTTACATTAACAATTTAAATTTTAATGTAAAACCATGTTCAAACAATGAATCCTTTTTAATGATTCACTTTTACGTTAAAATGTAAATTTTAATGTAAAAACATTTTCAAACAATGAATCCTTTTTAATAATTCATTTTTACATTAACAATGTAAATTTTAATGTAAAAACATTTTCAAACAATGAATCCTTTTTTATGATTCATTTTTACATTAACAATGTAGATTTTAGTGTAAAATCATTTTAATCGAAGTTTAATCTTTTTAATGAACTATTTATGTATTAAAAATGTAATTTTTAATGTTATCATGTTTTAATCAAAGTTGAATTCTTTTTAGTGAATCCTTTATACATTAAAAATGTAATTTTTAATGTTAAAAGCATTTTTCAACCAATAAATCTTTTTTAATGATTCCTGCTCACATTAAAAAAATGATTTTTAATGTTACAACATATTTTCCAATAATGAATCTTTTTATTAAATCATTCTTCACATAAAAAATGTAATTTTTAATGTTACAACCTATTTATCACCATTTCTCTCATGCAATAAAAATGTAAATTTTTATTGTTACATTTTTCTATTTCAAAAAATGCTTATTTTTTATAATTTCTTATATATAATAAAAATATGATTTTTTTTTAACTTATTTTTCTCTTTCAAAATAATGGTCGTTTTTCATATTTCTTATAAACAACAAAGATGTGAATTTTTATTGTTAAACTTTTTCTCTTTCAAAAAAATGAATATTTTTAGTGAACCATACCTGCAATAAAAATGTGATTTTTATGGCTTAATCATTTAATTCAAACATGAACATTTTCATATTATATATATACACAAAATAAAAATGAGATTTTTATTATTTTGCCAATTTATTTTCAAAACATGAATATTTTACATATTCTATATAAAAAATAAAAATGTGATTTTTATTGTTTAACAAATTTTATATCTCAAACAATGATCATTTTTCTATTTTCTATATACACAATAAAAATGAAATTTTTATTGTAAACATATTTTTCTTTTCAACTATGATCATTTTTCTAATATGCAATAAAAATGTGAATTTTTATTTGGTCCAAACAACTTTCATTTCATATATGAATATTTTACAACACCTGAAATATTTCAGAAAATTTCGGCATTATAACGGTAGGGTAATTAAAACCGGCACACTCTCTAGTATGGATCCTCTACTATCTTAGGCCTCGTGGTGATACAAGGGTTTTATTTTCATAATATAGTTTATTTTCACAACACTGTGAATTTTCCACAATCACAACCAATTTTGTTTCAACCACAATCAATCACACACAATATCAATCAATTTCACACCACAATACAAACAAGTTGTCCATGGTCTGTGGAAAACAGTGTCGGGAGTTACTAAACTCCGTTTGCTACATAATAAAATTTTATTTAGTTATTTTTTTATTTAGAAATCTCACATTGCTTTTTAATCCTTATAAAATAATGGAAAGCACCAAAAATTCCCTAGTCTCTTACAGAGTGTCGTGTATGATGCCACGAGTCCAATGTCTCAAGTTTCATCGAATTTCGTTATCGTATGAAAAAGATATGATTTTTATAAATAAATCAAACTTTGCAACGATTTTAGGTGTTATAGCCATTTAAATAAAGTGAATATTAGGAACACATCCCTAAAACGAAACTTAATTAGGCTCACATCCGGTCTAACTTTTCATGTAAATTAGGTCCCTATTTTTTGAAAATTCATTAAAAAAAATATATAAAAATCACGTAAACTCATAATTAAATAAAACATGTTCACGCCCAAAAAATCAGGTGGAAAATCAATCAACAAACACGTCAAAATCAAAAAATACACAAAACAGCGAAAAATGCAGTAAAATGCATGAAAGCATGCACATATTTCAAATAGTTGCATACATGTATGCATCTATTTCAATTCCGCATCATACAGCAGCATATATGCATACATGTATGCAGATTTTCTGAAATACATGCATGATTTCATGCATGTGCATGGAATGCACAAATGCTTGCATATGTGCATACTAACATGTAGATATGCAGAAAATATGCATTCAAGTATGCACATATTGCCATGGCATCGGCCTTCAACGCATTACTGCATACATGTATGCAGCTATTCTTAATAACAGCATACTTGTATGTAATTATTCAGCAGGCTTGCGGATTTTATTTGCATGTGTATTTAAAAAGTTGCATACATGTATGCAACTATCACCAATAGTTGCATACATGTATGCAACTTTTTTTTTTGATTTGCGTGGGCTGCTGGGATTATTTCCAGATTTTAGAATATTTTTTTTATGCATGAGCGCATTTTTTTGGCCAGAAATTGAAAAAGGCGAAGGGGACATAAGGAGCAGGCGAATGGACCACAATTTTTGGGCGGCATGTAATTTTAGGGACCGGAAACGTATGGAAAAGTATTGGTGGACGTAGCTTTAATTTAAAACTTAAATAAGGACGTGAGACAGAAGTACCCTTAAATAAATTGAACCCGTACCTTTCAACTTTGATTCAAAACTAGGGTTCAAATTTTCATTCAATATGTAAAGTACGAAGTCGATCGGGTTTCGTCACGTTGAAGTGTAACACCCCACACCCGCTACGGACACTCACTAAGGGAATGCCATAACATTGGTGGAGTATTTTAAGTGAATATAGAACAGAAAAGTTACAACAAGACAGATATAAGTAATACCTGAAAATTTAAATCATTATTTCAATGCAGCGGAAAGTAAAACATGTTTGGTTATATCACAAAACCATACAAGAGTCAAGTACAAAATATCCATCTTGATAGAAATAAGTACATAATCCCACTAAGTAAACAATAGCCATAAAAGGAAAGATGAACTGAGCTTTACTTCAACGGTCCAAGCTCCAAAGGATAGATACAGCAATCCGATCAAGGCCCACTAGCACTAGGCCCACTCTGTTAACCTGGGGTTGAGGGAAAAAGATAAAAACAACGGGGTCAGACATAAGTCTGAATGAGTCCTATAACTTTAACAATACAATCATTAAAGTAACCAGAGAAGACATAAGTTGATATACGGTAACGCCTGGGGATGAATGGCTACACTATGCAGCTTGGCAAACTTAGGATAAACTAAGATAACCGTAAAGACGCATTTATTCACCCAAGGATAATTACTAGATTATACCGCCCCAGACCTATCCACCCAAGGATAATTCCTACACTGTACCACACCAGTCATTCCTACTTAAAGGTTGATCCCACTAAGTGTACTTAGTAATTTAGTAGTTTCGTGTACCCCTATCTGACTACATAGGTGTACCCACTACTCCCCAGCGATCGGCTCCCTACTGTAGATACCCGTGCTGGTCCCACAATTGGGGTGTATCATTCCCCAACGTGGCCACCTGATAATATCAACGGTGCACGGCTTTATATCTACACGATGCAACAACGACTTACCAACCAGCCCGGGTCCACACACGCATATGAAACCCGTTGGTCCCGCGTTGCCACCGTTAACCCGGTTTGGCCTCTTATAGTCAAGCCCAATATGCGTGTCCCGTCACTCGACTTGAGTCGAGCCCACAAAGATACGTTTGGGATATTGGTTGAAATGGGCCCCCACAAGCTACCACCTAAGCTTGCAAATTTATCTAGTGCATCCCACTTAACCCCTTTCTATAATCATGCCCACTTACATGTTAAGTTTTGGTTAAGTCATCTAATCATATTTCAATTGCCCCTTAAGGCACCCACTAGATTTCTACATGCCACCCATGGCACTTACTTAACCCTTTAATCATGTCTACTTACATGTCCTACTTTGGTTAAGTATTCTAATCGTATTTTCACATGCCACCCATGGCACTTACTTAACCCTTTAATCATGTTTAATTACATGTTCCACTTTGATTAAGTATTCTAATCGTATTTTCACATGCCACCCATGGCACTTACTTAACCCTTTAATCATGTTTAATTACATGTTCCACTTTGGTTAAGTATTCTAATCGTATTTTCACATGCCACCCATGGCACTTACTTAACCCTTTAATCATGTTTAATTACATGTTCCACTTTGGTTAAGTATTCTAATCGTATTTTCACATGCCACCCATGGCACTTACTTAACCCTTTAATCATGTTTAATTACATGTTCCACTTTGGTTAAGTATTCTAATCGTATTTTCACATGCCACCCATGGCAACCCACTAGATTCCATATGCCACCCAAGGCACCCACTTAACCCCTCATGTCCCACTACATGCTAATATGGTTAAGTGTTTCTTAATTAATTAAGACCGTGATCTTCCATAAAGACCTCCCACATTAGACTGACTGTTATGACCGCCTGGTTAAGCCGGTAGAGTCCGGGCAGTCTTACGTCATAACAGAGCCTAACCTCGTGTCTTTACTTTAATCACGTATTTAATTTATGGCTAAGACCTCTCACATTGGGCTGACATTTGTAGCAACTGGTTAAGCCGGTCGGGTCCGGGCAGTTTTACACTACAAATGAGTCCAACCTCGTGTCTTAGTCGATTAATTACACCTAATTAATCACCCCCATATTAATTATCCCTAATTAATATCAAGTTTTCCATAACATCGGTAGACCTAACTCAATAGGTAAATTCCCATGGGGTAGACCTAACTCAATAGGTAAATTCCCACTTATGGTAATTTATTTTTTTATGGTATGCTTAATCATACCCAATCATACATTTATTAACATATTTTCCAACCCCATCGTTCCCCACGTAAATCGTTCTCACTTCATGGCATAATAAAGGGGAAGATCCATCACAAATATCATGGGTTTAACCAAATCTTAGCATATAACTTTGTCATGGGTTAAGAGGATGTCAACTTGCATATATAAGCATATATTAACCCAACTACATTTAACCCAGACTTGCATCTAAGCATTCACATGACTTGCATAACATGTTAGATTTGCATATAAGCATTCTCACAACTTGCATAATATGTTAAACATGCATTTAAGCATACACATAACTTGCACAAGCATCCATATACTTGCATAAGCATTCACATACTTGCATATTAACTCTTAAACTTGCATAATGTGTCATCATGAACTTGCATATTAACAAACATGTAACTTGCATAGCATATCTTGCATATTAACATACATGTAACTTGCATAGCATATCTTGCATATTAACATACATGTAACTTGCATAGCATATCTTCATGAACTTGCATATCATGTATATGATCACATAGCCCACAACTTGCATATTTAGCATCATGTAAACATAACATACATCATACTAAACTTGCATAAACTTACATGCTCAACATGCATAAACCCACTTGTTAAACATGCATAAACCAACTTATTAATCATGCATAAATCCACTTATCAAGTATGCATAAACCAACTTATTAAATATGCATAAACCAACTTATTAAATATGCATAAACCAACTTATTAAATATGCATAAACCAACTTATTAAATATGCATAAACATAGAAAAACATAGAGTAACATATCATTACAAATGATTCAAACTCACTAATCCGCATTCAAGACCATAAGTCTCATTACACCTAATCTACTTGCTTTAACAATTGATGTTAAAGTGATAGAAACTCACAACTAGCAATTTGCACTCCAAATGAAGAAGATTAAGGTGCTTAGAATGGATTAGAGGTTGATTAGAGAGGTTGATTAGCTTGCTTTCTTCATTGATTTGTGGAGGCCATGACCACGTTTCATTTTGCCATAGTTTAGTTATAAAATCTAATTATGAATGAATTAGGGTAGGGTTAGGGTCTTATTTATAGGATTAGGTTGCATTTTAGACCCTTAGATTAACCCTAGATTGGTTTAGACCCGTCAGATCCAAGAAGCTTCCAGAACCAGCCCTCCAAGCCAGCCCAAGAACCTAAACTGGTGCACCCAGTTTTACTGGGCGTCGCCCCCCTGTCGACAGGCAAGTCGACAGGCAAGTCGACAATCCTGTCGACAGGCCTGTCGACAGCCCTGTCGACATGGGTAGGGCGGGAATCTTCCCGCCTGGCCCCGCTTGCTCTATTTTAAAATCTGGTTTTAAATTATTAAATCTGTTTTTATCTTTGAATTTTCTGTAAACTTCATCGGGCCATAACTGAGCCATACGGACTCCGATTTTCGAAAACTCGGACTCTATTTCGCGTATTTTTCCGAGACGAACGCAATAACGCAGCCCGTTTCCCTTAATTCCCACATCTGAGATTATTTATTCTGTAATTAGTGAATTTTAGCATTAACCGAAATTCGGGGTGTTACATTCTCCCCTCCTTAAAGGATTTCGTCCCCGAAATCTCTAAGCTAAGGAGAATGCATATCCTACCATCCAAACAACCATCTACTCAATCCATCAAACACGGGCATGCATTGTCCTTAAAACAATTTCTAATGATGTATGCGTATATGCAAAAAGTGTGTGTATATGTTCCCTATCTAAGGTATGAACATATGCAAACCATGATAGTGCCATGCATCCATTATGTATGCGAGAGAACCCTATCGACCCATACAATATCTATATGAGTGCACAATCATTCACCAAAATGCATCATCCATATGATAACACAATCATTAAACATCCATAAATATAGCTTCCTACACACAATTTTATGCAATATGCAATATGAAGTGATTGAGCCGATCTAGTGCCTAGAGTGTGTATATATGCATCCACGAGCAACCACTAGCAAACACTTGCATCCACATGCATCCATCAATCATAGCATGTCTCAAACACATGTTTCAACCATAGGTTTACCCTATCTAAAGGTCAAAGGTACTAACGAGAGGACATACTAAGGATAAGATAAGCACAAGATATGTGATGAAGGAGAGGCAAAAGGACATACCCTCCGAAAGAAAAAGGGTACCTCGAACGCATCTTCGCTTCCGTCTCCCAGGTAGCATCGCTCTCTTCATCTCCCTTTTTGTACTTTGACTAGTTGAACCTCTCTTGTTTTCTCAGCTTCCAAATCTCTGACCCAAGGATGCAAGTAGGAGCTCGTCGAATCGTCGCATCACACTCTACTTCCACTTCTCTAAGCAAACTCGGCTCTACCACCTCTGCGGTCTCATGTAGGCACTTCCTCCTATGGAATACATCATGTACACTACTAAGTCTGTCGGGTAACTCCACCAATGGAAGATGCTCCTCCCGTGTACCTACAAAATCCAAGATACATAGCCTCAAAAGGTCTTCTAAAATATGATTCACCCTCTTGGTCTGGCCGTCTATCTGAGGATGATATGCGGTACTCAATTACAACTGAGTCCCTACCGCCTCTTGGAAACTCTTCCAAAACTCTCTAGTGAAGATAGGATCTCGATCGCTCACCATACTGGAGGGTACACCGTGCAATCTAATAATCTTTCGAATATAAACTGAAACTAGACATGGAATAGTGCTCTTGCTCTTCCCGGTTATGAAATGGGCACACTTAGTAAGTTTATCAACCATAAGCCCAATCCCCGTATTACCCTTCCTTGATTTCTGTAATCCATCGAGACACTTTCCCTCTTCCTATTACGGAACTCCCAACGTTGAAGCAACCCTCCGGGTTTCTTTTATTTCGCTTCCACTTGTTAGCACACCAAGCATCGAGCGACATACTCGGCCACATCTTTCTTCATACCGGTCCAGAAAAACCCTCTTCATGTCTTGGTACATCTTGTCCCCACCGGGATGAATGGTTATCCTAGAACGGTGTGCATCATTAAGAATAACCTTTCTCAAACCCTCGTCTTTCGGTACACAAAGTCTACCGTCTCTACGCAAGCACCCCCTATCGTCTAGGGTGTACCTACTCAAATGGCTGGACGACTCCCTCCTTATGAGCTTCCCCACCAACTCAACCAACTGTGGGTCGTCCCTCTGTGCTTCTCCAATCCGCCCCAAAAGAGTAGGTCTAACCTCCAAAGAAGCTAGCAATCCGGGTACAAAGTCAACGGAAGGTCTAAAGTCAAACATAGAAATAAACTCTAAGCTCCGTCGTTCAACGAACAATGAACTTAAGGACAACCTTTCTCTACTTAAGGCGTCTGCCACCACATTACCCTTGCCATGGGTATATGCTATCTCAAACTCATAGGATGCTAAGAATCCCATCCCAAAATCATCACAATTGTCCATCTCTCACGCAGACCACCCTAGTCGAACTCGACATCCCCCAAATGCAAGCCCCAAAGGCCTAAACCAATATCAGACAAACACCCAAGGGATATCTCCTTCGAGTTCAGGCGACCTATGTGAGATGATACTAGTAAAAATGGCTAAACAATTAAGCCTTTGACCAACTTTGGATGTCCTCGCCAGTCTCGCTCCAAAACTACTGTTTGTCCCATAACTGGCTTTGCTCACCCTATACAAAAACTTATTTCGTTCCCAGAAAAGACCAAGGTGTCATTTACAAAGACCATTACGAACTTATTTAGGTACTCCCTGAACACCCTCCTCATCAAACCAATATGCGGGGGCGTTCGTCAAACCAAATGGCATCGCTAGCCACTCATAAAATCTATCCGGAGTCCTAAAGGCAGTCTTCTCTATACTATCCTCAGCCACTCTCAAGTGACGAAACCCCGTGGCTAAGTCTAACTGCACAAATACTGAGGCGCCCACTAACTGATCAAAGAGATCATAAATCCTCGGCAATGGGTGTCGATTCTTCTTTGTGAGTTTATTCAGTTCTCTTTAGCCTACACAAAGTCTGAGGGACCCATCCGCCTTCGCAGCAAAAACTACTGGAGCACCCCACTCCGATATACTTCGTCTTATGAACCCCTTCTTAAGCAAACCACCTACTTGCTTATCGAGTTCCCTCCTCTCACTAGGAGCCGTGTGGCACACTGGCCAAGATACTGGGTTGGCATTATCTACCAGATATTTTCGGAAGTCAATCTCCCGCTCCGGAGGTAAGCCCTTCACCTCCTCACACACATCCGAGTATTCCCGGACAACTCTATCAGATCGCAAACTCTAGACTGACGTGTCAAGCGATTCTAGATAACTTAGCATAACAGATTCTATGGGATTACAAGAGGTCTCGAGAGTGTTACCCAAGCGGGTCATAAGCCTAACAACTCTCCCTTCAAAATCAAGAACGGCACCCCTACCGGATAACCAGCCCATGCCCAACACTATCCCATAGCCCGTGAAGCCCAAAAAGCATCACCTCTAAACTCAACGCTAAGTATAGAAACTTTCAAACCCAAACACATCATGGAGCCCCAATTGGGTTTGAAACAACTAAGGGATCCTCTACCAAACTGGTGTCTCAGTGCAGTGACTCTACTAACAATGATGAGATAAACGAATTCAATGCGTCAAAATCAAATAAAGTACAGAAAGGATGATCGATCAGAAAAACTAGACTTTCAATAGAAATAGTTCTACCTCTTTCCCAAATCGGTGGAACCGCGAGAGCCTGTACTTGCCCCCTAGCCTGACCTGGTGCCATAAGAGCTTGCACCTGTCCTCCTGAGGTAGACCCCGTCCTTTGCCCTTTCTTAGGGCAATCCTTCACTAAATGCCCTGCTTCGCCACAGTGGAAGCAGCCAGTCTTAGTCTTCTTGCGACAATCTTTGTTTAGGTGGCCTAGTGTCCCACAATTGAAGCACCTCTTCTTTCACTTGCCACCGTTGCCTTTCCCACCCTTGTTTTGCTGTTGCTGTTGAGGTCTCTTCTGATCTCCTTTCTTCTCGTGTGCTTTATTAGCATTAGGACCCTTCTCTTCCTCATGCATATTTTCTTCCGCTTTTGAGAGAAACTTTGCCTCAAACCTATGCCTGAAATCCACCCAAGAGTCAATCGGGCATTCTCCATTAGTGACCTCCCACCAGAACGAGGCCTCTCCTTCCATTAACCAAGCGGCCAACCTGACTTTCTTTCCCTCTTCTACTTCCAAGATTTCCATCAATTCTTCCGTCTCATTAAGCCAATCCCTAGCTCCCACAAAAGGTTTTCCTCCCATAGCCTTAAACTTCCTACAAGTCATAGCAAAAGTATCCGCGCGAGGAGGAATGAGTGCAACGGGTGGAGGAGGAACATTTGCTGGACCTGCAGCGGCGGCCCTAGCCTCTAACAACCTCCTATACCATACTGGTACCGCTACATTGTCCGGAAGATAAAGATCTTCAGCCATGCTGAGACGAAAAAGGGAAAGATTCAAAACGGAGAATTCGAAAGATAAAGATATGGCTATCGGGGATTATGCTTTTCTTTCAAAAACTTTTCTCTTTAAAGACATGTTTTTGAAAATATTTCTTCCAAAAATGTTTTTAGAAAAATAGTTTATTAAAACTTTTATCTGTTCTGGTAACCTTTGCTCTGATACCACGTGTAACACCCTACACCCGCTACGGACACTCACTAAGGGAATGCCATAACATTGGTGGAGTATTTTAAGTGAATATAGAATAGAAAAGTTACAACAAGACAGATATAAGTAATACTTGAAAATTTAAATCATCATTTCAATGCAGCGGAAAGTAAAACATGTTTGGTTATATCACAAAACCATATAAGAGTCAAGTACAAAATATCCATCTTGATAGAAACAAGTACATAGTCCCACTAAGTAAACAATAGCCATAAAAGGAAAGATGAACTGAGCTTTACTTCAACGGTCCAAGCTCCAAAGGATAGATACAGCAATCCGATCAAGGCCCACTAGCACTAGGCCCACTCTGTTAACCTGGGGTTGGGGGAAAAAGATAAAAACAATGGGGTCAGACATAAGTCTGAATGAGTCCTATAACTTTAACAATACAATCATTAAAGTAACCAGAGAAGACATAAGTTGATATACGGTAACGCCTGGGGATGAATGGCTACACTAAGCAGCTTGGCAAACTTAGGATAAACTAAGATAACCGTAAAGACGCATTTATTCACCCAAGGATAATTACTAGATTATACCGCCCCAGACCTATCCACCCAAGGATAATTCCTACACTGTACCACACCAGTCATTCCTACTTAAAGGTTGATCCCACTAAGTGTACTTAGTAATTTAGTAGTTTCGTGTACCCCTATCTGACTACATAGGTGTACCCACTACTCCCCAGCGATCGGCTCCCTACTGTAGATACCCGTGCTGGTCCCACAATTGGGGTGTATCATTCCCCAACGTGGCCACCTGATAATATCAACGGTGCACGGCTTCATATCTACACGATGCTACAACGACTTACCAACCAGCCCGGGTCCACACACGCATATAAAACCCGTTGGTCCCGCGTTGCCACCGTTAACCCGGTTTGGCTTCTTATAGTCAAGCCCAATATGCGTGTCCCGTCACTCGACTTGAGTCGAGCCCACAAAGATACGTTTGGGATATTGGTTGAAATGGGCCCCCTTAAGCTACCACCTAAGCTTGCAAATTTATCTAGTGCATCCCACTTAACCCCTTTCTATAATCATGCCCACTTACATGTTAAGTTTTGGTTAAGTCATCTAATCATATTTCAATTGCCCCTTAAGGCACCCACTAGATTTCTACATGCCACCCATGGCACTTACTTAACCCTTTAATCATGTCTACTTACATGTCCTACTTTGGTTAAGTATTCTAATCGTATTTTCACATGCCACCCATGGCACTTACTTAACCCTTTGATCATGTTTAATTACAAGTTCCACTTTGGTTAAGTATTCTAATCGTATTTTCACATGCCACCCATGGCACTTACTTAACCCTTTAATCATGTTTAATTACATGTTCCACTTTGGTTAAGTATTCTAATCGTATTTTCACATGCCACCCATGGCACTTACTTAACCCTTTAATCATGTTTAATTACATGTTCCACTTTGGTTAAGTATTCTAATCGTATTTTCACATGCCACCCATGGCACTTACTTAACCCTTTAATCATGTTTAATTACATGTTCCACTTTGGTTAAGTATTCTAATCGTATTTTCACATGCCACCCATGGCAACCCACTAGATTCCATATGCCACCCAAGGCACCCACTTAACCCCTCATGTCCCACTACATGCTAATATGGTTAAGTGTTTCTTAATTAATTAAGACCGTGATCTTCCATAAAGACCTCCCACATTAGACTGACTGTTATGACCGCCTGGTTAAGCCGGTAGAGTCCGGGCAGTCTTACGTCATAACAGAGCCTAACCTCGTGTCTTTACTTTAATCACGTATTTAATTTATGGCTAAGACCTCTCACATTGGGCTGACAATTGTAGCAACTGGTTAAGCCGGTCGGGTCCGGGCAGTTTTACACTACAAATGAGTCCAACCTCGTGTCTTAGTCGATTAATTACACCTAATTAATCACCCCCATATTAATTATCCCTAATTAATATCAAGTTTTCCATAACATCGGTAGACCTAACTCAATAGGTAAATTCCCATGGGGTAGACCTAACTCAATAGGTAAATTCCCACTTATGGTAATTTATTTTTTTATGGTATGCTTAATCATACCCAATCATACATTTATTAACATATTTTCCAACCCCATCGTTCCCCACGTAAATCGTTCTCACTTCATGGCATAATAAAGGGGAAGATCCATCACAAATATCATGGGTTTAACCAAATCTTAGCATATAACTTTGTCATGGGTTAAGAGGATGTCAACTTGCATATATAAGCATATATTAACCCAACTACATTTAACCCAAACTTGCATCTAAGCATTCACATGACTTGCATAACATGTTAGATTTGCATATAAGCATTCTCACAACTTGCATAATATGTTAAACATGCATTTAAGCATACACATAACTTGCACAAGCATCCATATACTTGCATAAGCATTCACATACTTGCATATTAACTCTTAAACTTGCATAATGTGTCATCATGAACTTGCATATTAACAAACATGTAACTTGCATAGCATATCTTGCATATTAACATACATGTAACTTGCATAGCATATCTTGCATATTAACATACATGTAACTTGCATAGCATATCTTCATGAACTTGCATATCATGTATATGATCACATAGCCCACAACTTGCATATTTAGCATCATGTAAACATAACATACATCATACTAAACTTGCATAAACTTACATGCTCAACATGCATAAACCCACTTGTTAAACATGCATAAACCAACTTATTAATCATGCATAAATCCACTTATCAAGTATGCATAAACCAACTTATTAAATATGCATAAACCAACTTATTAAATATGCATAAACCAACTTATTAAATATGCATAAACCAACTTATTAAATATGCATAAACATAGAAAAACATAGAGTAACATATCATTACAAATGATTCAAACTCACTAATCCGCATTCAAGACCATAAGTCTCATTACACCTAATCTACTTGCTTTAACAATTGATGTTAAAGTGATAGAAACTCACAACTAGCAATTTGCACTCCAAATGAAGAAGATTAAGGTGCTTAGAATGGATTAGAGGTTGATTAGAGAGGTTGATTAGCTTGCTTTCTTCATTGATTTGTGGAGGCCATGACCAAGTTTCATTTTGCCATAGTTTAGTTATAAAATCTAATTATGAATGAATTAGGGTAGGGTTAGGGTCTTATTTATAGGATTAGGTTGCATTTTAGACCCTTAGATTAACCCTAGATTGGTTTAGACCCGTCAGATCCAAGAAGCTTCCAGAACCAGCCCTCCAAGCCAGCCCAAGAACCTAAACTGGTGCACCCAGTTTTACTGGGCGTCGCCCCCCCTGTCGACAGGCAAGTCGACATTCCTGTCGACAGGCCTGTCGACAGCCCTGTCGACATGGGTAGGGCGGGAATCTTCCCGCCTGGCCCCGCTTGCTCTATTTTAAAATCTGGTTTTAAATTATTAAATCTGTTTTTATCTTTGAATTTTCTGCAAACTTCATCGGGCCATAACTGAGCCATACGGACTCCGATTTTCGAAAACTCGGACTCTTTTTCGCGTATTTTTCCGAGACGAACGCAATAACGCAGCCCGTTTCCCTTAATTCCCACATCTGAGATTATTTATTCTGTAATTAGTGAATTTTAGCATTAACCGAAATTCGGGGTGTTACATGAAGGCCTCGGAGAGGCACGCCAACGTCGGCAGTGGCGCCCAGCTCGACAGGGAGATCGAGGCATGACGGCGGTCTAAAACCCGCGACTTTGGAGAGGTGATTCATACGATGTACACAATGGTAAATTACACAATTGGCATGGTTTTGAAGCTTGTGAACATCTATACAAAAACCTTAACTGGAGTGATTGATTTCATTGAGCGGATTAAGAGTTATCAAGGAGAGAAGATTCGGCTTCAGCCTCCATCGATTTCAAGGGGATCGTGTTTTCTGAAGATAACGACAAAGGGTTTTTGGATTTTAATTTAATTTCAATTTACAAATTATTTGTTTATCGGTACGGACTCCGAATGAGGCCCAACGACAGTCGCCCCTAGCTAATTACCCTCTTTCCGAACACAATGGACTAAATCTAATCAGCCCATTTGATCGTTTAAACCTATTTATCTTTAAATGAAAATATAAAACATTTAATTATTTAATTTGATTGTACATTTTAATTTATCGGGGCCACATACGGACTCCAAAAATTCCCGAAAAATAAATCTAGTTATGTTTTTATGATACGGTCCTAACAAAATTAATTTCATCAAATTTGGAGACCGTTTGAAAAGTGTCCATTTTCTGGTCGATCCAATTTGACTGAAATTGACAAACACGTTTTCTTTTGCCATGCTCACATATTAATTCCAAAAATTATGAAAATTGGAGTCTTGCAATAATTTGACGTTCTGGATCCAACCAAAGTGGTTTCAACGAAAATGGAGGTCGGTTGCAAAATGGATATTCATAAGGGCTATATATTATATTAAATTCCATAATGACTATTTCAAATTTTAACTAGACATAACTTTTTATTCCTGCTATGAAATTTCAAATTTTCACATCCGTTAGAAAGATATAATTAAACATATTTAAATATTTTTTGTTTTACCGAAATCCGATTTATTTTGAATCCTGTACATTCAATCAAAGTTCATATTCAAATTTTCAAACTGCCACGCTATTTCTAACTCCTTTTATAATTAAAATAAATATATTCATTCTAACTGTATTTAAAATAAATTTTTAGTCATTATTATTTAAAATAAATCATTAAAATAGGGAAAATAAAATTTAAATTTGTTCTGATTCTCCGGGTTGTTACAACTTGCGCTCTATTCAAGCAATCTAATAAATCATCAATGCACGGCAATGGATATTTGTTATTTAGTGTATGCTTATCGAGGTCTCGATAATCCACACACAATCGGAAGGTACCATCTGACTTTGGAACAAACACCACGGCTGCACCCCAATTTGAAAAGCTAGGCCTGATCAGACCTTTCCACAAAAGCTGTTTAGTTTGATTGCTTAATTCTTCCTCTTTTAATGTCATTCTTTGATTAGCATGCACAACTAGCCTTGCATTCGGAACTAAGTCGATCCTGAAGTCAATTTCTCTTCATGGAGGTAAGCTGTCAGCTTCTTCAAACACATCTGCATAATTTTTAACTATAGGAATATTCTCAATAGAAGTAGGAGTAACTTCTAGAGAAGACCAAAATTCTTTTCTGTCATTTTCTGAGGCGTAGCATGGTATAGAAATAGTATTCCCAAAATTTGTTTTAGCCTTAACAATTCTTTCGGTGCATAGTACTTCTTCCTCATACACTGTTAGCCAATCCAGCCCATGAATGATATCGAATTCCGATAAATTCATGATGATCAAATTGAAAGGAAACCGATAACAAGAGAAGGAGATCGGCACTTTATAATATAAACCGAGAACAAGAGAACCACCTATTGGGTTATGGACACTAATCAATTCTTTAAGATTCTTTAGGGTTAACTTTAACTTTTTAATAGTGTTACTTGAAATGAAACTTCGTGATGCACCAGTTTCAAATAATACTGTAACAGGAATATTCTTAATAATAAGTGTACCTCCCAAAACATCTGGTTTACCTACTCCTTTGGAAGAAGCTGGTGCACTTGCTAGATCATACATGTGAGCCACCTCGGACTTCTTCAGCAATGGATAATCCTTGATAAGATGCCCTAGCTTGTGACAATTAAAGCATTCCTTAGTACCGCGAGGATTCTGGCTGGGCCCTGATTCACTCCTCCTTGGACTCTTTGGAGCTTTGCATTCATAATTATAGTGTTCGATTTTCTAGCGGTTGAAGCATTTGACCTTGACCCTTTTACTTTCTTGAGGCTTAGCTGAAGCAGTGTTTCTCGCCTCCGTCTTCTTATCATCTTGTTTCCTCTTGTTATTAGCTTGATTTCTTTCACGGTCCTGTTGAGAATTTCTCTTGTCAATCTCCTCGCATCTATAAACCATCTCGATCACTTTGGCAAATGGGAGCTCAATATGTGTTATCACCTTATTGTGATACTTCCTAGAAAGACCATTAATGAACCTCCTGGTTTTCTGGAGCAGATCCTGAATAAATTCAGGTGCATATTGGGAAAGCTCATCGAATCTTCTTACATACTCAATAATAGTTCGATCCCCTTGTTGGGGATTAGAAAATTCATCATGAAGACGCTCGATTTCTTGCTGAGGGATGAATTTCTCATTAAAGAGCTCATTGAACTTCGCCCAAAACATGCCAGCATCAATATCTCCAATAGTAGATGTCTCCCACAAAATTAAAGCCTCATCCTTTAACAGCCATGATGCCATGAATCGCTTCTGATGGTCCTCTAGCTCCAAGCCCGCAAAAATATTCTCGCATGTCTTTAGCCAAGCCTGAGCCTCGGTCACTGTCTCACGGCCAGTGAATGGCACGCCTCCCAAATCCTTGAATTTCTTTGCCAATTTATCCAGATAGAAAGGTTGCGGGGGTGGTGGTGGCACTACAGCCTCTAGATTAAGTTGGTTCTAAGCGGCAAGGATTTCACTCCTTCCCTAGCCTCTGCGTGCTCCATCTCTACCACTTACTCTAGCGCTCGTACTCATCCCAGTCAGTTCTTTACCATCAAGGAATGAGTCAGACCAACAGAAATGATAATTTTTAACGAATGGTAAAAGTGGGAGGACATATGGAAAAATGATGAAGTAATGACTGATTATTATGTGCTATTCTGTTGTGCTCATTCCAAGACATTACTAATACTATCTCTAATGAGCTACTCGCCTTAGAATACTGTTGATTCTATCTTGATGAATTGTTTTAAATATGTTATACTCTGGCGCTAAGGTTAACCTAAGCTCTAATACCAACTGTGACGACCCCAAACTCCCGTGCCATGGAAGAAAGGATAATCATTGGAATATAACACATTTATAATAATAACAGATTACAGAATATAGCATAACACATGAAATCATAGGACGATATCACCATCATAGCAATGGAATCATAAATGTCATCAACATCAGAGTTACACAGGCATAGGATACAACTTAGCACATAAAAGGTCTCAACAAATAGAAAATAAGTCTAACATCATTAAGCATAACATAGATAAAATGTTGTCTAAATGTCCAAAAATAGAGAAGAAAAAGGTAGTCTTCGTTTTCTGCCAAGGAGCACACCATGCTGCAGTGCATATCAAAAATAAGCATGTTACCTATTTACTTAGCTGCCCATGTAAAAATAAGTGCACCCGAGTTTGCAAGTGAAAACAAACTACGAGTCAGTCATGCGACTAGTATGAGAAATCTTACTTAACTTGTCTAGTAATAAGGCTAATCATAGAACCACGCCACTAACGCAGAATGGGTTTACTTCATTGGATTGCCAGTGCATAAAATAAGTATATCTTTTAAACAATGCAATGCTTTTTAGAAAAATGGAACCATTATAAGACTCAAGTCCCATCACACAATGCAGCGCAAATCAGTGGATAGATTTTTACCTTATAATGATCAAACATGCTTGATACTTATAAAACAATAATCATTAATATTATTAATAATGTCTAATTAGTTTAAAATACTTTCAAAGTAAATGTATCAATCCTAGACAGCATAGTACCCCATCTTGCTATGTCGCCATATATAGGTTTACAATCAAAGACGTTATGTTGTATTGGAAATTGGGTTTCCAAGATGAGTCGAGGCTAGAAATCGTCCTCACCGATTCGAAAAACTCTAGAAAATGCCTCAGGACTTAGACACTGGCGAGTCCAGCTTAGCAGCAGGGCTGGTCCACAAATACTTTAGTGGATTTGTTATGCCTGAACAATATGTTTCCTTGTCCTATTGGACCTATCACTTGGCCAGTAACGACCAATATCTGAGGGCCCTCAAAATCCATCATGCATATAAGTAAAAATGTCTGGGCTCCATGCCATGACACCACTTCTAGCTAGAAAGAAACGCATGCACTCCTTGCCATCCTCATTCCGTTTTTGACTCATGTCGGGGTGTAAGGCTCGCAAAGTAACGTTTGACACAAAGCTATGCTAAATAAAGCTGTGCTTTGATCATCAACCACAAGGCTTTGCTTTTTCAACAAAAGCGTTGACCATTTGCATCTTAGCAAGCCACATTGACAATCCACGCCATGCAACTGAAGTCTATCAATATATAACCTCTAAGCTCGTATGTCTCAGATAAGGGTGTTAAGCAAAAGAATAAATTCTCCGCCACCAAAAAGATATATATTAAATAGAAATCAATTCACATAGAACGAAATCCAATGTCAGACACACATCTATTTACAAGTCCGTTCTGGGTCTGAACGAAGCTGGAGACACCTTTTTCCTCATCCCGTACGTCCAATATAGAAGAGAGAGTCTCGCATATCCGGACAAACAATAAGTACGTCCGGACAACTAACACTGTAACCCTTTCAAGGCAGCAACTCCAATCAAAGGCATTAGTAGTCATCCATTCGATGTGAAGATCTCTGGTCTTCAACCACCGTCTTCAATGTCTTCAATTTAAATTGTCGAACAATTATTAGAAATGAGATTGAACTCGGTCTTTTCAAATAATTCTCGAATATACATAATTCAAAATATTTCATATCATTTATATTATTCTACAACGATTTATCACTATTTTTATTTATATAAAAATAACCCATTTAATTCGAATGACGCTTCAGGTCGTTACGTGGCCCTAGCGCTGTTTTTATCCAAATTTGAATCACATGTTTCTCAAAATCTAACCGTTGGATTTTAACAAATTTAATATCGTTGGAAAGATCTTTCCGAAGCAAACCTAACGATCCCAGTTTTGGGAAAATCTTACAGTTGCATCTTTTGGTATAATCGTTTAAAGCTACAATTCCATAACGCGAACTACCACGCGTGATTCGTTTAATTTTAATTTATATATTATATATATAAATATAAATCATTTCGACAATTTCACTAACATGTTAAAAGTGATGTTTTCAACACACAAAACATATATTTCCATATAATCTTTTCCTTACTTTGCTAATATGTAAGTGATTACATTTTAGTGAATCAAAACATATTATAATTTTTCTAATCATCCCTAACATGTAAATAACATCATTTAACGAATGAACAATTTTCTCCTTCGCTAACATGTAAACGATTGTGTTTTAATAAACAAAACAGGCAATTCTTTTTATCTAAACAAACATGTTATTTTAATATGTTATTCTTCTTAATCTAACTAAACATATAAAATGTAACATGTTAGTGACAAATTCTATTTTAATATTTCATTCTTTTTATCTAAATAAAAATGTTAAAAGAAACATTTTTAATGAACACCTCTTATTTTAACATATAATCCTGTTTATCTATTGAATCCAAACATAAACTAAAAATGTCACTTTTAATATTTAAAAAATTTCTAATGAACAAATCATTTTTAATGGACAAATCATTTTTAATGGACAAATCGTTTTTAATGAAATTAATCATACACTAAAAATATCCCTTTTAATATCTAAACAATTTCTAATGAACATGTCATTTTTAATAATGAATCATTTTTAGTGAAACAAATCATACATTAAAAATGTCCTTTTTAATATCTAAACAATTTCTAATGAACATGTCATTTTTGATAATGAATCTTTTTTAATGAAACTAAATATACATTAAAAATGTCCTTTTTAATATCTAAACAATTTCTAATGAACATGTCACTTTTAATAATGAATCATTTTTAATGTTACTAAATATATGTAATGACCCGAAAATCCGGTCCAATTTGAGCTGACCAAATAACATACGTCTAACCCAAATTGCACTGGAAATCAAGAAATTAATAGAAAGAAAACAGAGGGTGAGAATAGATAAGATAGAAACTTAGAATAGAAGAAGAAGAACACAACATCAGAGTAATACGAACCTCATAGCGAAACGAATAACATATAATATATATAACATAACTTGAAATATATATTTGTACTTGAATATATATCATTATCAAAGTACAACACTTACAACACAGCGGAAATAAACTATAGCTACATGATCCTGAAGCCTCCTGCTCCAGCTCTTCAAGTATTTGTAAATCCCGACTACTTGACAGCCCGTACAAAATTGGGCACCCAAGAGTTTTGGGAAAACAAAACAAATAAACTACAGGTCAGTCATGGGACTGGTATGAGTAAAACAGTTTAAAACAGTTTTAACAACTAAACGATATCTCATAACACCATGCCGTATAACGGAACGGGTTTTTCCCTTATGAGAACCCAAAATATCTTTATGTCAAAAAACTTTTGATATTATAATAATGTCAATCAACCACAATATATTAATCATCTAGCAGAAATGCTTTAATCTCGCGTTCTACATATATAGTATACAATCAAAACCGCAATTGGGTAATGGATTTCCAACTATGACAAGGTATGGAACCACCTTTCGCTAGTGTACCTATAGAAAGGAATACACTGGGTTCAACAAGAATATCTTGCAACCCGGCCGCACATGATCGACCACTCATTTCGCTTGAGTGTACCGAATGTATATCACCAACGGTTAGGATCAACAGCCTTTCCCGAATGGGACAGCATCAACAATAGATTTTTAGAAGTAAATGAAACTCTAGATCAGGTGATTATACAACCTACTTCGGAGCGGCCGACTTAGCCATGCTGCCTGCCCGATTTCTGTCATTTACCGGTTGATGAGGCTAGAAGCTACGCTTTATCATCACACCAGATTCACTTCGAATGCCACATTGTCAGATCCATCGAAATTCACTGATTGATGTCTACAACGGTACATTACGTGTAGCTAAAGAAGTTTCCTTCTTCGCTTCCACTCTTCGTACGGTTGAAGAAATCAATGTACGTGACCTTTCTGGAAATAATCTGTCAGGCATTAATCCATACAAGTCATCCAGGAACAGGATGAACTGAAGGCACTATTCAGTACATCAACCTTAGGCACTGTTATCTAAGACTTATACAATAGCCCTTGCTCTTTACTCCATCTTCAATTATCTTTGGCATATATGATTCGCAACACTTATGCTAATACAGAGTGGTTCTTTGGATAATAATCCAATCGGTCTCTCTATATTAACAACGTTAAAATGGTCAAAACTTCGATAGTCTGTGATTTAACCATCAAAGAAAAACAGGTATGCAAACAACTATATTATTTCCAGATGGAAATTCTATCAATCAATCATCAGTCATATATATATATATATATATATATATATATATACCTATATATGTATATATATACACACACATATTTCCTAGTTTAATATTTGATTACGTTTCTGATTCTATTTGGAAAACATTTCCAAATCTTCTTTACTTTGATTTAAATAGATGTTTAAATGAACATTGCAACGACAACTCAAACCACTATACTTATTTACTAAATCACTTAACCACTTTCACTCTCGAACCTTAACGATTTCTAAATTAAAAACGCAGTCAATCAAGTTGGGTTATAGCTACCTCTCAGACCTTAACCGAACAACATTTCAAATCTCGAAATAGGGTAAGTTCATCTTTAACCCTTTAACACTTCCTTACATAACTTCTCTTTCAAATAAATCTATATTCGGTAACTCTATCCTTCGAATAAACAATATTCGATTCATTCTATTCTTCGAATAAACTATATTCGATTAACTCTATTCAATTAACTTTATTTGATTAACTCTATTGCATTCACTTTCTTTCGAATAAACTATACTCGAATAACTCCTTTCTTCGAATAACTAATATTCGATATCTTCTTTCGAATAAACTATATTCGATATCTTCTTTCGAATAAACTATATTCGATATCTTCTTTCGAATAAACTATATTCGGTATCTTCTTTCGAATAAACTATATTCGATATCTTCTTTCGAATAACTATATTCGATTTATTCCTTCTCTTCGAACAACTAATATTCAATAACTCTTTTTAAGTCTATTTAACTCTATTCGAATAACTAATATTCGATTATCTCTTTTAACTCTATTTAACTCTATCTTGTTTACTCTAACTGATTAACTCTTTTAACTCTATTCAAATACTATATTCGATTAACTCTTTTAATTCTATTAATTCTAACAAGTAAATATCTCCTTCATACTCTATTTATTTTTAAAAAACAAATATCACCTTTGATTTCTATTTATTTTAACAAACAAATATCTACTTTGATTTTTGTTTATTTTAACAAATAAATATCTCCTTTGATTTCTATTTATTTTAACAAACAAATATCTCCTTTGCAACATTCCAGTATCTTCCACGGTATTTAAAAATACCATACAACAACGATAAATATCGTTCAAACACACATAATCAACAACAGAATATATATCACATCATATATCACAATATATGAATTGCAGTAAAATAAATGTTGAGGAATCCAGTTGGATTCCTCCAACCTGTTTCCCTGCATCACAGATGTTAAACAATATAGATAACATCACTTTCAGTTCCAAATGATATATTCTGTTAAACAGAATCAATATAGAAATTCAACTAACTGACTAGCAGTTCAATCAAATAGTCAACACACGGTCAATCAGCCAATATTTAATAGTTCTAAAAATACAACATGAAATTGTAAACTGTTCAGAGTTAGTGAGATTTACTCACAATGGCAGTTCATCGTTAATAACGATAACCATCGCTTGATTCAGACGGACAATTTATTTTTGTACAAATTGTAATGAGCCCCAATCAACTCCCAGTCAGTTCCATGGTGTTGTCGTCGTCCATACGATCCCAACGGATCTTGTTTCGCTCAATTATAATATCGTATGATAAGGTTATTGTAATTGCAAGACAATACACAATTTAAAGTTTGAATTAACTTAACCAATTTATTCGGGCCTCGCCCCCATTGTATTCCTCAGCCCAATTAGAAAAAACCCAGCCCGCTAATAATAACTGCTTCTTCCCGATCTCAGAAAACGACAGACTTCAGCTCACGCCATTTCCACTATTTCTAAGGCTCCATTCTCCCCTTTTACTTCATAAATCTCAAAACACATTCTCACCGTATACTTCAACTCTCACGTTCTTCTCAGACCGACCCTACCATCCTCTTTCCTTTTTCCCAATTACTCTCCTCTTCTCAGTACCTTATATAACCCATGCTTTGCAACTCCCTTTCTACCCCATATAACAAACATAAGACAAACCTTCGAATTTCCCATTTACACCTCCTCAACGCATGGATGAATTCACAGTCCTCAACACCACATCACCCCTGGGACAAACCCTCGAAGTTGCTCCTCTTCCCTGACTACGGGCTAATAGAGCGATGCTTACAGGCCTCGCAAACCCCCCCCCATTCACCTGGTCAAACTGTCCTCCGTCATTGGCCAACCACTGGCCACTGCACCCCTTTCTCTCACGTTGAACGATTTCTAGCGAAAAGAAGACCACGTCCAACTCAAAGAAAATAGCATCAGTGTGAAAAGATTTCAGATCGAAGGCTAATAGATTTCGTTTGAGGAATAAACTGGTGACTCGTTTTGGTTTGCCGTTGAATTGATTTTTGGTCAGAAAGAAAGGAAGAGTTAGGTTATTTATAGGATTTGATTATTGTTGATTTTTGTGTAGAGGGCAGGGCCACGAGTTGTTTTTTTTTTGTTATGTGGTTTAAACATGAAGTGTGTGGCCAATATTTTTAAATCAGAGAAAGGAAACGTATTGATATTTTATTATTAAAGTCTCACATACCCTGTTACATAAATTTCTGCTTATGTACGGACAGAAATAAAACCACCCTCGTGACGAGCGAGGTGTCCCTACTCCAGAAATATAATAATATCAGTAGATGAACTCACATTGTGAAACCCTTTAAATATTGATATAGGGTGCGCAACACTTCAAATAAAAAGTCGCGTATTTAATTATTTAAAAATTACAATAAAATTCTAAAAATTAAATTATCGCTATGTCCCAAAAGAACCTTGTCTAAATTAAAACCCGATCTCTAGTTATATCGAATAAACCGTTAGGGCCACGAATGAAAGTACCGCTGTTATTCTGAATATTTGATTTGGACATAAATCTAAATCCACATGACGAAATCCCGATTTTTCTCTTCCACTAGAAAGATATACTCCACCAGCTCCACACGTTTCTTGTTTCACAGAAATCCGGCTTAAAACGAATCCTGTACATTTAGCTGAAGTTCGAATCGTCAATTTATGAATTGCAGCGCCATTTCGAGCTCGATTTTAATTATATTATAAATTCTACATTCAAACTTCATTCAAATAATATATTCGTTATTCTAATTCAAATTCTAAACCGAATCAAATATCACAGATGATCCAGTTTACACCATATCGCCATTTCAGCCAATTCTGATTATTTCAAAACTAAATATATTATTTAATTTATTATTTTAATTTAAATATTCACCATTATTTAATTCCACGACCATTAAATTCACTATATAACTATTTATATAATTAAATAAATTAATTATACTTCCTCTGCAAATGCGGGTCATTACAATCTTCCCCACTTAAAATAATTTCGTCCTTGAAATTGGTAAAGCTAGAAGACGACCCTATCTACTGGTTATAACTTATTTGCTCACTACTTAACTTCAGTTTCAACTGAACCAATTTAATTTTAGTTAAATTATTAATTAATTCATATCAACGAAAATTTTCAAAAATCCTGAAAATTTTCTAATGCATTAACTTTTTTTTTTTGAAAAATTTCGCCAGCATCTCCTTTGTACTGGTCAATACGACAAACCACCACTCGCCTCTCTAGGCCATCTCCATCCCAAAAGAAAATCAAACAGCCAAGCGGCTTGCCTATTCGGCTCATAAATCTTATATCCAAATAGAAATATAAACTTGTACCTCTTATCGGCATATCATTATATCCTTTCCACCTGTTATCAATTCAGCAGATACAAGGGTTATCCCAATCAAATTCCAATCTGCTTTTATCCACGATACAACCATTCGCTTATATCCGAGCCAAATATCATTTCAACTTGAGTTTCTTCTCGATTCCCAACTCTTAACTTGATTATCACATTACACTTCAAATTTGAATCTCACAATCCAATTTTGTCTTGATACCATTCTAATTCAACCTCAGTTACCACTTTACTGGCTTTACTTTAATTCAAATTTGCTTTCACAAATTTCTATTAAATTTGTTTTTAATTCCAATAGTCTTTTCCTGGGAGTTTTTAAACAGTTTACTCTTTTCAAAAATCAAATGTTCCTTTTGAACATGTCACTGAGACCTTAATTAATATTCCATTAGTTAATCACTTCTCTATTTCTTTATCAATATTTGTTAACCAAATATTTTCAATAACCATATTGGCCTTTTATGTTATTTGGAAAACATTTCCGAATATCGCCTTCCTTTATTTTTCTAAACTTTAGAAAATATATGCTATTTTTAATTGGAAAATATTCCAACTACTTATCTCTTTTCCGATCTCGTTTATTTTTATACTTAGGAAATATTCTTTATTATATTTCCAAGCTTACACTTATTTGGGTTAAAACGGATGTTGTGTAAAACATCGTCATGACAACCCAAATACTATATTCAACTAACTCTTATTCAACATTGATCTTTGAGCCTGAAATCTTACTATTTATTTGTTAATAATGAAATCAATCGAGTTGGGGTATAACTACCTCTCAGACCTTGACCGAATAACATTTATAACATCAAAACAGATATGACTACTTACTCGAATAATCAATACCATACAACTACTTATTCACTTTTAAACACGTATACGCTTCCTCTTTCTATTCTTACTAAATATTATTCTTAGTCTTCCTTTTTGATTTTACTATTCTATTTCTAAGTTCATTTCCTTATCGACTTTTATATATATATATATATATATATATATATATATATATCGATACGTTTATTTCTAACTATCAAATTATCTTAAAAATATTCTAACTCCTTAAATTCCTGGAAAAATTCGCCATAACCTCCTTTGTACCAAGAGCATCGGGATATTTCAAATAGCCTCCCATAGCCCTCACCAATCCAAAAGAAAAAGAAAAAGCCAAGCGGCTAGCCGATACGGCGCATAAAATCTCATATATGAATTAAATACATACCTTTTCGTCGAGCATTCTATATATATATACCTTCATACCTTATCCATACTTATCTCATGTATAGTTTTACCTGCCCAATCTATTTTAAATATACCTTATCGTTTTAACTCAATTCGTTAATTAATTTGTTAATTAACTCTTTAGTCTATTTCACTTTTATATTTGAACATGACATGCTCAAATATATTTTAACTTGCTTATTAACTAATTTGGATCCAAATTTCAAGTTTAAGTTCTATATTCGATTTCGAATATCCATTTACAAATCTAATTCACCTTTCAAAGTTCAACTTCAAATTCAAAACTCGATTAACTAATTCCTCTTCGACTTAGTTAATTCTGTTCAATTTCTATTCAAATTTTATATCACTTCTATTATTCAAATCTATATATCAAATTCTATTATTCAAATTCTATATATCAAATTCTATATATTCAAATTCTATATTATAAATCCCATTTTGAAATTCAACACAACTTATCTTTCCCAAAACAAATTCAAAACAGTATCTCTGGTATTAATTCGTCACTTACAACTCGAAAACGAATACTGATGATGCAGCTGTAGTGACCCGCATTTTTTGCTATTGAATAATTACTTAATTTAATTATTAAAATATCGAATTGGCGATATCGATGACCTGAATTACATAATAATGAATATTTAATTAATTAAATAATATATTTAATTCAGAAATAATCAGAAATAGTGAATTGACAATATAATGTGAACGGGGTCGTCCCTAATATTTAACTCAGCTCAGAGTTGAATTATATTGACAAATATATTCAATCGACGCCAGTTTGAACGTAGAATTTTAATATAATTATAATCGAGCTCGAAACGACGTGGCAGTTCGCGATTTGGCGATTCAAACTTCAACTGGATGTACAGGATTCGTTTTAAACTGGATTTCTGTGAAACAAGAAACGCGTGGAGCTGGTGGAGTATATTTTTCTAATGGAACAGAAAAATCGGGATTTCGTCGTGTAGATTATGATTTATGTCCAAATCAAATTTTAGAAAAGTCGCTGCAAAATTCCTTTATAATTCGTAACGCTTTATTTACGTTATAAAAAGGATTTCCGATATAAACTGAATATCGATAAAATCTGAAATCTGAAATATCAAGCTGTAAATTCTAATATGATATTCTGGAGCTGTACGATATCGTATGCGAAGATATACGATAACATTAATTTATTAATATTTAATTTAATAATATTTAAATATATTTATATATTTAAACGGTCTGTTCAGCGCTTGAAAAATAGCCAGTTTCGCATACGACCTCCGTTTTCGACGAAACTAATTTTGTTGGATCCGCAATGTCAAATTATTGTTAGATTCCAAGTTTCGTGATTTTTAGAGTCACCGTGTGACCATACGGATTTTTAGAGTGAGAAACTGTCAGTATTTGGATATGCTGTGTGAGCATACGGAGTCGGAATTCGACGAAACCAGTTTCGTTGGGTCTGTAATGTCAAACCATAGAAGCATGTCAGTTTTTGTGACTTTTGGATATCGCGTGTGATCACACGGATTTTTAAGGACAAATAAAAACAGTGTTGGAATAAAAATCAATAAATTTATGAATATAAAAATATTTAAAGGAACCCTATAAATAGTCCTTAACATCTTCTAACCTAGAAAATATTCATTTCCCTGGTCAATGCTTTCTGCGCCTCCAGTAACCAAAGGAAAACGTAGAACATTGATCTTCTAAAATGGGAAACAATTCAAATAAAACGTTATAAAATCCCAAACCCATCCCTTTGAATTCCTCATACAATTTCCTTCAAGGCCATATAGGTTTCGTATAATCTGATCCCTTTCCTGAAGGTCCCAACGCAAGCAACGTCACCTAAGGCTTAGTTTTTAAGGCGACTGAAAGAGAATTAGCTCGATTGAAATATGTTTTTGAGGTCAGTAGGAAAATCCGTAGCTTTTGTGAAAACCTGGGAGGATTTGGTGATTAAAAAATGTTGCGCCATGTAGTGTAATGACACGGTGAAGGCTGGAGATCGCATCCCCATGACTGCGTCGGGTTGATGGCTTTGGCATTGTGAGGAGGAAATTGGGATGAGAAGAATTGTGATGGCTTTATTGGGATTTTTAGTGAAGAGATGAAGGAAGTGGGATGGAAGAAAGGATCGGCTGTTGAGGTATACAGGAGGAGCGACGGGTAAGGTATTTGGGGGAGAAGGGGTATCGGGTACGGGTGTGATCTGATGGACCTTAGTTTAAAGTTAAGCCCACTAATCAATAATTCATGTTTTTATTTATTTTAATTCATATATTAACTTGTACACGCGATATCCAGCTCATACGGAATCGGATCGACAAACCGTCAGTTGCGTTGGGTTCGTATCGTCGAGTACTTCGTGTACGCTGCGGATTGGTATTGTTCTGAAGAGTTTGGAATTTTATTTAATTTCAAACACCCGTTTGAAATTAAATAAAACAGCGCTGAATCAACGAACAGTTTATCGTTCTTTAACGATGAACTGTCAATGTGAGTAAATCTCACTAACTCTGAACAGTTTATATTTTCATGTTGTATTTTTAAAACTGTTAAATATTGGCTGTTTGACTGTGTGTTGATCGTTTGATTGAACTGTTAGTCAGTTAGTTAAATTTCTGTATTGATTCTGTTTATCAGAATATATCATATGAAATTGAAAGTGATGTTGAGTTTATTGTATAACATCTGTGGATGCAGGGAAACAGGTTGGAGGAATCCGACTGGATTCCTCAACAGTTATTTTATTGATTTTCATATATTTTGATATATGATGTGATTTATCACCTGTTGTTGATTGTGTGTTATGGACGATATTGGGCATCGAAATTTGATATGTTAAACACCATAACATACCGGAATATTGGAAATCGAATATTTATAAATAGAATGTTTATAAATACAAATATTTAAAAATGGAATATTTTTAAATAGGAAATACGGTTGAGTATAATTATTTAAAAAGGTAAATCTTTATAAATAAGATATTTATAAAGTGAGTTATTCAACTAGAGATTGAATAAGATATTTAATAAGTTATGAAGGAGATATTAACTTAGAAATTGAATGAGATATTAAAAAGAGATTTATTCATTTAGAATTTGAATAAGATATTTTAAAAGGGATTATTCATTTACGAACTGAATAAGATGTTATAAAAAGGATTATTGATTCAGAAATTGAATAAGATATTAAAAAGAGATTTTTCATTTAGAAATTTAACAGGATAAGAATGAGATACTTATTTGTTAAATAAATAGAATAAAGGAATATTTATTTAGAAAATAAATAGAATAAAGGAATATTTATTTAGGGAGAATAAAGGAACACTTGTTTGGAAAATAAATAGAATTTGTTTTAACAGATAAAAGAAGGAGATTAATTTATAAATGATATTTATAAATTAAAGAAAAATATTTATCATTCGATAAATGGAATATATAAGTCTGAACTTATATAGAGAAGTAGAAATTGGTTTTAACACCGATAGTTTAAATAGAAGGTGAACTCAACACTTTTAAAGTAAAAAAACGTTACGAAAAGAACATATATAAAGTGAAGAACCGTTACTGAAAAGTAAATCTTTATAAAGGGATAAACGTTATTAAAAGGAGTTAAATCGAGTTAGAAATTCGAAGTATTAGTTAATCGAATCGAGTTAAGTTAATCAATTCGAGTTAAGATTATCGGATTTAGAAATCAAGTTAAGATAATCGAGTTAAGTTAATCGAATATAAATATTCGAATTAGAGTAATCCAATAAGAGTTAAAACGATTTAAGTAAATCGAATTAGTTATTCGATAAGAGTTGAAACAAATAAGTTATTCGAATAAAGTTAATCAAATAGATTTAGTCAAGTTAGTCGAGCCTAGTTAATCGAATCAAATTGGTCGAACCAAGTAAGTCGAGTTAAGTTAGTCAAGTAAGTCGAGTTAAGTTAGTCAAGTTAGTCGAGCCTAGTTAATCAAATCGAATTGGTCGAACCAAGTAAGTCGAGTTAGTCGAGTCAAATTAAGTTAGTCGAGTTAAGTTCGTCGAGTTAAATAAATCGATGTTAGTTTCATCGAAAGGAGTTATCGATGTTAGTTTCATCGAAAGGAGTTATCGTTGTTAGTTTCATCGAAGGGAGTTATCGATTGTAGTTTAATCGAAGTGAGATTTTCAAATATGAGATATTTGAAAAGGAAGAGTTATCGAATATTAGTTATTCGAAGAGAGGTTATCGAATATCGTTTATTCGAGAAGGAGTTAGTCGAATATAGGTTATTCGAAGAAGAGTTAATCAAATAGAGATTTCTCGAAGAGAGTTAATCGGCAAATTCGATTATATCGAATTCGGGGAAGTACTTATACCTTCCAGTGTTTAAATAGAGATTTATTTATTTATAAATAAATAAGTGTTAGGTTAATTATTCACTAATAAGAATAGAAATTATAATTAAAGTTAGATAATTCGAAAGTAGGGATTATAACGTTATCGTTATAACAAATTATTTAAATATAGAAGTGGATTAGTAAAATTGAATCCGAGAAAGGCGTAAAGAAGTTGTTAAAGATTAAAAGATGAATTTTGACCATTTCGAAGTTATAACATTGTTCAGTTAAGGTCTGAGAGGTAATTATACCCCAACTTGAGTGACTTCCTTCTTAACTAAGAAATGGTAAGGTTTGATCGTAAAGGAGTTTTGGAAATGTTTTCCAAACGAGAAATCCGAAATGTTTTCTGATAAAAGGAAATAAGAATTTAGAATATAGGGAAATAGGAGATAAGTAAATAAATGAACTAAAGAGATTAATGTTAAATGATGTTTGTTCAATATAATTTCCATCTGGAAATAATATCGTTGTTTGCACATTTGTTTTTCTTTGATAGTTAACTCACAGACTATCGAAGTTTTGACCATTTTAACGTTGTTAATATGGAGAGACCGATTGGATTATTATCCAAAGAACCACTCTGTATTGGCATAAGCGTTGCGAATCATATATGCCAAAGTTAATTGGAGACGGTGAAAAATGCAAGGACTATCCTGTCTACAGAATAGTGCCTTCGGTTTGTCCAGTCCCAGGACAACTTGTACGGACGAAGGTCTGATAGAGTATATCCAATGGATCGCGTAAGTTGATCTGTTCAAACGTATTCACGTTTGGTGGCGGAGGAATTCGTTTCTCTTAGCTGTATACCCGTGTTATTTTTGGATAAGTCAATTTGTGATTTGGCGGTATGACGATGTGACATTTCTAAGTAAATGAAGATGGATGTCTGACATAGTATTTCCAGACAGTCACGTACATTGATTTCTTCAACTACACCAAGAGTGGAAGCGGAGAAGGAAACTTCTTTTAGCTGACACGTAATGTATGGTTGTAGACATCAATTAGTGATTTCGATGGATTTGACAATGTAGCATTCGAAGTGAATCTGATGTGATGATAAAGCATAGCTTCTAGCCTCATCAACCGGTAAATGACAGAAATCGGGCAGGCAGCATGGCTAAGTCGGTCGCACCGAAGTATGGTGTATAATCACCTATCTAGTGAATATTCATTTGTTTCTTAAAATCTATCAATGCTGTCCCATATATATACGGGAACGGTTGCTGATCCCAACCGTTGGTGATTTACATTCAATACACTCAAGCGAAATGAGTGGTCGGTCATGTGTGGCTGAGTTGCAAGATGTTCTTGTTGAACTCCAGTGTATCGTTCCTAGAGTACACTGATCAGAAGGTGGTTCCATACCTTGTCATAGTTGGAAATCCAATCATCCAATAAGCGCCTAAGGTTTATGATTTTACATTATATATGTAGAGCGTGAGATGCAAGCGTTTCTGCTAGATTGATATCTGTTTGTATTTAGACATTATTATAATATCAGAATGATATTACTATACAAAGTTGTTTGGATTCTCATAAGGGAAAAACCCGTTCCGTTATGCGGCGTGGCCTTGTGAGATATCCTTTATTTAATCAAGTATTAAATTGTTTTACTCATACCAGTCCCATGACTGACCCGGAGTTTATTTTGTTGTTTTCCCTAAACTCTTGGGTGCCTAAATTTGTACGGGTAGTCAAGTAGTCGGGATATTACAGATACACTTGGAGAGCTTGGAGCATGAGGCTTCAGGATTCTATAGCTATTATTATTTCCGTTGTTGTTGTAAGTGTTGTACTCTGATAAGTGTTATTGTATACATATACTGATGTTATTTCAAAGATATGTTATGTTATATTTTATTCGTTCCGCTATGAGATTCGTGTTTACTCTGATGATGATGTTCTTCTTCTTCTTCTATTCTATAAGTTCTATATTATCTATTCTCACCTTCTAATTTCTTTCATTAATTACGGGGATTTTTCGATGGTTTGGTTATCGACGTCGTGCTTACGTCGATAACCAAAGTCGCTCAAAATCCGGGTTACTACAGCAGCTGTCATCATCGGAATCTATTTTCCAGTGATCGAAGTGAGTTCAATAATATAAAACCACTTCTAAACATTTCCACTTTGAAATTCATTTCAAAATATAATTCACACGGCTTGTAAAACAATTTAAATTCTCCCAGGATCTTAAATTTTCCTTATTTTTAATCCAAATTCATTTACAAACACTTATTCAATTTTCCAGAATTTTAACTCAATTTCTGGTTTAAAATTTCGTATTTAACTCATCTGATTTCACGTATTTCACTCATATGAATTCTGATCGATTATTTACATAACCATTTCACTTTATAATCTTCCTCGATTATAATAACAACCAATATATCTAATGTATATACTTCTCTATATCAAAATATACTTTGGGTAAACTTATTTTAATTTACCCACTTTTCAAAACATATCGTGACGACCCATCGTATTCGAGTGTTTTGTAACTCCTACCGATACAGTGGATCAAACTGATCGACCAGAACTCATAAATGACTCAACCAATAAATCTCCATAATATAAATCAAATTTTTATATCAATAACAAATATGTTCACTCATATATATACACACTTAACTCAATCTAGGGTATTACTAACCCTATCTCTACCGAGTCGCGCCAGAGAGCCAAGGTAATTCACTTAACTTAAGCTCTGATACCAACTGTAATGACCCGAAAATCCGGTCCAATTTGAGCTGACTAAATAACACACGTCCAACCCAAATTGCACTGGAAATCGGGAAATTAGTAGAAAGAAAACAGATGGTGAGAGTATAAGATAGAAACTTAGAATAAAAGAAGTAGAACACAACATCAGAGTAATACGAACCTCATAGCGGAACGAATAACATATAATATATATAACATAACTTGAAATATACATTTGTACTTGAATATATATCATTACCAATGTACAACACTTACAACACAGCGGAAATAAACTATAGCTACATAATCCTGAAGCCTCCTGCTCCAGCTCTTCAAGTATCTGTAAATCCCGACTACTTGACTGCCCGTAAAAAATTGGGCACCCAAGAGTTTAGGGAAAACAAAACAAAATAAACTCAGGGTCAGTCATGGGACTGGTATGAGTAAAATAGTTTAAAACAGTTTGAACAACTAAACGATATCTCATAAGACCACGCCATATAACGGAACGGGTTTTTCCCTTATGAGAATCCAAAATATCTTTATATCAAAAACCTTTTGATATTATAATAATGTCTATCAACCACAATGTATTAATCATCTAGCAGAAACGCTTTCATCTCATGTTCTCTATATATAGTATACAATCAAAACCGCAAGCACGTATTAGGTAATGGATTTCCAACTATGACAAGGTATGGAACCACCTTTCGCTAGTGTACCTCTGGAAAGGAATACATTGGGTTCAACAAGAACATCTTGCAACCCGGCCACACATGACCGACCACTCATTTCACTTGAGTGTACCGAATGTATATCACCAACGGTTGGTATCAGCAACCGTTTCCCGAATGGGACAGCATCAACAATAGATTTTTAGAAGTAAATGAAACTCTAGATCAGGTGATTATACACCCTACTTCGGAGCGACCGACTTAGCCATGCTGCCTGCCCGATTTCTGTCATTTACCGATTGATGAGTCTAGAAGCTACGCTTTATCATCACACCAGATTCACTTCGAATGACACATTGTCAGATCCATCGAAAATCACTAATTGATGTCTACAACAGTACATTACGTGTTAACTAAAGAAGTTTCCTTCTCCGCTTCCACTCTTGGTACGGTTGAAGAAATCAATGTACGTGACCTTTCTGGAAATACTCTGTCAGGCATTCATCCATACAAGTCATCCAGGAACAGGATGAACTGAAGGCACTATTCAGTATATCCATCTTAGGCACTGTTATCTAAGGCTTATACAATAGCCTTGCGCTTTACTCCATCTTCAACTATCTTTAGCATATATGATTCGCAACGTTTATGCCAATGCAGAGTGGTTCTTTGGATAATAATCCAATCGGTCTCTCCATATTAACAACGTTAAAATGGTCAAAACTTTGACAGTCTGTGATTTAACCATCAAAGAAAAATAGGTGTGCAAACAACGATATTATTTCCAGATGGAAATTCTATCAATCAATCATCGATCATATATATATATATACTCATATTTTGAATTTCAATATTTGATTACGTTTTTGATTCTATTTGGAAAACATTTCCAAATCTTCTTTACTTGGATTTAAACAGACGTTTAAATCAACATCGCGACGACAAGTCAAACCACTATACTTATTTACTAAATCACTTAACCACATTCACTCCGAACCTTAACCATTTCTAAATTAAAAACGCTGTCAATCAAGTTGGGGTATAGCTACCTCTCAGAGCTTAACCGAAAAACATTTCAAATCTCGAAATAGGGTAAGTTCATGTTTAACCCTTTAACACTTCCTTACGTAACTTCTCTTTCAAATAAATCTCTATTCGATAACTCTATCCTTCAAATAAACTATATTCGATTCATTCTATTCTTCGAATAAACTATATTCGATTAACTCTATTCAATTAACTTTATTTGATTAACTCTATTGCATTCACTTTCTGTCGAATAAACTATATTCAAATAACTCCTTTCTTCGAATAACTAATATTCGATATCTACTTTCGAATAAACTATATTCGTTATCTTCTTTCGAATAAACTATATTCCATATCTTCTTTGAAATAAACTATATTCGATATCTTCTTTCGAATAACTATATTTGATTTATTCCTTTTCTCCGAATAACTAATATTCAATAACTCCTTTTAACTCTATTCGAATAACTAATATTCGATTATCTCTTTTAACTCTATCTGGTTTACTCTAACCGAGTAACTCTTTTAACTCTATTCGAATTCTATATTCGATTAACTCTTTTAATTCTATTTATTCTAACAAGTAAATATCTCCTTCATACTCTATTTATTTTTAACAAACAAATATCTCCTTTGAATTCTATTTATTTTAACAAACAAATATCTCCTTTGATTTCTATTTATTTTAACAAACAAATATCTCCTTTGATTTCTATTTATTTTAACAAATAAAATCTCCTTTGATTTCTATTATTTTTACAAACAAATATCTCCTTTACAACATTCCAGTATTTTCCACGGTATTTAAAAATACCATACAACAACGATAAATATTGTTCAAACACACATAATCAACAACAAATTATATATCACATAATATATCACAATATATGAATCACAGTAAAATAAATGTTGAGGAATCTAGTTGGATTCCTCCAACCCGTTTCCCTACATTACAGATGTTAAACAATATAGATAACATCACTTTTAGTTCCATATGATATATTCTATTAATCAGAATCAATATAGAAATTCAACGAACTGACTAGCAGGTCAATCAAACAGTCAACACACAGTCAATCAGCCAATATTTAACAGTTCTAAAAATACAACATGAAATTATAAACTGTTCATAGTTAGTAAGATTTACTCACATTGGCAGTTCATCGTTAATAACGATAACCATCGCTTGATTCAAACGGACAATTTATTTTCCTATAAATTGTAACGAGCTCCAATCCACTCCCAGTCAATTCCATGGTGTTGTCATCGTCCATACGATCCCAACGGATCTTGTTTCGCTCAATTCTAATATCGTATGATAAGGTTATTGTAATTACAAGACAATACATAATTTAAAGTTTGAATTAACTTAACCAATTTATTCGGGCCTCACCCCCTTTGTATTCCTCAGCCCAATTAGAAAAAACCCAGCCTGCCAATAATAATTGCTTCTTCCCGATTTTAGAAAACGACAGACTTCAGCTCACGCCATTTCCGCTATTTCTAAGGCTCCATTCTCCCCTTTTACTTCATAAATCTCAAAACTGATTCTCACCATATACTTCAACTCTCACGTTCTTCTCAGACCGACCGTACCATCCTCTTTCCTTTTTCCCAATTACTCTCCTCTTCTCAGTTCCTTATATAACCCGTGCTTTGCAACTCCCTTTCTACCCCATATAACAAACTCAAGAAAAACCTTCGATTTACCCATTTACACCTCCTCAATGCATGGATGACTTCACAGTCCTCAACACCGCATCACCCCCTGCGATAAAACCTCGAAGTTGCTCCTCTTCCTTGACTACCGGCGAATAGAGTGATGCTTACAGGCCTCGCAAAACCCCCCCATTCACCTGGTCAAACTGTCCTCCGTCACTGGCCAACCACTGGCCACCGCACCCCTTTCTCTCACGCTGAACGATTTCCAACGAAAAGAAGACCACGTCCAACTCAAAGAAAATAACATCAGTGTGATAAGAGTTCAGATCGAAGGCTAATAGATTTCATTTGAGGAATAAGCTGGCGGCTCGTTTTGGTTTGCCATTGAATTGATTTTAGGTCAGAAAGAAAGAAGAGTTAGGTTATTTATAGGATTTGATTATTGTTGATTTTTGTGAAGAGGGCAGGGCCACGAGTTGTTTTTTTTGTTATGTGGTTTAAACATGAAGTGCATGGCCAATGTTTTTAAATCAGAGAAAGGAAACGTATTGATATTTTATTATTAAAGTTTTACATACCCTATTACTTAAAGTTCTGCTTATGCACGATCAGAAATAAAACCACCATCGTGACGAGCGAAGTGTCCCTACTCCAAAAATATAATAATATCGGTACATGAACTCACATTGTGAAACCCTTTAAATTTTGATATAGGGTGCACAACACTTCAAATAAAAAGTCGCATATTTAATTGTTTGAAAATTACAGTAAAATTTTAAAAATTAAATTATCACTATGTCCCAAAAGAACCTTGTCTAAATTCAAACCCGATCTCTAGTTATATCGAATAAACCGTTATGGCCACGAACGAATATACCGCTTTTTTCTGAATTTTTGATTTGGACATAAATCAAAATCTACATGGCGAAATCCCTATTTTTCTCTTCCACTAGAAAGATATACTCCACCAGCTCCACACGTTTCTTGTTCCATAGAAATCCGGCTTAAAACGAATCATGTACATTCAGTTGAAGTTCGAATCGCCAATTTACGAATTACAGTGCCATTTCGAGCTCGATTTTAATTATATATTATAAATTCTACATTCAAACTTCGTTCAAATAATATATTCTTTATTCAAATTCAAATTCTAAACTGAATAAAATATCACAGATGATCCAGTTCACACCATATTGCCATTTCAGCCAATTCTGATTATTTCAAAATTAAATATATTTTTTAATTTACTATTTTAATTTAAATATTCACCATTATTTAATTCCACGACCATTAAATTCACTATATCACTGTTTATGTAATTAAATAAATTAATTATAAGACCTCTGCAAATGCGGGTCATTACAATATACATTAAAAAAGATCCTTTTTAATATCTAAACAATTTCTAATGAACATGTCATTTTTAATAATGAATCATTTTTAAAGAAACTAAATATACATTAAAATTGTTCTTTTTAATTTCTAAACAATTTCTAAAGAACTTGTCATTTTTAATAATGAATCATTTTTAATGAAACTAAATATGCATTAAAAATGTCCTTTTTAATATCTAAACAATTTCTAATGAACATGTCATTTTTAATAATGCATTATTTTTAATGTTTAAACAATTTGCCTCTAAAACATCATAAATTTGTGATTCATATATGTACAATAAAAAGTAATTTTTTATTGTATAAACATTTATTTCCATCATGACAATTTCTATGATCCATATATACAATAAAAAGGGGATTTTTATTGTATAAACAATTATGACCAATTCTATGATTCGTACATACAATAAAGAGATAATTTTATTGTATAAATATTTTTGACAAATTCTATGTTCTCATATAAATTAAAAATAATAATTTTTATTGTATAAATAATTTCTATGTTTCACATATAGAATAAAAAGAGAATTTTATTTATATAAAAAAATTCTATGATTCACGTGTACAATATAAAGATAATTTTTATTTTATACACAATTTTAACAAATTCTATGATTCTCATATACAATAAAAAAGTAATTTTATTGTATATACAATTTTGTCCCATTTATATGATTGATATATATACAATAAAAAAGTTTTTTTTTTTTGTACAAACAATTTTTCCATATTCTATGATTCATATATATACAATAAAAAAAGTATTTTTATTGTATAAACAATTTGGTCCAATTTCTATTCTATCCAGTTCAATCCAACGAATCACCACAATAAAAATCAATCAATTCAAATTTCATACAACACATAACTGAATTTTAACAGCGTATATATAAAAATTTCTAATTTCAATAACAATTAATTTTAAATTTAAATTAGAGATCTCACAGAGCTTTGGAATTCTCTAAAATTTGTAGACCGCTCTAAATTTCCCTAGTTGCTTCTGAAATGTAGTAGACACTGCCACGATCCAACGGTTCCTGTTTCATGTGATTCCGACATCGTATGAACCAGTTATGATTTTTATCGCGTTAATATTATTTTAAATTTAATTAATTATAATAATTAAATAGGAATTTTCACCTTCTTCCTCTCTGAAACATAGGCTGACTGTTTTCTTGTTTGCTTCCAATCCACGAAGTATTCGGCCGATCAGATTGTACCACGTCGAAGGGGGGGACCGGCGCACCAGGAGGACCCCACGTCAGCGAGCTCGATCAGGGCTAGGAGGCGAGGTGGCGCAATGAATGACGGTGGTTTTGGTGTCCAAATCACGTAAAATACAGAGCTCTAGACAATTACACCGCACGGATGTGAAGGGGATGGAGAGCACTACGAAATTCTCCAAGGGATGGATCGTTTTTATTGAGAGGATAGGGTGATTTTAAGTGAGGAAGATTCGAATGTTCATGGACATATAAAAGGAAGATAGCGGTGGCTCTGGAATGTGATTATGGTTTGTTAATCCTATATTTATAATAAAATATTATTTAATTCTCTAATTTTCCAAATAAAACTCGTTAACTCAAACTAACTCCAAATCCAGCCAAGCGACTGTCACCCCTAGCCAAACGCCCCCATTCCGGACACAATGGACTAGGTTTCGTCAGCCCTTTTGACTGTTTCAGCCTATTTTTCTTTAAATTAAAATATAAATCATTTTAGTATTAAATTTAAACGTACATTCTAATTTATCGAGGCCACATACTGGCTCCAAAAATTCCCGAAAAATAAATCTAGCTATGTTTTGATGATACGGTCCTAACAAAATTAATTTCATCGAATTTGGAGACCATTTGAAAAATGGTCTTTTTAACGGTCGATCCAACTAAACAGAAATTACCAAATGCATTTTAATTTACCACACTCACATATTGATTCCAAAAATTATGGAAATTTAAACCTAGCAATTATTTGACATTCCGGATCCAAATAAATGCTTCGTCGAAAGCAGAGGTCATTTGCGAAATGGCTATTTTTAATTGCTTTGTTTTTATTTAAAAGTGGAATTTGTAAATTCTCACACATTTTCTGTTAAAATTTCTTAAAACAAAATTTTTAAATTGGTTTTGGTTTTCCAGGTTGTTACATTATGAGAGTGGTTTAGAACACAATTTCTGGTGAGAGGAAAAATTATACAAATGAACCTACATATATTGTGTAGTTACATTTTCTTAATTATTAAGTTATATGGGTTAACATCACTCCAAGCTCTGCACTAACGTCGTATCCATATACTCCCTAGTAGATTAAACCTAATATAGTATATACGTAGCTATGCACAACATCTCAAGGTACTCTATATAGTATCCTCCCCGTACGGTGTCCATCGTCACACCAGTACGAAAATTTATATTGTTACGCCATGCAAACGCACAGAAATGCCATCGCTATGCCACATAAGCGTACAGATCATCGTATCTGAACTACTCGATCGAATCACGTCTCAACATGAAGTATTGGCCTAAAGTCTACAATACAGTACCTAGTTTATGTATCTAGATCATCGCATGAACATATTGCCTACTATAACCTGAGTCCTATTATAGGGCTGCATTCAATGCACGAAACTCGGTCGGGAGCATTCAATAATTGTAAAGAAGAGCTTCATTCGGCGTACAATACAAATTCATATTTGGTTTATCTCTTTTCACGGTTGCTATGACCCTACCGTAGCCCCTTCCTCAACTAATGAAATACAACATTAACAGTTAATGACTTTGTAACGACCCGTATTTTTGGTCGATTGTTTTTAAATGTTTAATATTGTTTTAAATATTAAGTTGATAATATAAATCAAATTTTATATTGATTGATCAATTTAATAATCGAAATACGATTTATTTCGAATATATATAATTATTGAAATACGATAACTGAAATAATTCAGTTTGAAATTTAAAACGGAGTCAACTTAATTCAAATGGTTTATCAAAATTCTATTTTGAATGGAAATGACGATAATAATAATTTATTATCAAGAAATTAATTTTTTTGAATTTAATTTATATCGGTTTAAATTAATATTTTCTCCATGTGATCGAATAAGGCTTTGAAACCTGTGCTAGTGGGCTCAGAATGGTGGTTTAACTCTACGAAGGCTTGTTGTTGGACTCAAATAGGAGTTGAATCAATGTGATAATGTAAATTAAAGGATACCAGTTCTAAATAAAATATAATATAATAAATTAAAATTTATAATAAAAATAAGTTTCCTTCCTTCTTAAGCAACATAAGTACACATACACTAAAAGCGCGCAGACATTCCTTGATGCTTAAGTAATTATCGTTTATAAATACGCACATCCTCTCCACTTGTTTCTTCTGAAAATGGAAAGGAAAATTTGTCAAAGCATCAGTAAACAAAGATGCTATCCCTTCTATAAAACTGTGAGTTCCCCCTTTCTCAAATTCAAGCCATCCAGTTAAATTTAAAAAAAATCGAATCCTTAGGAATTTAAAGCAGGTCTTTACTTTCCCTTATTTTCTTCTTTTAACAAATCGAAGACAACGCAAGTCTCCCTTTAAAATCGAACACAGTTCTTCGATCTTCGTTATCCTCTTTTTCGAACAACAATCTTGGATAGGTGAGATGTACTGTGTGACTCGATTTAGGGTTGCGGGATTATGATTTGGGTTCGACCGAAATCAAGATGTTCAAAGTGGCAGCAATCGACTTCTAGGAACTGTCAAAATAGGGCACGGTTTATCATGATTGGGATGGTGTGTTGATCATTTGGATTTTTCGAAGTTTAGTTCGAATTTAAGAGGGATCGCGATGATGATTTAAGGAAATTGGGAATATAGCATACGATAATAGTGGTTTGAGGTGTTGACCGTGGTACTTGCATGGTCTCTAGTGCCAATGATGTAGTTTTTTGTACGTATATGGAGTAAGTTACTGGATGAGGTGTTGATGTTGGTTACAATGGGAATGGGGTTGGGCTAACGTTAATTGAAGGTGACTGTGAGTGTCTAGGACCAGTCAATTTGAGGTTTCTGAGTGCAAGATTGGTTCTGGGATGCTGTGATTTCAATTTGGGTATTTTCGTTTGGGAAGCCAACTTAGGGGCGATGGGTATGGAGGTACTGATCATCGATCAGTGGTTAGGGTGGCTCGTAAATGGATGATGATGGAAGTTGGCTGTAAAGCAACTAAACTAAGACGATTTTTGGCATGTAAGGAGCAGTGAAGTTAAATGCAAATCATAGAAGGAAAGCAGCATGATGGTGGTTTGCATTTCATTAATAAACGCAGATTAAGGTAATTATGCTTGGTTTAGTGAACATTATTTAATTAAATTATTTTAAATTATATTCCCACTCGTAAATTTAATTTATGTGTAATATAAAATTAGATTCGGACAAAGTAAAATCATGTGGGGGTTAGAGCTGGAAATGTATGAGCTGGAGTGATTCAGGAATTTTAGGAGTCAACTGCAACTTTTAATTTACATCGAACATTATTCGATTTAAATTGAAATTTTTAATGGATCAAAATGAAATCACAGTGAGTAAATTTCACTCAATTTATTATTTAGAATTATTTTTAGTCATTTAAAATAATTGATGGTTGTTTGGTTGCATTAAAATATTACTGTGGCTATTATTAAATATATTTTAGTTATTTAGGCTTGGTGTTTGTGTTTATCATATATATATATATATATATATATATATATATATATATATATATTGATGGTTGGTTTCCTAAAACGACCCGAACTTCCCCATAAAGGAATGCCCGGATTGAGTTGAGAACACGACAAATTAGAACACAAACAGAACATTTCATCACTTATTACAACAATTTCCATTAGAGTACAAGAATATACAGAGTATGAATAAATATTATACATTAGAAAAATATTAGCGATTTACAAATTACAATGCAGTGGAAAATAATATAAAATCATAACTGAAAGGAATATATAGATACAGAGCTTTCCGAATATCATTCCAGCTGCAAACCAGGAACCTGTGAATATAAATCTGCAAAACCAAAACTAATAGATGCCCGTGTGTAAAATAGGGGCAACCAGAGTTTAGGTTAAAACAATAAACTCCAGGCCAGTCATGTGACTGGTGTGAGAACTCAAACATTTATTTAAAACTTTACTTTAAAACATAATAAATCAAGGGACCACGCCATATAACACGGAACGGGTTTCCTCCAAAGAATACCAGTGCCTATTACAAAAACAGCGCAATGCTTTTCAGAAAAATGAAGCTATTATAAGATCCAAGTCCCATCACACAATGCAATGCAAGCCGGAGGATAGGGTTTACCCTTATGATAGCCAAACATGCTTGGTACGTTTAAGACAAATCGTTTGATACTATTGTAAGTGCATAGTGTATAAAACAACTTCAAATATAAATGTATCTATCCTAAATGGCATGGGTACCATATATCATGTCGCCAATACTAGGCTCTATAATCAAAACAGCAAAGTCGCGTATTGGAAGTTTGATTTTTGTCTGTGAACCAAGGCAAGGGATCATCCTTACCGCTTCGAGACTCTCTAGCCCAAGCCTCAGGATCAGAGATCGATGACCATTGGATCGTCAGGGCCGGTCCACTCGTTGTGGATTAAAATACCTGAACACTACGTTTCCCCGCCTTATGTGGCGTAAAATTGGTCTGTATAAAGACCATACCGTCCATCGACCCCGCAGTCTGATATATCCAAGGCGCCTCGCTATCCATCATCCACATAAGTAAAACATTTGGGTGTGCAAAACCCAAACACCAACCCTAGCTAGATGGAAACGCATGTCCTGCCTGAGGTCCTCTCCCATTTCTGGTTCACACCGGGGTGTGAGGCTCGCGAATTAACGCTACACAAAGCTATGCTATATTAAAGACGTGCTTTGATCATCAACCACAAGACTCTGCTTTTCAACAGAAGCCTTGATCATCTGCATCTTAGCATGTCACACAAGCAATTCATGCCTTGCAACTGGCGTCTATCAATCACACAGAATGAAATCCGGTGTCAGACACACAGTCCATTTACAAGTTTGTTCTGGGTCAGAACGAAACCGGAGGCACCTTCTTCCTCATCCCGTATGTCCAATACAGGAGAGAGGTCCTCGCATATCCGGTCGATCTCCAAGTACGTCTGGAACGATCACCACTTATTACCTTTTCTTGGGTGTACAGCCTAATCAAGACATCAATAATCATCCAAGCGATGTGAAGACCTCAGGTCTTCAACCATCGTCTTCATCGTCGACTCATCGCCAATTCAGTTATTCAGAATGGATAAACCCGGTCTTTCCAAATAACTCGGGTATATAATAAACAAGTGTTATAAAAACAGAACATACGCGTCATTCCAATCCAGAATATTCTTTTATTCGAATATTCTTATACTTTGGGAAAGGTTCCTATCAAGTGTTATAAAAACAGAACATACGCCTCATTCCAATCCAGAATATTCTTTTATTCAAATATTCTTATAATTTTGGAAAGGTTCCTATTAATTTTATCAAAGATAAATTCTGTAAATTTATTCTTTAATCTTCCTTTGGATATCTATCCAAACTAAATTATAGTTTATCCAGATTAGTCAGGATTAGCGAATCTTACCGAAGTAATCATTTGTTTAATTTCCCAATCCCAACCTATTCATCCCATTAAGCAAAACTGGTAATACTTCATATCTAACATCACGGTATTGTCGGTAAAATTAATTACCATTTCATGTTCAAATCTAATTGAAGATTTAGCTATCACTTGGAGCAAAACTGGTGATACTCCATTCTCGATCATTTCTTGAATTGATAATTTTAATTGTCATATTCACTTTTCAATCTAATCAAAGATTCGTTATAGACCCATTTAGTTTTAATCATCCCAAAATTCAATATTAATGATTATTCAAAGCTAAGAAATTAATCTCATCTTTAACTGGGTTAAAGAACCAATGTCGTTTAAAACATGGTTCACAATAAACCCAAAATCACATTCCATTTTATTCCAATTACTAAATATATCTGGAAATTCTAATAATCTTAATTAAAAGATTTATTCTTTTCATACTGGGTTTAAGAACAGTGTTACTGAAGAACCCATCCCATCAGTCTCTAATCATAAATTAGTAAGAGAACAATTCCCTAAGTATTAATCCTGAATGCCGAAACCAGCATCAGATCAATACCCAGGACACCATTCAGCTTAGTTAATCTCCGATTAGTTTTAATTTTCTTAACACCATTGGGTTTAAGAATAGTATTGTTCAAGTTACCATTCACGACAAACATAAAATCTCATTCTGTTGTTAATCGGGTTAAAGAACAAGTGTTATTTAAAACAATATTCACGATAAACCCAACAACCAACCGCAATTTAATTCCAATTAGATGTTTATTAATTGGTAAATGTGACGATATCAAAACTCCGTATGACGGAATTAAGGATAATCATTGGAATATAACACATTATTCATCATAGCAGAGAACAGATAATAGCATAAACAGAAAATAGAAAAATTTACATCAATATGACAGTGGAATCATAACATGTAATAAACATAAAGTAGCACAGTATAGGATACAACTTAGTGCATGAATGGAAATGATCAGTCTACATCAAGATCACTGGTATACATACGTCATAGATACATAACAGAAATAAATCTGTCTACATCGCGATAAGCGGAAATCATATACATAAAGTAGTAATTGCAGAATATCAAATAGCCCAAAATATTGAGAAGTCAATTCCTCGCCATACAAGCCAAAAGATGCAATCTATGCTGCAGTGCGAAAGCCAAAATATACCTTGTTACCTATCACTAGGCTGCCCATGTGAAAGTGAGGGCACCCGAGTTTGTAAAGTGAAACAAACTATGAGTCAGTCATGGGACTGGTACGAGAAATTTACTTAGCTGGATAAACAACAATAACAAGGAAAATTATGGGACCACACCACTTTCGCGGAATGGGTTTACTCCAGTGATTGCCAGTGCATTAAATATGATAAATTATTTAAACAATGCAATGCTCTTTATAAAAATGCAACAATTATAAGACCCAAGTCCCATCATGCAATGCAACGCAAACCGGAGGATGGGTTTTTACCTTAAAATGGTCAAAATATGCTTAATATGTGTAAATCAAAATCATTCGATATTATTACTAGTGCATATTTGTTTCAAAAGCAAATTCAATCATAAATATCAATCATAGACGGCATGAGCGTCCCATACCACTATGTCACCGTATATAAGTTACAATCAAATCCGTGATTTCGTATTGGAAATTTGGATTCCGTCATGAGTCGAGGCAAGGAGTAAGCTCCGCATCAGCTTTAGGACACTCTAGCAAATGCCCCAGGAATTCCCGCAGAAAACCCTTGGAATCGGCTGAGCCGGTCCTCTCTTAAGTTTGAGGATCAGTTATTCCTGAACATACGTTTCCCAGTCCTATCGGACCTATATATCGAGGCGGCACACATTCCAACATCCACAAAGGTATAATAAGCAACGATGTCAGGTCTAGTAAAACGCTAACACCACCCATAGCTAGAAAGAAACGTCATGTTATCCCAGTGGTCCGTATCCCCTTTTTAACTCGTACCAAGGTGTGAGGCTCGCGAATCAACGTCATAAACAAAGCTGCGCTATCTTAAAGCCTTGCTTTGATCATCAACCACAAGACTCTGCTTTTCAACAAAAGCCTTGATCATTTGTATCTTTGCATGCCACGCTGTCAATCCACACCATACCACTCATGTCTACCGATATACAACCTCTGAGCTTGTACGTCTCGGAGAAGGGCGTTAAGCAAGAGAATAAATTCTCCGCCGTCAAACAGATGTATATTTAGTAGAGATCAATGAATACAGCACAGAATACACATCAGACACACATCCATTTACGAGTCCGTTTTGGGTCTGAACGAAACCGGAGGCACCTTATTCCTGCTCCCATATGTCCAATACAGGAGAGAGGCCCTCGCATATTCGGACGATCAACAAGTACATCTAGACCACTACCACTGTAACCTCGTCAAGGGATATACCCATCTCAAAGGCATCAGTAGTAATCTACACAATGTGAAGATCACCGGTCTTGCACCATCTTCATGTCTTCGACATTTATTCGTTGATCAATTATTTGAAATGAGCATTAACTTGGCCTTTTCAAATAATTCACGTATGTTAGAATTCAAATCAATTCTGTCCATGGTTAAATTATTCGACATCCACATTTTAGTTCTTTATATAATTTTTAATGTCAAACACATTCAACAATCAAATATCAAGCAAACCTAGTAGAATTGGTTTATTTCCATTCCATATCGCCTATATTATTTTATAATGACATATCGCTATTTTTATTTATCTAAAAATATAGCGCCATTTAATTAAATGACGTTTCAGGCCATAACGTGGCCCTAGCGTTGTTTTTCTCTAATTTTGATTTACACATTTCTCAAAATCTAACTGTCGGATCTTAACGAAGTTGAGTCCATTGGAAGGATCTCTCCAAATCGAACCCAACGGTTCCGGTTTCGGGAGAATCCGGCGGTCGGATCTCTCGATATAATCGTTTAAAGTTATGATTTCAGAATACGAACTACAGCATCATTATTCATTTTATTTAATTTATTTTTATATATAAATAAATATAATTCATTCTGGCGCTGTTTTCATTTAGATTTGAATTAGACATTTCACACAATCCAACCATTAGATTTTAACAAACTTCATATCGTGGGAAATATTTTTCCAAAGCGAATCTAACGGTTCCGGTTCCTCGGATATTCGATGGTCGGGTTACCCATTATAATCGTTTAAAATTACGATTCCAAAATATGAACTACAGTGACGTTATTCATTTTATTTAATTTACATTTGTTTATATAAATATAATTCATTCTACAATTTCCATATCGTTTTTCAGTTCAAATATTTCACTAACGCCTTTAAATTTCGGAAAATTTCACCAATACCTCCTTTGTACGGGGAGAGGTTTGAAAATTTATTAGGCCATATTACGCACCCAATAAATCCTAAAAAAAATGCACATATTTATAGTGATATATTCTGGTGTCCACAGGGGAGTGTGTATAGATCATAACTCCATAGAATAAATTCTCATCACCCTATAAATGATTTTTGTGCCGTAATGACCAGAGAGACGTGTTTATTGTCATCTCCAATCCCGTGTGGGGTTTTTTATTAATCTGGAAATTTATCGTTATATTTTATATAGTCCATATTAGTCTTCAGTTCAACCTGAAATATAGTCATCGCCATACAAGCCTCTTGCTTGTATGGTAAATCTTCCACCTCATCACATAAGCTCCAGATGCTTGTGTGGTATATGATAGGGTATGCTATCTTCAAGAAGTATGCCATGTAGTGTAGTTCAAAATTAATTGTTACTATCCTATGGCGATGTTTATTATTTCAAATAGAAAAACAAGCACACCGCATCAAATGGCATTCACAGGAGTTTATTTAATAATAAAATTGCGTAGCCAACTCATTAAGGCTTACCTATTTGTCGGGCACGCAAATATATTCTTTACTCAACAGCTAATCCATATTCCTGTTCGATAATGTATATATATGCAAAACTAAAATACAAGTAATATTTTTAGAGAATAAATGTTTGTTTCAATATGCGGTTATTTTTAACACTTCATACATAGGATAAAATGTTATTTTTGGCGAACAAAAATATGTTTCAACACATGTGTACTTTTAGCGAGTCGTATACATGATAAAAATGATATTTTTATCATTCAAAATAATTATTCCATACATGAATGTTTTTAGCACTTCACATTCATAATAAAATGTAAATTTTATTATTCAATCCTTTTATGCAACACTTGAATCCTTTTCAACATATGAATATTTTAATTAGTTCGTATATGTAATAAAAATTATATTTTTATCGTTAAAACAATTTATTTGAAACACGAATATTTTATATACTTCGTAAATAAGATAAAAATGATATTTTTGAAGTTAAAATTATTTATTTAAAACACAAATGTTTTATATAGTCCATACACTAGATAAAAATGTGATATTTTACTTTTCAAACAATTTATTCATCACATGAATGTCATTCAAAGCATGAATATCTCAACATATGAATATCTTATACATGCACACTTCATATACTTCACACGCATAATAAAAATGTGATTTTTATTATCTAAACAATTTGTTCAACCCATGAATATAAATCAATACATGAAAATAATTAAAACACATAGATATTACTGAAAATTTCGACAACATAACGGTAGGGGGTTAAAAACCGGCGCCGTCCCGAGTACGGCTCCTCGCACTACCTTAGGCCTCGCGGCGTTCCATAAGGGGCTTATCTAAATGATCTAAGATCAATTTCACATCATATGAATTTTCCATAATATTTCCCATTGTTTCAACCACAAACAATTTCATTCAACCATAGACAAATATTTCCAACCATTCGTGTTTCAACTAATATTCAACAATTCGCATTATCAATCAATTTCGCGTCATACACAATCATTTCATATCGTCCATGGTCTGTGGACGAGGGGAATATATGTAACAACCCGCAAATTCTGAACCAATTTAAAAATTTTATTTTAGAAAATTTTAATGAATTTGGAGGTTATAATATGATATATTATTAATAATAATGGCTAGAATTTATTTTAATCGAAGTTAGAACGAACAAATTTAATTTAAATATAAAAGGAGTTAGAAATGGCGCGGTAGTTTCAAAATTTGATTTCAAACTTTAATTGAATGTACAGGATTCAAAATAAATCAGAATTGAGTGAAACCGGAAATATTTAAATCTGTTTAATCATATCTTTCTAACAAATCTGAAAAATTGAAATTTCATAGCGGGAATCAAAAGTTATGGCCAATTCAATTTTTTGAAAGGTCGTTGTAGAATTTATATATATATTATATATGGCCCGAAAGGCTACTTTTCACATATGAAGGAATTTCGACTCGAAACTACTTCCATTGAGTCTGGAATGATGTTTCTGCATTTAAAAAGTATAAACACTTATATATTTTGAGTTTCGAAAATTATTTGTTTAAAAATGTATTTTTAATATTAAATATATTGCCATTAAAAATAGTCATTTTTCAAACGACCTCTGTTTTTGACGAAACCACTTTTGTTGGAACCAGAATGTCAAATTATTGCTAGGTTTCAATTTTTAGAATTTTTCGAATTAATATGTGAGCGTGGAAAAAGAAAATGTGTTTTGACTATTTCAGTTAAATTTAAACGCCTTAAAAACAGCCATTTTTCAAACAGTCTCAGAATTCGAAGAAAATAGTCTCGTTAGAACCGTATCGTCATAAGAAAGCAAAAAATATTTTTTTTTTGAATTTTTTGAGGTCATATGTGGCCCCGGCATATTTATATGTACGGTCAATATTTAATTAATTAATTTTTAATGGGATTTTAAATAAAACTTTCTACAGATTTCGGAATTGGACCTCGAGACCCATCCCATTGCTTTCAGAAGGCCTCAGAACGTTAAGATCGATAGTAAGCAAGCCCAATTCGGAGACAACCCGCATTTTCACCTTTATAACACATTTTTAATAATAAAATAATAAAAAAAAAAAAAAATCCTAACCCTAAAACACATAGCCGCCGCCTATGGCTGTTCGATGGCCAGAAATTCCCTAACTTCAAACGTTAATTTCTTCCAATCGACTCTATGAAAATAGACAAATAATATATCAAATCGAAGAGGACGGAGAGCTCTACAAATCCATACGGTTAAGATCAGTTTTCAGGGCATGGATTTCGCGAATTCTGATGAGGAAGTGGCCGTGTTCGGGTTCGATTTTCGAGGCGAGGAGGAGGCCAAGTTGGGTGGCCTTCTGGGCAGTGGTGGCTCGCGGGCAGGGTTTCGGAGTGGTGGTCTCTGATTGGCCGACGGTGGACTATAGGGGGGCGCGCGTAGGAGGATTGGACGACGTATATGGGTTCGGTCGTGATTTGAACGAAGAGGAAGAAGAGTATATTATATTATTATTTTATTTATTTAATATTTAATTTATGCAATCTTTAAAAATCAATATCTCTTTCATACGAGGGCCGATTGACGAACCGTAAGTTGCGTTGGACTCGCCTTTCCGAGATCTTCGCGATGGCATCGAACAGAGCTGAATCTGAGACAGTTGAATTTTCAGCCATATCAATGTGAGAATTCTGAATTTTTTATTTAATTAATTATAAATTATTTTTCTTGCGTTACAAATAATTGTATTGTGATGTAATTCAGATTTGAAATGTTATGTGATTGATGAATGGTTGATTGTTGTTGGTGGTTTGTTTTATTGCTCATGTTATGCTAGATCCGCATTGAAATCACATACATGGTTGAATTTTATTTGCGATTAGAAAATAAATCTAAATTTAGATTTAAATAATATTTTATTCTGATCTAGTTATTCTAATTTATTTTAAAATATTAATTTTATTATTCTGAGATGAACAATATTGTTTGATCAAAAAATTAAAAACTTTATTTTTGTTTATTTGTTTACTTTGCAACAGAAAATGAACAACCAATAAAACCTTACTTTTATTTGTTTACTTTACAATAAGGTTTGAACGACAAATAAAATATTCTTTCTATTTGTTTATTTACAATAGAATATGAACAACAAATAGAATATATTTTTATTTGCTTACATTACGACAGAATTTGGCTAACTAATAAAAATCCTATTTTGTTTATTTACATTTAGAGCACGGTTTATGAATTACAATAAAAACATAAAATGTTCATTTGTTTGAATTGAAACCATGTTAACGATAAAATTTACATTTTTATCATATATATAGAATAGATTAAAAATATTCATCTATTTGTAATGGAAACATGAAACATTAAAAACCTTATTTTTAATGAAAGGAATTATTCATATGAAATTTGTTCATGTTAAAATAAAAGTGTTGAAAACATAAAAAAAATCACATTTTTAAAGAATGATTCATATGAAAATTGTTTATGTTAGAATTGTCGAAAAGGAAAAAAAAGCAAAGTTATCCTTTTATGTGTTTTTGTTGAAATGTTAGAAAGAAATCAAAAGGATTACATTTTTAATATAATTAGAAATAAATTAAAAAGAAGATTACATTTTTCAATGTAATTAAAAATTGAAATAAAATTATTACATTTTTCAATGCAATTAAAATTGAAGTAGAATGATTACATTTTCAATATAATTAATATTGAAATAAAAATAACATTTTGGTTAAAGCATAAGTATTGAAATAAGAGATCATATTTTTGGCCAAAATTTATTAGCGAACATTTTTGGCGAAAACATTATTAACGAAATGAAAATATCACTTTTATCAAAACTTGATTATTGAATTGAAATTTTCATTTTTGTCAAAATCTGATTATTGAATTGAAAATATCATTTTTGTTTAAACTTGATTACTGAAATGAAAGTAACAATTTTGTTTACATTTTATATGTAAATAAGAAATTATTTTCTGAAGATACATAGAAATTAGGTAGATATTTTATTCATATTTTTCAACGCAAATAAACATAGAAATTAAAAGATTGCTTTTCATTTGCACTTTTCAATGCAAATATAGCATGAAATAAAATTCGTTTTTCTCATTTGCATCTCACAATGCAAACATAAGTTGAGAATAAAAAGCACATTTTTATTTGTGTTCGACAACACCAATAAAACTAGAAAATAAAACATATATTAAAAATAAAGTTTTGTTCTTTATTTTTATTCAAAAATGTAAAACATGTTTTGAAAATAAAGTTTGTACTACTATTTACATTTAGACATGCAAACATATATAGTAAATAGAAATTGTTCTTTTATTTGCATGCACCAATGCAAATGTATATTGAAATAAATTAGTCGTTTGCACTCACCAATGCAATACATACGAATATATTGAAAATAAAGTTTGTTTCTTTGTTTGCATTTATCAATATATATATATATATATATATGCATTGAAATTAAGGTTTATTCTTTTATTTGCATTTATCAATGAAAATATTCAATGAAACTATAGTCTATTTTCTTTATCTACGTTTACCAACACAAATGTACACGCTTTTATGCATTTAATTGAATTTGTTTAAAATATACTTTGAAAATAAATTTTGTTCTTTTATTTACATTCACTAATGTAAATATAAAATTTGTAAACAAAACTATTCATTGTTTGCATTCATAAATGCAAATACTCTTTTAAATAAGATTGGTTTCTTTTATTTACATTCACTAATGTAAATACACATTGGGAATGAGTTCCTTTTTACATTCACTCAAATATACTTTTAAATAAAAAGTTACATTTGTTAATTGCTTTCCTTGTTGCAAATAAAATAGTAAAATAAAAGTTTCATTTTTTGTTTGCAATCCTACATGCAAACCAAACATCAAAAGATAGGTTAATTTGTGATTTGCATTTTTGATATGAATAAAACATCGGTTTAAAGTTGTATTTGTATTTGCATTCATTAATGCAAACAAACCATGAATTGAAAGTTTCATTTTACTTTCAAAATAAAGAGTTACCCTTTTTTCACATTTTTAGATATAAATAAAGGATAGAATTTAAAAGTTACATTTTAATAACTAAACATCCACATTTTTATCATTAAAGTAAAATAGACAAAAACACTCATTTTGTCTAAATTAAAAGAATAAAACAAAATATAACATTGGCATATTTTATCAGAATTGAAACACAAATTATTCATTTCTGTAAATTTATATTAGTTAAAACCAATTATTCATTTTTGTTAATTTACATTAGTTAAAAATAATTATTCATTTTAGTCAATTTATACTAGTTAAACCAAATTATACATTTTGTTAGAAATATTCATTTTTGTCAAAATGAATTAGTGAAGCAATTTATATATATATATATATATATATATATGTATATGTTTGGCAAGATATATACTTGTCAAGATAGGTTAGTTAAATCAAAATATTTATCATTTTGTCTCATTAGAATTACCAAAACAAAATAACCATTTTTGTTTAGAGTTTAAATTAGCAAAATAGAAATTGTCAATAAAGACTAAGTTATTATGCTTATTCATTCATTGCAATAGAGATATTTTCTTGTCATCGTTATATGTATTGTGTATTACACTTCCATTCACTAGTTACCCGACTTGTGTATGTGATTGGGATGATAATTTTTCACACATCGCCCAAGTGCACAAATTAGTTTATTATTTGTTTGTTGGTTGAAACCCCACACGGGTGTTGGGATGAAATTTACATACACTAATCCCAATATTAAGTTGTATGTTGATGTTAGATCGACAGGCTGCAATGAGCGTTATTATTTAATTTTAACGCTTACACAATGGAATTTACACTTTGGATGTAGATGGATGATTTGATGGTTTTATTATCATTGTCATATATACGATGTGTGTGAAATCCATACAATCCAAATTATATGGTAAATGTTTGAGTCGCATTTTGATTCAGGTGTTCTTTTAAATAAGAATATTTTTACATTAGAAATCCTTTTTATATAAAGTGCATATATTTTTAAATCAAGTATATGTTAAAACAAAGAATATTTGTAAAAGATAAAGATTTGTAATATAAAGAATACTTCTCATTCAGAATCTTTATATAAAGAATATTTTTAATGATTATCTTAAATATGTTTTTTTAAGATTATTAGGATTTGCAATTATATTTTGTGATATGAAATAAATTGAGATGTGAAGTGGATTTATCGTGGACGATGTTTTAAACGACATTTGTCCTTTCATCCAATTTGCATTGAAATTATTATTTGGAATTTATGAATCTATTTTATAGATTTAAAAAGGCATTTTCTAAAAATCAAGTTTTTCAATTTAATATATTAAATAGGAATTAAGTGGAAATTCGATTGTTAATAATCGAAATGGGCCTCTGTAAAAGAAGACCGGTATTATATATGGAATTTAAGAGGCTTTGCAGTTATTCCATTTATATTATTAGTCTGATACAGAAATTTATATCGATTATGTATTGATTTGATTTCTGTGAAATTCAATATTTTGGAAATTGATTTACAGATTTTATTTTCAGTGTTTATCTTTGATAAAATTAATGATAATCTTTTAAAACGAATATCTTATTAAAAGAATATTTTGAGTTGGAATGAGACGAAATGTGTGATTTTCCAATATTTTTTTAATCCCAAAATACGCGAGTTATTCAGAAAGACCGGGTTTAACCCATTCTGAATAATCATCACGACGATCAAGAGTCGAAGACCAAGACGGTGATTGAAGAACGAAGATTTTCACATCGTTGGGATGATGATGACTGGTATCTTGAATTAGGATTGGCCTTCCAAGGCAAGGTATTTAGTAATGATCGTCCAAACACATTTGGAGATCGACGGACACGTTGTTTCGCTCAGACCCAGAGCGAAATTGTAAACGGATTGTGTGTCTGACATTGTATTCCTTTCTACTGTATTTTTTGAATGCTACTAATTATATATTTCTGTTTGGTGGTGAAGAATTTATTATTTACTTATCACCCTTCTCTAAGACGTATGAGCTTAGAGGTTATATATATATTGGTTGATGATCAATAATATGGTACGGTCTGACAATGTGACATGCTAAGATGCAAATGATCAAGGCTTTGTTGAAAAGCAGGCCTTGTGGTTGATGATCAAAGCATATCCTGTTTAGGCATAGCTTTGTGTATAGCGTGACATCGCGAGCCTCACACCCCGGTATGAGTCAAAAACGGGATTAGGACTGCAGGGTGTGCACACATTTCTTTCTAGCTAGGGGTAGTGTCGGTGTTTTAACACGGCTCGGCATTTTACTTATGTGGATTATGGATCGAGGTACCTCGGGTTTTTATAGGCCGGAAGTGGTCATATTATAGGTTCATAGGAACGGGGAAACGTGTGTTCAGGCATAATTAATCCACTACCATTAGGTGGGGACCAACCCTGAAGATCCAAGGTTTTCCCATAGGTGTGATCCTGAGGCATTTACTAGAGTGTCTCGAATCGGAAGAGGACGATCCCTAGCCTCGATTTCTTGACAGAAAACCAATTTCCAATATGACATCACGGTTTTGATTGTAAACTTATATATGGAGACATATTAGGATGGGGTACTATGCCATCTAAGATTAATACATCCATATTGAAATGTTTTAAATATATATATACACACTAATAATAATATCGTTTTTACGTATCAAGCATCTTTTGAACTTTATAAGGTAAAACCCTATCCTCTGGTGTGCTATGCATTGTGTGATGGGACCTGGGTCTTATAATGGTTTCATTTTTCTAAAAAGCATTGCATTATTTGACGATTTACTTTAATTATGCATTGGCAATCCAATGGAGTAAACCCGTTCCGCGTTAGTGTCATGGTCCTGTGATTAGCCTACTTATTAGGTGAGTTAAATATAGAATTCTCATACCAGTCCCACGACTGACATGTAGTTTGTTTCACTTTGCAAACTCGGGTGCCCTCTTTACACACGGGCAGTCGAGTAGCTTTTTGCAGATATAGTTAAGAAGGATCCTGGATTGAAGTCTGAAGCTGGGTCCAGAATATTGATGGCCTTCCGCTGAGATTAGTTCCGCCGCAATGTATTTAATTTATTATAAATGTATCTTCCGCTGTATTATTTATATTCTGTACTCTGATATATTTTGTACTCTGATGTAACATTTATTATTGATGTTATAAAAGTCTGTGTTGTTGTTTCTGATGTGTTGTATGCCCAAAGTTGTCGTACGCGGGTTTTGAACGGTCTTGATCGATCTTGCGATCGATTGGGGCGGGCGAAATCCGGGTCGTTACAGCTGGTATCAGAGTCAGGTTAGCTCAAATATTTGGGGTACAACTCGTTAGAACTAAACAGAAGACTCATCGGAGGTTGGATTAGCAATATCCAATAAGAATACTCATTAGAGATAGGGTCAGCAGTATCTGAGAATGAGAATACTCATTAGAGATGGGGTTAGCAATGCCCTAGAATGAGTCTGAGTGGAAAATTCATAATTAATGTACTTGTTATTATATATAATTCGATTTTGGAAAATATTATTTTGAATATATAAAAGTTATATATTTTTGAAAATTTAATCAACTAATTGATTGATGATTGTGTTGTGTGAATATGAATTCAACTAATAAAATTGTTAAACAATTAAAGAATGAAAATAAAATTAGTTAAATAAACAACTTTAGCTTCATTTCCTTTTCGAGGACGAAAAGATTTCAAGTGGGGGAGATTGTAATAACCCGCAAATTTTGAAACAATTTAAAAAATTTATTTCAGAAAATTTTAATGAATTTTGAGGTTATAATATGATAATTATTAATAATAATGGCTAGAATTTATTTTAATCGAAGTTAGAACAAACAAATTTAATTTAAATATAAAAGGAGTTAGAAATGGCGCGGTTGTTTCAAAATTTGATTTCAAACATTAATTGAATGTACATGATTCAAAATAAATCAGAATTAAGTGAAACCAGAAATATTTAAATCTGTTTAATCATATCTTTCTAATGAATCTGAAAAATTGAAATTTCATAGCGGGAATCAAAAGTTATGGCCAATTCAATTTTTAGAAAGGTCGATGTAGAATATATATATATATATATATATATATATATATATATATATGGCCCGAAAGGCTACTTTTCACATATGAAGGAATTTCGACTCGAAACCACTTCCATTGAGTCTGGAATGATGTTTCTGCATTTAAAAAGTATAAACACTTATATATTTTGAGTTTCGGAAATTATTTGTTTAAAAATGTTATTTTTAATATTAAATATATTGCCCTTAAAAATAGTAATTTTTCAAACGACCTCTGTTTTCGATGAAACCACTTTTGTTGGAACCGGAATGTCAAATTATTGCTAGATTTCAATTTTCAGAATTTTTCGAATTAATATGTGAGCGTTTCAAAAGAAAATGTGTTTTGACTATTTCAGTTAAATTTAAACGCCTTAAAAATAGCTATTTTTCAAACAGTCTCAGAATTCGATGAAATTAGTCTCGTTAGAACCGTATCGTCATAAGAAATCTAAAAATATTTTTTTTAGAATTTTCTTAGGTTATATGTGGCCCTGGCATATTTATATACACGGTCAATATTTAATTAATTTTTATTGGGATTTTAAATAAAACTTTCTATAGATTTCGGAATTGGACCCCGAGACCCATCCCATTGCGTTCATAAGGCCTCAAAACGTTAAGATCGACAGTAAGCAAGCCCAATTCGGAGACAGCCCACATTTTCACCTTTATAACACATTTTTAATAATAAAATAATAAAAAATATAAAATCCTAACTCTAAAACACATAGCCGCCGCCTATGGCTGTTCGATGGCTAGAAGCTCCCCAACTTCAAATGTTAATTTCTTCCAATCCACTCTATGAAAATTGGCAAATAATATATCAAATCGAAGAGGACGGAGAGCTCTACAAATCCATATGGTTAAGATCAGTTTTCACTCCACAGATTTCGCGAATTCTGATGAGGAAGTGGCCGCGTTTGGGTTCGATTTTCGAGGCGAGGAGGAGGACGAGTTGGGTGGCCTTCTGGGCGGTGGTGGTTCGCGGGCTGGGCTTCGGAGTGGTGGTCTCTAATTGGTCGACGGTGGACCGTAGGGCGGCGCGCGCAGTGTAACAACCCGAAAATCTGGGCTAGTTTAAAATTTTTATTTTGGCAATTTTAGCGAATTCTGAATATTTAAAATGAATTATTTTAGATAATATCGACGATAAATTTATTTTAAATTGAATTCGACGTATATATTTATATACGACGTCGTTAGAATATAAATATTTATATATAATTATAAATAGAATTGAAAATGGCGCGGTAGTTCGATAATTCGATTTCAAAGTTCAATTGGATGTACCGGGTGCAAAACAATCCGGATTTTAGTGAAACCAAAAATAATGGAATCTAATAGTGAATATCTTTCCAACGAATCAGAATAATCAAGATTTCATAGCGGGAATCAAAAGATATGTCCAGTTGAAAATTCTGAATAGTCGCTATGGAATTCAGGCCCTTAAAAATGGACATTTTGCAAATGACCTCGGATTTCGACGAAACCAGTTTTGTTGGGTCCATGATGTTGAATTATTGCTAGGTTTCAAATTTCATAATTTTTCGAATCAATATGTGAGCGTGGCAAAGGAAAACGCGTTTGACCAGTTTCAGTTGATTTTAATCGACTGGAAATTGGTCATTTTTCCAACGGTTTCAGAATTCGACGAAACTAGTTTTGTTAGGACCGTATCGTCAATACGAAGCTAGAAAATATTTTTCTGGAATTTTTCTAGTTAGTATGTGACCCCGGTAATTTGAAGTGTACGTTTAAAATTCAATATAGTGATTTAAATGTAAATTAAACGGAAACTGATTCAAACGATCGAATCAACTTGCGAGATATATCCCATTGTGTTCGGAATGGGGGTAATTAGTTATGGACGACAGGCGGTGGGCCTCGTTTTGAGGTCGTATGTAAAAGTCAACTTTATGTAATTAATAATAATAAAAAAATAAAAATTAATATCTCCTTACCCCTTTTTAACGTTCTGGCCCCCCCTCCTTTTCGTTATTCAGTAAAATAAAAATAAAAAGGGAAAAAAACCCTAACTAACGGAGCGCCGCTCCTGAAGATCACCGCGCCGCCTCTGGCGATGGGCCCTCCCCTCGCCTGACGACTCCCCTCCGTCCAAACCCCTCCCTCCGACACCGTCCTCTCCTGTAAGCCCTAAATCGCGAGCCCCAGATCCTGTTGAAGCCCACCGTCGCGCAAGAGACCGCTCCACCACTGGAGCCATCGAAAGCCGCCGCCACTCGCCTCCCCGCAGCTCCGACGAGCTCCGACGCCTGACAGCCCACCCCCTGTAAGTTTTTTTTTCTTTTTATTTAACTTATTTATTTGATTTTTATTTATAGTTAAAACTGATTTTTATTTATAGTTAAAACTGATTTTTATTTATAGTTAAAACTGATTTTTATTTATAGTTAAAACTGATTTTTATTAATAGTTAAAACTGATTTTTATTTATAGTTAAAACTGATTTTTATTTATAGTTAAAACTGATTTTTATTTATAGTAAAAACTGATTTTTATTAATAGTTAAAACTGATTTTTATTAATAGTTAAAACTGATTTTTATTAATAGTTAAAACTGATTTTTAATTATGTTTAAAACTGTTTTTTTTAATTATTTTTAAAACTGTGATTTTTATTTATTTTTAAAACTGATTTTTATTTTTAGATTTTAAATAGCAAAAGATTTAAACTTTAAAATAGAAAAGGTATGATCTTTATATTTTTAAAGTGATAAAAATATGATTTTTATATTTTTAAAGTATTAAAAATATAATCTTTACTATATAGAAATATTAAAAATATGATTTTTATATTTTTAAAGTATTAAAAATATAATCTTTATAGGATAGAGAACATAAAAATATCATCTTTGTATACGTAACGAAATAAAAATCTGATTTTTATTTTATATACGTTGAGATAAAGTGGTTATTTTTATAAAGGCGAAAACTTTATTTTTATAAAGGCGAAAACTTTATTTTTATAAAGGCGAAAACTTTATTTTTATAAAGGCGAAAACTTTATTTTTGAAATGGAATTTTTATCTATATGTCACCAAAGTAAAATTCGATTTTTATATATTGAATAGCATAGTAAAAATTCGATTTTTAAATATATGAAGTGATTATAAAAATATGATTTTTAAATTGAAAGTAATAAATAAAAATGTGACTTTTATTTTAAATACATCAAAATATAAAAATGTGATTTTTATATATATAGTGACTACGGGCAACGAAGCTGACGAAGATGGGACAACGTTGAAGATTTCTATCAAAGAAGGGCCGTGGAGCTAGGATAGCTATATGTGAGAATTTCTCACCTTTCAATTTTATTTCTAGTTATATATATATACTAGGATGCAGACGGTGCTTAGTAGCACCCGACACAACCGTCCACAGACCATGGACTTGTTTGTTTGGTTGCATAGATTAGAGATTGTTTGATTGAAATTGAATTGTGTGGTGAATTGATTTGATGATGTGTGAATGGCGTGGGCCTTCACTAGACCGGGGATAAGGCTAGGCCTTGTCCCGTTTCTAGTATCGTGTCGTTATGCCGCCGAAATTTTCTAAAATAAGTTAGAAAAATAAAAATGCCATTTTATTGAATAAATGAATTGAATAGAAATTCATGTGTTGAAATAAAAAGTTTTATCGTTAAAAATATAATTTTTAACGTGAGAATGAATATAGTGAAAGTGAATAAAATAAAATATTCATTTACAAACCAGACGGTTTGTTTATGTACACCTATTTGAAGGACATCGATTGGGTCGATAAATTTTACACATCGCCCAACAGCACAAATAAAATATGTGTTTGATTGTTTGAAACCCCACACGGGTGTTAGGATGAAATTTGAAGTTCACTCATCCTGATTGATTAAATATGTTGATCGATTGATTGACAGGCTGTTATAAGCGTTGAATATCTATATTTGATGCTTATACAGTGTAGTGCACTTTGGTTGATGGTTGATTATTTTTCAATGCTATTATATACATGTGTTGTATGAAAATCCATATAATTAATTTTATATGGTAATTGATTGGGCCTCATTCCAGTTTAGAAATAGAAATATTTGAAATAGAATATTTGAAAATAGAAATTTATGAAGCCGTGTTGATTAGATTGACGCCATTTTGACGTGAACGATATTTATATCAATTTTAATCGATTTCAAAGTGAATTGAATTGAAAACGAATTCAAAGTGAATTGAATTGAAAACGAATTCAAAGTGAATTGAATTGAAAACGAATTCAAAGTGAATTGAATTGAAAGTGATTTCGAAATGAATTGAATTGAAAACGACTTCGAAATGAATTGAATTGAAAACGATTTCGAAATGAATTGAATTGAAAACGATTTCGAAATGAATTGAATTGAAAACGAATTCGAATTGAATTGAAAGCGAATTGAATTGAATTCAAATTGAATTGAAATTTGAATTGAATAGAAATGAACTTTGAAACGAATTTATAAAGAAGAATTCAATTTTGCTTTGAATTGAAATGGAAGTTGAAATTGTTTTTGAAACGAATTTAAAACTATTTATATAATTCGTTTTAAATAGAAATCGACGAAGTATATATTATATATATTATATATATAATATAATGGCCTGAATAGAACGCGCCGCGCCGCGGCAGTTCGTGAATTTCGACCATTTATTTCAAACGGACATTACGGGAGATCCGACCGTCGGATTCTCCTAAAACCGGAACCGTTGGGTTCGTATCGAAAAGAGCTTTCTAACGAATGTTAGAAATTTGAAATCTAACAGTTGGATTTGGAATTATGTCCAAATCAAATTTGAAAAAGGTCGCTGTAAGTGCAGTTCGATGGCCATTGATGGAAATCGACTGTACGGGCCTTGATAAAATTATTAAAAATAGTAATAATTTGTGTAAAATCATAAGAAATGATTTGTGAAGAATTGGGATGGAAAACTCCATATTTGAAAAGATAAAAATAGATTTTTATCGAAATGAACTAGTTTTGAACTAGAAATATAATTCTATTTATTTTTAAATAAATAAATTGAATTTGAAAAAGGGTTTTTGAAAATAACCAGAACTTCCAATGATTGCATTGGAGTGGATTTGAATCGAAATTGTCTTCGGAATATTTCGATGTTGGAATTCGTGATTATACAGATGTTGTTATGGGAATTTGAAAGATATGTATATATATCGTTATTTCCAATACGACATTTGTTAGTCGTAGAATTTTATATTGAATATAAGCCGATATATTTTCTATTCAGAGCCTTGTATTGAATATCAAATGTGATTTGGGTTTGTCGCGAATGGTGTCTTCACTAACACTGTTCTTGAACCCAGTTGAGAAAAGATTAAATCTTTTTATTTAGATTTAATGAAGTGTACCAATTAAATGATATTTAATTGGAATTGAATTGGTATTGATTTTTGGGTTTATCGTGAACAGTGTTTTAAATAACACTCGTTCTTTAACCCGATGATTAATGAATGTGATTTTGGGTTTATCGTGAACTGTGTTTTAAATGACACTGATTCTTTAACCCAGTTAACGATTAAAACTAAGTGGGGTTTTAATGAATCTTTAATTAGATTGAAAAGATCGAGAATGGAGTATCACCAGTTTTACTCCAGGCGATAGTTAAATCTTTAATTAGATTTGAACGTGAAATGGTAATTGAATTACCGATAACACTGTGGTGTTAGATATGAAGTACTACCAGTTTTACTTCATGGGATGAATAGGTTGGGATTGGGAAAATAAAATAAATGATTACTTCGGTGTGGTTCGCTAATCCCGACTAGTTTGAATTGATATTCAAAGGTGATTAAAGAATAAATTTAAAGAATTTATCTTGGATAAAATTAATGGGAACTTTTCCCAAAGTATGGGAATATTTGAATAAAAGAATATTCTGAAGTGGAATGAGGCGTATGTTGTGTTTGTGTAACATTTTTTTTAATATATACGCGAGTTATTCAGAAAGACCGGGTTTATCCCATTCTGAATAACCGATTCGACGTGGTGTCGAAGATGAAGACGGTGGTAGAAGACCGGAAGTCTTCACGTCGTTTGGGTGATAACTGATGATCTTGATTGGGTTGTACACCCAAGAAGATGGAAACAGTTGGTGATCGTCCAGACGTACTTGGAGATCGATGGATATGCGGGGTACTAGGTGCCTCCGGTTTCGTTCAGACCCAGAACGGACTTGTAAATGGACTGTGTGTCTGACATTGGATTTTAGTCTGTGTGCTTGATTTCTATTAAATATATATCTGTTTGGCGGCGGAGAATTTATTCTCTTGCTTAACGCCCTTCTCTGAGACGTACGAACTCAGAGGTTATATGTTGATGGATATCAAACACATGGAGTGAATTGCCTGTGTGGCATGCCTAAGTGGAAATTGATCGAGGCTTCTGTTGAAAAGCAAAGTCTTGTGGTGATGATCAAAGCACAGCCTGTGTGGCACAGCTTTGTGTAACGTGAATTCGCGAGCCTCACACCCCGGTTGTGAACCAAAAACGGGAGAGGACATCAGGGAGGACTTGTGTTTCCTTCTAGCTAGAAGTGGCGTCAGTGGTTTTACACGCCCTGACGAGTTTGACTTATGTGGTTGTTGCTGTTGTGAGGCGCCTCGGTTATATCGGTTTCGGCCGATGCATTCTGGTCGGCGGACGGACCAGACTTACACCCCATAGGGTGGGGAAACGTAGTGTTCAGGCATAATAATCCACATCGGTGGACCGGCCCTGACGATCTAAAGGGTTGATGCGTTCTGATCCTGAGACATGGGCTAGATTGTCTCGAATCGGTTGAGGACTATCTTTTGCCTCGGTTCATAGACGGAAATCCAATTTCCAAATACGTGACATTTGCGGTTTTATTTGTAGAGCCTAGTATGGCGACATGATATATGGTACCCATGCCGCCTATGATTGATACTTATGATTTGAAGTTGATTTATGCACTATGCACTTATTATAGTATCAAATGATTTGTTTTAAACGTATCAAGCATTCTTTGGCTGTTATAAGGGAAAACCCTATCCTCGGCTGCGTTGCATTGTGTGATGGGACCTGGGTCTTATAACAGCTTCATTTTTCTTTATTTAGCATTGCGCTGTTTGTTTTATGCACTGGTATTCTTGGGAGGAAACCCGTTCCGTGTTATACGGCGTGGTCCCTTGATTTACCTAATTTTAAAATAAAGATTAATAACTGTTTTAGTTCTCACACCAGTCACATGACTGACCTGGAGTTTATTGTTTTAACCTAAACTCTGGGTGCCCCTATTTTGACACGGGCAGCTAGTAGTTTTGGTTTTGCAGATTTATATTCACAGGATCCTGGTTTACAGCTGGAACGATATCCGGAAAGCTTTGTATCCGTATATCTCTTCTAGTTGTTTATTGTATTATTTTCCGCTGCTATGTATTTAAATGTAATTTAAATCTCTGATATTTCTGTGTAATATTTATTCATTTATACTCTGTATATTCTTGTAATCTGATGCATTGTTGTAATATACAATGAAACGTTCTTTTATATGCGTTCTGTTTTGGCTTGTTCTCAAACGATAGGGCGTTTCGAACGGTCCGGATCGGTTTAGCGACTGGTTCGGACCGAGCAAAATTCTTTGCCGTTACAGTTGGTATCAGAGCTTTGGTTTACAAAGCTAGAGAACAAGACACATTAGAAACATACGAAAGAATTCATCAGATATTGGGTTAGTAGTATCCAATGGGAATGACTCGTTAGAGATAGGATCAGTAGTGTCCTAGAACGAGTGTGAAGAGTATATTTTTCAAATGAAAACAATTTTTGTTTTGAAAATTTAACTCAATTATTCGTAGTTGATTATTTATTTATATTGATTTGGACAATCCAGTATATATAGATTTTGCGTATACGTCTGATCCGCGTATATTCGAAGTTTTAATATACCGGGTAGATATAGAACCGCACTCTAGTAGCCCGACAATGTTCTGATGGTGGTTCGAAACATCATCAGCCTTTATTTTCGAGTGACGAAGGTGTGATTTCTATATATTTCCATTAGACTGGTGTGAGAACCAAAACTAATATAGTTAGAATACATTCTTGTGATTTGGCATCAAAATTTGATTTTTGTATATGTATCAAAATTATGAATTTGAAACTCTAATTCACTAATTGATTGATGTTTGTGTTGAATGTTGATTTGTTTGATAATTTTGAACCATTAGGCCTAATTAAACCAAATATTGATTTGTATTGAAAATTGGTCGCATTTGCTTGCATATACTTGTACTTATATTGAACAGGTCATAGCAAGGAGGCTAGAGCAGAGAATAAAATTTGTTTGCCCGACAAATAGGTACATGTTTACTACATAATTTCCTGTTTTGTTTGGGTGATGATGATTTTGTGAGCCTATTGGCTAGCCGCTTGGCTTTTTCTTTTTCTTTTTGAGATCTGAAGGACCGGGGAAGCTATTTGAAATTCCCCGATGCTCCCGGTGCAGGGGAGGTTATGGCGAAATTTTTCGAAAATTTAAGGAGTTAGCCAAATTTTTGAAGTTTTGAAAATTCTCAGAAACTAAAGAGTTGGAGAATGGAAGCCTGATCGAGCGTAGAGCTGAATAATCAAACCACTTTCGACTTTGTTCCTTTTCGTGGACGAAAAGTTTTAAGTGGGGGAGATTGTAACAACCCGAAAATCTGGGCCAGTTTAAAATTTTTATTTTGGCAATTTTAGCGAATTCTGAATATTTAAAATGAATTATTTTAGATAATATCGACGATAAATTTATTTTAAATTGAATTCGACGTATATATTTATATACGTCGTCGTTAGAATATAAATATTTATATATAATTATAAATAGAATTGAAAATGGCGCGGTAGTTCGATAATTCGATTTCAAAGTTCAATTGGATGTACCGGGTGCAAAACAATCCGGATTTTAGTGAAACCAAAAATAATGGAATCTAATAGTGAATATCTTTCCAACGAATCAGAATAATCAAGATTTCATAGCGGGAATCAAAAGATATGTCCAGTTGAAAATTCTGAATAGTCGCTATGGAATTCAGGCCCTTAAAAATGGACATTTTGCAAATGACCTCGGATTTCGACGAAACCAGTTTTGTTGGGTCCGTGATGTTGAATTATTGCTAGGTTTCAAATTTCATAATTTTTCGAATCAATATGTGAGCGTGGCAAAGGAAAACGCGTTTGACCAGTTTCAGTTGATTTTAATCGACTGGAAATTGGTCATTTTTCCAACGGTCTCAGAATTCGACAAAACTAGTTTTGTTAGGACCGTATCGTCAATACGAAGCTAGAAAATATTTTTCTGGAATTTTTCTAGTTAGTATGTGACCCCGGTAATTTGAAGTGTACGTTTAAAATTCAATATAGTGATTCAAATGTAAATTAAACGGAAACTGATTCAAACGATCGAATCAACTTGCGAGATATATCCCATTGTGTTCGGAATGGGGGTAATTAGTTATGGACGACAGGCGGTGGGCCTCGTTTTGAGGTCGTATGTAAAAGTCAACTTTATGTAATTAATAATAATAAAAAAATAAAAATTAATATCTCCTTACCCCTTTTTAACGTTTTGGCCCCCCCTCCTTTTCGTTATTCAGAAAAATAAAAAAATAAAAAAAAGGGAAAAAAAAACCCTAACTAACGGAGCGCCGCTCCTGAAGATCACCGCGCCGCCTCTGGCAATGGGCCCTCCCCTCGCCTGACGACTCCCCTCCGTCCAAACCCCTCCCTCCGACACCGTCCTCTCCTGTAAGCCCTAAATCGCGAGCCCCAGATCCTGTTGAAGTCCACCGTCGCGCAAGAGACCGCTCCACCACTGGAGCCACCGAAAGCCGCCGCCACTCGCCTCCCCGCAGCTCCGACGAGCTCCGACGCCTGACAGCCCACCCCCTGTAAGTTTTTTTTTCTTTTTATTTAACTTATTTATTTGATTTTTATTTATAGTTAAAACTGATTTTTATTTATAGTTAAAACTGATTTTTATTTATAGTTAAAACTGATTTTTATTTATAGTTAAAACTGATTTTTATTAATAGTTAAAACTGATTTTTATTTATAGTTAAAACTGATTTTTATTTATAGTTAAAACTGATTTTTATTTATAGTAAAAACTGATTTTTATTAATAGTTAAAACTGATTTTTATTAATAGTTAAAACTGATTTTTATTAATAGTTAAAACTGATTTTTAATTATGTTTAAAACTGTTTTTTTTAATTATTTTTAAAACTGTGATTTTTATTTATTTTTAAAACTGATTTTTATTTTTAGATTTTAAATAGCAAAAGATTTAAACTTTAAAATAGAAAAGGTATGATCTTTATATTTTTAAAGTGATAAAAATATGATTTTTATATTTTTAAAGTATTAAAAATATAATCTTTACTATATAGAAATATTAAAAATATGATTTTTATATTTTTAAAGTATTAAAAATATAATCTTTATAGGATAGAGAACATAAAAATATCATCTTTGTATACGTAACGAAATAAAAATCTGATTTTTATTTTATATACGTTGAGATAAAGTGGTTATTTTTATAAAGGCGAAAACTTTATTTTTATAAAGGCGAAAACTTTATAAACTTTATTTTTATAAAGGCGAAAACTTTATTTTTATAAAGGCGAAAACTTTATTTTTATAAAGGCGAAAACTTTATTTTTATAAAGGCGAAAACTTTATTTTTGAAATGGAATTTTTATCTATATGTCACCAAAGTAAAATTCGATTTTTATATATTGAATAGCATAGTAAAAATTCGATTTTTAAATATATGAAGTGATTATAAAAATATGATTTTTAAATTGAAAGTGAATAAATAAAAATGTGACTTTTATTTTAAATACATCAAAATATAAAAATGTGATTTTTATATATATAGTGACTACGGGCAACGAAGCTGACGAAGATGGGATAACGTTGAAGATTTCTATCAAAGAAGGGCCGTGGAGCTAGGATAGCTATATGTGAGAATTTCTCACCTTTCAATTTTATTTCTAGTTATATATATACTAGGATGCAGACGGTGCTTAGTAGCACCCGACACAACCGTCCACAGACCATGGACTTGTTTGTTTGGTTGCATAGATTAGAGATTGTTTGATTGAAATTGAATTGTGTGGTGAATTGATTTGATGATGTGTGAATGGCGTGGGCCTTCACTAGACCGGGGATAAGGCTAGGCTTTGTCCCTTTTCTAGTATCGTGTCGTTATGCCGCCGAAATTTTCTAAAATAAGATAGAAAAATAAAAATGCCATTTTATTGAATAAATGAATTGAATAGAAATTCATGTGTTGAAATAAAATGTTTTATCGTTAAAAATATAATTTTTAACGTGAGAATGAATATAGTGAAAGTGAATAAAATAAAATATTCATTTACAAACCAGACGGTTTGTTTATGTACACCTATTTGAAGGACATTGATTGGGTCGATAAATTTTACACATCGCCCAACAGCACAAATAAAATATGTGTTTGATTGTTTGAAACCCCACACGGGTGTTAGGATGAAATTTGAAGTTCACTCATCCTGATTGATTAAATATGTTGATCGATTGATTGACAGGCTGTTATAAGCGTTGAATATCTATATTTGATGCTTATACAGTGTAGTGCACTTTGGTTGATGGTTGATTATTTTTCAATGCTATTATATACATGTGTTGTATGAAAATCCATATAATTAATTTTATATGGTAATTGATTGGGCCTCATTCCAGTTTAGAAATAGAAATATTTGAAATAGAATATTTGAAAATAGAAATTTATGAAGCCGTGTTGATTAGATTGACGCCATTTTGACGTGAACGATATTTATATCAATTTTAATCGATTTCAAAGTGAATTGAATTGAAAACGAATTCAAAGTGAATTGAATTGAAAACGAATTCAAAGTGAATTGAATTGAAAATGAATTCAAAGTAAATTGAATTGAAAGTGATTTCGAAATGAATTGAATTGAAAACGACTTCGAAATGAATTGAATTGAAAACGATTTCGAAATGAATTGAATTGAAAACGATTTCGAAATGAATTGAATTGAAAACGAATTCGAATTGAATTGAAAGCGAATTGAATTGAATTCAAATTGAATTGAAATTTGAATTGAATAGAAATGAACTTTGAAACGAATTTATAAAGAAGAATTCAATTTTGCTTTGAATTGAAATGGAAGTTGAAATTGTTTTTGAAACGAATTTAAAACTATTTATATAATTCGTTTTAAATAGAAATCGACGAAGTATATATTATATATATTATATATATAATATAATGGCCTGAATAGAACGCGCCGCGCCGCGGCAGTTCGTGAATTTCGACCATTTATTTCAAACGGACATTACGGGAGATCCGACCGTCGGATTCTCCTAAAACCGGAACCGTTGGGTTCGTATCGAAAAGAGCTTTCTAACGAATGTTAGAAATTTGAAATCTAATGGTTGGATTTGGAATTATGTCCAAATCAAATTTGAAAAAGGTCGCTGTAAGTGCAGTTCGATGGCCATTGATGGAAATCGACTGTACGGGCCTTGATAAAATTATTAAAAATAGTAATAATTTGTGTAAAATCATAAGAAATGATTTGTGAAGAATTGGGATGGAAAACTCCATATTTGAAAAGATAAAAATAGATTTTTATCGAAATGAACTAGTTTTGAACTAGAAATATAATTCTATTTATTTTTAAATAAATAAATTGAATTTGAAAAAGGGTTTTTGAAAATAACCAGAACTTCCAATGATTGCATTGGAGTGGATTTGAATCGAAATTGTCTTCGGAATATTTCGATGTTGGAATTCGTGATTATACAGATGTTGTTATGGGAATTTGAAAGATATGTATATATATCGTTATTTCCAATACGACATTTGTTAGTCGTAGAATTTGATATTGAATATAAGCCGATATATTTTCTATTCAGAGCCTTGTATTGAATATCAAATGTGATTTGGGTTTGTCGCGAATGGTGTCTTCACTAACACTGTTCTTGAACCCAGTTGAGAAAAGATTAAATCTTTTTATTTAGATTTAATGAAGTGTACCAATTAAATGATATTTAATTGGAATTGAATTGGTATTGATTTTTGGGTTTATCGTGAACAGTGTTTTAAATAACACTCGTTCTTTAACCCGATGATTAATGAATGTGATTTTGGGTTTATCGTGAACTGTGTTTTAAATGACACTGATTCTTTAACCCAGTTAACGATTAAAACTAAGTGGGCTTTTAATGAATCTTTAATTAGATTGAAAAGATCGAGAATGGAGTATCACCAGTTTTACTCCAGGCGATAGTTAAATCTTTAATTAGATTTGAACGTGAAATGGTAATTGAATTACCGATAACACTGTGGTGTTAGATATGAAGTACTACCAGTTTTACTTCATGGGATGAATAGGTTGGGATTGGGAAAATAAAATAAATGATTACTTCGGTGTGGTTCGCTAATCCCGACTAGTTTGAATTGATATTCAAAGGTGATTAAAGAATAAATTTAAAGAATTTATCTTGGATAAAATTAATGGGAACTTTTCCCAAAGTATGGGAATATTTGAATAAAAGAATATTCTGAAGTGGAATGAGGCGTATGTTGTGTTTGTGTAACATTTTTTTTAATATATACGCGAGTTATTCAGAAAGACCGGGTTTATCCCATTCTGAATAACCGATTCGACGTGGTGTCGAAGATGAAGACGGTGGTAGAAGACCGGAAGTCTTCACGTCGTTTGGGTGATAACTGATGATCTTGATTGGGCTGTACACCCAAGAAGATGGAAACAGTTGGTGATCGTCCAGACGTACTTGGAGATCGATGGATATGCGGGGTACTAGGTGCCTCCGGTTTCGTTCAGACCCAGAACGGACTTGTAAATGGACTGTGTGTCTGACATTGGATTTTAGTCTGTGTGCTTGATTTCTATTAAATATATATCTGTTTGGCGGCGGAGAATTTATTCTCTTGCTTAACGCCCTTCTCTGAGACGTACGAGCTCAGAGGTTATATGTTGATGGATATCAAACACATGGAGTGAATTGCCTGTGTGGCATGCCTAAGTGGAAATTGATCGAGGCTTCTGTTGAAAAGCAAAGTCTTGTGGTGATGATCAAAGCACAGCCTGTGTGGCACAGCTTTGTGTAACGTGAATTCGCGAGCCTCACACCCCGGTTGTGAACCAAAAACGGGAGAGGACATCAGGGAGGACTTGTGTTTCCTTCTAGCTAGAAGTGGCGTCAGTGGTTTTACACGCCCTGACGAGTTTGACTTATGTGGTTGTTGCTGTTGTGAGGCGCCTCGGTTATATCGGTTTCGGCCGATGCATTCTGGTCGGCGGACGGACCAGACTTACACCCCATAGGGTGGGGAAACGTAGTGTTCAGGCATAATAATCCACATCGGTGGACCGGCCCTGACGATCTAAAGGGTTGATGCGTTCTGATCCTGAGACATGGGCTAGATTGTCTCGAATCGGTTGAGGACTATCTTTTGCCTCGGTTCATAGACGGAAATCCAATTTCCAAATACGTGACATTTGCGGTTTTATTTGTAGAGCCTAGTATGGCGACATGATATATGGTACCCATGCCGCCTATGATTGATACTTATGATTTGAAGTTGATTTATGCACTATGCACTTATTATAGTATCAAATGATTTGTTTTAAACGTATCAAGCATTCTTTGGCTGTTATAAGGGAAAACCCTATCCTCGGCTGCGTTGCATTGTGTGATGGGACCTGGGTCTTATAACAGCTTCATTTTTCTTTATTTAGCATTGCGTTGTTTGTTTTATGCACTGGTATTCTTGGGAGGAAACCCGTTCCGTGTTATACGGCGTGGTCCCTTGATTTACCTAATTTTAAAATAAAGATTAATAACTGTTTTAGTTCTCACACCAGTCACATGACTGACCTGGAGTTTATTGTTTTAACCTAAACTCTGGGTGCCCCTATTTTGACACGGGCAGCTAGTAGTTTTGGTTTTGCAGATTTATATTCACAGGATCCTGGTTTACAGCTGGAACGATATCCGGAAAGCTTTGTATCCGTATATCTCTTCTAGTTGTTTATTGTATTATTTTCCGCTGCTATGTATTTAAATGTAATTTAAATCTCTGATATTTCTGTGTAATATTTATTCATTTATACTCTGTATATTCTTGTAATCTGATGCATTGTTGTAATATACAATGAAACGTTCTTTTATATGCGTTCTGTTTTGGCTTGTTCTCAAACGATAGGGCGTTTCGAACGGTCCGGATCGGTTTAGCGACTGGTTCGGACCGAGCGAAATTCTTTGCCGTTACACGCAGGAGGATTGGACGACGTATATGGGTTCGGCCATGATTTGAACGAAGAGGAAGAAGAGTATATTATATTATTATTTTATTTATTTAATATTTAATTTATGCAATCTTTAAAAATCAATATCTCTTTCATACGAGGACCGATTGGCAAACTGTAAGTTGCATTGGACTCGTCTTTCCGAGATCTTCGCTATGGCGCAGACCAGATCTGAATCTGAGACAGTCGAATTTTCAGCCATATCAATGTGGGAATTCTGAATTTTATTATTTAATTAATTATAAATTATTTTTCTTGCGTTACAAATAATTGTATTGTGATGTAATTCATATTTGAAATGTTATGTGATTGATGAATGGTTGAATGTTGTTGGTGGTTGTTTTTTTGCTCATGTTATGCTAGATCCGCATTGAAATCTCATACATCGTTGAATTTTATTTGCGATTAGAAAATAAATCTAAATTTAGATTTAAACCATATTTTATTCAGATATAGTTATTCTAATTTATTTTAAAATATTAATTTTATTATTCTGAGATGAACAATAGTGTCTGATCGACAAATTAAAAACTTTATTTTTGTTTATTTGTTTACTTTGCAACAGAAAATGAACAACCAATAAAACCTTACTTTTATTTGTTTACTTTGCAATAAGATTTGAATGACAAATAAAATATTCTTTCTATTCGTTTATTTACAATAGAATATGAACAACAAATAGAATATATTTTTATTTGTTTACATTACGACAGAATTTGGCTAACTAGTAAAAATCCTATTTTTGTTTATTTACATTTAGAACACGGTTTATGAATTACAATAAAAACATAAAATATTCATTTGTTTGAATTGAAACCATGTTAACGATAAAATTTACATTTTTATCATATATATAGACTAGATTAAAAATGTTCATCTATTTGAAATGGAAACATGAAACATTAAAAACCTTATTTTTAATGAAAGGAATTATTCATATGAAATTTGTTCATGTTAAAATAAAAGTGTTGAAAACATAAAAAAATCACATTTTTAAAGAATGATTCATATGAAAATTGTTTATGTTAGAATTGTCGAAAAGAAAAAAAAGCTAAGTTATCCATTTATTTGTTTTTTTGAAATGTTAGAAAGAAATCAAAAGGATTACATTTTTAATATAATTAGAAATAAATTGAAAAGAAGATTACATTTTTCAATGTAATTAAAAATTGAAATAAAATCATTACATTTTTCAATGTAATTAAAATTGAAGTAGAATGATTACATTTTCAATATAATTAATATTGAAATAGAAATAACATTTTGGTTAAAGCATAAGTATTGAAATAAGAGATCATATTTTTGGCCAAACTTTATTAGTGAACATTTTTGGCCAAAACTTTATTAACGAAATGAAAATATCACTTTTATCAAAACTTGATTATTGAATTGAAATTTTCATTTTTGTCAAAATCTGATTATCGAATTAAAAATATCATTTTTGTCTAAACTTGATTACTGAAATGAAAGTAACAATTTTGTTTACATTTTGTATGTAAATAAGAAATTATTTTCTGAAGATACATAGAAATTTGGTAGATATTTTATTCATATTTTTCAATGCAAATAAACATAGAAATTAAAAGGTTGCTTTTCATTTGCACTTTTCAATGCAAATATAGCATGAAATAAAATTCATTTTTCTCATTTGCATCTCACAATGCAAACATAACTTGAAAATAAAAAGCACATTTTTATTTGTGTTCGACAACACCAATAAAACTAGAAAATAAAACATATATTAAAAATAAAGTTTTGTTCTTTATTTTGTGTTCAAAAATGTAAAACATGTTTTGAAAATAATGTTTTTACTACTATTTGCATTCAGCCATGCAAACATATATAGTAAATAGAAATTGTTCTTTTATTTGCATGCACCAATGCAAATATATATTGAAACAAATTAGTCATTTGCACTCACCAATGCAATACATACAAATATATTGAAAATAAATTTTGTTTCTTTGTTTGCATTTATCAATATATATATATATATATGCATTGAAATTAAGGTTTATTCTTTTATTTGCATTTATCAATGAAAATATTCAATGAAACTATAGTCTATTTTCTTTATCTACATTTACCAACACAAATGTACACACTTTTATACATTTAATAGAATTTGTTTAAAATATACTTTGAAAATAAATTTTGTTCTTTTATTTACAATAACTAATGTAAATATAAAATTTGTAAACAAAACTATTCTTTGTTTGCATTCATAAATGCAAATACTCTTTTAAATAAGATTGGTTTCTTTTATTTACATTCACTAATGTAAGTACACATTGGGAATGAGTTCCTTTTTACATTCACTCAAATATACTTTCAAATAAAAAGTTACATTTGTTAATTGCTTTCCTTGTTGCAAATAAAACAGTAAAATAAAAGTTTCATTTTTTGTTTGCAATCCTACATGCAAACCAAACATCAAAAGATAAATTACATTTGTGATTTGCATTTTTAATATGAATAAAACATCGGTTTAAAGTTGTATTTGTATTTGCTTTCCTTAATGCAAATAAACCATGAATTGAAAGTTTCATTTTACCTTCAAAATAAAGAGTTACCCTTTTTTCACATTTTTAGATATAAATAAAGGATAGAATTTAAAAGTTACATTTTAATAACTAAACATCCACATTTTTATCGTTAAAGTAAAATAGACAAAAACACTCATTTTGTCTAAATTAAAAGAATAAAACAAAATATAGCATTGGCATATTTTATCACAATTGAAACACAAATTATTCATTTCTGTAAATTTATATTAGTTAAAACCAATTATTCATTTTTGTTAATTTACATTAGTTAAAAATAATTATTCATTTTAGTCAATTTATACTAGTTAAACCAAATTATACATTTTGTCAGAAATATACATTTTTTCAAAATGAATTAGTGAAGCAATATGTATATATATATATATATATGTTTGGCAAGATATATACTTGTCAAGATAGGTTAGTTAAATCAAAATATTTATCATTTTGTGTCATTAGAATTACCAAAACAAAATAACCAATTTTATTTAGAGTTTAAATTAGCAAAATAGAAATTGTCAATAAAGACTAAGTTATTATGCTTATTCATTCATTGCAATAGAGGTATTTTCTTGTCATTATTATATGTATTGTGTATTACACTTCCATTCACAAGTTACCCGACTTGTGTATGTGATTGGGACGATAATTTTTCACACATCGCCCAAGTGCACAAATTAGTTTATTATTTGTTTGTTGGTTGAAACCCCACACGGGTGTTGGGATGAAATTTACATACACTAATCCCAATATTCAGTTGTATGTTGATCGTTAGATCGACAAGCTGCGATGAGCGTTATTATTTAATTTTAACTCTTACACAGTGGAATTTACACTTTGGATGTAGATAGATGATTTGATGGTTTTATTATCATTGTCATATATATGATGTGTGTGAAATCCATATAATCCAAATTATATGGTAAATGTTTGAGTCGCATTTCGATTCAGGTGTTCTTTTAAATAAGAATATTTTTACATTAGGAATCCTTTTTATATAAAGTGCATATATTTTCATAATATATTTTTAAATCATGTATATGTTAAAACAAAGAATATTTGTAAAAGATAAAGATTTGTAATATAAAGAATACTTCTCATTCAGAATCTTTATATAAATAATATTTTTAATGATTATCTTAAATATGTTTTTTTAAGATTATTAGGATTTGCAATTATATTTTGTGATATGAAATAAATTGAGATGTGAAGTGGATTTATCGTGGACGATGTTTTAAATGACATTTGTCCTTTAATCCAATTTACATTGAAATTATTATTTGGAATTTATGAATCTATTTTGTAGATTTAAAAAGGCATTTTCTAAAAATCAAGTTTTTCAATTTAATATATTAAATAGGAATTAAGTGGAAATTCAATTGGTAATAATCGAAATGGGCTTCTGTAAAAGAAGACCGATATTATATATGGAATTTAAGAGGCTTTGCCGTTATTCCATTTATATTATTAGTCTGATACAGAAATTTATATCGATTATGTATTAATTTTATTTCTGTGAAATTCCATATTTTGGAAATTGATTTATAGATTTTATTTTCACTGTTTATCCCTGATAAAATTAATGAGAATCTTTTAAAACGAATATCTAATTAAAAGAATATTCGGAGTTGGAATGAGACGAAATGTGTGATTTTCCAATATTTGTTTTTAATCCCAAAATACGCGAGTTATTCAGAAAGACCGGGTTTAACCCATTTTTAATAATCATCACGACGATCAAGAGTCGAAGACGAAGACGTTGATTGAAGATCGAAGGTTTTCACATTGTTGGGATGATGATGACCGGTTTCTTGAATTGGGATTGGCCTTCCAAGGCAAGGTATTTGGTAATGATCGTCCAAACGCATTTGGAGATCGACGGACACGTTGTTTCGCTCAGACCCAGAGCGGACTTGTAAATGGATTGTGTGTCTGACATTGTATTCCTTTCTACTGTATTTGTTGAACGCTACTAATTATATATTTCTGTTTGGTGGTGAAGAATTTATTCTTTACGTATCACCCTTCTCTAAGACGTATGAGCTTAGAGGTTATATATATATATATATATATATATATATATATATATATATATTGGTAGATGATCAATAATATGGTAGGGTCTGACAAAGTGACATGCTAAGATGCAAATGATCAAGGCTTTGTTGAAAAGCAGGCCTTGTGGTTGATGATCAAAGCATAGCCTGTTTAGGCATAGCTTTGTGTATAGCGTGACTTCGCGAGCCTCACACCCCGATATGAGTCAAAAACATGACTAGGACTGCAGGGAGTGCACATGTTTCTTTCTAGCTAGGGCTAGTGCCGGTGCTTTAACACGGCCCGGCAATTTACTTATGTGGATTATGGATTGAGTACCTCGGGTTTTTATAGGCCGGAAGTGGTCATACTATAGGTTCATAGGAACCGGGAAACGTGTGATCAGGCATAATTAATCCACTACCGTTAGGTGGGGACCGACCCTGAAGATCCAAGGGTTGCCCATAGGTATGATCCTGAGGCATTTGCTAGAATGTCTCGAATCGGAAGAGGACGATCCCTAGCCTCGATTTCATGACAGAAAACCAATTTCCAATATGACATCACAGTTTTGATTGTAAACTTATATATGGCGACATAGTAGGATGGGGTACTATGCCATCTATGATTAATACATTTATATTGAAATGTTTTAAATATATATATACACACTAATAATAATATCTTTTTTACGTATCAAGCATCTTTTGACCATTATAAGGTAAAACCCTATCCTCTGGTGTGCGTTGCATTGTGTGATGGGACCTGGGTCTTATAATGGTTTCATTTTTCTAAAAAGCATAACATTATTTGACGATTTACTTTAATTATGCATTGGCAATCCAATGGAGTAAACGTGTTCCGCATTAGCGGCGTGGTCCTGTGATTAGCCTACTTATTAGGTGAGTTAAATATAGAATTCTCACATCAGTCCCACGACTGACCTGTAGTTTGTTTCACTTTGCAAACTCAGGTGCCCTCTTTACACACGGGCAGACGAGTAGCTTTTTGCAGATATAGTTAAGCAGGATCCTGGATTGAAGTCTGAAGCTGGGTCCAGAATATTGATGGCCTTCCGCTGAGATTAGTTCCGCCGCAATGTATTTAATTTATTGTAAATGTATCTTCCGCTGTATTATTTATATTTTGTACTCTGATATATTCTGTACTCTGATGTAACATTTATTATTGATGTTATAAAAGTCTGTGTTGTTGTTTCTGATGTGTTGTATGCCCAAAGTTGACGTACGCAGGTTTTGAACGGTCTTGATCGATCTTGCGATCGATTGGGGTCGGGCGAAATCCGGGTCATTACAATATATATATATATATATATATATACGTATATGTGTGTGTGTATTTGTATATAAATATATTTCATTTCCATTTCAACACATATATGATTTTTACAACGCATGTATAATTTATACATCGCTCGTATAACTTATACATCGCTTATACATGTGATGTACAACGCATATATAATTTATATTTTGCTCATATAATTTATACAATGCATCTCCATTCCATATTGACTTTAGATATCTCACATTGATTTTAATCCTTTTGAAATTTGTAGCGTGCTCGGAAGACGTTCTAGCTTCATCTAAATGTAGACGATGTCGCTACGAGTCCGATGTTTCTTGTTTCATCGAATTTCATCAAAATAGGAAAATGATATGATTATTATTTGAAAATCACAATTTGCAACACTTAGAAGTGTTATTTTCTATTTTAAAAACAAAGTTCGTTACCCTTTGAAATTGTTCAAAACTAGGTTTCGATCTAGCACTCAAACGGTTGCACTTGAAGATGACCGGAGTACACCACTTCGAAGAGCGTGGAACGACGCTCAAGCGTGAGAGGGAGCGGTCCCACTCGATCTGACGTGACAAGTGGGGCGGTGCACTGAAGTGCGTGACTTCGGGGAGGTAATTCTCGATGATGGAGCGACGAGGGGTGATGAACCTTATATGGATTTGAAGAGGAGGAGGAGAGCTTCAAAAAAATCCAAAGGTGCTGGGGCTAACTCGTGGTGGTTTGGATGGAAATTGGTAGGAAACTAATCGAGCTGCTTCCGTCGTCAATACAGAGGGGGCGGGTTTTTTGATTTTTTTTATAATTTTAATTAATGAAAGGAAAAATCCTATTTGTCGATATTTATATTATTTCAAAAATTAGAGGTTTTTCCATACGAACTCTGATTCAAACTCAACGACTGTCGCCCCTAGCTAAATACCCCCATCCCCGACATGATGGAATATTTTTCGTAGGCCCATTCGACTGTTACAATCGATTATTCTTCAAATTAAAATATAAAACATTCAAATTCTATTTTGAACATACATTTTAATTTGTCGTGGCGGCATAATGATTCTAAAAACTCCTGAAAAATAAATCTAGCTATGTTGGGATGATACGGTCCCAATAAAACTGATTTTCTCGAATTCTTAGACCGTTTGAAAAATGGTCATTTTCTGGTCGATCAAATTTGACTAATATCAACCAAATACGTTTTCCTTTGCCATGCTCATATGTTAATTCCAAAAATTATGGAATTTGAAACCTAGCAATAAATTGACATCTCGGATCCAACAAAAGTGGTTTTGTCGAAAACGGAGGTCGTTTGCAAAGTATCAATTTTCAAGGGCTATATTTATTCTATAGCAACCATTCTGAATGTTCAACTGACCATAACTTTTGATTCCCACTATGAAATTTCTATTTTTCGGATTCGCTAGAAATATATTATTAAACAGATTTAAATATTTTTGATTTCGCGAAAATCCGTTTTATTTTGCATCATGTATGTTCAGTCAAAGTTCATATTCAAAATTTTAAACTGCCTCACTATTTCTAACTCATTATATTATTCCAATATTTTATTTCAGTTACTCTAAATGCATTAAAATAACCAAATTAAAAATTTTAAATTAGCTCGGATTTTCCGGGTTGTTACAATCTCCCCCACTTAAAACTTTTCGGAAAAGGAAACAGCAGTATCATAGGAAACAAAACGGAAATGCAAAGTATTGTAAATGTACCTTGCACTGGAGTTAGTCAGAGATGTCCACTCTGCAATTGGGATAAGCTTGCTTAATGCTTTCTTCTGTCTCCCAAGTATAGTCTCTAGGATCTTCACTGCACTTTAACTAAATGAACCTTCTTGTTCCTTAGCTCCTTAGTTTCTTTGCCAATAATCTTTATCGGCTCTCTTCTAACTGCTAATTCTGGAGTAATTTCCACGTCTTGTTGCGCTGCTTCTGCTACAACTAGATTTGGATCATGCACATGTTTTCTAAGTTGAGATACGTGAAACACATTATGTACGCAGCCAATCAGGTAACTGAACCCTATGAGCGAGAGTTCCAATTCATTCATGTATAGGAAAGGGGCCAATAAATCTGGGTTCCAACTTCCTAGTTTTACCGAATCGGATTACTCCTCTCATCGGAGAAACTCTCAAATAAACATAATCACCAACAGAAAATGCTAAATCTCTTCTTCTAGAATCCGCATAACTTTTCTGTCATCTTTGAGTCGTTTGTAATCGTTTCTTGATGAAATCGACTTTGTCGGAAGCTTCGCGAATCATATCAGGTCCGAACACAAGTCTATTGCCAGGTTCTACCTAGCATGCGGGAGATCAGCACGATCTACCATATAATGCTTCAAATGGCGAGATTTCCAAGCTTGCTTGATAACTGTTGTTGTATGATAACTCAATCAAATGCAGGTGATCTTCCCATGATCTGCCAAAATCAATAATACAAGCCCGCAGTAAATCATCCTGAATACGGTTCACCCTCTCAGCATGACCATCTGTTTGAGGATAATATGCGGTGCTTAGTTTTAGCTTTTTCCTCAGTTCTACTTGAAATGCCTCCCATAATTTTCTAGTAAATAATGGAACTCTATCACTAACTACGCTGATCGGCACTCCATGTAGCTTAACAATGTCCTTGAGATAATTATGCGCTGGACTTTGAGCGGTTCTATTGGATCTAACGGGTATGAAATGGGCGGTCTTCGTGAAGCGATCTACGATCACCCAAATACTGTCATTTCCTCTCCTGGTTCGAGGAAAAACATCTATGTAGTCTATAGAAATTTGTTCCCACTTCCAATTTGGAACATCCAACGGTTGCAACAATCTGGCAAGTTTCTGTTGGTCGCTTTTAACTAGTTGGCAAGTAGAGCACCTACTGACATATAAGGAAATATCTCTTTACAACAGCTTCCACCAGAATATGTGCTTAAGATCATTGTACATTTTGCTCACCCCTGGATGGACACTAAGTTTAGACTTGTGACACTCATCCAGTACTTCCCTTCGGAGCTCAGGGATTTATGGGACACAAATTCGCCCTTGTAATCACAGAATTCCTTTGTTATCTAAATCTGAAGTCTTGCCTTCTTTAATTCGCTAGCTAATCCTTTTAATAAATTCATCGTCTTTCTAGAGAACAACGATCTTGCCAATCAACGAAGGCGTAATAATAAGATTGGCGATGATTGCGGTTTTTCTGCTAAGCGCATCCGCTACCACATTGGCTTTTCCTGGTGTATACAGAATATCTAGATCATACGCTGCAAGAAATTCTAGCCAACGATGTTGTCTCATATTCAAGTCTTTTTGGGTGAACAAATACTTCAATGATTGATGATCCGTATATAATTCAAATTTCTCACCCAGTATATAGTGCCTCCATATTTTCATGGCGAACACGATGGCTAATAATTCTAGATCATGAGTCACATAATTCTTTTCGTGTGGCTTCAACTGACGGCTAGCATAAGCGTCCACCTGTCCTCTTTGCATTAATACTGCACCAAGACCTCTAATAGAAACATCCGTCCAAACCATCAAATAATGATAGCCAACAATAATTGTCAATATTGGAGGAGTTGTCAATTTTAATTTTAGTTCCCAGAATGCTTCCACACATTCAGGAGTCCACTTAAATCTTTCGTTCTAGTTTGTAAGCATGGTTAATGAACCGGATATCTTCGAAAATCCTTACTGAATTTTCGATAATAACTAGCCTATCCCAGAAAACTTCGGACTTCCATGGTTGTAGTAGACTGCTTCCATTCTTGAATTGCTGTAATTTTGCTTGGATCTACAGAAATTCCTTTCTTTGACACGACGTGGCCAAGGTAGTTCACTTCCTCTTGACAGAAGATACATTTAGAGAATTTAGCATTGATGATGTTCTTTCTTAGAATCCCCAACACTTATTTTAAATGTTTTTCATGCTCACTTTCTGACTTGGAGTAGATCAAAATATCATCGAGGAATACCAAAACAAATTTATTCAGGACTTCTCTGAACACTCTATTCATTAAATCGACGAAGTAAGCTGGAGCGTTACACAAGCCGAACGGCATTACTAACCACTCATAAAATATGTCTGGACCTCTGAAAGCTGTTAAAGAAATACATTCTTCAGCAATTCTCAGTTGATGGAAACCTGTAGCTAGGTCCATTCAGGAAAATTCTCTCGCTCCATTTAATTGATCCAACAAATCATCAATGTGGGGTAATGGATATTTGTTCTTGAGCGTCTGCTTGTGGAGGTCTCCGTAATCAACACACAATCGGATAGTACCATTTGACTTAGGAACAAACACTACAGCTGCACCCCAATTAGAAATGTTGGGTCTGATCAGACCTTTCCATAGCAGTTGACGAGTTTGATCGCCTAATTCTTCTTTTTCTTTTAGAGTCATTCTACGGATTGAATGCACTATTGGCCTGGAATTCGGAATTAGATCGATCCTGAATTCAATTTCTCTTTGCGGAGGTAAGCTTTCGACTTCTCTGAACACATCCGCATAGTGTTTAACGATAGGAATGTTCTCTAACAAAGTGGTAATAACTTCTAGTGCAGACCAAAATTCTTTTCTATTAGGATCTGAATCTGAGCCTTGGCATGGTATAATAATATACCCAAGCTTTGTTTGAATTGTAATTATCCTCTCGGCACATTTCACTTCGGCCTCGTATTTGGTTAACTAGTTGAGTCCAAGAATAATATCGAATTCAGAAAAATTAAGTATAACCAATTTGAAAGGGAATCGGTATTGAGAAAAAGAGAAAGGCACTTTACAATATGAACTGAGAAAAATAGAACCTCCTATCGGATTGTGAACTCTAATCGATTCTTTAATGTTTCTTAGATTTAACTTTAACTTTTTAACGGTCTTACTTGTAATAAAACTTTGCAATGCACCAGTGTAAAATAGTACGGAAACATGAATATTTTTTGTAGTAAGGGTACCTCCCAAAACAACAGGTTTACCTGTCCCATCCGTAATAGCTGGCGGATTCGCCCCTTCATATATATGTGCAACCTGTAAATTCTTCAACAAGGGACACTTGGCCTTGATATGCCCCTTTTGATGACAGTTGTAACACTCTCGCCTTTCACTAGAATTATGACTTGAGCTTTCCTGGGTGGTCTTCTGCCGGTTTGGAGTGGTGCACACATTAGAGTAATGGCCAGCTTGACCGCAGTTGTAGCAGCTTCCTCTGAGTGGCCTATTTGTTTGTGGCTTGGCATTAGCTGTTGTGTTGCTGGATTCGGGCTGACTTTATGAGGTCTTGCGCTTGTTTCCCGTCTGACTCTTTGTGCGGTCTATTTGCATGTTCCTCATATCTAGGCTCTCATAATTGCAAGCCATATCCACCATCTTGGCGAACGTAAGGTTAACATGGCTTATTGCCCTATCCTGATATTTGCGTTGAAGTCCATGAATGAACCTCTTATTCTTTGCCTTCACAGTCTGAACTACATCGGGAGCGTAGCGGGATAGCTGAGTGAACCTATTGAGGTATTCCTGGATGGTGCGATCTCCCTGCTGGAGATTAGCGAACTCATCATGCAAGCGCTCCATCTCTTCCTCTGGAACGAACTTCTCTTTGAACAGTGTTTTGAATTCATTCCATGTCAACTCTACCTCTTCCTCATTTAAGGTGATGGCGTCCCACCAGAGTTGGGCCTCGTCCTGTAATAGCCAAGCGCCCATAAAGCTTTTCCTCTGATCTTCAAGACCCATGCCCCTGAAGATCTTCTCACAAGTGTTCAACCAGCCCAAGGCTTCAACTGCAGTACCAATGCCAGAAAATGGCTTGCCTCCTAGATTCCTATATGTCTTTCCCACTCGGACTAACTCAAATGGTCGAAGGGGTTGTTGTGGCTGTGGTTGAACCAAAGGCACCGGAACAACGGGGATATTCCCCCGCCCTCCGCCTTGGCCTCCTCGGCCTGCTCTACCATTTGCTGCAGCTACTCGGGTAGCCGTCTAGTCAAGTTTTGTACAAGCAAGAAAAGAGTCAAGCTCACAGAAATGATAATTTTAAGATATGGTAAAAATATGAAAAGATAGCGATGTACTAATCAAGTTATTTTTCTATTCTACTTAGCTCTTTCTAGGACATTACTAATCCTATCTCAAATGAGTTACTCGTCTAAGAACACTACTGATTCTATCCTGACGAGGTGTTTAATGTGTTAAATTACAGAACTAAGATTAACCAAATCTCTGATACCACCTATGACGATCTCAAAACTCCGTACGACGGAATTAAGGATAATCATTGTAATATAACACATTATTCATCATTAGCAGAGAACAGATAATAGCGTAAACAGAAAATAGAATAATTTACATCAATATGACGGCGGAATCATAACATGTAATAAACATCAGAGTAGCACAGTGTAGGATACAACTTAGTGCATGAAAGGAAATAATCAGTCTACATCAAGATCACGAGTACATATACATCATAGATACATAATAGAAATAAATTTGTCTACATCGCGATAAGCGGAAATCATATACATAAAGTACTAATGGCAGAATATCAAATAGTCTGAAATATTGAGAAGTCATGTCCTCGCCATATATGCCAAAAGATGCACTCCATGCTGAAGTGCGAAAGCCAAAATATACCCTATTACCCGTCACTAGGTTGCCCATGTGAAAATGATGGCACCCGAGTTTGCAATGTGAAACAAACTACGAGTCAGTCATGGGACTGGTATGAGAAATCTACTTAGCTGGATAAACAACAATAACAAGGCAAATTATAGGACCATGCCACTTTCGCGGAACGGGTTTACTCCAGTGATTGCTAGTGCATTAAATATGATAAATTATTTAAACAACGCAAGGCTCTTTATAAAAATGCATCCACTATAAGACCCAAGTCCAATCATACAATGCAACGCAAACAGAAGGATATGGTTTTACCATATAATGGTCAAAATATGCTTAATATGTGTAACAAAATCATTTAGTATTGTTACTAGTGCATATTTGTTTCAAAAGCAAATTCAATCATATATGTATCAATCATAGACAACATGAGCGTCCCATGCCACTATGTCGGCGTATATAAGTTATAATCAGATCAATGATTTCGTATTGAAAATTTGGATTCCGTCATCGGTCGAGGCAAGCGGCAAGCTCCTCACTGGCTTCGGGACACTCAAGCAAATGCCCCAGGATTTCCCGCAGAAAACCCATGGAATCGGTCGGGCCGGTCCTCTCTTACGTTTGAGGACTAGTTATTCCTGAACACATGTTTACCGGTCCTATCAGACCTATATATCGAAGCGCCTCGCATTCTAACATCCACAAACGTATAATAAGCAAAGATGTCAGGTCCTGTAAAACGCTGACACCACCCATAGTTAGAAAAAAACGTCGTGTTCTCCCAGCGGTCTTTATCCCGTTTTTAACTTATACCGCGGTATGAGGCTCACGAATCAACGTCATACACAAAGCTGCGCTATCTCAAAGCCTTGCTTTGATCATCAACCACAAGACTCTACTTTTCAACAAAATCCTTGATCATTTGTATCTTTGCATGCCACGCTGTCAATCCACACCATACCACTGATGTCTATCGATATACAACCTCTAAGCTCGTACGTCTCAGAGAAGGGCGTTAAGAAAGCGAAAAAATTCTCCGCCGCTAAACAGATATATATTTAGTAGAGATCAACGAATACAGCACAGAGATACACATCCATTGTCAAGTCCGATCTGGATTTGAACGAAATCGGAGGCACCTTATTCCTGCTTCCATATGTCCAATACAGGAGAGAGGACCTCAGATATCCGGACGATCAACAAGTACATCTAGATCACTACAACTGTAACCTTATCAAGCGAGCTACCCATCTCAAAGGCATCAGTAGTAATCTATATGATGTGAATATCACCGGTCTTACACCATCGTCATATCTTCGACATTTATTTGTCGATCAATTATTTGAAATGAGCATTAACTCGGCCTTTTCAAATAATTCACATATATTAGAATTCAAATCAATTCTGTTCATGGTTAAATTAGTCGACATCCACATTTCAGTTCTTTATATAATTTTTAATATCAAACAAATTCAACAATCAAATATCAAGCAAATCCAGTAGAATCGGTTTATTTCCATTCCATATCTCCTATATTGTTTTATAACGATATATGGCTATTTTTATTTATTTACAAATATAGCGCCATTTAATTAAACGACATTTCAGGCCATAATGTGGCCCTGGTGCTGTTTTTCTCTAATTTTGATTTACACATTTCTCAAAATCTAACCGTCGGATCTTAACAAAGTTAATTCCATTGGAAAGATCTCTCCAAAGCGAACCCAACGGTACAGTTTTCGGCAGAATCCGACGGTCGGATCTCTCGATATAATAGTTTAAAGTTACAATTTCAAAATACAAACTATAGCATCGCTATTTGTTTTATTTAATTATATTTATATATATGTATGTATATATATAATTCATTTTGGCGCTGTTTTCATTCAAATTTGAATTAAACATTTCGCACAATCCAACCGTTGGATTTTAACAAACTTCATGTCATTGGAAAGATTTTTCCAAAGCGAACCTAACGGTTCCGGTTCTTGGAATATCCGATGGTCGAATTCCCTATATAATCATTTAAAATTACGATTCCAAAATACGAATTACTCATTATTCGATTTATTTAATTTTTATATATAAATATATATATATATATAATTCATTCTATGATTTTCATATCGTTTTTCACTTCATATATTTCACTCACGCCTTTAGATTTTAGAAAATTTCGCCATTACCTCCTTTGTACGGCGAGGGGTTTTGAAATTTATTGGGTTGTATTAGGCACCCAATAAATCTTAAAAAGCATGCACATATTTATAGTGATATATTCCGGTGTCCACAGGGGAGTGTGCATAGATCATAACTCCAGAGAATAAATTCTCTTCACCCTATAAATGGTTTTTGTGCCTTAGTGACCAGAGCGACGTGTTTATTGTCATCTCCAGACCCATGTGGGGTTTTTATTAGTCTGGCAATTTATCGTTATATTTTATATAGTCCATATCAGTCTTCAGTTCAACCTGAAATATAGTCATCGCTATACAAGCCTCTCCCTTGTATGGTAAATCTTCCACCTCGTCACATTAGCTCCAAATGCTTATGTGGTATATGATAGGTTATGTTATCTTCAAGAAGTATGCCATGTAGTGTAGTTCAAAATTAATTGTTACTATCCTATGGCGACGTTTATTATTTCACACAGAACAACAAGCACTTCGCACCCAATGACATTCACAGGAGTTTAGATAATAATAAAATTGCGTAGCCAACTCATTAAGGCTTACCTATTTATCGGGAACACAAATATATTCTTTGCTCAACAACTAATCCATATTCTTGTTCAACACATGTATATATATGCAGAACTAAACTACAAGTAATATTTTTAGCGAACAAATGTTTGTTTCAATATGCGGTTATTTTTAACACTACATACATAGGATAAAAATGTTATTTTTGGCGAACAAAAATATGTTTCAACACATGTGTATTTTTAGCGGGTCGAATACATGATAAAAGTAATATTTTTATTGTTCAAAATATTTATTCCACACATGAATGTTTTTAGCACTTCATATTCCCAATAAAATGTAAATTATTGTTCAATTCTTTTATTCAACACATCAATCCTTTTCAACATATGAATATTTTAATTAGTTCGTACATATAATAAAAATTATATTTTTATCGTTAAAACAATTTATTTAAAACACGAATATTTTATATGCTTCGTAAATAAGATAAAAAGTATATTTTGAAGTTAAAAATATTTATTTAAAACACTAACATTTTATATAGTCCATACACTAGATAAAAATGTGATTTTTACTTTTCAAACAATTTATTCATCACATGAATGTCATTCAGTGCATGAATATCTCAACATATGAATATCTCATACATGCAGACATCATATACTTCACAAACATAATAAGAATGTGAATTTTGTTATCTAAACAGTTTATTCAACACATGAATATAATTCAATACGTGAAAATAATTCAAACACATAGATATTACTGAAAATTTTGGTAGCGTAACAGTAGGGGGTTAAAAACCTGCACCGTCCCGAGTACGGCTCTTCGCACTACCCTAGGACTCGCGGCGTTCCATAAGGGACTTATCCAAATGATCTAAGATCAATTTCATATCGTATGAATTTTCCACAATATTTCCCATTGTTTCAACCGCAAACAATTTCATTCAACCATAAACAAATATTTCCAACCATTTGCATTTCAACTAATTTTCAACCATTCGCATTATCAATCAATTTCACGTCATACACAATCAATTCATATCATCCATGATCTGTGGATGAGGGGAGTGTATATAAATGTATATATATATATTTCATTTCCATTTCGACACATATATGATTTTTACAACATATGTATAATTTATACATCGCTCATATAACTTATACAACGCTCATACATGTGGTGTACAATGCATATATAATTTATATTTCACTCATATATTTTATACAACGCCTTTCCATTCCATATTGAATTTAGATATCTCACATTGATTTTAATCCTTCTGAAATTTGTAGCAGTCTCGGAACACGTTCCAGCTTCTTCTAGAATGTAGACGATGTCGCTACGAGTCTCATGTTTCATGTTTCAATGAATTTTGTCAACATATCAAAAAGATATGATTTTTATTTGAAAATCACGATTTGCAACACTTATAAATGTTATTTTCTATTTTAAAAACAAAGGTCGTTATCCTTTGAAATTGTTTGAAACCAGGTTTCGATCAAGCACTCAAACGGTTGCACTTGAAGATGATCGGAATACATCACTTCGAACAGCGTGGAACGACGCTCAAGCGTGAGGGGGAGCGGTCCCACTCGATCTGACATGGCAAGCCGGGCAGTGCACTGAAGTGTGCGACTTCGGGGAGGTGATTCTCGATGATGGAGAGACGAGGGGTAATGAACCTTATATGGATTTGAAGAGGAGGAGGAGAGCTTCAAAAAGTTCCAAAGGGGCCGGGCTAATTCATGGTGGTTTGGAAAAACTTGGCCGGGTACGGATCGAGCTGCTTCCGTCGTCGATACAGGGGGGCAGGTTTCCTTTTTGTTTTTATACTTTTAATTAATGAAAGGAAAAATCTTATTCGTCGATATTTATATTATTTCAGAAATTAGGTGTTTTTCCATACGAACTCTGATTCAAACCCAACGACTATTACCCCTAGCTAAATACTCCCATCTCGGACATGATGGAATATGTTTCCTAGGCCTATTCGGCTGTTACAGTCAGTTATTCTTCAAAATAAAATGTAGTACATTGAAATTCTGTTTTGAACGTACATTTTAATTTGGTGGGGCCGCATACTGATTCTAAAAACTCCTGAAAAATAAATCTAGCTATGTTTGGAAGATATGGTCCCAATAAAACTAATTTCATTGAATTTTGAGACTGTTTGAAAAATGGCCATTTTCTGGTCGATCCAATTTGACTGAAATCAACCAAACAGATTTTCCTTTGCCACGCTCACATATTAATTCCAAAAATTATGGAATTTGAAACCAAGCAATAAATTGACATCCCAGATCCAACAAAAGTGGTTTCATCAAAAATGGAGGTCGTTTGCAAAATGTCAATTTTCGAGGGCTATATTAATTCTATAGAGACCATTCTGAATATTCAACTGGACATAACTTTTGATTCCCACTATGAAATTTTGATTTTTTAGATTCGTTAAAAGATATTCTTAAACAGATTTAAATATTTTTGGTTTCACTAAAATCCATTTTATTTTGCATCACGTAAGTTCAATCAAAGTTCAAATTCAAAATTTTAAACTGCCTCAGTTTTTCTAACTCATTATATTATTGAAATATTTTATTTCAATTACTCCAAATTAATTAAAATAACCAAATTAAAAAAATTAGATTGGCTCGGATTTTCTGGGTTGTTACAGTAAACTACATTAAATATTAATAAAAAGAAATATACATTTTCTCAATTGGGTATAAGAACAGTGTTAATAAAGACACTGTTCACGGCAAACCCAAAATCCAATTCGATATTAAATACAAGGCTCTAAATAGAAAATATATCGGCTTATATTCAATATCAAATTCTGAAATCAACAAATATCGTACTGGAATAACGATATATATGTGTGTGTATATATATATCTTCCAAATTCCTCCACAATGTCCGTATAATCATAGTATCCAGTATTGAAACATTCCGAAGATAATTTCAATTCAAATCCTTTCCAATTCATATATTGGAAATTCTGGTTATTTTTAAAACCATTTCGAATCCTATTTATTTATTTAAAAATTACTAGATTTCAAATAGAGTTCATAAGAAGCTCATTTCGATAAAAATATAATTTTATCTTTTCAAATATGGAATTTTTCATCCCAATTCTTTCCAAATCATTTATTATGATTTTACACAACTTATTAATATTTTCAGTAAATTTATCAAGGCCCGTACAGTTGGTTTCCATAAACGACAATCGAACTGCACTTACAACGACCTTTTCCAAATTTGATTTTGATATAATTCCAAATCCAGCGGTTATATTTCAAATTTCTTGCATTCATTGAAAAGCCCTTTTCGATAGAAACCCAAAGGTCCCCTTTTTAGGAGAATCCGACGATCGGATCTCCTGTAATGTCGATTCGAAGTCAATGGTCGAAATTTGTGAACTGCCCTGTCGCGACACGTTCTATTCAGGCCATTGAATGTATATAATATAAATATTATATATATTTCGTCGATTTCCATTTAAAACGTATTTTATAAATCGTTTTAAATTCGTTTTTGAAATGATTTCAACTTCATTTCAAATTTCAAATCAAATTTGAATATTCTTTTATAAATTCGTTTTAAATTCATTTTTAAATGATTTCAATTTCATTTCAAATTTCAAACAAAATTTGAATATTCATTTATGAATTCGTTCTGAATTCATTTTAAAACGATTTCAATTTCATTTCAAATTTCAAATCCAATTTGAATATTCCATATCATTTTAATATTAAAACGATAATGTTTTCAAAATACCATATTTTGAAATCTCTTTTCGATACTCATAATAAAAATGAATAAAATCAACAAAATTCTTGTTCGTGTTAAAATGGCATTTAACTACTTAACATGGCTCCATGTTTCAATATTCACTGAATATTATTTCAAAATATTCATTAATTCTAAACTGAAATCAGACACAGTCAAGTACCATATAATTTATTTATATGGATTTCATGCACACATGTACACAACAATAATCAAACACATTCAACCATTATCCAGAGTGCATTACACAACTGCATAAGTGTTAAATATAAATAAATAACGCTCATCATAGACTGTCGACTCATCGATTGACATACCACTAATTATTGGGATCGATGTATGTCAAATATCATCCCAATACCTGTGTGGGGTTTTCAAACAACAAACACAGATTTTATTTGTGTAATTGGGCGATGTGTAAAATATATCATCCCAATCGGTACCTGATAAATGGGTGTACATAAGCAAATCGTCCGATTTGTTTATGAATATTTATTTTCATTTCATATACACGTTAAAAAAAATTATATTTTAAACTATAAAATATTTATTTCAACACCTGAATATTTTATACAGTCCATTTCACACCACAATCAATTTTCACAATACAATCGAACAAACAAGTTGTCCATGGTCTGTGGACGATGGGGAGCAGTTCATATATGCAGCTATAAAATAAATAACTGTACAAATAAAATTATAATGAGAAGTTCTCACCTTCAGGTTTCCACTCTTCCATGTCTTATCGTCGCTCGGATTCGCTATTCTAATTTCAACGCAATATTTTTTACGAAATTTATATTAAAACAATATTTTTAACAACGCTGCTTTATATATATAAATTATTATAGCGCTATATGTATATAAAAGAATATATTTTTTATAATGCTACATATTATATTTTTATATGACTAAATATTATATTTTTACATGGCATAAGATTATATTTCTACATGACAAAATATTATATTTTCACATGACAAAAGATAATATTTTTACATGACAAAAGATTATATTTTTACATGCAAAAGATTATATTTTTATATGGCAAAAGATTATATTTTTATATGGCAAAAGATGATATTTTTATATGGCAAAAGATTATATTTTTATATTGCTTTTTCTACTTTCTTTTAAACAACAATTTTTACATTTTTAAATCAATGTATATTTATATTTTTACACATAATGTTTTTCATGTTTAAAAAAAATCTATGTTTTAATATTTAAAAATCTAGAAAAGTAAATAAATAAAACAATGCCATTTTCATTTTAAAACTAAATTAAATAATTAATTGATTTAATCAAGTTTTTAAATTTACCTCTATTAAGTTTCATCTTCCTGTAACCATTCAGAACCCATCATCAACTTCCCATCCCCGTCCACCGCGCCGGAGGCGGATCCGACCCTCCCACACAACTCGCTAGAGACTCACGTACCTCCACCCTCCATGTCACCCAACTCGGCGGCCCCACCTGCGCAAGAACCACCTCCGACGCCGACGACTTTCAGCTCTGAATTCGAGAAAAATAGCAAGCGATATTCGATCTCTTCCATCCAATGTATCGATCTCGCATAGGGCTTGGATTGCTCCTCTACACGCTTTTGGAACTAATTAGGGAACTGACTGATTTTTAGGGATGAATTAGTGAAGCTTCCGTCGTCGGTTGTAGAAGAGACAAGTGCGGTATCAGGTTTGACCGTATGAAGAAAGTGATAGCGTGTTAACCTATTTTCTAGGGTTTTATAATTTATTATATTATTATTTTAATCATAGTTTAATCAGTTTTTACTTTCGAACTTCAAATCAAACCCAACAACTATTACCCCTCCAGCCAAATACCCCCATTTTGAAAGCAATGGGATATGCCCCGTAAGCCAATTCGACCGTTATGATTAGTTTGTATCAGAATTAATGCATAAATCATTATATATTAAAATTTAAACATACATTTTAATTTACCGGAGCAACCTACTGACTTATAAAATTCCAGAAAAATAAATCTGGCTATGTTTTGACCATACGGTCCTAACAAAACTAATTTCGTCAAATTTAGAGATTGTTTGAAAAATGGCCATTTCCTGGTCGATCCAAATTGACGAAAACTGTTAAAACACGTTTTCTTGTACACACTCACATATTGATTCCAAAAATTATGATTTTTGGAATCTAGCAAATATTTTACATTCCAGATCAGCAAAAGTTGTTACGTCGAAAATGGAGGTCGTTAGCAAAATGGGTATTTTTACGGGCTTTTTATATATATAATATATATAAATTCCACAACGACTTTTCTGAATTTTAAACTGGACATCACTTATAATTTATAGAGTGAAATCTTAGTTTCTTACATCCGTTAGAAAGATATTATTAATCAGATTAAAATATTTCTTGTTTCGTCCAATTCTGACTTAAAACGAATTCTGTATACTCATTTGAAATTTGAAATCGAATTTTCAAACTACCACGCCATTTCGAGCTTATTATATAATTAAATTAAAATTATTCAGTTTAGCTTTGTCGAAAATAAATTTTTCATCGTTATTATTTAAAATAAATCATTTCAAATATTCAAAATCCATTAAAATCGGCAAAATAAAAAATTTAAATTGGTTCTGATTTTCCGGGTTGTTACAATTCTCGCAGTACCATTAGCGGATGCCAGCAATATCATTAGCAGATGACTCTATACGCCCCATGCTATGATAGTTGATGACCTTCTATACTGCGATATCCTGTCTCGAAGAAGGATGGGTATTATTTATGTTGCGGATGAAGGAAAAACAGGTTGGAGGGATACAACTGAATTCCTAAAAAATAATATAAATTGTTTGTTTTCATATATATTATCATACATGATGTGTTAGAAAATCTATGGTTGATAAATGGGGGTTTTTGATTGACTAAATATCACTGGGCCTAAAATGTTGATATATAAAAATATCGTAAAACGGATATTTGAGATTTAAAAGGGGAAATCTATTTTTAAAAGTAGAACTTGAATTTATAACGAGCTATAAAAATATTAACTTGTTTTGAATAAATAAAACAGGGATCGAATTCATAAAGGATGTTTATAAATTAAAATATACAGGAAATTGAAGTATTGAATTTACAAACAATGTTTATAAATTAGATAATACAAAAAATTGAAGTAAATTTATAAACAATGTTTATAAATAAAATGGACTGATTTTCATTGGATAATCAGGGAACTGAAATGAATTTATAAACGGTGTTTATAAATGAAGTAGAAAAATTACCATTTTGATAATTTGAAAATTTAAAGTTAAAATTTAAAAATAGAAATTCGGAATTGTTTTATAGAAGTAAATAATGGAATTTATTCTATTGTTTAGAATGTAAATTGAACTAAAAATAAATCCATCTAGATTTACAATTTGAATTTGATTAGATTGAATTTATTTGAATAAAATAATTTTTAGAAAAGATATTGGAATCGTATTAGATAGAACTAAAAATTACGTATGAAAATAAATTATGTGTTATGTGTATAAGTCATAACAAGTAGAATATTCCAAAATAAGATTTTGGTTTTCAAATAGATTTTTGAAATGGAGCTTATTTATTATATTAAACAAGGAAGATGGATTTATAAATGATATTTGTAAATCTAGTGAAATAAATTGTCATTAGATGATTTAGAGGTTTAAATTCAAGTGTAAATTAAAAATCGAATTTGAAATGGAATCAAAATGGAAACATGTTTTAAATTATAAAGCAAGGAAGTAAATTTGTAAACAACGTTTGTAAATTAAGGAAAATAAATTATCATTTGATAATTTAGAAATTTAAATTCAAATATGAATTTAAACGGGAATGGGAAATCGTTTCAAAAAGGGAACGGCGCGTTTTATTACGATATTTGGAATGTAAAAATGAATTGAGATAATTCTAAGAAATTATGTTGGGAATCGATTTCGTCGAATTTTATAAAGTAATTTATTCCTTACGGAATTGGAAATTAATATTAAAAATGGAGTTGTGATTGAATTTATAATTAAGTGCTAAAATAATCGATGACTAGGGATAATCATAGTATTTAAGTTAGACTAGGAAAATTGGATTAATATATATATATATATATGTATGTATGTATGTATGTATGTATATATCAAAATATGTAACACACCATATTTTCTGTAAACATTAAAGTAACGAATTAAAGAATACTTAATTTTAAAAGTGGGAATTAGGGGAAACGGTCATGCCATTGCGTTCATCTTGGAATTATTCTTGAGATAGAGTCCAAGTTTGCGTGAATCAAACTTTGTATGAAGAAGTTATGGAGTTCAGAAGATTTCAAGTTTAAACGAATATTAAATATAAATAATAATTAAATCAAAAAGCAGTTCAAATTCAAAAATTCCGAGACAAGCGGCTAGGCGGGAAAATTCCCGCCCATAGGAGTTGACTCCCCCTATGGGGGTCGACATAGGTGTCGACCCACCAAGAGGGGTGTCGACTGGGGTATCGACCCCCCTGTATAGGTTGACCCCCTCGTCCAGATCTGGGTTGTTTTGCCTAGTGACGTTTTTCTGAGTCATTAGGGCACATAGCGACTTCCGGTTGGCTCTGATTGGTCTGGATGGCTCTGATTACTCTTAAGTTGATCAAATGTCTCTCATTAATCTAAACTTCTATATAAACAACCCCAACCCTCATCCCTAAAACAACATAAAATTGCTCTCTAAAGCCATCATGCTGTGCATGGCCAAACTAACGTAGCCTCCATTTTTTTCTCTAAACTACAAGCCAAGTTAGGAAGTCCCAAATCAAATCAAAACTAGAGAATCAGTAGTCAACATCAAAGGATAGCTTTTCAATTTCATAAATTAGATCCCAAAAAACAAGATTTGTTCTTTTGTTTGTAAGTTCAGTTATTCTTTAGATTTGAACAAATAAAAGTCATGACTTGTAATAAAGAGAAACTAGAACTGTGCCTAATTGTAAGATAATAATATTCTGATTCATGTTGCAATTCTGAAATTACCTATGCATACTTGACTATTGTGATTGATACAACCTATCATGTTGTATATTAATTTGGTGATGAACCTATCATGTTGTATATTAATTTGGTGATGGACTTATCACATTGTATGTTAAATTGGTGATGAACCTATCATGTTTTATAACAATTTGGCAATGGACCTACCATGTTGTATATAAATTTGGTGATACCTTATGTTACGTTACATGCAAGATCATAAGCTAAGTCATGTTCATATATGCTTATATGTCTAGATTTACATTCTTAGATGTTTAGATCTATATTAATTTGATCCAACTCAAATGCAAGTTCACATTTACATGCTTAATTAAATTTGTGTAGTACTATGCCAAATTTATATTACACATGCTTAGTTGGTCTAAATTATTTTATGTCGTTGGAATTGTACATGTCCCTTTTCTTTTTCCCTCTTTTTTTATGAGTTAGGCTAATTTACGAGCCTAACGTTCTATGTAATTTATGCGAACGAATAACGGGGGACACTTTAGGAAATATATTAAATTATATGCTATTGGCAGAGGTTGGCTCATAATCATGTAAATGATTAATGGCACGAAAAGGTATAATTTTTATACCTAAGAATTATGGCATAATTTAGGGGGTAAATGGTACACGACTTGAGTTGACAACATTGGTGGATAATTTAAAAATAAACATAAATAGTAAATATGTAAATTAATTAAAAGATGATTGTGCCTAACCCGAGGTTAGATTGGGTTATGGTGTAAGACAACCCGGAACCGCCCAACACATCTAGCAACCGTAATAATATAGATCTAATATGAGAGGTAAGCGCATTAAGCCCGAAAAACCCGAGGTTAGATTGAGTTGCGGTGCAAGACTGCCCGGAACCGCCAGACACATCCAGCGACCACAACAATATAGATCTAATGTGAGAGGTTGGTGCTTTAATGAATGAATTAAAGCAAAGAAACAGGAAGGCTAAGAATGGTAGGGTGAAGTAAATTAAGGCAACACTTAACCAATAAAACATGTTAACTAAATTGATGGGTGGGTTAGGTTAATTTGAGAACATTTAACCATTTTAACATGTTGATTAGAAACCATAGTAATGGGGGCCCATTTCGGTGGTAACCCACATAGATGTATCATGGTACCCTGAACTAGGCTGGGTAGGGCACGATTATTGGGCTGATTATAAGTGGTCAAAATAATGGCGGGTGGTGCAACAGTGTAGGTTCCAAGGGAGTACGGGCGTGCATGTACTCTAGCATTGACAAATCAGGCACTGGGCATTAGTAGTATATACTGTGCATCTTGAATTTGTGTTGGGTCGCCTCCATAGGAATTAATACACCCCATGGTGGGGTCAGCATAGGTATCTACAATCTAGCGGGGTCGAATGACATAGGTCATAAATGCATGCGAGTAGAAGACAACCGATAAAAGGGATCATTTTACCATGAACACATGGTGCTAATTGAAAACACTTGCTAGTAAGTGCCGAGAAATAGAAATGAGTGCATTTAGTTTATCTTGCCTTATTTATTATTATCTTATTTCTAGCGCATTGCCCTAGGTTCACTTTATTCATGTCATGATCCTTTTACGTGTTTACATGCTAAATAATCATTGTACTTACCAGGCTTATGTCTGACCTATTTTCTTTCGTCTTCTTGTCTTCCCTTCCCCCATCCCCAGGTCCGCAGGGAGGGAATACTTCAACTTAGTCCAGACCTTTACCAGCTTGATGAAAGTAGACGTATTGCTTGGACTCTCTTTTCTTGGGCTATGGATGTGGTTACACTCTTAATTAGGGATTTATGCTACTTTATTATTGTTTATGCTTCTTTAGGTTTTAGTCAAGACAGAGGCTTTACTGTAATGATTTTGGAAATTGGTTTTTAAGACAATTGTTGTAATGTTTTGACTGGACCACGTGCTTATGAAATAAAATTTAGTCTTTCCGCATTATATATGTCTACCTTGTAAATTACTTGTACCTTTTACCTATAATACTCCACCAAAGTTAAGGCATTCCCTTTGTGAGTGACCTTAATGGAGGTGGGGTGTTTACACTTGGTATAAGAGCAAATGGTTTACCAATTCAAATAAAAGTTTTTGAAAACTATTTTTCAAAAAGAAGTTTAAAGAAGCATTTTTAGGAAAAATGTTGTTTTATTTTAAAGGCATAATCCCCAAAGCCTTATGCACTATCTTTCTACCTTTTGTTTTGAACCTTTTCTTTTTGTTTCGGCATGTCTGGGGATCTTAATCTTCCTGAGGGCGTACCAGTACCTGGTTGGTTCAGAAGGTACCTGGAGGCTAGGGCTAATGACGCAGGCCCAGCAGACGTTCCTCTTCCCCCAGTTGCAGCTGTTCCTCCTCCTCCTCGTGCAAATGCTTTCTTGAGGATATGTAGAGACTTTCGAGCCATGGGTGGAAAAAACTTTAATGGGAGTGAGTCATTTGTGGAAGCAAGAAACTGGCTCAAGGAAACATAAGATTTGTTCATTATCTTCGAAGTAGATGATAGGTAGATGATACAATTGGCTGTGTGGTTACTTAAGGACGAAGCCTCTTATTGGTGGGAAGTTATTAATGCTAAGAGACTGGTTGAAACTTGGGAGGATTTCAGAATGAGGCTTGAAATAAAGTTCCTCTCATAAGCTGAACGAAGCCTACAAATGGAAAAGTTCTTAGCTCTTTAATAGGGAAGCCTATCGGTCAAGGAATACATCAACCATTTCAACCAGCTGGCTAGATTTGGATTGGAGTTGATGAACACTCCATATAAAAAGGCTCTCCGCTTTGTTAAAGGGTTGAACGAGCCACTGCATAGCCTAGCTACAACCTATATACCTATGGGTGCGACTTATGAGAGACTAGTGGATATGGCACTGTTACAGGAGGAAGATAAGGATGGAAAGAAAGAGACAAAGGTGGTAGTACCTTAAGACAAGAAAGTGGAGGGATCACAGAACAAGAAGGAAGATTCCAAGAAAGGCGGAAAGAATAACAAACCACGTAGCAAGAGGAAGTGTAATTTTTGTGGCATACCCGGACATCTGATTAAGAACTGCAGAAAGAAGAAGAGGAAGGTAGGTGGTTGTTTTCAGTGTGGCAAGACAGGACACATGGCTAAGGACTGCCTAAGAAAGCAAGGGCAAGGGCAGAGGACTAGATCTACTTCTGGAGGGCAGGTTCACTCTCTCATAGCGCCTCCGCAAGAGTGAGGTAGAAATATTTCTGTTAAGAGTTTAGTTTATCCTTTTGATCATCACACTTTGATTCTGGCGCATCGCACTCTTTTGTATATACTGCTTTAGTTAAATCTCTACACCTAGACACCATTATATTAGAGGATCCCTTGGTTGTTTCAAATCCAATTGGGGGTTCGGCTTATTTATTGATGATTTGTTTGGATTTGGAGATTTCTATACTAAGCGTTGGGTTTAGATGTAATGCCTATGTTTTGGTCTTCACGGGCTATTGGTTGATTCTAAGCATGGATTGGCTATCCAGTAATGGTGTCATGCTCGTTTGTGAAAAGAGAGTGGTTAGACTTATGACTCGCCTTGGTAACACTGTTGAAATCTCTTGTAATCCCATGATGCTTTGTTACCTTGAATCTCTTGATGCGTCTGTTGAGAACCTGCAATCTGTTAGAGTAGTCTGTGAATACTCGGATGTCTTTGAAGAGGTGAAGAGTTTACCTCCGAAGCGGGAGATAGACTTCCGCATATACCTTGTTGATAATGCAAAACCAGTTGCTCTACCCGTTAGACACATGGCTCTAAAGGAAAGCAAAGAGCTCAGCAAGCAAGTTAATGAGTTGCTTGAAAAGCGGTTTATAAATTGGAGTATTTCTGAATGAGGTGCTCCAGTGGTGTTTGCAACCAAAGTAGATTGTTCACTTTGCCTATGCATCGACTATAGGGAGCTAAGCAAGCTGACCAAGAAGAATAGGCACCCACTTCCAAGAATAGATGACTTGTTCGATCATCTTGTAGGTGCATTGGTATTCTCCTAACTATATCTGGCTACAGGGTTTCATCGACTAAGAGTGGATGAGGAAAGCATTGATAAGACCGCATTTAGGACCCCGGACGGTTTCTTCGAATGGTTTGTCATGCCTTTCGGTTGACAAACGCAAGTGCTCATTTCGTTGACTTGATGAGTCGGGTATTCAGGGAGTTCCTTAATAAATTTGTGGTGGTCTTCGTGGACGACATTTTGATCTTCTCGAAATGTGAGAAAGAGCATGCTTTGCATTTATGGGAAGTCATGAATACTCTTCGTGCACACCAGCTAAAAGCAAAATTCTCCAAATGCCATTTTTGGAGAGAAGAAGTAAGGTTTCTTGGACATGTGGTGCCCAAAGAGTTGATAGCTGTGGATCCCGCAAACGTAGTTGCGGTGCAAGATAGGAACGTACCCCGGAACGCAACCGAAGTACGAAGTTTTCTTGGACTAGCTGGCTTTTACCGAAAGTTCGTTAAAGACTTTGCGAAGATCTCAACCCCACTTACTAGATTGACGAAGAAGAACCAAACTTTTGCTTGGGACTTGGATTGCGATGTTGCTTTCCAACGACTGAAAAGGGCTCTGACAAAAGCCACAGTTCTGACATTCCCCAATGGGAGTAAGATGTTTACAGTATACACAGACGCATGTAGAACAGGATTGGGAGCTATCTTGATGCAAGAGCGCAAAGTAGTTTGTTATGGAGCAGTTGAAGGTACATGAGAAGAACTACTCAAATCATGATTTGGAGCTAGCTACCATTATTTTCGCTCTTAAGTCATGTCGTCGTTACCTATTTAGAGAAAGGTTCGTTTGTTGACCATATATCATTAAAGTACCTTTTCTCATAGAAAGATCCTAACTTAAGACAACAAAGGTGCATGGAATTTCTAGCCTCATATGATTTTGAGATTGCTTATACCCCCAGCAAGTGCAATGTGGTGGCAGATGCCTTAAGTAGGAAATGCTGACCTTAAGTCCTCTCTTTGTAGAAAGGCAAACCTTGGAGTACATAGCAAACTTTGACTTTAGACCTTCCTTTGAGTTTGTACCTGGCTTTTTATCAACATTAGAGGTGCGGCCTACGCTTCTGGACTCAACAGGAACCGCGCAACGTGAAGACCCTTAACTAGTTGATGTGATGAATAAGCTAATAAGAGGTGAGACTTCTAGTTTCCTCAATAGATACTCCATCGATGACAAGGGTTGGTTAAGACGGGATGGAAGACAATGCATCCCACAAGCAAGAGATTTGGTGTAAACTGTTCTCGAAGAAGCACACCATTCTAAATTGACCATACACCCAGGCGGGGACTAGATGTATAAAGACATAAAAAAGGGTTTTCTTTTGGAATGGCATGAAGAAGAATGTAGCTAAGTTTGTCTCTAAATGCTTGATATGCCGGCAAGTCAAAGCAAAGCAAAAGAAGCCTGGTGGTCTACTTCATCCTCTAAAGGTCCCAAACTGGAAATGGGATAGCATTTCGATGGACTTTATTGATGGGTTGCCTAGGTCAAGAAGGGGCAATACCAGTATTTGGGTAATAGTGGACAGGCTCACTAAAAGCGCTCACTTTATACCTGTTAAGAGTAGGAGCACTGCCTCATCGTTAGCATCCATTTACTTTAAAGATGTGGTTCGACTGCATGGAATACCCTCTAGCATAGTAAGCGATCTAGATCCTATCTTTACGAGCGATTTTTTGAAGAGTTTGCAGGAAGCTGTAGGCACACAGTTATGCTTAAGCACTTCCTACCACCCTCAAACCGATGGTCAGACGGAAAGGGTGATCAGAGTATTAGAAAATCTTTTGAGATTGTGCATTCTTGATTTTGAAGGGACATAGGAGGATCATCTTCCTTTGGTGGGGTTCGCCTACAACAATAGCTACCAAACCACCATAGGCATGGCACCCTTGAGGCTTTATATGGAAGACCATGCTGATCACCAACTTGTTGGTGGGAGTCTACGGACAAGCTCGCACTTGGGCCGGACATGATTAGAGAAACTTCAGAGAAGGTGGACTTGATACGAAGACGAATGAAGACTGCACAAGATAGACAGAAGTTCTACGTTGATAAAAGATGGACCGACCTTAAGTTTGAGGTTGGAGATAGGGTTTTCCTTAAAGTATCTCCTTTGAGGAATGTCGTTCGCTTTTGATCTACAGGAAAATTGGCACCAAGATTTGTAGGGCCATTTCCTATCATTGAAAGGATTGGGAAGATGGCTTATAAACTAGAGCTTTTCGAAAGAATGGCTGAAGTTCATAATTTTTTTCATGTCTGTCATCTACGAAAGTGCTTACATGAGTTGGCAGAAGTTGTGGAGCCAAGCATACTAGAGGAAATAGAAATGGAGCGAGAAGCGACGGTGTGGAGAGTTCCAACTCGTATCTTAAGGACAAAAGTCAAAAAGCTTCGCAAACGTGAAGTCAAGCTTGTTAAAGTTCAATGGAGTAACGCTGAAGAAGACGTGACTTGGGAGACTGAGGACAAGATATCTGCAGCCTACACTTTTCTTTTTGAGGGTACATCATAGATCTCTTTTCCATAAGTTTATGCATGCTTATATCTATCTTTTAAGTATATATCCTCGTTCCTATTCTTGACCCTTTGGTAGAAACCAATGGATGTAAACATGTAGTTGAAACATGTTATGATTGATGGTTGCAAGTGGTTGTTAGTGGTTTCTCGTGGATGCATATACACACACATTAGGTACTAGATCAGCTTGGTCAATTTCATATTGCATATGCATATATGTATTTGTATATAGATTGAAACTTAATGTGTTACCATATGGACGTTGCATTTGTATGAATGATTGTGCAATCATGTAGAAAGAATGATTAGGAATAATTGCATACGTAATGGACTCATGGCACTATCATAATTTCCATTAAGGAGGTCAACTGAGTTAGTAGACCGCCTGATTTTGCATTAGATAAGGACATATACACACACTATGCGTATGTTGATGAAAAGCATCAGGTACCTTTTAAAGACAGTGGATGCCTGTAATTGAATGGTTGAGTAGATGGATGTTGGATGGTAGGATGTACATTCTTCTTGACTTGAAGATTCTGGGGACGAAATCCTTTAAGGAGGGGAGAATGTAACACCCCGTATTTTCTGTGAACATTAAAGTAACGAATTAAACAATACTTAATTTTAAAAATGGGAATTAGGGGAAACGGTTTAGGCCATTGTGTTCATATCGGAATTCTGCTTGAGATAGAGTCCGAGATTGTGTGAATCGGACTACATATGAAGAAGTTATGCAGTTCAGAAGATATCGAGTTTAAATGTGTAACAACCCGTAAAATCTGGGCCAGTTTAAAATTTTTATTTTGGCAATTTTAATGAATTTTGAATATTTAAAATAGATTATTTTAAATAATATCGACGAGAAATTTATTTTGAATAGAATTCGAACATATATATTTATGTCCGTAGTCGTTACAATATAAATATTTATTTATATATATAAAAGAAATTGGAAACGGCGCGGTAGTTCAATAATTCGATTTCAAACTTCAATTGAATGTACCGGGTTCAAAATAAACCGGATTTTGGTGAAACCAAAAATATTTGAATCTAATTGAGAATGTCTTTCCCACGAATTCAGGAAATCAAAATTTCATAGCGGGGATCAAAAGATATGTCCAGTTGAAAATTCAGAATAGTCGCTATGGAATTTCGGCCCTTGAAAATATCCATTTTGTAAAGGGTCTCAGAATTCGACTAAATTAATTTTATTAGGAACGTATTGTCAATACGAAGTTAGAAATAATTTTTTGGGAATTTTTAGTGTCAGAATGTGACCCCGGTAAATTAAAATGTATGTTGAAATCAAATTTGAACGTTAAATCGATTTATATTTTAAATTTGATAAAAACTGATCGAAACGTTAGAATTGGCTTACGAAACATATCCCATTTTGTTCGGAATGGGGGTATTTAGCTAGGGGCGACAATCTTTGAGTTTGATTAGGTGTTCGTGACGATTTTGAACTTTAAAAAGCAATTAAATATTAAATTATTAATATATATATACGGTCAACCCAAGTCAGATGGTTCAAGACCTCTACCCTCTTCAAAAACGATCGATGGAAAAGCTCGATTCGTTCTTCCTCGATAACGTTCAATCCACGCAGTGAAATCCATCGATTCTTCAACGGATTTGGTAGATCTCAGCCTTGTTTTTGAATCCATACAGGTCTCGGCTGCCATCGTTGTGTGTCTCGATCGAATCACCTCCCTGAACGTTCGCAGCCTCGCCCAGATTTCTCGCCGCCACCGTACTTCGAGTTGGACGAAACCCACCTCGCCGGAGAGCTGACGTGAAGGGGGGGGGGCCGTGGAAACCCCTGATCGTCACCCCATGCCTCGGATTTTGAGCAGGAAGCGAAACCCTAGTTGGAGCTCAGTTCAGACGTTATACAGTGAGTTTTTTTGTTTATTTATTTTATTTAGACCTATCTTTAAATTCTGATTTCATAGAAAATATAAATATACTTGATTTTGGAAAATAAAATAGAATTTGGTTTATAAAATAAAATATAGGGTTTGTTTTAGAAATGTACATATAATTTGGTTCATAGAAATAAACATAGAACTTGTTTTTTTGAAATATAAATATACTTGATTTTGAAAATAAAAATATAGCTTGATTTTTTTTAAATGGTAGTAGAATTAAAATATGAACATTTTTGATTTGAAAATATGAACATTTTTTATTTGAGAATATATATAGCATAGTTCTGAAAATATATATCGCATCGTTTTTAAAATAAAATATACATTGTTTTTAAAATAGAAGTAGCAGAATAAAAATATAATTTTTATATATGAGAAGTGTTATAAAAATACGATTTTTATATATACAGAAGCGATATGAAAAATATGATTATTTATATAAACATCATATTAAAAATGTGATTTTTAACATGAACAGCGTGAAAAGAACTGCATTAGAATTTCAAACCGATCCAGACGGTTCAGCAGTTCAAAAAGCAAAGCACGGCGGAGTGGAACCCTCGGTGAGAACTTCTCACTCTAATTTTATTTCTAGTTAAAAATATATACTAGGATGCAGACGGTGCTTAGCAGCACCCGTCAACCGTCGTCCACAGACTATGGACGGCTTGTTTGTTTGATTGTATGTTAATGTGAAAAATTGATTGTGTGATGTGAAATGAAATAAAATGTAACACCCCGCCTCCGCCAGGGTGACTCTTGCAACCACTCTGACTTTGGAGGGGCGTTTGAATCAGGTAAACATGCATAATGATATATCAAGGTAGAACAAGAACATATGTATACATGTAAACAGAGTAAATAACATAGATGCATAGTTAAAACAGCGGAAGATTTTAAACCATTTCAAAACAAGTCTGGTACAACATCATGTCAATTTTCCAAATAAACAAGTCTAGATAAAACAACATCCTCTGAAAACTAAAATACATAAGTAGCTATCCCCAAAGTGGAAAACCATAGCAAGCTCAAGTCCAAAGCATACATGAGCTATCCAAGAAAAGCAGGTAAGATCCAGGCTAAGCTTCAGTATTCCCTCCCTGAGAACCTGGGGGGGGGGGGGGAACGGAAGAAAAGAGGCGAAAGAAAACAGGTCAGTCAAAAAGACTGAGTAAGCCCTACTACAATCAATGTAAACTGGTAAAGTTAACTGGCATGAGCAGCAGGGATGAACATAAGGATAACAACATATTAGCATGATGATTAACCAACAAGGTAGATAAAGGTGTCATCGCATAATCAGGATTAAGGTTTTGCACCACAGGTGTACTATCAAACTAACATGACTGGAATAAACAAGTATTGATCCCTTGGCCCATGCTTTGGCCCAATAACATGAAGTGACCCTCATACGAGGTCCAATAACATGAAGTGACCCTACCACGAGGTCCAACCAAACGGTCTAGTCGATCGGCTCCCTAAGCCTAACTCGTCACGTGTTGGTGTCAATACGGCCCAAACATGATTGTAGTCGAACTGTGCCGGGTCCACCCTTCGGGTGTATCAAGCCCTAGGGTGCCAACCCCTGGACACCATAAACATGAGTGCACAGTCTCGATCTACTGGTACCCATGGGTGACTTCTCCAAATACGGACCGCGTGCACGACCATAGTCCGTCCGGAACTACATCGGCGTACCACCCGGCCGTCGTTTATTGGGTCGCTTACCTCCCGCCCAGTAATCGTGCCCCCTCCCTAGCCTAGCCCCTAGGGCCTTAACGATACGATTTTGGGGTTACCGCGGAGTGGGCCCCCCATTGCTAGTATTTTCTAGTGGGTTAAGTACGGTTTAACCCTCTTAATAATCATGGATTAACTTGGTTAAGTGTAACGATGAGTTCACGACTTAACCCTGATTAATCTACCGAGCCCAAATTGGTTAAGTATTAGGTGGACCATGACTTAACCCTAATCATGAGGCATTAATGAATTAATGCGCCTTAACCTCTCACATTAGACTTCGTTGCGGTTACTAGTTGAGCCGGGCGGGTCCGGGTAGCTTTACACCACAACTTGGTCTAACCTCGGGTCCAAGGTACAACATGACCAACTTCTCACATTGGGTCCTATTGTTTGTAGCAACTAGTTAAGCCGGTCGGTTCCGGGTAGGTTTACGCTACAAACTCAACCCAACCTCGAGTTGGCCACACTTATATTTTCTAAGTGTCATGTCCATCGTGTTTCCAAAACACATTACAAGTTTTCAAGCAATTGGGTAGACCTAACTTAATAGGTAAATTACCAATGGGTAGACCTAACTTAATAGGTAAATTCCCAAGCTCATGTTTTTATGGCTTTTAAGTTTACCCAACCCCAAACGCAATCCCATCGCTTACATATCGCAATAGCGCATAAAGGATAGAAAGAGAGAACTTGGCATAATCATGACATAAAAGTGTTAAAGCCACAAGTTCAACATGTTGGCATATGAAATGTTCATGTGTTCATACACTTGCATATTACATTTTTAGGCCCAAAAAGCATGCATAAAATCAAACTTGGCATGTTCATGATACATGGTGCTAAATGACATGTAGAAATGGCCACAAGTTCGCATTTAGCCTCACATGCAAGTTATCATAAAGGATATGATAACTTACATGTTTCCAAAATGCAACCTTTGGCATAAAGCTTGAAGCTTTATGTTCACATACTCAAGATAAGCTTGCATATCATGATAACATGAACCATATGACCATCCCAAACTTGCATAACATACTTGCATATCGTATGACACTTGCATATCAAACTTGCATATTACAACATGATAACTTGCATATCTTAGCATAGTAAACTTGCATATTAACTGCATATTACAACATGATAAGTTGCATATCTTAGCATAGTAAACTTGCATATTAACTTGCATATTACAACATGATAACTTGCATAACTCATCATAATAAACTTGCATATCATACATTTAACTTTAGAGTTTAAGTATGAAAGGAATAGGGCTTACAATGCTTATGCGGACTCAAATGAGTATAGCAAATGTAAGAAAACCCTTATGCAACCAATTAAACCCCAAAAATGCAAGCAAAATTGATCAAAACTCTTTCTTTGTGGTGCAAATATAGAGACTTGTCTTGAATGCAAGCTAATGAGGATCATACAAGTTTAAAAATACTTGTATGCATAGAAAATCTCATAAAAATTTGTTTAGGAATTTTGTGAAGAGAGTGGAGGCCATGAGAGGATTGATTTTGCCATAGTTTAGTTGCTGGAATGAATAATGAGGATTTAGACTAGGTTAGGGTCTTATTTATAGATTAGGCTAGTGTTTTAGGCCATAGGATTAAACCCTAGTTGCAATCTCAGCCCTTAAAACCGAATCTGGCCCCCAAGCTCAACACAAACCCAAAATGGTGCACCAGGCTAAACAGCCCGTCTGAGCCAAGTCGACAGCCCAGTCGACAGGGCTGTCGACTTGGTCTAACCAAGTCGACTCCCAAGTCGACAGGGCTGTCGACTTGGGTACTCTGGCGGGAATTTTCCCGCCTGGCCCAAACTGGCCCAAATTTTCAAATTCAAGTTTGAATTTGAAATCTGTTTTTACTTTGAAATTTTCAGAAAACTTTGTTGGGCCTTAATCGGGTCATACAGACTCCGATTTTCGAAAACTCGGACTCTATTTCGCGTATTTTTCCGAGACGAACGCAGTGTCATAGCCCGTTTCCCTTGATTCAGATTTTAGAATTAAATTCTGCCTCAATTTATGTTATAACAGGTTATTGAAAATACGGGTTGTTACATTCTCCCCTCCTTAAAGGATTTCGTCCCCGAAATCTTCAAGTTAGGAAGAACGTATCCTACCATCCAACATCCATCTACTCAAAACATCATCCACGTGCAATCATTGTCCTTACAAGATTCTAAATACTGTATGGACATATGCAAAGTTGTGTGTATATGTACTTATCTAATGCAAATATCATCAATGCAATTTATGTTAGTGAAATGAATCCATATGTATGCAATTCCTAACATAATGTATAACATCTATATGTGTGCACATAACATACATCCATATGCAACATCCATGTGATAACACAAAAATTTTCATCCATGAATAAGCATAAACACTCATGCATATGCAATATGAGGAGTGTGTGAGCCGATCTAGTGCCTAACGTGTATAATGCATCCACGAGTAACCACTTGCAAACACTTGCAACCACTTGCAACCATCAAGCATAACATGTTTCAAACACATGTTTCATCCAAAGGGTTTCTACCTAAGGTTCTCATGACAAGATTAACACGATAAACTAGGTAAACATGGATGGCAAAGAGAAAGATATGCTAACAAGGAAAAGAGATTGAGAGTGTACCCTCAAAAAGGAATGGATAAAGCCCACACATCTTCTCCTCGGTTTCCCAAGCTGCGTCTTCTTCGGCTTCACCCCATTGAACCTTCACCAACTTGACCTCTCGATTCCTTAGCTTCTTGGCCTCCGTCCCCAAGATACGAATCGGAGCTCTCCTCAAGGTAGCTTCTTTCTCCACTTCCACATCTTCCAAAAGACGTGGCTCAACAACCTCTGCTGATTCATGAAACACTTCCGGAGATGCGAAACATGAAAAACATCGTGCACTCCGGCAAGCTTCTCGGGCAACTTCACTCTATAAGCCATCTGCCCGATCCTCTCTATAATAGGGAATGGTCCAACAAACCTCAGTGCTAACTTCCCAACGGCTCCAAATCGGACCACATTCCGCAAAGGAGAAACCTTCACGAAAACCATATCCCCAACATCAAACTCCAAATCAGATCTTCACGTATCAGCATAGGATTTCTGTCGGTCTTGGGCCGCCTTCATCCGTCTCCGAATCAACTCGATCTTCTCGGATGTATCTCTGATCATATCAGGCCCAAGTATAAGCTCATCTGTAGTCTCCCACCAACATGTAGGCGACTTGCACGGCCTCCCATATAAAGCTTCGAATGGTGCCATCCCTATGCTTGCCTGATAACTGTTATTATATGCAAACTCAACAAGAGGAAGATGGTCTTCCCAAGTGCCACCAAAATCTAGAATACAAAGCCTCAACAGATCCTCGAGTACCCTATTCACCCTTTCGGTTTGACCATCCGTCTGTGGGTGATAAGCAGTACTTAGATTCAACCTCGTGCCCATGACTTCTTGCAAGATATTCCAGAACTGACTTGTAAAGATTGGGTCACGGTCACTGACAATACTAGAAGGGACTCCATGAAGTCTCACAATCTCACGAAGATATACAGACGCTAGCCAAGATGCGGTCCTCTTGCTCTTTACCGGAATGAAATGAGCACTCTTCGTAAGTCTATCCACAATAACCCAAATGCTCATATTCCCTTTCCTTGACCTTGATAGCCCATCGATAAAATCCATGGAGATACTCTCCCACTTCCAAAGTGGAACGTCTAGAGGATGCAATAGCCCACCAGGCTTCTTTGACTCGGCCTTAACTTGCTGGCAAATGATACATCTAGAGACAAACTCTGCCACATCCTTCTTCATCCCAGACCAAAAGAAAATATGCTTCATATTTTATACATCTTATCTCCGCCTGGATGTATAGTCAACTTAGAGTGATGCGCTTCCTAAAGAACTTTTCTTACTAAATCTTCTACCATGGGAAAGCATAACCTTTGTAACGTCCGTATTTTTGACAGCCAAATATTTTATTTATCTTAAATATTTATTTGGAATATAAATGGATTTTAATATTTAAATAGCTATTTAAACGAAGCTGAACGATATATATTCATATATAAAATAAAACGAGCTCAGAACAGCGCTTCAGTTCGTAAAATAGAGTTTTGAACTTCAACTGGATATACAGAGTCCGTTTTAAATCGGATTCCTGTGAAACAAGAAATGTACGGAGCTGGAGAAGTATATTTTTCTAGTGGAAGAGAAAAATCGGGATTTCGTCATGTAGATTGGAAGTTATGCCCAAATCAATTTGGCAGAAAAACAGCGGCGTAATCGTTTATCGACCATAACGGATTTTTGGATATAACTGCATATCGGTTTCGAATTTAGACAAGGTTCTTTTGAGGCGTAGTGATAATTTAATTTTTAGAATTTTATAGTAATTTTTAATTAATTAAATAAGCAACTTTTTATTTGGAGTATTTTGCACCCTGAAATCAACATTTTGGGATTTCACAATATAAGTTAAACTACCGGTATTATTATATTTTTGGGATCGTGGCACCCCACTGAACACGACTGTATTTTTATTTCAGTCTGCAACGCTCATACATGAATACATAGTGGTGTAGGTAACTTTATTTGAATGGTTAACTGGTCAAACGAACTCAAAATTCAACGAAACAAGTTCCATACGAAACCTTAGGAAGAGGTCTAGTGAATCGTCAAGACCTCGTATTTTTAGGTTTTTTTCTGTAATTTTAAGGAATTAATGCTCGGTGTTTTTCATCGATATTTTCTAAAGGATTTTCGCAAACGACCTCGGATTTCGACGAAACCTGTCCCATTAGATCCGGAATATTTTTTTTTGTTAGGAATAGGTGTCTTCATCTCAATTGAAGATCGTATGTGGTGGTTTTTAGCCGGATTTCTCAAATGCAAGTTTAGTTGTATTATTATATTAATAAAATTATCCCACCACAACTTTTCTTTGTTTCTCCTTTGCTTACGTTGCTACCATTCATGAAACCGTACTTTCTCAACCAAATTTAAAAGATGCAACACGTTGGAAGGAGAAAAATAAAACGTGGAGCTGCTAGAAAGTTTGGGACTTTCGAACTACAAAAAAAAAATTACAATGCCTTGCGCCTCACTGTAAAATTCCTTGCTCCCCACACTTTCAGTACCTTGACTGCCAAATTACCTTATACCGTGCCATCCAAGTAATTTTTCGAGTATCCCACCCACGTCAGCTAAGCTATGTATGTCTGCAAACCTATTCTATCCTAAAACGTGGCTTCCACGAAATACTCTCCCATTATAAATACACTGTCGCCGTTCCTGTTTCTATCTTCTTCTGCCTGTAACGAAAGACTACACTCTTCCTCAGCAAATAAAATCTACGCCACCTCTTCTGCTAAATATATATATATATAGTAAAAAAAAAAAGGAGAACAGGCGTACAGAAATGGGAAGAGGAAGGAAAGAAGAAAGGGGGTGATGGAAAGGCAACGTAAGGAGGATATCATAAAGTGGCGGCAATAAGGAAACAATATCCTGTAGCTTTTCATTATACTTCCTAAGAAGGAAGTGGAGATAAGTATGTAGAAAAAAAAAAAGAGGAATAAGACAGATGGGAAGGATGAACGGTATTAGCGAAAGTGCAAGGGGGGAGGTTGCGGTTCTATGGTACTGTGTTGTAGCGTTGTGGATCGAAGGATCCCGTTGGGCCTTGGGCCATGGTATATAAAAAATATATATATAATGAAACGGAAAGAGCAGAAGTGGAAAGAGTTGGACAGTAGAGAAGGGGGAAGCTACGCTTGTACCAGAAAAGGAGAAAGCTCCTGTAGCATAGCACGGTTAAATAATGTAAGACCCGTATAAATTATTATAAATATAGTTAGTTTAATTATATAGTTGTACACAACTTATTGGAGTATAAGTTTAACCATATTATTAACATGACCGGTAAGAGTAAACAAATATGCCTAACGATTTCAGGATGTGGCAACCGGTTACAATATGCCTAGATATAGTGTCATATGCATACTCGGGTTTTTTATGAATTGAGGTAATGTTAACTGAAGTAATGTTAAGATTTATAGTATGTATAAGTACATTTCATGCGCAACCAAAATCTATATCATGCTTAACCGAGTCTTAAGAAATGTAATAAAAAGATTTTTAATTTAGGTATTAGTAATATTAAATAATAAGTGTCGTATTAATTTATAAGTGAATAACACGTATAATTTATAATGTGCTCATACATGCACAGAATCAGACCGGACAAGGAGATCGACGGACGATACATTTTTGGAGCTGGTTGAATGGAGTTGAAGACAACTGAGATGTTTAGTTAGATTAAACGTTGTTTTAATCTAACTGAAGCGAACCGTTTTAATGATAGATATAAACCAAGGTGAGTTAAACTCACTCAGTTTCCCCCTCTTATATTTTATAAGTCGGGGTTTATAATTGTGTGCTATGGTTGTTTGTTTGTTTGTTCGTTGTTGGTTTTATATTCATATAGACTGAAACAGTTAAATTAAACGTTCGTTTAATTTAATTAATCGTTATTTCTAACGGTTGAATCCAAGTGAGGTAACTTACCTCAGTGGTTACGTTTATAACACTATAAACGTTATGATCAAATAGTTGAATGCTTGAACTGTTGTTATTATCCCAGTATTGACTGTAACAATTCTTGTTGACCGTTATTATTAAACTGTTTTATTTCATCTGTCTAGATGAAAACGAATATTGAACTGAATGATTTGAATTGTGCTAACCGTTGTTTTGCAGAGAATAACGGGTAGGATAATATTGATAATGTTTATCAATATGATAAAATTATTTGTTATGTAATGTGAAATTGGTTTATATTTCACGTTTGGTACTGTAGTAACCATTTGCCTCTTTAATACCGTCGACTAAAAGGAATGATTTTTCGAAATCGATATTAAATGGATTTCGAATGTTTTCAAAGATATAAATATATTTTTATATGGTTTTGAAATACGATTTTTATTGTAAAAATAATAGTCGAAGTTAAATTTATCAATTTTATATAAATATAACTAGTAGAGATGCAAGATGTATTAAATGAACGGTTAAACGATATAATTTATCGTGTTGATTATTTAAATATTGAAATGGTTTTGTGAAGGCCTTACGGTCGTAAAAGAAGTTTTAAATTGATTTCATAATAGAAAATGGAATGGTTAAATCATGGGTATGCGAGAACGGGTAAAAGAGTTCAAAGAGAAATGCTTTGTAATAAATGATCATTTTTGACAAACGTCGTTTCAAACAAATACGAAATGTGATAACATTTCGTGTATGAGATTAACAAATCAATGAGTTGGAAATGAGTGGTGATTTGAAAATGGGGTTTCATATTTTGAATGAAATCGAAGTTGAAAGTATGAATATGAATTTATAAATGAGATTTGGTTAAATAAATGGAAGCGAGTTTATTCCGAGGGTCGGAATGTGGTATTCCGAAGTTCGGAATGATTAATCGAAGTGAGTTCTATTCCGAGGTTCGGAATGTGATATTCCGAAGTTCGGAATGTTAACTAAAGGCAGGATTTTAAATGAGGTTAAGAATGTGAATAACGACAACGAATATTAGTTGTCGATGATGGATTACAAATGAGATTTGTAACCAAAATTAAAGATGCGCAAATGAAAACGAATGGTAAGTATCGTAGTTAATTTACAAAGATTTTGTAAATGGAAATTTAAAGTTTTGAAAATGAAGTCGAGTGAGTAAATAAAATTGAGGGTTTGTGAATGTGTTTATAACATGGGTTACAAAAGAAATAAGATATGAGATTTTTCTTAAAGGGATTATCATATGTTGCAGACAACGAATAAGTGGTCGAGTATGAGTTAAAGAGAATGTGATAAGTGAAATAGTTTTGAAATGAAGTTTGTAATGTTTGGCACAAATAACAAGTTGAATCGTCTTGATAAATACCAATATAAGGATTGGAAAGTATATCAATATAAAAATTGTATAAGGTATTAATATGAGATTTATTAAAACTATGTTTATGCGGATTTTGAACAAATGAATTTGAATTGTCGAAATAAATGGTAAGATTGTAATAAAGAGATATCAAGGAAGTTTCATAAAGATTCTATTTATAATAGAATCAAAGTTCGTATATAATATTGTAAAATGATTATTAATATAAATCGAAAGGATTAATAAGAGTTTACTTAATAATTAGTTGAGTAAACGTGGTCAAGATTTAATGAGGTTTCCAAAGGGAAAATATGTTGTTAATAAACTTCTATTTGTCCTGAAGGTATGAATGTTGTTGGTCAAGGTCTGAGAGGTAGCTAAAATACCCCAACTTGAATGACTCCATGATTATCCAAGGGCGGTATTAGTTTATAAACGAGAGTAGTTGAGGGAAATACAAGTTATGATTTCTGTTAATGATATTATAAACTGTTTTCGAAAAGTTTATAAGATTGAATAAACTGAATCTGAAGTATATTCTTATTTTAAAATAAGAAGTAAAAGCGATGTTTCAAATATTGGAAAATTTGGAAAATATAATTAACAAACGGTTTGGTAAAGAGGCTAAATGATACTAAGTATTGAATAAGTGAATCCATTTTCTTTTATGGATGAATGGTTGTTCTATTTGATAGTTAAATAACCGACTATCAAAATTGGCCCATGCGATTGTTGGTACGGAAAGACCAGGATCGAATATATATTCGAAAACCATTCCGTCCAGCAAATACGAATACGTTGAAGATGCTGATTCAAGATGGAGCTATTGAAGACCGTGGATCTTCATAAGCGGAAGGATTACTTAAAATCTCTGACTTGCAAGCAGAGATAAACTGTGATTCTGTCGTGGTTGGAATCTACGGATTGCAAGGACTTATCTCTACTGATTCTCAGGGTGATTCCTAGAATGCAGTAGGAGAGTACCTTCGGTTCATCCTGATCCTGGGTGACTAGTATGGATGGATGTCTGATAGAGTATTTCCAGAAAGTTCACGTACATTGATTTCTTCAATCGTACCAAGAGTGGAAGCGGAGAAAGAAACTTCTTTAGCTAACACGTAATGTATTGTTGTTGATGTCAATTAGTGACTGTTGATGGATCTGACGATGTGACATTCGAAGTGAATGTGATGTGCTAATAAAGCGTAGCCTCAAGCCTCATCAACCAGGAGATGATAGAAATCGGGCAGGCAGCATGGCTATGTGGGTCGCTCCCATTAGGGTGTATAATCACCTATCTAGAGAAATTCCTTTTGTTCTTATTCTATCGATTCTGCCCATTCGGGAACGGTGGCTTGAGCCCAAACCGTTGGTGATATACATTCGATACACTCAAGCGAAATGAGTGGTCGGTCATGTGAGGGCCGGGTTGCAAGACATTCTTGTTGAACCCAGTGTATTCGCCTCTAGAGATACACTATCGGCAGGTGGTCCCATACCTTGTCAAAGTCGGAATCCAATCTCCAATAAGCGCCTGCGGTTTTGATTGTATACTATATATGTGGAGCGTGAGATGCAAGCGTTCCACTAGATTGATATTTACTTGTATTTAGACACTATTATAATATCAGAAAATATATTGATTTTAAACATGTTTTGGGTTATCGTAAGGTAAAAACCGTCCGTGTTTATGTGTGGATTTGGTCTTACGATTATCCTTTCTTCTGAAAGATTTTGAACTTTAAAATCATGATTGGATGATTTACCTTATTACTGTGCGAGTTTATCTCACTCTGGTTCACCAGACTGACCTGGTGTTTTGTAAATGCTCGGGTTAGCCCGGAGTGTACAGGTTCAGGTTAATGACTGCTATGAAGAGACGAGCTGGAAGAGTCCAGACGTATGATATTACTACTATTCCGCTGTGGGTTGTATATGGGAACAGGCTATTATAACTGTGCCATGGTATGATGTACTCTGATACTGTAAGTATTTTCAAAGCTCTCAATAAAGAATTATTTCTGTATAATATTTTGTTCCACTGCGATGTGAGACTCTGTGTTGTGGTGTTCTTCTTCTTCTATTCTAATATTTCTTTCTTTCTAATCTCACCCTCTAAATTCTTTCTAATAACGTCCAGTGTTTTCGGTGTTTGTAAGGTCGGCATGAGTTACGGTAAGGGTAATTATGTCGATTTTATGGGCCGAAAATCCTATTGGGTCGTTACAACCTTCCATCTCTCCTCAGCCAACCCTTGTCATCAATAGAATATCGAGCGAGATGACTAGACGTCTCTCCTCGAATCAGCTTATCCATAATCTCAACCATATGAGGGTCTTCTCTCTGCGAAGCCCCAACTTGATCAAGAAGGGTAGGCCTGAGTTCCAGAGATGCCAAAGAGCCGGTCATCGACTCAACCGCCAAAGAGAAATCAAAGGTTGCCACATACTCTAAATTCTTCATCTCAACGAATAGAGGACTTAGGGTCAACCTTCTTCTACTCAATGCATCAGCTACCACATTCCCCTTGCCACGGGAATAAGCTATCTCAAAATCGTAGGACGCCAAGAATTCCATCCATCTTTGTTGCCTCAGATTCAGATCCTTCAGAGAAAAGAGATACTTCAATGACTTGTGATTGGTATAAAGCTCAAATCTTTCTCCCAGAAGATAATGGCGCCAAGCCTTGAGTGCATATACTATTGCTGCCAACTCTAAGTCATGAGTGGGATAATTCTTCTCATGCACTTTGAGTTGTCTACCGCCAAAGCATATCACTCTTCCTTCTTGCATCAGAACAGCTCCCAACCCCGTGCCACATGCATCGGTGTATACTGTAAATAACTTCCCTCCATCGGGCAAAGCTAGAACAGGTGCTGATGTGAGAGCCCTCTTGAGCTTCTGAAAAGCAAGCTCGCACTCTCTGCTCCAAGCAAAAACTAAATTCTTCTTCGTCAATTTAGTGAGAGGAGCGGAAATCTTCGCGAAGTCCTTGATGAACTTCCGGTAAAAGCCTGGAAGACCTAGAAAACTTCTTACTTCGGTTGCATTCCTTGGAGTCTTCCAATCCTGAACTGCAACTACCTTAGCGGGATCCACCGCTAAGCCTTGCTTAGATACTATATGCCCAAGGAATCTAACTTCCCTTCTCCAAAAATGACACTTGGAGAACTTGGCCTTCAACTGATGCGCTCTAAGCGTATCCATCACCTCCACGAGATGCCTTGCGTGCTCTTCCTCATCCTTAGAGAAGATCAGAATATCATCTATGAAGACCACGACAAACTTGTTCAAGAACTCCCTGAACACCCTACTCATCAAGTCCACGAAATATGCGGGTGCATTAGTGAAGCCGAACGGCATGACAAGCCATTCGAAGAATCCATCTGGAGTTCTGAACACAGTCTTGTCTATACTATCCTCAGCTACCCTGAGCTGATGGAATCCAGTAGCAAGATCAAGCTGAGAGAAAACAGAAGCACCGACAAGCTGGTCAAAGAGATCATCAATCCTCGGTAACGGGTGTCTGTTCTTCTTAGTCAGCTTATTCAACTCTCGATAGTCAACACAAAGTCGGAGGGAACCATCTGCCTTGGTAGCAAATACCATAGGCGTTCCCCACTCAGATATACTTCGTCTAATGAAGTTCTTCTCAAGCAACTCTTTCACTTGCTTGCTTAGCTCCCGCCTTTCACGCGGAGCCATGTGCCGAACGGGCAAAGAAACCTGCTTTGCATTATCCACCAGATAAATGCGGAAATCAATCTCTCGCTTAGGGGGCAACCCCCTAACTTCATCGAAAACATATGGATACTCTCGAACCACTCTTACAGACTGAAGAGTCTCCACTGACGAGTCGAGTGATTCAAGATAGCACAACATGACGGGACCTCTCGGATCACAAGAAATTTCTAGGGATTTTCCCGAGGTGAGTCACGAGCCTCACAACACTATGCTCACAATCAAGGATGGCTCCATATCTGGACAGACAATCCATGTCCAATATCAATCCGTATCCCCTGAAACCAAGAACATAAGCACTGCACAAGAACTCTACACTCAGTATAGAGATCCTCAAATCCCCACATATCATAAACAAATGGGCGGAACCCCCAATAGGATTTGAGACATAGACGGGATCATCTACCAAGCTAGTACTAAGGTGCAAACTATCAACAAGATCAGATGAGATAAAGCTATGCGATGCACCAGAATCAAACAAGGTACGAACTGGAAAATCAGAAATATATACAAGGCTCTCAACAGAAATACTACCTCGATCGGGAACTGGAGCGGTAGTGAGAGCATGAACTTGCCCTCCTGAAGGTCCAGCAAGCTGGGTCTGACCCTGGCCTTGCCCCTGTTTCTTCGGGCAATCCTTGCTGAAATGTCCAGTCTTACCACAGAAAAAGCATTCACCATTCTTCCTTTTCCTCTTCCTACAATCCTTAATAAGATGCCCAACTGAACCGCAATAATGGCACTTCTCCTTGTTGTTCTTGCCCTTGTTGTTGTTCCCCTTGTTGCCCTGACTCTTGTTCTTATTCTGATTGCCTTGACTGCTCTGACCACGTGGATTACCCTGATTTCCTTTTCCCTGGGAATCAGTCTTCTTGGCTTGAGTATCATTTTTCTTGACATCTCCCTGAAGTAACGCCATATCAACCAAGCTCTCAAACGTGGCCCCATGGGGAATATGTGACATGGCCAATCCCTGCAACGGCTCATTCAATCCTCTAGCAAAACGAAGGGCCTTCTTCTGAGGAGTATTCACCATATCCAAGCCAAAACGAGCTAACTGATTGAACTTGTTCACATATTCTTTGACAGACATATCTCCTTGCTTCAAAGTTATGAATCTCTCCATTTGCAGATTCTCCTCAGCAGAAGATAGAAACTTAAGCATGAACCTTGCCCTGAAATCGGCCCAAGTCTCAACAGGCCTAGTGCCATTGGTGACTTCCCACCAATAAGTGGCTTCATCCTTCATAAGCCAAACCGCCAACAAGACCTTCCTATGATCGTCTATCCCAAATATAGCAAACAAATCCTCGGTCTCTTTCAACCAATTTCTGGCCTCTACAAAAGTCTCAGTACCTTGAAAGTTCTTGCCACCCATTGCTTTGAAATCTTTGCAAGTCTTTATGAAGTCAGCCTGAGGATGCTGAGGGGGAGGAGGAAGAGGAACCTCAGCAACAGGTGGAGGATGAACATTAGCGACAGGAGGAGGAGGAATATTAACTACTGGAGGAGGAGGAGGGACATCTGCGGGGCCGGCTTCGGTCGCCCTAGCCTCCAAAAGTCTCCTATACCAAACAGGTACGTGTACTCCCTCCGGAAAAGCAAAGTTATCGGCCATACTGAAAAAGAAAAAGACAGATTCAGAATGGAGAAAAACGAAGGGATTTTGCTAATGGCTTTTTGGGGAATAGCCTTTAAAATAAACTAGACTTTTCTTTGGAAAATAATGTATACTTGATTTTGAAAATAGTTTTCCAAAAGTTTTCTAAAAACCTTTCTGTTCCTTCTCGTAAACCATATGCTCTGATACCAAATTGTAACACCCCGCCTCCGCCAGGGTGACTCTTGCAAGCACTCTGACTTTGGAGGGGCGTTTGAACCAGGTAAACATGCATAATGATATATCAAAGCAGAACAAGAACATATGTATATATGTAAACAGAGTAAATAACATAGATGCATAGATAAAACAGCGGAAGATTTTAAACCATTTCAAAACAAGTCTGGTACAACATCATGTCAATTTTCCAAATAAACAAGTCTAGATAAAACAACATCCTCTGAAAACTGAAATACATAAGTAGCTATCCCCAAAGTGGAAAACCATATCAAGCTCAAGTCCAAAGCATACATGAGCTATCCAAGAAAAGCAGGTAAGATCCATGCTAAGCTTCAGTATTCCCTCCCTGAGAACCTGGGGGGGGGGAACGGAAGAAAAGAGGCGAAAGAAAACAGGTCAGTCAAAAAGATTGAGTAAGCCCTACTACAATCAATGTAAACTGGTAAAGTTAACTGGCACGAGCAGCAGGGATGAACATAAGGATAACAACATATTAGCATGATGATTAACCAACAAGGTAGATAAAGGTGTCATCGCATAATCAGGATTAAGGTTTTGCACCACAGGTGTACTATCAAACTAACATGACTGGAATAAACAAGTATTGATCCCTTGGCCCATGCTTTGGCCCAATAACATGAAGTGACCCTCATACGAGGTCCAATAACATGAAGTGACCCTACCACGAGGTCCAACCAAACGGTCTAGTCGATCGGCTCCCTAAGCCTAACTCGTCACGTGTTGGTGTCAATACGGCCCAAACATGATTGTAGTCGAACTATGCCGGGTCCACCCTTCGGGTGTATCAAGCCCTAGGGTGCCAACCCCTGGACACCATAAACATGAGTGCACAGTCTCGATCTACTGGTACCCATGGGTGACTTCTCCAAATACGGACTGTGTGCACGACCATAGTCCGTCCGGAACTACATCGGCGTACCACCCGGCCGTCGTTTATTGGGTCGCTTACCTCCCGCCCAGTAATCGTGCCCCCTCCCTAGCCTAGCCCCTAGGGCCATAATGATACGATTTTGGGGTTACTGCGGAGTGGGCCCCCCATTGCTAGTATTTTCTAGTGGGTTAAGTACGGTTTAACCCTCTTAATAATCATGGATTAACTTGGTTAAGTGTAACGATGAGTTCACGACTTAACCCTGATTAATCTACCGAGCCCAAATTGGTTAAGTATTAGGTGGACCATGACTTAACCCTAATCATGAGGCATTAATGAATTAATGCGCCTTAGCCTCTCACATTAGACTTCGTAGCGGTTACTAGTTGAGCCGGGCGGGTCCGGGTAGCTTTACACCACAACTTGGTCTAACCTCGGGTCGAAGGTACAACATGACCAACTTCTCACATTGGGTCCTATTGTTTGTAGCAACTAGTTAAGCCGGTCGGTTCCGGGTAGGTTTAAGCTACAAACTCAACCCAACCTCGAGTTGACCACACTTATATTTTCTATGTGTCATGTCCATCATGTTTCCAAAACACATTACAAGTTTTCAAGCAATTGGGTAGACCTAACTTAATAGGTAAATTCCCAATGGGTAGACCTAACTTAATAGGTAAATTCCCAAGCTCATGTTTTTATGTCTTTTAAGTTTACCCAACCCCAAACGCAATCCCATCGCTTACATATCGCAATAGCGCATAAAGGATAGAAAGAGGGAACTTGGCATAATCATGACATAAAAGTGTTAAAGCCACAAGTTCAACATGGTGGCATATGAAATGTTCATGTATTCATACACTTGCATATTACATTTTTAGGCCCAAAAAGCATGCATAAAATCAAACTTGGCATGTTCATGATACATGGTGCTAAATGACATGTAGAAATGGCCACAAGTTTGCATTTAGCCTCACATGCAAGTTATCATAAAGGATATGATAACTTACATGTTGCCAAAATGCAACCTTTGGCATAAAGCTTGAAGCTTTATGTTCACATACTCAAGATAAGCTTGCATAAAATGATAACATGAACCATATGACCATCCCAAACTTGCATAACATACTTGCATATCGTATGACACTTGCATATCAAACTTGCATATTACAACATGATAACTTGCATATCTTAGCATAGTAAACTTGCATATTAGCTTGCATATTACAACATGATAACTTGCATATCTTAGCATAGTAAACTTGCATATTAACTTGCATATTACAACATGATAACTTGCATATCTTAGCATAGTAAACTTGCATATTAACTTGCATATTACAAAATGATAACTTGCATAACTCTTCATAATAAACTTTCATATCATACATTTAACTTTAGAGTTTAAGTATGAAAGGAATAGGGCTTACAATGCTTATGCGGACTCAAATGAGTATAGCAAATGTAAGAAAACCCTTATGCAACCAATTAAACCCCAAAAATGCAAGCAAAATTGATCAAAACTCTTTCTTTGTGGTGCAAATATAGAGACTTGTCTTGAATGCAAGCTAATGAGGATCATACAAGTTTAAAAACACTTGTATGCATAGAAAATCTCATAAAATTTGTTTAGGAATTTTGTGAAGAGAGTGGAGGCCATGAGAGGATTGATTTTGCCATAGTTTAGTTGCTAGAATGAATAATGAGGATTTAGGGTAGGTTAGGGTCTTATTTATAGATTAGGAAAATGTTTTAGGCCATAGGATTAAACCCTCGTTGCAATCACAGCCCTTAAAACCGAATCTGGCCCCCAACCTCAACACAAACCCAAAATGGTGCACCAGGCTAAACAGCCCGTCTGAGCCAAGTCGACAGCCCAGTCGACAGGGCTGTCGACTTGGTCTAACCAAGTCGACTCCCAAGTCGACAGGGCTGTCGACTTGGGTACTCTGGCGGGAATTTTCCCGCCTGGCCCAAACTGGCCCAATTTTTCAAATTCAAGTTTGAATTTGAAATCTGTTTTTACTTTGAAATTTTCAGAAAACTACGTTGGGCCTTATTCGGGTCATACGGACTCCGATTTTCGAAAATCGGACTATATTTCGCGTATTTTTTCGAGACGAACGCAATGGCATAGCCCGTTTCCCTTGATTCATATTTTAGAATTAAATTCTGCCTCAATTTATGTTATAACAGGTTATTGAAAATACGGGTTGTTACATAAAATATTTATATAATTAAAAATATTTTATCATTAAAAATATAAGTTTTAACGTGAATGTGAATAAATAAATATTCATTTACAAACCGAACGGTTTGTTTATGTACACCTATTTCAAGGATATTGATTGGGACGATAAATTTTACACATCGCCTAACTGTACAAATAATATTCAGTGTTTGTTGATGTGAAACCCCACATGGGTGTTAGGATGATATTTGACGTACACTAGTCCCAATAATTAGTTGTGTGTCGACCGATAGGTTGACAAACAGTTGTGTTGTGCACATTGGATGATGGTTGATTATTTATTTTTGCTATTACATACATGTGTTGTGTGGAATCCATATAATTAACATTATATGGTAATTGATTGAGCCTCATTCCAATTGGGAAAATAAAGAATATTATAAAATAATAGTCATGTGTTGACAGTACTCATTTGTTAAGATTAGTCATGTGTTGAAAGAAATATAGATTCATGTGTTGAATAGAATAAATATTCATTTGTTGAATAGAATAACAAAGTTATTGAAAAATATAAAGCCATGTTGATTAGTGATGCGCTATTTTGACGCGAACGATATTTATATCGATTATATTCGTTTTTAAAATGAAATCGAATTGAAATTGAATAGAAATGAATTCGAATTGAAATTGAATATAAAATGAATTCGAATTGAATTGAATATAAAGTGAATTCGAATTGAAATTGAATAGAAATGAATTCGAATTGAAATTGAATATAAAATGAATTCAAATTGAAATTGAATATAAAATGAATTCGAATTGAAATTGAATAGAAATGAATTTGAATTGAAATTGAATAGAAATGAATTCGAATTGAAATTGAATAGAATCGAATTTGAATTGAAATTAATTTGAAATGAATTTAAAACGAATTTATATTAGGAAAATTCAATTTTGATTTGAATCTGAAATGAAGTTGAAATCGTTTTGAAAATGAATTTAAAACGATTTATAAAATTCGTTTTTAAAGGAAATCATCGAAGTATATATTATATATGTTATATATATATAAAATATAATGGCGTGAATAGAACGCGCCGCGCCGCGGTAGTTCGCGAATTTCGACCATTAAGTTCGAAAGGACGTTACGGGAGATCCGATTGTCGGATTCTCCTCAAACCAGAACCGTTGGGTTCGTATCGGAAAGTGCTTTCCAATGAATATTAGAAATTTGAAATCTAACGGTTAGATTTGGAATTATGTCCAAATCAAATTTGGAAAAGGTCGCTATAAGTGCAGTTCGGTGACAGTTATTGAAAACCGACTGTACGGGCCTTGATAAAATCATTAAAAATATCTATAATTTTTGTAAAATCACAATGAATGATTTGGGAAAAACTGGGATGAAAAACTCCATATTTGAAAAGATAAAAATAGATTCTTATCGAAATGAACTAGTTTTGAACTAGAATTAAAACCAATTTATTTTTGGAAATAGATAAATTGAATTTGAAATGGATTTTAAATAACAAGAATTTCTAATATATTTTATTGGAATTGCTATAGAATATGATTTGGGTTTATCGTGAACTGAGTTTTAAATGACATTAGTTCTTTAACCCAGTAAAAGGAGTTTTAATGAATCTTTAATTAGATTGAAATGTGAATTGATAATTTAAATTACCAAAATTTGGAAATGATCGATAGGGGAGTATCACCAGTTTTAGTCCTCGATAGATAAGTCTTTAATTAGATTTGAACGTGAAATGGTAATAAACTTTACCGATAGCAATGTGGTGTTAGATATGGAGTATGACCAGTTTTGCTCCAAGGGATAAATAGGTTGGGATTTGGAAATAAAATAAATAATTACTTCGGTGTGGTCGCTAATCTCGACTAGTTTGGAAAACCATAATCTGGTTTGAAATGACATCCAAAGGAAGATTAAAGAATAAATTTAAAAGAATTTATCTTTGATAAAATTAATGAGAACCTCTCCCTAGGAGTGTGAATATCTGAGTAAAAGAATATTCTGAATTGGAATGAGGTGTATATTGTGTTTTATAGCACTTGTTGATTAAGATACACGAGTTATTCAGAAAGGCCGGGTATAACCCATTCTGAATAACTGATTCGACGATGAGTCGAAGAGATTGAAGACGGTGCAAAACCGACGATCTTCACATCGAATGGATGCGTGCTACTGATGCTCACGATGGGAGTTGCCACCTTAAAGGGGGATAAAGTAGTAACTGTCCGGACATACTTGGAGGTCGACGGATATGCGAGGAAAGTGCCTCCGGTTTTGTTCAGACCTAGAACGAACTTGTAAATGGATGGCGTGTCTGACATTGTATTCATTTATATTGTATTCATTGATCTCTGCTAAATATATATCTATTTGGCGGCGGAGAATTTATTCTATTGCTTAACGCCCTTCTCTGAGACATACGAGCTTAGAGGTTGTATATTGGCAGAAATCTGTGGTACGATATGGATTGATAGTGTGGCATGCTAAGATGTAGTGATCCAGAATTTTGTTGAAAAGCAGAGTTTGGTGGACGATGATCAAAGCGCGGCTTTAATATAACATGGCTTTGTGTATAGCGTTGATACGCGAGCCTCACACCCCGGTATGGTGGTAAACTGATCGTTTGATCAGTATGCTTTTTAGAGGATGGGCACCTTAGTGGTGTCGTTGATTCGGTCGACCGAGATTGAGCTTAGTGCTTAGAGGGATAGGGTAAGCGGTGTTTTCTCTCGCCGAGACGTAAGCCGCAGTGATACTCGATTTCCCAAAAGTGTAGATGTGCATTATGGTGTTTTCTCTTACCGAGACGTAAGCCGCAGTGATACTTAATTTCCCAAAAGTGCGGATGTGGATTACGGTGTTTTCTCTTGCTGAGACGTAAGCCGTTGTAGATGGCACTACGCGATCGATCTTTCGAATCAGGAGCCACCATGATGGAAATCCAATTTCTAAATATGACATTTTGCGGTTTTGATTGTAGAGCCTAGTATTGGCGACATGATATATGGTACCCATGCCGTCTATGATTGATACATTTATATTTGAAATTGGTTTCTTCACTTATAGTAATAATATAAGATGAAATTTCACGTATCAAACATATTTGGCTATTATAAGGGAAAACCCTATCCTCTGGCTTGCGTTGCATTGTGTGATGGAACATGGGTATTATAATAGCTTCATTGTTCTTTATTTAGCATTGCGCTGTTTGTTTTATGCACTGGTATTCTTGGGAGGAAACCCGTTCCGTGTTATACGGCGTGGTCCCTGGATTTACCTAGCTTTAAAAACAAAGATTAATAATTGTTTTAGTTCTCACACCAGTCACATCACTGACCTGGAGTTTATTGTTTTAACCTAAACTCTGGTGCCCCTATTTTCCACACGGGCAGCTAGTAGTTTTGGTTTTGCAGATTTATATTTACAGGATCCTAATTTACAGCTAGAATGATATCTGGAAAGCTCTGTATCCGTATATCTCTTCTAGTTGTGTTTTGTATTATTTCCGCTGCGATGTATTTAAATGTAATTTAAATCTCTGATATTTTCTGTGTAATATTTATTCATACTATGTATATTCTTGTATTCTGGTGGAATTGTTGTAATAAGCAATGAAATGTTCTTCTGTTTGCGTTCCGATGTGTGTTGTTCTCCAGGTAATCTGGGCTTTCCTCACCGGGGAAGTTACGGGCTACTACAAGTTGTATCAGAGCTCTGGTTTACAGAGCTAAAGAACATGACACATTAGAACCAAATGAAAGAATTCATCAGATATTGGATTAGTAATATCCAATTAGAATGACTCGTTAGAGATAGGATCAGTAGTATCCTAGAACAAGTGTGAAGAGTATGTTTTTTAAATGAAAACAATTTTGTTTTGAAATTTAAATCGTTTTATTCCTATTTGAATATTTATTTATTTTGAATTTGACAATCCAGTATATAAAGATTTTGCATATACGCGTCATGAATGTATATTCAAAGTTTTAATATACTGGATAGATATAGGATCACACTCTAGTCGCCCAGAGATGGTACTGATGATAGCATGTGCATCATCAGTATCTATGTTCGTGTTTTGAAGGTGTGATATCTATATATTTCCATTAGACTGGTGTGAGAACCAAAATTAGATAGACTTATTGTTGTGATTTGGCATCAAAAACATGATTTTCTGTATATGTAGTAAAATTATGAATTTGAAACGTTAATCCACTAATTGATTGATGTTTGTGTTGTTTGTTTATTTGTTTGATAATTTTGAACCATTTAGCCAAATTATATCAAATAGTGAATTGTATTGAAAATTTATCGCAAATGCATGCATATACATGTTCTTACATTGAACAGGTCATAGCAAGGAGGCTAGAGCCGAGAAATAAAATTGTTTGCCCGACAAATGGATACATGTTTACCATAATTTGCTGTTTTGTTTGGGTGACGATGATTTTATGAGCCGATTGGCTAGCCGCTTGACTTTTTCTTTTTCTTTTTGAGATCAGAGGGCCTATATGGCTATTTCGGGATTTTCCCGGTGGTCCCGGTGCAGGGGAAGTTATGGCGAAATTTTTCGAAAATTTAGAGTGTTAGCTAAAATTTTGAAAAATTTAAAAAGTTCTTAGAAGCTGAAAAGTTGAAGAACTTAAGCCGTAGCGAAAATAATGAAAGTTGAGTTGGATTTTAAAACAACTTTCGGCTTCATTCCTTTTCGGGGACGAAAAGTTTTAAGTGGGGGAGATTGTAACAACCCGTAAAATCTGTGCCAGTTTAAAATTTTTATTTTGGCAATTTTAATAAATTTTGAATATTTAAAATAGATTATTTTAAAAAATATCGATGAGAAATTTATTTTGAATAGAATTCGAACGTATATATTTATGTACGTCGTCGTTAGAATATAAATATTTATTTATATATATAAAAGGAATTGAAAATGGCGTGGTAGTTCGATAATTCGATTTCAAACTTCAATTGAATGTACCGGGTTCAAAATAAACCGGATTTTGGCGAAACCAAAAATATTTGAATCTAATTGAGAATATCTTTCCAACGAATTCGGGAAATCAAAATTTCATAGCGGGGATCAAAAGATATGTCCAATTGAAAATTCAGAATAGTCGCTATGGAATTTTGGCCCTTGAAAATAACCATTTTGCAAACGGTCTCAGAATTCGATGAAATTAATTTTGTTAGGACCGTATCGTCTATACGAAGTTAGAAATAATTTTTCAGGAATTTTTAGAGTCAGTATGTAGCCCCGGTAAATTAAAATGTACATTGAAATCAAATTTGAACGTTAAATTGATTTATATTTCAAATTTGATGAAAACTGCTCGAAACGTTAGAATTGGCTTACGTGACATATCCCATTGTGTTCGGAATGGGGGTATTTAGCTGGAGGCGACAGTCTTTGAGTTCGATTAGGAGTTCGTGACGATTTTGAACTTTAAAAAAGAATTAAATATTAAATTATTAATATATATATAAGGTCAACCCTAGTCAGATGGTTCAAGACCCCAATCCCCTCTTAAAAAACGATCGATGGAAAAGCTCGATTCGTTCTTCCACGATAACGTTCAATCCACGCAGTGAAATCCATCGATTCTTCAGCGGATTTGGTAGATCTCAGCCTCATCTTTGAATCCATAGACGTCTCGGCTGCCATCGTTGTATGTCTTGATCGAATCACCTCCCAGAACATTTGCCGCCTCGCCCAGATTTCTCGCCCCCACCGTACTTCGAGTTGGACGAAACCCACCTCGCCGGAGAGCTGACGTGAAGGGGGAGGCCGTGGAAACCCCTGATCGTCACCCCGCACCTCGGATTTTGAGTAGGAAGCGAAACCCTAGATGGAGCTCATTTCAGACGTTATACAATGAGTTATTTTGTTTATTTATTTTATTTAGACCTATCTTTAAATTCTGATTTCATAGCAAATATAAATATACTTGATTTTGGAAAATATAAAATAGAATTTGGTTTATAAAATAAACGATAGGGTTTGTTTTAGAAATGTATATTGAATTTGGTTCATAGAAATAAACATAGAACTTGTTTTTTTGAAATATAAATATACTTGATTTTGAAAATAAAAATATAGCTTGATTTTTATTTATACGGTAGCAGAATTAAAATATGAACATTTTTGATTTGAAAATATGAACATTTTTTATTTGAGAATATATATAGCATAGTTCTAAAAATATATATCGCATCATTTTTAAAATAAAATATACATTGTTTTTAAAATAGAAGTAGCAGAATAAAAATATAATTTTTATGTATGAGAAGTGTTATAAAATTACGATTTATATATATACAGAAGCGATATGAAAAATACGATTATTGATATAAACATCATATTAAAAATGTGATTTTTAATATGAACAGCGTGAAAAGAACTGCATTAGAATTTCTAACCGATCCAGATGGTTCAGCAGTTCAAAAAGCAAAGCACGGCGGAGTGGAACCCTCGATGAGAACTTCTCACTCTAATTTTATTTCTAGTTAAAAATATATACTAGGATGCAAACTGTGCTTAGCAGCACCCGACACCCGTCGTCCACGGACCATGGACGACTTGTTTGTTTGATTGTATGTTAATGTGAAAAATTGATTGTGTGATGTGAAATGAAATAAAATATTTATATAATTAAAAATATTTTATCGTTAAAAATACAATTTGTAACGTGAATGTGAATAAATAAATATTCATTTACAAACCGAATGGTTTGTTTATGTACACCTATTTGAAGGATATTGATTGGGACGATAAATTTTACACATCGCCCAACTGCACAAATAATATTCAGTGTTTGTTGATGTGAAACCCCACACGGGTGTTGGGATGATATTTGACGTACACTAGTCCTAATAATTAGTTGTGTGTCAACCGATAGGTTGACAAACAGTTGTGTTGTGCACTTTGGATGATGGTTGATTATTTATTGTTGCTATTATATACATGTGTTGAGTGGAATCTATATAATTAACATTATATGGTAATTGATTGAGCCTCATTCCAATTGGGAAAATAAAGAATATTATAAAATAATAGTCACGTGTTGATAGTACTCATTTGTTGAGATTAGTCATGTGTTGAAAGAGTTATAGATTCATGTGTTGAATAGAATAAATATTCATTTGTTGAATAGAATAACGAAGTTATTGAAAAATATAAAGCCGTGTTGATTAGTGATGCGCTATATTGACGCGAACGATATTTATATCGATTATATTCATTTTTAAAATGAATTCGAATTGAAATTGAATAGAAATGAATTCGAATTGAAATTGAATATAAAATTAATTCGAATTGAATTGAATATAAAGTGAATTCAAACTGAAATTGAATAGAAATGAATTCGAATTGAAATTGAATATAAAATGAATTCGAATTGAAATTGAATATAAAATGAATTCGAATTGAAATTGAATATAAATGATTTCGAATTAAAATTGAATAGATTCGAATTTGAATTGAAATCAAGTTGAAATGAATTTAAAATGAATTTATATTGGGAAAATTCAATTTTGATTTGAATCTGAAATGAAGTTGAAATCGTTTTGAAAATAAAATGATTTATAAAATTCGTTTTTAAAAGGAAATCGACAAAGTATATATTATATATATTATATATATATATAATATAATGGCCTGAATAGAACGCGCCGCGCTGCAGCAGTTCGCAAATTTCGACCATTGACTTTGAAAGGACATTACGGGAGATCCGACCGTCGGATTCTCCTCAAACCAGAACCGTTGGGTCCGTATCGAAAAGAGCTTTCCAATGAATATTAGAAATTTGAAATCTAACGATTGGATTCGGAATTATGTCTAAATCAAATTTGGAAAAGGTCACTGTAAGTGCAGTTCGGTGGCAGTTATTGAAAACCGACTGTACGGTCCTTGATAAAATCATTAAAAATATCTACAATTTGTGTAAAATCAAAATAAATGATTTGGGAAAAACTGGGATGAAAAACTCCATATTTGAAAAGATAAAAATAGATTTTTATCGAAATGAACTAGTTTTGAACTAGAATTAAAACCAATTTATTTTTGGAAATAAATAAGTTGAATTTGAAATGGGTTTTAAATAACCAGAATTTCTAATATATTTTATTGGAATTGAAATAGAATGTGATTTGGGTTTATCGTGAACTGTGTTTTAAATGACATTAGTTCTTTAACCCAGTAAAAGAAGTTTTAATGAATCTTTAATTAGATTGAAATGTGAATTGATAATTTAAATTATCAAAATTTGGATATGATCGAAAGGGGAGTATCACCAGTTTTACTCCTAGCGATAGTTAAATCTTTAATTAGATTTGAACGTGAAATGGTAATTAACTTTACCGATAGCACTGTGGTGTTAGATATGGAGTATGACCAGTTTTGCTCCAGGGGATAAATAGGTTGGGATTGGGAAATAAATTAAATAATTACTTCGGTGTGGTTTGCTAATCTCGACTAGTTTGGAAAACCATAATCTGGTTTGAAATGACATCCAAAGGAAGATTAAAGAATAAATTTAAAAGAATTTATCTTTGATAAAATTAATGATAACCTCTCCCTAGGAGTGTGAATATCTGAATAAAAGAATATTCTGAATTGGAGTGTGGCGTATATTGTGTTTTATAGCACTTGTTGATTAAGATACGCGAGTTATTCAGAAAGGCCGGGTATAACCCATTCTGAATAACTGATTCGACGATGAGTCGAAGAGATTGAAGATGGTGCAAGACCAACGATCTTCAATCCGAATGGATGGGTGCTACTAATGCTTACGATGGGAGTTGCTACCTTGAAGGGGGCTAAAATAGTAGCCGTCCGGACGTACTTGGAGGTCGACGGATATGCGAGGAAAGTGCCTCCGGTTTCGTTCAGACCTAGAACGGACTTGTAAATGGATGGCGTGTCTGACATTATATTCCTTTATATTCTATTCGTTGATCTCTGCTAAATATATATCTGTTTGGCGGCGGAGAATTTATTCTCTTGCTTAACGCCCTTCTCCGAGACATACGAGCTCAGAGGTTATATATTGGCAGAAATCAGTGGTACGATATGGATTGATAGTGTGGCATGCTGAGATGCAGTGATCCAGACTTTTGTTGAAAAGCAAAGTTTGGTGGACGATGATCAAAGTGCAGCTTTAATATAGCACGACTTTGTGTATAGCATTGATTCGCGAGCCTCACACCCCGGTATGGTGGTAAACTGATGGTTTGATCAGATTCCTTTAAAAGATGGGCTCCTTAGTGGTGTCATGGATTCGGTCGACCGAGATTGAGCTTAGTGCTTAGAGGGATAGGGTAAGCAGTGTTTTCTCTCGCCAAGACGTAAGCCGCAGTGATACTTGATTTCACAAAAGTGCGGATGTGCATTACGGTGTTTTCTCTCGCCGAGACGTAAGCCGTAGTGATACTCGATTTCCCAAAAGTGCGGATGTGCATTACCGTGTTTTTTCTCTCGCTGAGACGTAAGCCGTTGTAGATGGCACTACACGATCAATCTTTTGAATCAGGAGCCACCATGATGGAAATCAAATTTCCAAATATGACATTTTGCGGTTTTGATTGTAGAGCCTAGTATTGGCGACATGATATATGGTACCCATGCCGTCTATGATTGATACATTTATATTTGAAATTGTTTTCTTCACTTATAGTAATAATATAAGATGAAATTTCGTGTATCAATCATATTTGGCTATTATAAGGAAAAACCCTATCCTCCGGCTTGCGTTGCATTGTGTGATGGGACCTGGGTCTTATAATAGCTTCATTGTTCTTTATTTAGCATTGCGCTATTTGTTTTATGCACTGGTATTCTTGGGAGGAAACCCGTTCTGTGTTATATGGCGTGGTCCCTTGATTTACCTAACTTCAAAAACAAAGATTAATAATTGTTTTAGTTCTCACACCAGTCACATGATTGACCTGGAGTTTATTGTTTTAACCTAAACTCTGGGTGCCCCTATTTTCCACACGGGCAGCTAGCAGTTTTGGTTTTGCAGATTTATATTCACGGGATCCTGATTTACAGCTGGAACTATATCTGGAAAGCTCTGTATCCGTATATCTCTTCTAGTTGTGCTTTGTATTATTTCCGCTGCGATGTATTTAAATGTAATATAAATCTCTGATATTTTCTGTGTAATATTTGTTCATACTCTGTATATTCTTGTATTCTGATGGAATTGTTGTAATAAGCAATGAAATGTTCTTCTGTTTGCGTTTCGATGTGTGTTGTTCTCCAGGTAATCCGGGCTTTCCTTACCGGGGAAGTTACGGGCTAGTACAAAACGGAAATTAAATATAAATAATAATTAAATCAAAAAGCAGTTCAAATTCGAAAATTCCGAGACAAGCGGCTGGGCATGAAAATTCCCGCCATAGGGGTCGACTCTCCTCGGGGAGTCGACATAGATGTTGATCCCCCAAGAGGGATGTCGACTAGGGTGTCAACCCCCCTTGTAGGGGTCGACTCCCTCGGCCAGATCTGGGCTGTTTTTCCCAGTGACGTTTTCTGAGTCATTAGGGCATATGTGGTGACTTCCTATTGGCTCTATTTGGTCTGGATGGCTCTGATTACTCTTACGTTGATCTAACGCTCTCATTAATCTAAACTTCTATATAAACAACCCCAACCCTCAACCCTAAACCACATAAGATTTCTCTCTTAAGCCGTCATACTGTCCATGGCCAAACTAGCGTAGCCTCCATTTTTCTCTAAACTACAAGTCAAGTTAGGAAGTCTAAAATCAAATCAAAACTAGAGAATCAGTAGTCTACATCAAAGGATAGCTTTTAAGTTTCAGAAATCAGATCCCGGAAAACAAGATTTGTTCTTTTGTTTTTAAGTTCTATTATTCTTTTGATTTGGACAAGTAAAAGTCATGACTTGTAATGAAGAGAAACTAGAACTATGCCTAGTTGTAAGATAATCGTATTCTGATTCATGTTGCAATTCTGAAATTACCTATGCCTACGTGACTATTGTGATTTGTACAACCTATCATGTTGTATATTAGCTTACTGATGAACCTATCATGTTGGATATTAATTTGGTAATGAACCTATCATGTTGCATATTAATTTGGTGATGAACCAATCATGTTGTATATAACTTTTGTGATGAACCTATCATGTTGTATATTAAATTGTTGATGGACTTATCATGTTGTACCTATCATGTTGTATAACAATTTGGCAATGAACCTATCATGTTGTTTATAAATTTGGTGATTCCTTATGTTATGTTATATGCAAGATCATAAGCTAAGTCATGTTCATATATATGCTTATATGTCTAGATCTACATGCTTAGATGTTTAGATCTATGTTAATTTGATCCAACTCAAATGAAAGTTCACATTTACATGCTTAATTAAATTTGTGTAGTACGCCAAATTTATATTACACATGCTTAGTTGATCTAAACTGTTTTATGCCATTGGAATTTTACATGTCCCTTTTATTTTTCCCTTCTTATTTATGTGTTATGCTAATTTGCGAAATTAACGTTCTATGTAACTTATGCGAATGAATAACAGGGTATACGTTGGGAAATATATTAAATTAGATGCTATTGGCATAGGTTGGCTCATAATCATGTAAATGATTAATGGCATGAAAAGGTATAATTTGTATACCTAAGAATTATGGCATAATTTAGGGGGTAAATGAAACATGACTTGAGTTGACAACATTGTTGGATAATTTACATATAAACGTAAACAGTAAATATGTAAATTAATTAAAAGATGATTGTGCCTAACCTGAGGTTAGATTGAGTTACAGTGCAAGACTGCCCGGAACCGTCCGGCATATCCAGCAACCATAACAATATAGATATAATGTCAGAGGTTAGCGCATTAAGCCCAAAAAACTCAAGGTTAGGTAGAGTTGTGGTGTAAGACTGCCCGGAACAGGCCGGCACGTCCAGCGACCATAAAAATATAGATCTAATGTGAGAGGTTAGTGCTTTAATGAATGAATTAAAGCTAAGAAGCAGGCAGGCTAAGAATGGTAGGGTTAAGTAAATTAAGGCAAAAGGCAACACTTAACCAATACAACATGTTAACTAAACTGATGGATGGGGTTTGGTTAATTTGATAACACTTAACCATTTTAACATGTTGATTAGGAAACCCTAGTAACGGGGACCCATTTCAGCAGTAACCCACATAGATGTATTGTAACGACCCGTATTTTCAGCTATATAATGTTTAATTTATTTAATTATTTATATAGTGAATTAGAGGATTTAATAGTCGTTGAATTGAATTATATGGAATATTTAATTAAATTAAATAATATAATAATATATTTATTTCTGAAATAGTCAGAAATAGTGGAATTCACAATATTGTGTGAATGGGCAATATAAAATATATATAATTCAGTTATATGGAATTATATTGACGAATATATTCATAAACGATAGTTTGAACGAATAATTTATATTATAATTATAATAGAGCTCGAAATGGCGCTGCAGTTCGCTATTTGGCGATTCGAACTTCAACTGGTTATACAGGATTCGTTTTAACCCGGATTTCAGTGAAACAAGAAACGTTCGGAGCTGGTGAAGTATATTTTTCTAGTGGAAGAGAGAAATCAGGATTTCGCCGTGTAGATTTTGTTTTATGTCCAAATCAAATTTTAAAATAGTCGCTATGGAATTCCCTTATATTTTGCAACGCTTTATTTACGTTATAAATGGATTTTCAATATAGATTGAATATCGAATTAACACTGGAAATTGAATATCGATTTATAAACTCTGATATGATATTTTAGAGCTGTGGTATATCGTATGTGAATATATATGATAATATTTATTTTTAAATATTAAATTTAATTGTTTTTAAATATATTTATTTATTTAAAGGGGCTATTTTGAGCTTTAAAAATAGCCACTTTTGCAAACGAAGTCGGATTTCGACGAAACCAGTTTCGTTGGGTCCGTAATGTCGAGGTGTAGCTGCATGTCAATTTTCATGATTTTTAGGTATCGTATGTGACCTCAAGAATTTTTAGAGTACAAATACAGGTAACGATTGCTTAAAATAAATAAAAAAAAAAATAAAAAAAATATAGATCTATTCTATAAATACACCACAATCTTTCTAACCCTAAGTCTTCATTTCGCTTCTGGTCAAATTGAACCCGCCGCCACCAGTTTTATCCAACGCAAGAAATCCAACTTCAAAAATCAAAAACAATTCCTATAAAAATCTATAAATCGAAATATAGCTATATTTGGGATCCTTGTTTCCATAGCTTCAATTGGGAGTCCAAATCGCAGGTTGCGATTCAGTTTCCTGGAAGTCGAAAAAGGGCAGCAGCCCTAGGGTTGAAGTTTGTGGGTAGTGGGTGCATCGATGTTGGTTTTTGAGTCCGGTTTTGAACTTAGGAGATCGAATGGCTTTGGGTGTGGTTATTTTTGGATTTTTGGTGGTAAATTGGTTCGCAACTTTTCCTGTACCGATGGCAAAAGCCAGGACGACGGGATTGGAAAGGGGAGCGCGAGTTGGAGTTGGCGGGTACAAGGAGGTGGAGTTCGAGAAGAGAGGAAGAGTGGTGATCTCGGTTTCGAGAATAGTCAAGAGGGGAGGGAGAATGGTTGATGTAAACGTCGGTTATGGTGTTCCTGAAGCTCGTGATTGTTGATTTGGGGAAGACGGGTGTTATGTATGGAGCGAGTGGGCTTATGAAGGGATGTTGGGCCGGAGAAGAAAGAAAGTAAGGCCCATTAGTAATTAAATCCGAGTTTTTATATTTAAATATAAAAATGTCTAAACTTTGTAATATAATATCTTGATCATACGAAATCAGATTGACGAACCGTAAGTTGCGTTGGGATCGTATGGACGAGAGCTTCATAATGGAACTGACCGCAAGTGGATTGGAGCCCGTTTGGATTTACGGTGAAAATAAACGCATGAACCAAATCAACGACCAAATATCGTTATTTAACGACAACCGACCAAGGTGAGTAATTCTCACTAACTCTGAACACTTTATATTTTTATAAAGTATTTTTAGAATTGATAAATCTTGGTTGGATTGCTGTATGTTGATTGTTTGGTTGAACTGCTAGTCAGTTGATTGAAATCATCGATAACGATATATATAAATCGTATCGAAGTATTGATTCTGTTTATCAGAATATTTTACCTTCATGTTAATCATGTTGACTGACACATGTGGATGCAGGGAAACAGGTCGGAGGGACCCATCTGGGTTCCTCAACATTTATTTTACAATTTTCATATATTCTGATATATGAAGTGTTATATCATCTGTTGTTGATGCTGTGTGTTTGGATGATGACCGATCATTTTGATTTGATATTTTTACACCATAAGTGATACGAGAAAGTGGAAAAGGGAGAATTTCAAAATATATTTGAAAATAGATTTATTTATATAAAATCAGCGGATTTTATATATGAAAGGAAAAAGGAGTTTATAAAAGAAATCATTTTATAAATTCAAAGCAATAAAGGAAAAATATTTGTAAACAAATAGAGAAGGGAAATTGTTTGTAAAACATTTACAAATAAAATAGAAAAGAAAATATTGGTAAAACCATTGCAAATAGAGATAAAAAGGAAAACATTTTCAAATGGAAATAGAAAAGAAAATATTTGTAAAACATTTACAAATAGATTAGAAGGAAATATTTATCTAGAGAAATGAAGCTGAGTTGTAAAAAGAAATTATTTATTTAGAAAATAAATAGAATAATGAAGTACTTGGAAATGGATAAAAGTGTAATAAAGAAGAATTTTACACTAGGAAGAATTTAGGCCCGTGCTTCGCACACGGGTAAACAGAATATGAATTCAAAGTGAATTTTTAAGAAAGATCTGTTTTAACAGATAAAGTGAGAAGGTTAATTTATAAATAAAGTTTTATAAATTAATTTAGTTATTTATCTTTGGATAAATAGAGTATATAAGTCAAGACTTATATAGAGAAGTAAAAATCGATTTCCACATCGATATTTGAAACTGAATATGTATGAAAGAGAATTTATCGAATAAGAGTTATTCGAAGTAAAGTTATCGAATATCAGTTTATTCGAAAGGAAGTTTATTGAATATTAGTTATTCGAAATGGGTTGATCCAATAGAGTTAATCGAATAGAATAAATATATTGAGATCAACCGTTAGAGTTAAACTGTTAGAGTTGAACTGTTAGAGTTAAACCGTTAGTGTTAAACCGTAGAGTTAAACCGTTGGAGTAAACATTTAGAGTTAGTAGTTAGAGTTAACCAATTAAAGTTAATTAGTTAGAGTTAATCGATTAGAGTCTAATCGAACTAGAGTTATCCAATATAGTAATCGAATGAGGGATGATGGAATTTTAGTTGATCAATTAGATTTGCTTGAATTTAGTTATTCGAGATAGAGTTAAACAGAAGTAGTCATTTAAGATAAGCTACCAGTGGGCACGACTGCTAGCGTAATTCGCAGGGCTGCAAATAGCCTAAGGCGGACGGATGTTTCCTGAGGGAATCAGGCGTAACCATTGTGATCGCTGCGATCTAGAGTCGAGCGAATGGTGTCAAGTCAAATATTAGTTAATTGATAAAAGTAATTTAGTCGAGTTAATTAAGCTGAGTTAGACCAGTTGAACTGATCAAGTAAGTGGGTCAAAATGAGTAAATCAGACCGAGTTATCTGAACAAGGGTTAGTCCAGTAAGAGTTAAATAGAATAAGAGTAAATTGAATAAGAGTTACAGCTTAGAGTTAACCGAGTATGAGTTAATAATTTAGTTCGATATTTATTCGAGTTAGAAAATCAAAGTATTTATACAGTCATTATAATTCGGATGCAGGGGATTATAACACCATTGTTATAATCAAGTGTTTTTTTCCGTACGAGAAGCGGATTTGTAAATAAAATCTGAGAATGTCGTAAAGAAGTGTTAAAGATTTAGAAAGATGAACTTTTCCTATTTCGAAGTTAGAAATGTTGTTCAGTTAAGGTCTGAGAGGTAACTATACCCCAACTTGATTGACTTCGTTTTTAACTAAGAATGGTTAAGATTCGATGGTGAAAAATGGTGAAGTGGAAACCAAATCAAGGAGATTTGGCATAGTGATGTTTATTCAAACATCTGTTTAATCAAATGAAAGAGATTTGGAAATGTTTTCCAAATGAGAAGCAGGATTGTTTTCTGAATATAGAAACAAGAGATGGGAATGTTTTCCAATGATAATGATATATATCTTCTAAATATAGTGAATAAGAAACATTAAACAACAGGAATAGGGAAATGAACGAATGGATGAAGTGATGATTGTTCGATAGAATTTCCTTGGGGAAATGATATCGTTGTTTGCACACCGACATGTTTTCGTTTGATAGTTAACTCACCGACTATCGAAGTTTTGACCAATTTACGTTGTTAATATGGAGAGACCGGTTGGATTATTATCCAGAGAACCACTCCGTATTGGCATAAGCGTTGCGAATCAAGTATGCTGAATATATTGAAGACGGAGTTGTGCAAGGGCTATCTTGTTTACAGAATAGTGCCTTCGGTTTGTCCAGTCCCAGGACAAACGTATATGGAAGGATGTCTGACAGAGTATATTCAAAAGATCGCGTAAGTTGATCTCTTCAAACGTACTTACGTTTGGTGGCGGAGGAATTCGTTTCTCTTAGCTGTATACCCGTGGTATTTTTGGTGAAATCAATTTGTGATTTGGCGGGTATGACGATGTGGCATTCAAAGTAATGGAGGTGTGATCTGTCAAAAGATACGTTATGACCTCAAGCCTCATCAACCGGGAAATGACAAAAATCGGGCAGGCAGCATGGCTAAGTCGGTCGCTCCGAAGTAGGGTGTATGATCACCTATCTAGAGAAATTCCTTTTGTTCTTAAATCTATCGATGCTGTCCCATTTCGGGAGGCGGTTGCTGATCCCAACCGTTGGTGATATACATTCGATACACTCAAGCGAAATGAGTGGTCGGTCATGTGTGGGCCGGGTTGCAAGATGTTCTTGTTGAACCCAGTGTATTTGCCTCTAGAGATACACGTTCGGAAGGTGGTCCCATACCTTGTCAAGTTGGAATCCAATCTCCAATAAGTGCCTGTGAGTTTGATTGTATATTATACATGTAGAGCGTGAGATGCAAGCGTTCTACTAGATTTTATTTACTTGTGATTAGACATTATTATAATATCAGATAAGATATGATTTCCAAAAACGATTTGGGTTATCGTAAGGTAAAAACCGTCCGTGTTTATGTGTGGATTGGTCTTACGATTATCTTTTCTTTTGAAAAGGTCTTTGGAAAGTTAAACTAAATGATTTGAGTTTACTCACACCAGTCCCATGACTGACCCGGAGTTTATTTTGTTTTGTTTTCCCTAAACTCTTGGGTGCCCAAATTTGTACGGGCAGTCAAGTAGTCAGGATTTTTTTCAGATATACTTGGAGAGCTTGGAGCAGGAGGCTTCAGGATTTATGTAGCTATTGTGTATTCCGCTGTATTGTAAGTGCTGTACTCTGATAATGTTGTAGTATACATATACTGCTTTTGATTTCAAGTTACGTTGTATATTATATTTTATTCGTTCCGCTGTGAGATTCGTGTTACTCTGATGTTGTGTTCTTCTTTTTCTTCTTCTATTCTAATTTTCTATCTTATCTATTCTCACCCTCTAAATTCTTTCATTAACTATTCGGTAATTGTCGACCCTTGATGTTCGATATGTGTTGTATATCGGATAATCAAGGTCGTCTTTTTCCGGGTCGCTACAGTTGGTATCAGAGCTGAAGGTTAAGTATTACCTTGGCTCTGTGGCGTGACTCAGTAGAGATGGAGTTAGTAATGCCCTAGACTGAGTTTGAGTGTATATATACGAGTAAACGTATTTGTTATTTGATATAAAAATGGTTTTATATTGTGGAGATTTATTGGTTGAGTTGTTTATGAGTTCTAGTCGATCAGTTTGATCCACTGTATCGATAGGAGTTTATAAACACTTGAATACGATGGGTCGACACGATATGTTTTGAAAAGAGGGTAAATAAAAGAATTTTACCCAAAATATATTTTGATATAAAGAAATATATATTTGAAATTATCATGGTATATTGGATGTGTTGGTTGTGATTATAATCGGATAAAATTATAAAATGTGAAATAGTTATGTAAATAACAAATCAAAATTCATATTAGTGAAATATATGAAATCAGATGAATTAAATCTGAATTTAAGTTCAGACTTGGAATTAAAATTGCTAAAATTTGAATAAGCGTTGTAAATGGAATTAAATTGAATATATGTGAATTTTAAAATCCTGGGAGATTTTAAATTTGTTACAAGCATTAAAAAGGGATATTTTGAAATAATTTCAAAATGAAAGCGTTTAGAAATGATTTTGAAAGTGACATAGTATTGAACTCACTTCAATAGCTGGAAATTAGATTCCGACGATGATCCGGACATCGTCGGTGTTCATTTTCGGGTTTGTAAGTGACGGATTGCTACCAAAGGTTTTGTTTTTGAACCGTTTTGAGAAAACAAATTATTTTGATTTTCCAAAAGGATATTTGATTTTTGAAAAGGGCTAAGTTGTTTAAAAACTCCCAGGTATAGATTATTGAAATAAACACAAATTAAATAGAAATTTGTGAAAGCAAATTCGAATTTGAACTGAAATTGAATTAGAATGGTATCAAGTAGAATTGGGCTGGATTAGAGATAATCTGGAATAGAAATGAATTATTGAGTAAGATATTTGAATTGAGATTGGAATTGCAGTTTGGTTGGAATTTTGCTTGGATAAGCGAATGGGTGTGTTGAAGATAAAAGTGATTTGGGTTTGACTGGGATGACAGTTGCATATGTTGGATTGGCAGCAGATGGAAGTAATATAAGGAATGCCCGACAAAAGGTACACATTTGTATTCATATGAGTTTGATGAGATTTTGATGAGCCGAATTGGCAAGCCGCTTGGCTGTTTGATTTTCTTTTGGATTGGAGAGGCCTGTGTGGCAGTTTGGGGATTTTCCCGATGCTCCCGGTACAAAGGAGGTGCTGGCGAAATTTTTTGGAAATTTCGGGTGTTAGAAAATTTTCAGGAGTTTTGAAAAATTTCGTTTATAGAAATGAAGTAATAATTTAATTGAAATAAATAAATTCAGTTGAAACTGAAGTTAAAGAAGTAAACGAATAATTCGAAACCAGTTAATAGGGTTGTTCTCTACCTTAGCAATTTCGAGGACGAAATTATTTTAAGGGGGGAAGAATGTAACGACCCGTATTTTCAGCTATATAATGTTTAATTTATTTAATTATTTATATAGTGAATTAGAGGATTTAATAGTCGTTGAATTGAATTATATGGAATATTTAATTAAATTAAATAATATAATAATATATTTATTTCTGAAATAGTCAGAAATAGTGGAATTCACAATATTGTGTGAATGGGCAATATAAAATATATATAATTCAGTTATATGGAATTATATTGACGAATATATTCATAAACGATAGTTTGAACGAATAATTTATATTATAATTATAATAGAGCTCGAAATGGCGCTGCAGTTCGCTATTTGGCGATTCGAACTTCAACTGGTTATACAGGATTCGTTTTAACCCGGATTTCAGTGAAACAAGAAACGTTCGGAGCTGGTGAAGTATATTTTTCTAGTGGAAGAGAGAAATCAGGATTTCGCCGTGTAGATTTTGTTTTATGTCCAAATCAAATTTTAAAATAGTCGCTATGGAATTCCCTTATATTTTGCAACGCTTTATTTACGTTATAAATGGATTTTCAATATAGATTGAATATCGAATTAACACTGGAAATTGAATATCGATTTATAAACTCTGATATGATATTTTAGAGCTGTGGTATATCGTATGTGAATATATATGATAATATTTATTTTTAAATATTAAATTTAATTGTTTTTAAATATATTTATTTATTTAAAGGGGCTATTTTGAGCTTTAAAAATAGCCACTTTTGCAAACGAAGTCGGATTTCGACGAAACCAGTTTCGTTGGGTCCGTAATGTCGAGGTGTAGCTGCATGTCAATTTTCATGATTTTTAGGTATCGTATGTGACCTCAAGAATTTTTAGAGTACAAATACAGGTAACGATTGCTTAAAATAAAAAAAAATAAAAAAAAAAATATAGATCTATTCTATAAATACACCACAATCTTTCTAACCCTAAGTCTTCATTTCGCTTCTGGTCAAATTGAACCCGCCGCCACCAGTTTTATCCAACGCAAGAAATCCAACTTCAAAAATAAAAAACAATTCCTATAAAAATCTATAAATCGAAATATAGCTATATTTGGGATCCTTGTTTCCATAGCTTCAATTGGGAGTCCAAATCGCAGGTTGCGATTCAGTTTCCTGGAAGTCGAAAAAGGGCAGCAGCCCTAGGGTTGAAGTTTGTGGGTAGTGGGTGCATCGATGTTGGTTTTTGAGTCCGGTTTTGAACTTAGGAGATCGAATGGCTTTGGGTGTGGTTATTTTTGGATTTTTGGTGGTAAATTGGTTCGCAACTTTTCCTGTACCGATGGCAAAAGCCAGGACGACGGGATTGGAAAGGGGAGCGCGAGTTGGAGTTGGCGGGTACAAGGAGGTGGAGTTCGAGAAGAGAGGAAGAGTGGTGATCTCGGTTTCGAGAATAGTCAAGAGGGGAGGGAGAATGGTTGATGTAAACGTCGGTTATGGTGTTCCTGAAGCTCGTGATTGTTGATTTGGGGAAGACGGGTGTTATGTATGGAGCGAGTGGGCTTATGAAGGGATGTTGGGCCGGAGAAGAAAGAAAGTAAGGCCCATTAGTAATTAAATCCGAGTTTTTATATTTAAATATAAAAATGTCTAAACTTTGTAATATAATATCTTGATCATACGAAATCAGATTGACGAACCGTAAGTTGCGTTGGGATCGTATGGACGAGAGCTTCATAATGGAACTGACCGCAAGTGGATTGGAGCCCGTTTGGATTTACGGTGAAAATAAACGCATGAACCAAATCAACGACCAAATATCGTTATTTAACGACAACCGACCAAGGTGAGTAATTCTCACTAACTCTGAACACTTTATATTTTTATAAAGTATTTTTAGAATTGATAAATCTTGGTTGGATTGCTGTATGTTGATTGTTTGGTTGAACTGCTAGTCAGTTGATTGAAATCATCGATAACGATATATATAAATCGTATCGAAGTATTGATTCTGTTTATCAGAATATTTTACCTTCATGTTAATCATGTTGACTGACACATGTGGATGCAGGGAAACAGGTCGGAGGGACCCATCTGGGTTCCTCAACATTTATTTTACAATTTTCATATATTCTGATATATGAAGTGTTATATCATCTGTTGTTGATGCTGTGTGTTTGGATGATGACCGATCATTTTGATTTGATATTTTTACACCATAAGTGATACGAGAAAGTGGAAAAGGGAGAATTTCAAAATATATTTGAAAATAGATTTATTTATATAAAATCAGCGGATTTTATATATGAAAGGAAAAAGGAGTTTATAAAAGAAATCATTTTATAAATTCAAAGCAATAAAGGAAAAATATTTGTAAACAAATAGAGAAGGGAAATTGTTTGTAAAACATTTACAAATAAAATAGAAAAGAAAATATTGGTAAAACCATTGCAAATAGAGATAAAAAGGAAAACATTTTCAAATGGAAATAGAAAAGAAAATATTTGTAAAACATTTACAAATAGATTAGAAGGAAATATTTATCTAGAGAAATGAAGCTGAGTTGTAAAAAGAAATTATTTATTTAGAAAATAAATAGAATAATGAAGTACTTGGAAATGGATAAAAGTGTAATAAAGAAGAATTTTACACTAGGAAGAATTTAGGCCCGTGCTTCGCACACGGGTAAACAGAATATGAATTCAAAGTGAATTTTTAAGAAAGATCTGTTTTAACAGATAAAGTGAGAAGGTTAATTTATAAATAAAGTTTTATAAATTAATTTAGTTATTTATCTTTGGATAAATAGAGTATATAAGTCAAGACTTATATAGAGAAGTAAAAATCGATTTCCACATCGATATTTGAAACTGAATATGTATGAAAGAGAATTTATCGAATAAGAGTTATTCGAAGTAAAGTTATCGAATATCAGTTTATTCGAAAGGAAGTTTATTGAATATTAGTTATTCGAAATGGGTTGATCCAATAGAGTTAATCGAATAGAATAAATATATTGAGATCAACCGTTAGAGTTAAACTGTTAGAGTTGAACTGTTAGAGTTAAACCGTTAGTGTTAAACCGTAGAGTTAAACCGTTGGAGTAAACATTTAGAGTTAGTAGTTAGAGTTAACCAATTAAAGTTAATTAGTTAGAGTTAATCGATTAGAGTCTAATCGAACTAGAGTTATCCAATATAGTAATCGAATGAGGGATGATGGAATTTTAGTTGATCAATTAGATTTGCTTGAATTTAGTTATTCGAGATAGAGTTAAACAGAAGTAGTCATTTAAGATAAGCTACCAGTGGGCACGACTGCTAGCGTAATTCGCAGGGCTGCAAATAGCCTAAGGCGGACGGATGTTTCCTGAGGGAATCAGGCGTAACCATTGTGATCGCTGCGATCTAGAGTCGAGCGAATGGTGTCAAGTCAAATATTAGTTAATTGATAAAAGTAATTTAGTCGAGTTAATTAAGCTGAGTTAGACCAGTTGAACTGATCAAGTAAGTGGGTCAAAATGAGTAAATCAGACCGAGTTATCTGAACAAGGGTTAGTCCAGTAAGAGTTAAATAGAATAAGAGTAAATTGAATAAGAGTTACAGCTTAGAGTTAACCGAGTATGAGTTAATAATTTAGTTCGATATTTATTCGAGTTAGAAAATCAAAGTATTTATACAGTCATTATAATTCGGATGCAGGGGATTATAACACCATTGTTATAATCAAGTGTTTTTTTCCGTACGAGAAGCGGATTTGTAAATAAAATCCGAGAATGTCGTAAAGAAGTGTTAAAGATTTAGAAAGATGAACTTTTCCTATTTCGAAGTTAGAAATGTTGTTCAGTTAAGGTCTGAGAGGTAACTATACCCCAACTTGATTGACTTCGTTTTTAACTAAGAATGGTTAAGATTCGATGGTGAAAAATGGTGAAGTGGAAACCAAATCAAGGAGATTTGGCATAGTGATGTTTATTCAAACATCTGTTTAATCAAATGAAAGAGATTTGGAAATGTTTTCCAAATGAGAAGCAGGATTGTTTTCTGAATATAGAAACAAGAGATGGGAATGTTTTCCAATGATAATGATATATATCTTCTAAATATAGTGAATAAGAAACATTAAACAACAGGAATAGGGAAATGAACGAATGGATGAAGTGATGATTGTTCGATAGAATTTCCTTGGGGAAATAATATCGTTGTTTGCACACCGACATGTTTTCGTTTGATAGTTAACTCACCGACTATCGAAGTTTTGACCAATTTACGTTGTTAATATGGAGAGACCGGTTGGATTATTATCCAGAGAACCACTCCGTATTGGCATAAGCGTTGCGAATCAAGTATGCTGAATATATTGAAGACGGAGTTGTGCAAGGGCTATCCTGTTTACAGAATAGTGCCTTCGGTTTGTCCAGTCCCAGGACAAACGTATATGGAAGGATGTCTGACAGAGTATATTCAAAAGATCGCGTAAGTTGATCTCTTCAAACGTACTTACGTTTGGTGGCGGAGGAATTCGTTTCTCTTAGCTGTATACCCGTGGTATTTTTGGTGAAATCAATTTGTGATTTGGCGGGTATGACGATGTGGCATTCAAAGTAATGGAGGTGTGATCTGTCAAAAGATACGTTATGACCTCAAGCCTCATCAACCGGGAAATGACAAAAATCGGGCAGGCAGCATGGCTAAGTCGGTCGCTCCGAAGTAGGGTGTATGATCACCTATCTAGAGAAATTCCTTTTGTTCTTAAATCTATCGATGCTGTCCCATTTCGGGAGGCGGTTGCTGATCCCAACCGTTGGTGATATACATTCGATACACTCAAGCGAAATGAGTGGTCGGTCATGTGTGGGCCGGGTTGCAAGATGTTCTTGTTGAACCCAGTGTATTTGCCTCTAGAGATACACGTTCGGAAGGTGGTCCCATACCTTGTCAAGTTGGAATCCAATCTCCAATAAGTGCCTGCGAGTTTGATTGTATATTATACATGTAGAGCGTGAGATGCAAGCGTTCTACTAGATTTTATTTACTTGTGATTAGACATTATTATAATATCAGATAAGATATGATTTCCAAAAACGATTTGGGTTATCGTAAGGTAAAAACCGTCCGTGTTTATGTGTGGATTGGTCTTACGATTATCTTTTCTTTTGAAAAGGTCTTTGGAAAGTTAAACTAAATGATTTGAGTTTACTCACACCAGTCCCATGACTGACCCGGAGTTTATTTTGTTTTGTTTTCCCTAAACTCTTGGGTGCCCAAATTTGTACGGGCAGTCAAGTAGTCAGGATTTTTTTCAGATATACTTGGAGAGCTTGGAGCAGGAGGCTTCAGGATTTATGTAGCTATTGTGTATTCCGCTGTATTGTAAGTGCTGTACTCTGATAATGTTGTAGTATACATATACTGCTTTTGATTTCAAGTTACGTTGTATATTATATTTTATTCGTTCCGCTGTGAGATTCGTGTTACTCTGATGTTGTGTTCTTCTTTTTCTTCTTCTATTCTAATTTTCTATCTTATCTATTCTCACCCTCTAAATTCTTTCATTAACTATTCGGTAATTGTCGACCCTTGATGTTCGATATGTGTTGTATATCGGATAATCAAGGTCGTCTTTTTCCGGGTCGCTACATGTATCGTGGTATCCTGAACTATGCAGGGTAGGGAATGATTACTGGGCGGATTATAAGCGATCAAAATAACGGCGGGTGGTGCAGCAGTGTAGGTTCCAACAAAGTATGGGTATGAACATACTCCGGCATGGACAAATCAGGCACTGGGCATTAGTAGTATATACTGTGCATCTTGAATTTGTGTCGGGTCGCCACCATAGGAATTGGTACACCCCATGGTAGGGCCAGCACATGTATCTACAATCAAGCGGGGACGAATGACACAAGTCTTAAATGCATGCGAGAAGAAGCCGAACGATAAAAGGGATCATTTTATCATGAACAGATGGTGCTAGTTGAAAACACTTGTTAGTAGGTGCAGAGAAATAGAAATGAGTGCATTCAGTTTATCTTGCCTTATTTATTGTTATCTTATTTGTAGGGTATTTTCCTAGGTTCAGTTTATTCATGTCATGATCCTTTAACCTGTTTGCATGCAAAATAATCACTGGACTTACCAGGCTTATGTCTGACCTGTTTTCTTTCGTCTTCTTGTCTTCCGTCCCCCCCCCCCCCCAGGTCCACAGGGTGGGAATACTTCAACTTTGTCCAGACCTTTTCCAGCTTAAAGAAAGTAGACGTATTGCTTGGACTCTCTTTAATTGGGCTATGGCTGTGGTTATACTCTTAATTGGGGATTTATGTTGCTTTATTATTGTTTATGCTTCTTTAGGTTTTAGTCAAGTCAGAGGCTTCACTGTAATGATTTTGGAAGTTGGTTTTTAAGACAGTTGTTGTAATGTTTTAGTGCTTATGAAATAAAATTTAGTCTTTCCGCTGTTTATATGTCTGTCTTGTAAATTACTTGTACCTTTTACCTATAATACTCCACCAAAGTTAAGGCACTCCCTTTGTGAGTGACTTTCAGGGTGTTTACAAAATATATTAGAATAGAGTTGAAATTTATTTATTAACGATGTTTAATGTCTATATTTAAATATAAGTAAAACGAGCTCGTGGGGGCGCGACGTTCGTTAATTAGCGTTTCGAACTTCAATTGAGTATATATAACTCAATTCAAGCCGGAATTCGAAACAAGAATCGTTAGAACCGATTTGATAATAGTTTTCTAATGGAAGAGAAAAACCTGGATTTCGTCGTATAGATTTTGAGTTATGTCAAAATCAAATTTTTAGAAAAACAGTGCCAGAACCATTATAAAACCATAAGGGTTTATTTAAATAAATAAAAGTATTTTAAGTAAATAAAAATCCGAATTTCCATTTGAAAATCCAGACTTGAGATATAAAAAAATATGAACACAAGTGGAGTAAGTAAACTAATTTTGGAAACAAAAATCAGATTTGTAGTGTCGAATAGAATTAACTAATTTGAAGGATAATTAGTTAATCGAGTTTTGATACGAAATTGGGTTTTTTGCTAAGTAAATTGAGCTAGTGAATTCATATTCGAAATTGAATATGAAACTGGAATTGAAAATGCAATTCAATTGGTTTATAAGCAAGTTAAAAATATATCTGAACATGATACGTTCAAATAAAATTATGACATGGGCAAAAGAGCTAACTAAAGATAAATTAGCAATTTGAGTTAAAATGACCAGATTGAGTTTGAATAAATTGGAAATGGACACATATGTGTTAAATAGGTATGGAATGAAGAGAATGAAGTTTTTAAAATTAGTGTCTGACAAAAAGGTACATGATTAAATTGCATATGAGGTTTTATGCACCGAATCGGCAAGCTGCTTGGCTTTTTAATTTTCTTTTTGAATGGAAATGTGACGACCCAAACTTCCCAGTAAAGGAAAGACTGGATTGCTTTGAGAATAATATGCATTAGAACACAAACTGAAGAACATTTTATTGTTGATTACAACAATTACATCAGAGTACAAGAATATAATAGAGTATGAAAACTCATTACACAATTGAAATACAATAATATCAAAGACTTAAATTACATTTAAATAGCAGCGGAAAAATAATACAAATATACAACTGAAAGGAATACATGAATACAGAGCTTTCCGAATATCGCTTCAGCTGTATACCAAGATCCCGTAAATATATCTGCAAAAAGCTACTCGACTGCCCATGTGGAAAATATGGGCACCCAAGTTTGCCAGTGAAACAAACTACAGGTCAGTCATGGGACTGGTATGAGAAATCTTAACTTAACTTCTCTAATAATAAGGCTAATCACAGGATCATGCCGCTAACGCGGAACGGGTTTACTCCATTGGATTGCCAGTGCATAAAATAAAGTAAATCGTTAAACAACGCAATGCTTTTTTTTAGAAAAATGAGACCATTATAAGACACAAGTCCCATCACACAATGCAACGCAAACCGGAGGATAGGGTTTTACCTTATAATGGTCAAAAGATGCTTGATACGATAAAATGAATTTAATATTAGTGTATATATGTTTTCAAAAACAATTTCAATCATAATATATCAATCATAGACGGCATGGGTACCATATATCAAGTCGCCATACTAGTTCTACAATCAAAACCGCAAGGTCGTATTGGAAATTGGATTTCCATCATGAAATCGAGGCTAGAGATCGTCCTCTCTGATTCGAGACACTCTGGCAAATGCCTAAGTATCACACCTATGGGCAACCCTTGGAACTGTAGGGCCGGTCCCCGCCTATCGGCAGTGGATTAGTTATGCCTGAACACACGCTTCCCGGTTCCTTTGAACTTATAGTATGACCATTAATGGCCTATAAAATCCGAGGCACCTCAAAACCCATCATCCACATAAGTAAAATGTCAGCCAGTTTAAGCACTGACACTACCACTAGCTAGAAAGAAACGTGTGCACTCCGTACGGTCCATATCCCGTTTTTGACTCATACCGGAGTGTGAGGCTCGCAAAGTCACGATATACACAAAGCTATGCCGTAATAGGTTATACTTTGATCATCCCACAAGGCCCTGCTTTTCAATAAAAGCCTTGATCATTTGCATCTTGGCGTGCCACATTGACAATTCACACCATGTGATCAATCATTATTAATATATACCAGGGTGTTAAGAAGAGAATAAATCCTCCACTACCAAAAAGACATACATTAACAGAAATCGATTTAATTCACATGGAACGAAATCCAATGTTAGACACACATCCATTTACTAGCTTATGCTCTTGGTCTGAGCGAAAACCAAATCCGAACAATCAACAATAGTCTGGACGTGTAACACCCCGCCTCCACTAGGGTCACTCGCAAAGGAATGCACTAGCTTTGAAGGGGCATTATTGGTAAACATGCATAATGATATAGTAAGGCAGGACATGACATATAGATATATGCAATTAAACAGAGTAAGTAAATAAAACAGCGGAAGATTTATAAACCATTTCAAAACTCAAGTCTGGTACATCAAAATGTCACTTTCCCAAAATTACAAGTCTAGATAAATACATCATCTGATAAACCGAAAATACATAAGTACTATCCCCAAATAAGAGTGATAAACCATAGCGGCTCAAGTCAAAAGCATACTTGAGCTATCCAAGGAAGCAGCTAAAATCCAAGCTAGGCTCTAGTATTCCCTCCCTGAGAACCTGGGGGGGGGGGGGGGAACGGAAGAAAAGAGGCGAAAGAAAACAGGTCAGTCAAAAAGACTGAGTAAGCCCTGCTACGATCAGTCTATAAACTAATAAAGTTAACATCATGATGGAAACTGAGATGATCATAAATAACAACATACGGGCATGATAAATCAACTACAAGATAGATAGAGGTGTCATCGCATAAAACAAGGTTAAGTTTTGCACCACGGTGTACTAGCAAACCAACATAACAGGTATTGATCCCTTAGCCCCAACTTTGGCCCAATAACATGGAGTGACCTTAATATAAGACCCAGCCCAACGATCTAGTCGATCGGCTCCCTATAAACCTAACACGTCAAGTGTTGGTGTCCATACGGCCCACATATGGATGTAGTTAGTCTGTGCTGGGTCCCCCTTTGGGTGTATCAAGCCCTCGGGTGTCAACCCCGGACACTTAAGCAATAATGCACAGACCTAACCTACTGGTTCCCGTGCCTCGAGTTTGTCCAACATCGGACTACGTGCACGTCCGTAGCCCGCCGGACCCGCACCGCTGTACCACTCGGCCATCGCCCTTTTGTCGCTTACATCCGTCCAGTAATCGTGCCCCGCCCTAGCCTAGTCTCTAGGGTTGTGATGATACCAAACTGGGATTACTGCCGGAACGGACCCGCTGCTAGGGTTTCCTGAGAGAGTTAAGTGTGATTTAACCCTTCACTAATCATGGATTAAATTGGTTAAGTGTGGCTTAACCCCATTCTAATCCCTTGAACTCCCAAATGGATTAAACTAGTTAAGTGTAACCAACGGTTCACAACTTAACCACGTTCTAATCCCTCGAATCCCCAAATTGGTTAAGTATTAGTGGACCCTGACTTAACCCTAATCATGAGGCATTAATTAATTTAATGCACCTTAACCTCTCACATTAGACCTTGTTGTGGTTACAAGTTAGGCCGGGCGGGTCCGGGTAGCTTTACACCACAACTTGGTCTAACCTCGGGTCTTGGCACCCCATGACCAACTTCTCACATTGGGTCCTATTGTTTGTAGCCACTAGTTAAGCCGGTCGGTTCCGGGTAGAATTACGCTACAAACTCAACCCAACCTCGAGTTGGCCACACTTATGTTTTCTAAGTGTCATGTCCACTTTATTTCAAAACATAATTACAAGTCAACAATTACTTGGGTAGACCTAACTCAATAGGTAAATTCCCAAGGGGTAGACCTAACTTAATAGGTAAATTCCCAATCTTATATTCTCATGTATTTTACCCAAACCCCCAACGTCATTCTATCGCTTACATATTCGTAATAACGCATAAAGGATAGGAAGAGGGAACTTGACACAACATACATGATGAACTTGCTTATCACAACAAACATGCATAACATGTTAGACTTTCATAACTTAGCATAGTGAACTTGCATATTAACATAAACATGCATAACATGTTAGACTTGCATAACTTAGCATAGTGAACTTGCATATAACTTAGCATAGTGAACTTGCATATTAACATAAACATGCATAACATATTAGACTTGCATAACTTAGCATAGTGAACTTGCATATTAACATAAACATGCATAACATGTTAGACTCGCATAACATGGAATAGGGAACTTACATAAACATGCATAACTTGTTAAATATGCACAACATGTCAAACATGCACAACTTGTCATTTTAAACTTGCATAAATATGCATAACTTGTGGAACTTGCAAATCATGGCTTAGTACACTTGCATAAACATGCATAACTCAATAAACATACAACTCATGGCTTAGCAAACTTGCATAAACATGCATAACTCATTTAACTTGCAAATCAAGGCTTAGCAAACTTGCATAAAACATGCATAACTCATTTAACTTGCAAATCAAGGCTTAGCAAACTTGCATAAACATGCATAACTCATTTAACTCGCAAATCAAGGCTTAGCAAACTTGCATAAACATGCATAACTCATTTAACTTGCAAATCAAGGCTTAGCAACTTGCATAAACATGCATAACTCATTTAACATACATAAATCCCAACTTGCATCACATATTAACTTTAGAGTTTCTAAAATGAAGGTAAGAGGGCTTACTGTGCTTATGCGGACTCAAATGAGTATAACAAATGCAAGAAACCCCTTATGCAACTAATTAAAACCCCCAAATGCAAGCAAACTTGATCAAGACTCCTCCTTTATGATGCCAATAGAAAAACAAGCCTTTAATGCAAGCTAAGGAGGATCATACAAGCCTAAATATGCTTGTATGCATGGAAAATCACTTAGGAATTAATAAGGAATTGTATGAAGAGGGTGGAGGCCATGAGAGTTTGGATTTTGGCATAGTTTTGTTGCTAGAGTGAATAATGAGGGTTTAGGGTAGGATTAGGAGCTTATTTATAGAAGATTAGAGTGATTTAGACCATAGGATTAACCCTAGGTGAATTTTGGCCCGTTAGATTTCGGAATGCTCTAGAACCAAGCCACAAGACCAAGCCCAAACCAAAATGGTGCACCAGGCTAGACTGCCTGGGCACCCCCTGTCGACAGGGCTGTCGACAGGGCAGTCGACATGCCTAGGGACCCTGTCGACAGGCCTGTCGACATGCGGGTCCTGGCGGGATTTCTCCCGCCTTGGCCCAGCTGGCCCAAATCCTTGTTTTAAATTTAAATTTAAATCTGTTTTTTTAATTATGGAAATTTCTGAAAACTTCCATGGGCCTTAACTGGGTCATACGGACTCCGATTTTCGAAAACTCGGACTCTATTTCGCGTATTTTTCCGAGACGAACGCAATGGCATTGCCCGTTTCCCTTGATTCAGATTTTAGAATTAAATTCTGCCTCAATTTACATTATTACAGGTTATTGTAAATACGGGTTGTTACATTCTCCCCTCCTTAAAGGATTTCGTCCCCGAAATCTTCAAGTTAGGAAGAACGTATCCTACCATCCAATCATCCATCTACTCAAAGCATCATCCACGAGCAATCATGATCCTTACAAGATTCTAAATGCTGGATGAACATATGCAAAAGTGTGTGTATATGTACTTACCTAATGCAAAAATCAGGCGGTTACTGATACAGTAAACCTCCTTAATGCATATGTATGTAAATCAGGCGGTTACTGATACAGTAAACCTCCTTAATGCATATGTATGTCAGTGAAATGAATCCATATGTATGCAAATTCCTAACATAATGTATAATATCTACATGCATGCTCAATCATACATCCATATGCAACATCCATGTGATAGCATACGAATTTCATCCAAGAATAAGCATAAACACTCATGCACATGCAATATGAGGAGTGTGTGAGCCGATCTAGTGCCTAATCGTGTATAATGCATCCACGAGCAACCACTTGCAAACACTTGCAACCACTTGCAACCATCAAGCATAACATGTCTCAAACACATGTTTCATCCAAAGGGTTTCTACCTAAGGTTCTCATGACAAGATAAACACGATAAACTAGATAAACTAGATAAACTCCTTTTTGGATTACAAGAAACCCACTCAAGCTTTGACATATAGTACTAACCGATGAGTCTTAACCCCCTTATGTTGTTTACAACAGAAATAAGATCGAGAATGGGACCGAGAGGACATATACAAAAGATAACTTGCAAGCGAGCTCCACAGGAAAACAAGGATCAAAGATGCACTCTTAAAAAGAGATATGATGCGCGTATCTAGTCTTCACTCCTCTTAGTCACGTTTCCTTGAGTTTAACTCCACTGTGCTTTGACTATCTTTCACTTCATGATTCCTTGGCTTCCTAACTCCTATTTCCCAAATTCGAGTTGGAACTCATTCCATTATTGTCTCTCGTCTTTCTTTCCCACTTATTCTTCCTTCTGTATTCTTGGCTTAAACATACTATAACCTCATGATCTCATGCCAGCTCTCCAAAATTCACTAGTGAATCCTGGATCTCGTCTATTTACTATAAAGTATTCCATGCAGCAGATCTTTTCTTGAAAATACCAATCCACGTTGCCAATTGCCCTTATAAACGTGATTTTTTTTATAACTCATGCTTAATCGAAATGAACCATCTGCCTATGAGTGATAGGCCATACCTAGATTCAGTTGCCTACCCATGGCTTCCTGCAGGCTATTTCAAAACTGGCAAACTTCTTGAGGGTAAACTGCTGTTAACCATGATGTAGTCCTCTCGCTCTGAAATGAGCACTCTTCGTGAGTCTACCTATTATGGCCCACCTACCCGTATTCCCTTTCTTTGATCTAGGTAATCTATCCACATAATCTATCGAGATGTTTTCACACTTCCCTTGCGGAACCCCCAATGGAGGTAATGGCCCGCTGGGCTTCCATGACTTGGCCTTAACTTGGTGGAACAACATGCATCCCGAGACCAACTCGGCCACCTCCTCGAGTGATGCGCATCATCAAGAACCTTCTTTACCAAGTCTTCCACCCGAGGAACACGTAATCTCTCATCGCGCCTTAGTCATCCCTTGTCATCTATAATATATCTAGCGAGGTGACTTAATCATCTCGCCTCGAATCAACTGGTCCATGTTCTTGACTAACTGCGGGTCTTCTTCCTGTGAAACTCCCTTCTTGATCCAGAAGAGTAAGTCTAAGCTCAGGTAATGCTAACTAACTAGCCGAACGGAGGAGGCTTCTTACTTCAATTGCCCTCCTCAGAGTTTTCCGGTTTTAAACCGCAACCACTTTAGCGGAATCCACCGCTAAACCTTACTTAGGAACTATGTGCCCAAGAAATCCAACTTCTTTCCTCCACAGTGACATTTGGAGAACTTGACCTTCCACTGGTGGCTCTAAGCGTATCCATCTCCTTCTTGAGATGTATAGCATGTTCTTCCTCGTTCTTTTGAGGAGATCAAAATATCGTCTATGACGACCATGACAAACTTGTTCAAGGACTCCCTAAACACTCTACCCATCAAGTTCACATAATATGCGGGTGCATTAGTCAAACCAAGTAGCATGACTAGCCATTCTAAAAATTCCATCTAGAGTCCTAAACGCAGTCTTGTCAATTCCATCCTCAGCCATCCTAAGCTGATGGAATCCGGTAGCTAGATCAAAAGAAAACAGATGCTCCTACAAGCTGATCAAACAAATCATTGATCCTTGGTAACGGTTATCTTACGAAAATCAACACATCAGCGAAACAAACTGTCCACATCAGTAACGAATACTACTGGAGCACCCTACTCGAAAATGCTTCGTCTCAGGAAGTTCTTCCCAAGCAACTCCTTGACTTGCTTTCTTAACTCTCATCTCGTGAGGTCACGTGCCTAACCGGCCACGAAACTGGCTTGGTATTACCAACCCGATAATGCGGAAATTCATCCCACGTCTAAGGGTAACCCCTTCACTTTTCCCCAAGATATCAGGATATTCTCGGACCACCCTCACCGATTGCCAACTATCGATAGACGAGTTGAGGGATTCAAGATAACATAACATGACGGGACCCATAGGGTTACTAGAAATTTCTAGGGTATTACCGAGGCGAGTCATGAACCCCACACCCTATATACAAAAACCCAGAATGGCCCAAAATAGGACAACCATTCCATGCCCAAAACCAACCCATATCCCCTGAAACCGAGAATATAAACATCCCACGAGAATTCTATACTCAAGATAGAAATTTTCAAATCCACTCAGACCACAGACAGGCGGGCAGAACCCCCTCATTGGATTTGAAACACATACGGGATCATCAACTAGACTAGTACTTAGGTGCAAAACTTTCCACTAGATCAGATGAAATAAAACTATGCGATATGCCAGAATCGAACAAAGTTCGAACAGGGAAAATCAGAAAATGCAAACTAGATTTTCAACAGAAACACTACCTCTATCATAAGCTGGAAGTACGGTGTTGAGGGGATGAACTCGCCCTCCAGATAGTCCTGCACACTGAGTCTGACCTTGCCCTTGTTTCCTCGGGCAATCCTTGTTGAGATGTCCAGACTCACCACAATGAAAGCATTCGCCCCGCTTTCTCTTCTTCTTCCTACATTCCCTGGCTACATGTCCAACTTCACCACAGAAGTTGCATTTCCTACTCCCTCTTGGCTTGCCCTTGCGGTTGTGGTTATTCTTCCCCCGTTTCTCGGAATTTACTCTCTTGCCTTGAGACTCATTCGCCTTGACCTCTTTCTTGTCATTGTTATCTTCTTCTTGAAGTAGGGCCATATTCACCAGATTCTCGAAAGTCGCCCCCAAGGGTATATGAGACATGGCCAAACCATGTAATGGCTCGTTTAATCCTAGAGCAAAGTGTAGGGCCTTCTTCTGAGCTGTATTAACCAAGCCTAAATCGATACGAGTCAGCTGATTAAACTTATCTATGTATTCCCTAATGGTCATGTCCCCTTGCTTCAGTAATAAGAACCTCAGTCCAAACCTTCCTCTAAAGTCATCCCAAGTCTTGATTGGCCTAGTAGCGGTGGTGACTACCCACCAACGTGCAGCTTCTTCCTTTAGCAACCATACCGCCAATAAAACCTTCCTGCGGTCACCTATATCAAAGGTGGCTAAAAGATCTTCGGTCTCTTTCAACCAATTCCTTGCCTCTACTAAAGTCTCGGTTCCAAAGAAATTCTTGCAACCCATCATCTTAAAGTTCTTACAAGTTTCCGCAAAATCCGCTTGTGGAGGCTGAGGGAGAAGAGGAACATCAGCTACGGAAGGAGGAGGAGGAGGAACAGCGGCCTCGACTGGGGAGACAGTATGAGGGACACCCGGGACCGGTGCCGTAACTTCCAAGTACCGACGAAACCAATCGGGTATCGTTACTCCTTCGGGCAAGATGAGATTATCAGACATGCTGGAAACGAAAAGAGAAAAGTTCAAACGAGGGATCAAAGGATAGTGCTAATGGCTTTTTGGGGAATAGCCTTTTAAAAATAACTAGACTTTTCTTTGGAAAATACTTAATACTTGGTTTTGAAAATAGTTTTTCTTTTCAAAAGTTTTAAAAACCTTTTTATCCCTTCTCGTAAACCATATGCTCTGATACCAAATGTAACACCCCGCCTCCACTAGGGTCACTCGCAAAGGAATGCACTAGCTTTGAAGGGGCATTATTGGTAAACATGCATAATGATATAGTAAGGCAGGACATGACATATAGATATATGCAATTAAACAGAGTAAGTAAATAAAACAGCGGAAGATTTATAAACCATTTCAAAACTCAAGTCTGGTACATCAAAATGTCACTTTCCCAAAATTACAAGTCTAGATAAATACATCATCTGATAAACTGAAAATACATAAGTACTATCCCCAAATAAGAGTGATAAACCATAGCGGCTCAAGTCAAAAGCATACTTGAGCTATCCAAGGAAGCAGCTAAAATCCAAGCTAGGCTCTAGTATTCCCTCCCTGAGAACCTGGGGGGGGGGGGAAACGGAAGAAAAGAGGCGAAAGAAAACATGTCAGTCAAAAAGACTGAGTAAGCCCTGCTACGATCAGTCTATAAACTAATAAAGTTAACATCATGATGGAAACTGAGATGATCATAAATAACAACATACGGGCATGATAAATCAACTACAAGATAGATAGAGGTGTCATCGCATAAAACAAGGTTAAGTTTTGCACCACGGTGTACTAGCAAACCAACATAACAGGTATTGATCCCTTAGCCCCAACTTTGGCCCAAAAATATGGAGTGACCTTAATATAAGACCCAGCCCAACGATCTAGTCGATCGGCTCCCTATAAACCTAACACGTCAAGTGTTGGTGTCCATACGGCCCACATATGGATGTAGTTAGTCTGTGCTGGGTCCCCCTTTGGGTGTATCAAGCCCTCGGGTGTCAACCCCGGACACTTAAGCAATAATGTACAGCCCTAACCTACTGGTACACGTGCCTCGAGTTTGTCCAACATCGGACTACGTGCACGTCCGTAGCCCGCCGGACCCGCACCGCTGTACCACTCGGCCATCGCCCTTTTGTCGCTTACATCCGTCCAGTAATCGTGCCCCGCCCTAGCCTAGTCTCTAGGGTTGTGATGATACCAAACTGGGATTACTGCCGGAACGGACCCGCTGCTAGGGTTTCCTAAGAGGGTTAAGTGTGATTTAACCCTTCACTAATCATGGATTAAATTGGTTAAGTGTGGCTTAACCCCATTCTAATCCCTTGAACTCCCAAATGGATTAAACTAGTTAAGTGTAACCAACGGTTCACAACTTAACCACGTTCTAATCCCTCGAATCCCCAAATTGGTTAAGTATTAGTGGACCCTGACTTAACCCTAATCATGAGGCATTAATTAATTTAATGCACCTTAACCTCTCACATTAGACCTTGTTGTGGTTACTAGTTAGGCCGGGCGGGTCCGGGTAGCTTTACACCACAACTTGGTCTAACCTCGGGTCTTGGCACCCCATGACCAACTTCTCACATTGGGTCCTATTGTTTGTAGCCACTAGTTAAGCCGGTCGGTTCCGGGTAAAATTACGCTACAAACTCAACCCAACCTCGAGTTGGCCACACTTATGTTTTCTAAGTGTCATGTCCACTTTATTTCAAAACATAATTACAAGTCAACAATTACTTGGGTAGACCTAACTCAATAGGTAAATTCCCAAGGGGTAGACCTAACTTAATAGGTAAATTCCCAATCTTATATTCTCATGTATTTTACCCAAACCCACAACGTCATTCTATCGCTTACATATTCGTAATAACGCATAAAGGATAGGAAGAGGGAACTTGACACAACATACATGATGAACTTGCTTATCACAACAAACATGCATAACATGTTAGACTTGCATAACTTAGCATAGTGAACTTGCATATTAACATAAACATGCATAACATGTTAGACTTGCATAACTTAGCATAGTGAACTTGCATATTAACATAAACATGCATAACATATTAGACTTGCATAACTTAGCATAGTGAACTTGCATATTAACATAAACATGCATAACATGTTAGACTTGCATAACATGGAATAGGGAACTTACATAAACATGCATAACTTGTTAAATATGCACAACATGTCAAACATGCACAACTTGTCATTTTAAACTTGCATAAATATGCATAACTTGTGGAACTTGCAAATCATGGCTTAGTACACTTGCATAAACATGCATAACTCAATAAACATACAACTCATGGCTTAGCAAACTTGCATAAACATGCATAACTCATTTAACTTGCAAATCAAGGCTTAGCAAACTTGCATAAAACATGCATAACTCATTTAACTTGCAAATCAAGGCTTAGCAAACTTGCATAAACATGCATAACTCATTTAACTCGCAAATCAAGGCTTAGCAAACTTGCATAAACATGCATAACTCATTTAACTTGCAAATCAAGGCTTAGCAACTTGCATAAACATGCATAACTCATTTAACATACATAAATCCCAACTTGCATCACATATTAACTTTAGAGTTTCTAAAATGAAGGTAAGAGGGCTTACTATGCTTATGCGGACTCAAATGAGTATAACAAATGCAAGAAACCCCTTATGCAACTAATTAAAACCCCCAAATGCAAGCAAACTTGATCAAGACTCCTCCTTTATGATGCCAATAGAAAAACAAGCCTTTAATGCAAGCTAAGGAGGATCATACAAGCCTAAATATGCTTGTATGCATGGAAAATCACTTAGGAATTAATTAGGAATTGTATGAAGAGGGTGGAGGCCATGAGAGTTTGGATTTTGGCATAGTTTTGTTGCTAGAGTGAATAATGAGGGTTTAGGGTAGGATTAGGAGCTTATTTATAGAAGATTAGAGTGATTTAGACCATAGGATTAACCCTAGGTGAATTTTGGCCCGTCAGATTTCGGAATGCTCTAGAACCAAGCCACAAGACCAAGCCCAAACCAAAATGGTGCACCAGGCTAGACTGCTTGGGCACCCCCTGTCGACAGGGCTGTCGATAGGGCAGTCGACATGCCTAGGGACCCTGTCGACAGGCCTGTCGACATGCGGGTCCTGGCGGGATTTCTCCCGCCTTGGCCCAGCTGGCCCAAATCCTTGTTTTAAATTTAAATTTAAATCTGTTTTTTTAATTATGGAAATTTCTGAAAACTTCCATGGGCCTTAACTGGGTCATACGGACTCCGATTTTCGAAAACTCGGACTCTATTTCGCGTATTTTTCCGAGACGAACGCAATGGCATAGCCCGTTTCCCTTGATTCAGATTTTAGAATTAAATTCTGCCTCAATTTACATTATTACAGGTTATTGTAAATACGGGTTGTTACAGGACGGCCACCACTGAAGCCCCTTTAAGGTAGTTACTCCCATCAAGGGTCTCTGTAGCAACACATCCATTCGATGTGAAGATCGTCGGTCTTTAACCACTGTCTTCATCTTCGACTGTTCATCGTTGTAGTAATTATTCGGAATGGGTTAAACCCGGTCTTCCCGAACAACTCACGTATTTTTTTATAATTAAAAATCTAGTACTATAAAAACACATCCAATGCCTCAATCCAATTCTTAATATTCTTTTAATAAAATATTCATATTATTCTATCAAAGATAAATCCTTTATGTTTATTCTTAAATCTTTCTTTTAAAGATTTATTAAGAACCCAATTTGGTTTTAAATATCACAAATCATTATCAATGATTAATTAAATTTAAGAGATTAATCTTTTCTTTAATTGGGTTAAAGAACTAATGTCATTTTAAAACACCGTTCACGACAAACCCAAAATTGACTTCCATTAAATATCGAATCTTCACATAAATCAAATCAATATATAATTGTTATAAATTTCTATTTCCGACCAATAATATAAATGGAATAACGGCAAAGCCTTTTAAATTCCATATGTAATATCGGTTTTCTTTTACAGAAGCTTATCTCGGTTATAATTAATTCGAATTCTATTCAATTCCAATCTAATATATTAAATTGGAAAACTTTACTTTTGGAAAACTCCCATTTAAATCTTGATACAAGATTTATAAATTCCAAATCATATTCTTACTGCTAATTGAGTTAAAGAACAGATGTCGTTTAAAAACATTGTTCACGATAAACTCAATTCAAAAATCATTATTATTCCAATTACAAAATATAGTTCGAAACTCTAGTGATCCTAATTAAAATATTTATTCTTTTCAACTGGGTTTAAGAAAGGTGTTATTGAAGACACCACTCACGACAAACCCAAAATCCAATTTATTTAATTTAATTTCAATTAAATATTGACTAATTGGAAAACTTCATTAAATCTAAATTTAGTTATTTATTCTAGTTAATAACTAGTTCATTCAATAAAAATATATTTTTCTAAAATATATTCTCTTCTAAAATATTCTTTTTTTTCTAAGAAATATTCTTTTTCTAGAATATCCTTTATTGGAATGTGACTCAATCAACAACCATATACTGCATGTAATCAACAATCCTGATGAATAATTATCAGACACCTAAATAACGACCAAAGTGGAATTTATAACTCTGTGAGCATTAAAGTAAATAACTAACGCTCATCACAGACTGTCAATCCATCGATTGACAGATAACTAAATATTGGGATTAGTGTGTATCCAATATCATCCCAATACCCGTGTGGGGTTTCCTCTATCAACCAAATAATAAATTATTTGTGCACTTGGGCGATGTGTGAAAATTGTCGACCTAATCACATAAACAAGTAGGGTAACTTGTAAATGGAAGTGTAATATTCAGTTTGAATATACTAACACTATATTTAACACATCAAACATCTCAACATCACAGACAACATCTCAATTCTTTTTATTGTTGACGAATGACAATAAAAATCTTAACTCTTATTTATTTATCAAATTGTATATTTTTGGTCTCATTAATTTTAATGACAAAATGAATATTTTACTTCATCTCTTTAAAATGACAAAAATATCTATTTTAATTCTAGTTCCTTTAAAGCGACAAAAATTGTATTTTTTGTCTAATTCCTTTTCAATATAGAAAATATGATACTTTTGTCAAATTCCTTTCAATGTAACAAAATATGATAATTTTGTCTAATCTTTTAAATGGAACAAAATATAAATTTCTACTTCAAACTTTTTAATGTGACAAAAATGTCCATTACTACTTCACTCTTTTTAATGTATATGAATATACATTTTAACTCATTCTCTTTTTAATGTATAGAAATATACATCCTAAACTTCTTCTTATTAATGTATAAAAATATACATTTTTAACTTCTTCTTTTTAATGTATAAAAATATACATTTTTAACTTCTTCTTTTTAATGTATAAAAATATACATTTTGAGTGCCATTCTTATTACAACAAAAATGACTATTTTGATGCCATTTCACATTACACAAAAATGTTAATTTTGTCTAATCTTTATAATCTAAACAAAAATGTTAATTTAATTCTAATGCACATTTTTCCCTAAAATGAGATTTAAATTCTTATGTACATTTTTCACTAAAAATGGGATTATAATTCTGATGTCAACCTTTACATAAAATGTAAATTCTAGTTCTAATGTCATCCTTTACATAAAATGTAAATTCTAGTTCTAGTTTCATATTTTACATAAAAAGTAAATTCTATTTCTAATGTCATATTTTACATAAAAGGTAAATTCTAGTTTTAATGTCATATTTTACATAAAATGTAAATTCTTTATCAAATCCTTTTTATGTTAACAAAATGCATAATCTTATCAAATACTTTTTATGTTAACAAAATGCATATTCTTGTTTTAATCTCTTTTAATGCACAAAATGTTTATTTTAATTAATCCCTTTCTAATGCACAAAATGACTATTTCTCTTTAATCCCTTCCTACAAAAATGTTCATTTTTCTTTAATACTTTTTAATATATACAAATGTTCATTGTTTTTTAATACCGTTTAACATATACAAATGTTCATTGTTGTTTAATCCTTTTCAGTACATAAGAATGTTCATTTTTATTTCATTCCTCCTTAATATACAAAAATATTCATTTTTGTTTCATTCCCTTTTTAAAATGACCAAAACTGATAATTTGGCATAATTCTTTTTATATAAACAAAATGTGAATATAAATAAAAGAACAAACTTAAATTTCAATGTATACTTGCATTTAAGAATGCAAATAAAGGAATAAGTTTTATTTTCAATACATATATTTGCATAGAGTAATGCAAACAAAAGAACAAACTTGATTTTTAATGCATATTTGCATTTGTGAATGCAAATAAAGGAACAAATTTTATCTTCAATATATATTTGCATTAGTGAATGCAAAATAAAAGAACAATTTTTAATTTCAAAGTATATTTCTATTTATGAATGCAAATAAAAGAACAATGTTTATTTTCAATGAATATTCGCATTTGTGAATGCAAATAAAAGAACATATTTTTATTTCAATGAACTTGTTTTGACAAAAATGATATTTTCACTTCAAAAATCAAGTTTTGATAAGAGTGTGGTTTTTATTTCATAAATCAAATTCTAACAAAAGTGTTATTTTTGTTTCACAAATCATGTTCTAACCAAAATGTCATTTTTATTCACTGACCACAATTTGGCCAAAAATGTTATTATTCTATCCAATGTATAAAAATGTATATTTTTGACATAGCCTGAACTTCCCCGTGAAGGAAAGCACGGATTGCGTTGAGGACAAGACAAATCAGAACGCAAACCGAAGAACATTTCATTGTTTATTATAACAATTCCATCAGATACAAGAATATACGGAGTATAAATGAATAAAATACATTCGATGAATATCAGAGATTACAATAAATTACATAGCAGCGAAAAAAATATACAAAACACAACTGAAAGTGATACACGGATACAGAGCTTTCCGAGCATCGTTCCAGCTGTAAATCAGGACCCTGTGAATATAAATCTGCAAAACCAAAACTACTAGCTGCCCGTGCGGAAAATAGGGACACCCAGAGTTTAGGTTAAAACAATGAACTCCAGGTCAGTCATTTGGATGGTGTGAGAACTAAAACAGTTATTTAAAATTTTACTTTAAAAGATAGTAATTCAAGGGACCACGCCGTATAACACGGAACGGGTTTCCTCCCAAGAATACTAGTGCATATAACAAAACAGCGCATTGCTCTTTTAAAAAATGAAGCTATTATAAGACCCATGTCCCATCACATAATGCAACGCAAGCCGGGGGATAGGATTTTCCCTTATGATAGCCAAACATGCTTGGTACGCTTAAAACAAATCATTTGATGCTATCATAAGTGTATAGTGTCAAAACAATTCAAATCATAAATATCAACCATAGGCGGCATGGGTACCATCTATCATGTCGCCATACTAGGCTCTACAAATAAAACCGCAATATCACGTATTGGAAATTAGATTTCCATCATGAGTCGAAGCAAGGGGCAAGCTCCTCTCCGTTCGAGACACTCTAGCAAATGTCTGAGGACCCCACTATGATCCTTGGAAACGGTTGGGCCGGTCCTTACCTAACTTTAGAGGATTGGCAATTCCTGAACACATGTTTCTCGGTCCTAACAGACATATATCTGAGGCGCTTCGCATTCCAACATCCACACAGGTAAAAAGTGTATAAATGTCAGGGCTGGTAGGTCACTGACATCACCCATAGCTAGAAATAAACGTCGTGTTCTCCCAATGGTCCGTATCCCGTTTTTGACTCAAATCGAGGTGTGAGGCTCATGAATTCACGCTATACACAAAGCTACGCCACACAGGCCGTGCTTTGATTATCAACCACAAGACCTTGCTTTTCAACAGAAGCCTTGATCAATTGCCACTTATGCGTGCCACACAGGCAATTCACTCCATGCGACTGATGTCCGTCGATATACAACCTCTCAGCTCGTACGTCTTAGAGAAGGGCGTTAAGCAAGAGAATAAATTCCCCGCCGCCAAACAGATTTATATTTAATAGAGATCAATCAACACAGAATAAAATCCAATGTCAGACACACAATCCATTTATAAGTTCGTTCTAGGTCTGAACGAAACAGGAGGCACTTTCCTCGCATATCCATCCATCTCCAGGTACATCTGAACGATCACCAATTGATTCCCGCATCTTGGGTGTACAGCCCAATCAAGATCATCAGTAACCACCCAAACGATGTAGAGACTTCTGGTCTTCAACCACCGTCTTCATCTTCGACATATTGTCTAATCGGTTATTCAGAATGGGTATAAAACCGGCGTTTCCGAATAACCCGCATATATAATAAACGCGTGTTACACAAACACAACATACGCCTCATTCCAATTCAGAATATTCTTTTATTCACAAAATTACATTCTTAGGGAAAGGTTCCCGTTAATTTTATCAAAGATAAGTTCTTCTAAATTTATTCTTTAATCTTCCTTTGGATATCATTTCAAACCATATTATGGTTTTCCAAACTAGTCGGGATTAGCTAACAACACCGAAGTAATTATTTATTTTATTTCCCAATCCCAACTTATTTATCCCATGGAGAAAACTGGTGATACTCCATATCTAACACCACGGTGTTATCGGTAAATATTAATTACCATTTCACGTTCAAATCTAATTAAATATTTAACTATCTCTTTGGAGCAAAACTGGTGGTACTCCATTCTCGATCACCGTGGTGTCGGGTCGGGTTGAGGCTCGGATCGGGTTGGTTCTTATCAATTCACTATCAATCTAATTACAGATTCATTAAAACTCCACTTAGTTTTAATCTTCTCAAAAATCAATATCTTGTCTTCAACTGGGTTAAAGGACCAATGTCATTTAAAACACGATTCATGACAAACCCAAATCACATTTGATATTAAATACAAGGCTCTGAGTAGAAAATATACCGGCTTATATTCAATATCAAATTCTGAAACCAGGAAATATCGTATTGGAAATAATGATATAAACAATATCTGTATAACCACGGAATCCAACATCAAAATATTCCAATGACAATTTCGATTCAAATCCACTTCCACTTTATATATATTGGAAATTCTGGTTATTTTCAAAACCAATTCAAATTCAATTTATTTATTTCAAAAATAAATTGATTTTAATTTTAGTTCAAAACTAGTTCATTTCGATAAAAATCTCTTTTTATCCTTTCAAATGTGGAATTTTTCATCCCGGTTCATTCCAATTCACATATTATGATGTTACACACATTATTAATATTTTAAATAATTTTATCAAGGCTCGTACAGTCGATTTCCATTAACGGCCATCGAACTGCACTTACAGCGACCTTTTCCAAATTTTATTTGGACATAATTCCAAATCCAACCGTTAGATTTTAAATTTCTAATATTCATTGGAAAGCTCTTTTCGATACGAACCTTACGGTTCCAGTTTTAGGAGAATCCGACGGTCGGATCTCCCGGAACATCTATTCGAAGTCAATGGTCGAAATTCACGAACTGCCGCGGCGCGGCGCGTTCTATTCAGGCCATTATATATATATAATATATATATATATATATATATTATATATTTTGTCGATTTCCTTTTAAAACGTATTTTATAAATCGTTTTAAATTCGTTTTCAAAACCATTTCAACTCTATATTCAATTTCTAATCAAATTTGAATATTTCATACCATTACTATATGAATGGTAATATTTTCAAAACGATATATTTTGAAATCACTACCTTTTCTATATTCATTATAAAAACAGCTATAATCTATATAAATATCGTTCACGTCAAAATAGCACAACTCTAATCAACACGGCTTTATATATTTCAGTAAATTCTTTATTCTATTACCCAAATGAATATTTATTCTATTCAACACATGAATCTATATTTCTATTCAACACATGACTAATCTCAACACATGAATAGTTTCAACACACGAATATTCCCAACACATGAGCATCGTCAACACATGACTATTCTTATATTCAACACATGAATTTTCTTTTATAATATTCATTATTTTCCCGATTGTAATGAGGCCCAATCAATTACCATATAACGTTAATTATATGGATTCCATACACCACATGTATATAATAGCAACGATAAACAATCAACCATCATCCAAAGTGCACCACACAACTGCATAAGCATTAAATATAAATAATTACCGCTTACACAGTCTGTCGACCAATCGATCGACATACTATTAAATAATTGGGATTAGTGTACACCCAATATCATCCCAATACCCGTGTGGGGTTTCAAAACAACAAACACAAATTTTTATAGGTGCAGTTGGGCGATGTGTAAAATTTATCATTCCAATCAATATCCTTCAAATATGTGTACATAAACAAACCGTCCGGTTTGTAAATGAATATTTATTTATTCGCATTCACTATATTTATATTCACGTTAAAAATTAAATTTTTAACAATAATTAATTTATTTCATCACATTACACATCAACATCACGAACAAACTTCACAACACAACAAACAAGCATACAAACCGTCCATGGTCTGTGGACGACGGATGTTGGGTGCTACTAAGCATCGTCTGCATCCTAGTATATAATTTAAACTAGAAAAGAAGATTTAAAGTGAGAAATTCTCACCGACTAGCTAATCCAAACTCCACGACTCTCCTTATGTAGAAAATCTCCGTCGTTTCTTCTTTCGTCCATTCCACTGTCCGTAGCCACTACATATATAAAAATCACATTTTTATTTGTTAACTTTCGATTTAAAATTCATATTTTTCCTTAACCATTCTAATGATCAAAATCGTATTTTTACTTCGCTACATATATGATAAAAATTCTATTTTTACATCCCTGCTATAAATAAAAAAAATTCTTTTTTTACATCACTGCTATATAGATAAAAATTCTATTTTTACATCGATGTTCATATAATAAAGATTATATTTTTATCACACTATTCTCTATGTAAAGATTTCGCCTTTTTCAAATATAAAGATTTCGCCTTTTCAAATATAAAGATTTAATCTTTATATTTGTACTTTAATAAAAACCATATTTTTAATACTCTATCTAAGTAAAAATCATATTTTTATTATCTATGTTACATAAAAATCATATTTTTAACTTCTTGATTATGTAAAAATTATATTTTCAACCTTCACATCATATAAAAATTATATTTTGAACTCTCTACAAATATAAAATTATATTTTTATCGCTCTTTATCCAATAAAGATTATGTTTTAATTTTCAAACTACATAGATAAAGATTATATTTTTAAAACGCCCTCTTCTATACAAAAATTCAATCTTTCACTGTATACAAATATCGTCTTCCTCTTCATAAAAATATCGTTTTTTTCTTTGATAAAAACATCGCATTCCTTTGAATTTAAAAATCATAGCATTGTTCAATAAAAATTATAGCTTTACTTACTTAAAAATCTAAATTTTATCCTACAACAAAAATCAGTTTTTATATGAATTGAAAATAAATAAAGAATTCACCTTTGTTCTTCAGCGAAGAGGGGGGTTTCAAGAGGATTTTGGGAGCAGCACTGCTAGGCTTGGCGGTGGGCCCCTGGGTAGCGGCGACGGTGGGAGGAATCGTGGTTGCTGGCGGATTGGGGCTTCGTCGAGCGACTGGGGTTTGGGGGAATGGTCGGAGTTGGTGGCGCGGTGCCAGGAGCGGTGGCGGCTGGAGCGTGGTGGCTACGGTGGTGCTCCCCTGGGCAACGGCGACGAAGACGAACAGCTCGGTTTTCTCTTCTTCTTTTTTATTTAAGCGTTGACCAATTTGAAAAGTGTGGGAGAGAGAAGGAAGGGTGAGGGAATATATAATTATATATTTAATTCATTTTTATCCCCAAAAAATAACTTTTTATTTTGACCTCCAAACGAGACCCACCGATTGTCGTCCACAACTAATTACCCACATTCCGAACGCAATGGGATATGTCTCGTAAGCCAATTCGACCGTTTCGATCAGTTTCCATCAAATTCAAAATATAACTCTATATATTGAATTTGGACGCGCATTTCAATTTACCGAGGCCACATACTAACTAGAAAAATTCCCGAAAAAATTTTCTAACTTTGTATTGACGATACGGTCTTAACAAAACTAATTTTGTCAAATTCTGAGACCGTTAGAAAAATTTCCATTTTTCAGTCGATTAAAATCAACTAATACTGGTCAAATGCGTTTTCCTTTTCCACGCTCACATATTGAATCAGAAAATTATGAAAATTGGAATCTAGCAACAATTTGACATCACGGATCGAACAAAAGTGGTTTCGTTGAAATCCGAGGTCGTTTGCAAAATATCCATTTTTAAGGGCCTGAATTCCATAGCGACTATTCAGAATTTTCAACTGGACATATCCTTTGATTCCCGCTATTAAATTTTGATTTCTCGGATTCGTTGGAAAGATATTCTCAATCAGATTCAAATATTTTTGGTTTCACTAAAATCCGGTTTATTTTGCACCCGATACATTCATTTGAAGTTTGAAATCGAATTATCGAACTACCGCGCCGTTTTCAATTCCTTTTATAATTAAAAATAATTATTTATAATCTAACGACGACGTATATAAATATATACGTTCTATTTCTATTCAAAATAAATTTCTCGTCGATATTATTTAAAATAATTCATTTTAAATAATCAAACTTCACTAAAATTGCCAGGATAAAATTATTAAATTGGCTCGTATATCCGGGTTGTTACAATTTTTAACAAATTCGATGTATATAAAAAGAATGTGTATTTTCAACAAATGCTAATAAATGTAAACAAATATGAGAATTTTGATTTAGTTCTTTAATGTAAACAAATATGCCGATTTTTGATTGATTCTTTTATGTAAACAAAATGTTAATTTTGATTGGTTCTTTTATGTAAACAAAATGTTAATTTTGATTGGTTCTTTTATGTAAACAAAATGTTAATTTTTTTTATTCATTCTTTCAATTGACCAAAAATGGGGTTTTTATTTCAACACTTATGTTTTAACCAAAATGTTATTTTTTTATTTCAGTACTAAACAAATTTGACAAAAACCCTATTTTAATGAAAATAATAAAATGAATGTTTTATTGTTATTCTATTTTTAAACAAAAATTGACAACTTAATTCATTTCAATAAATAGAATCAAAATAATAATTTAATATTAAATCAACAATTTAACAAGATTAATCCAAATAATGTTCTTATGCTGAATTGAAAATCTATCGCAATTCAACACATAACAGAATGATTTAGTTTTATTGAAATGGCAATTCTATTCCAGATCAATAATATAACATGCGACATATCTTTTATTGAACACCTATAGATCCGTGTTTATAGGTCATCAACAAGAAGATAAATTATTCACAGTTCATCACATAACAGATCTAAGTCATACAAAACCAATCATTCATCACAATCACCGCACAATCAACATTGAAATAAATATATACATAGAACATGAATTTCATAGCGAATGAATATATATATACTACACCACGAAATAAATTATTTATTTTAATTTTTAAAAAAATAGATATATCACCAAATAAATTAGTTTTGAAATTTCAAAGTTGTAAAGACCCGAAAAATCGAACACTTAATCTTCGAATATCGTAACAATTTGTAATATTGTTAAATGTTATAAATGTGATTTTATAACCTTGTAAAATATCATTTAACAAGTAATTAATGATACTAGACTCATTTTATAAAAATGCTTTCAAAAATATATTTTTGGTAAAATATTGATAAAATGACTGAAAATCATTTTATTGATAAATGGCTGTTTTCTCAATAAAAGTTGTTGAAAATTTTAGTGGATGTCTAATTATTCATTAGGAAAGTAATTAGTAAATAAAATTATTTTTCATATTTATGGTTAACTATTTTGATGATGTCATCATTTTCAAAAATGAGCATTTGAGGAAAGTTTTGTATTTTAGGTATTTAAATATTCAAATAAGTGATTTATAATTTAAGTATGCTTGTTTTAATTGTTTAAATAAGTTAATGAATTTATTTCCAAGTTTTGTTTACTTGAATAAATCATTTGATAAAGAACTAAAAATATGATCGAGATTCAACTTCCAGATTCGCATCCTATCGTTGAATAGAAGTTGTTTCACATCGTTGCAATGTTGTATGATATATATGCACATACATGCTTATACACATAAATGTATGCATAATTAGTCACATCAAAGGTTTATAAAATATCCTAAGTGTATGCATATAAGCTTCTTATATGTATACAAATGAATGCTTACTTTTTAAGCTTTGAAAAAGCAAACTTACCATCTCTTACACACCTTTCACTTCTCTTACACACCTTTCACTTCTTTTATGAGTATGTTTAGGGTTTTTAGGGCATTTTGGTCTTTTCCCATCCACCTTCTTTTTCCTATATAAGGAAGGGTATACCTCCTTCTTTCTTACACAAAATTCCTAAGCAAAAGTGAAGCTTTTAACGGCTTATCTTCATCTTCTTCCTATTCCTTACTAACTTTCTCAAAGTACACTCAAATGAACTTCAAATCAAGCCAAACTTTGAGTGAAGCCTTCCTACACCATTACAAGATCTTCTAGCTAGTTAGAATTTGAAAAATCGAAGAACCTCTCCATTCTCTATTTTTGGCCGTGAGCTATATAAGGAAGGAAGCAAGGAAAAACAAGGGAAGGAAGGAGGTTGCTAGCTTGGATCTTTATTCTTATTCTTGGATCTTTATTCTTATTATTGGATCTTGGATTTCCTAAGGATTAAGGTGAGTTTACTCACTATTTAGTGCAACAAACATAAACCCTTTTGCATGTTTTTAACTCTTCTTAAAGTTGCTTGAATGTTGGTAACTTATGTTAAAAATGTTAACTTGATTCTTACTTTAAAAGTAAGTGACATATGTAATCCATGTTAATGGATTGGAATGGACTTGAATGAACTTGGATTTGGACTTGAATTAACTTCTATAACAAGTGGAATGGACTTGAAACAAAGCACATAAGGATTAGTAGGGAATTGACATATTGTGGACTTGAACTTGAAAGTGCACTTATAGCGATAGTCGCTATATATGCAGTTTTAATTGTTGTGTTTTCAATACATTGTATGGAACTTTGTAATGACGTCCTTAGTGATTTCTTATCATATTAAAATGTTTGTTTAACTTGTATGTTAAATTGAAGTAAGTTTGAAAGTGTGTGAAGCTAGAATAGTGATATGAGTGCACTTCCTAATTACTTGTTTATTGAATATCATGATTACCGTGCTTAATTCTAATAAGCCGACGAGTAGGCTTATCTACCTGTGAGTGTCAAGAATGGGGTGTCTAGGCAAGGGGTGATATGCAACCAGTGCTCTAACTTAACTGGCCTCACTCTTGACCGAGGGATAGTTAAATTGATAATGTCAGAAACGAGTTAAGTGCACGAAGTGTGATTTCTATAAGCATAAAATGGTTTTGGGTTTGTCGTGACAATGTGTTAATTACATTAATCTTTAACCCTCTCAGATTATATCATGGAAGTAAATATAATTGAATGTTTAAACAAACATTTAAAGATAAATTATAAAGGATTGTTTTGGGTTTGTTGTAAACATTGTTTTAGCAACACTTGTTTTAAACCCTTGGAATGTAGTTAAACTGGAATATACGGTTTAATGGTTTTGAATATACTTAGATCTTTAATAATTTATTTTAAAGATAGAAACAAGTATAGAAATCTTTCAGAATAAAGATATTGAATAAGATGTTTAACTTATAAAAGAGAAGAGGTTCTTTATTAAACAATGTTTTTAACCTCTTTGATTATATTTTAAGAAAAATCTTAAAAATTGTTTATGGTTATACTTATACCGGAGGAATAAGTATATGAATACGTTTTGTAGTATTGAAGTTATAGACGGATTCTTAGAAGTGAATTATGGATATACTTATACCGGAGGGATAAGTATATGAATACGATTTTAAGTATTCAAGACTATAAAGGGATAGTGAATTAGTAGAATATATACATATACACCTTTTATATGTATAAGTTGAATATATACGCAAGTATATAAAGGAATATTAATTGAGTATGAGTTACTGATTAATAAGCAAAGTCTTGTTAGACAAATGAAGTTTTATTAGATAAAAGAAGTTTACTAATAAAGGAATATTAATCGAGTATGAGTTATTGATTAATAAGGAAGTCTAGTTAGACAAATGAAGTTTTATCAGTTAAAAGAAGTTATACTAATAAAGGAATATTAGTCGAGTATAAGTTATTGATTAATAAGCGAAGTCGTATTTGACAAATGAAGTTTTATTAGATAAAGGAGTTTTACTAATAACAGAAGTTTTAATTAATGAAAGGTTAATTAAATGGTAATGGGATTAGAAGTCGTTTATATGAGTTAACCGTGCTTCAACTGTTTATCATGCTATGTGACTTGATAGTAATTTGATTGTTTAACATGCTTTGTAACCTTGATTGTGCCTTGGACGTTTATTCAATTGTTATGGAAATTAAGCGAGGCTGTTTTCCATATACAATCGTCTATTGTGTGAATTGTAGTCAGTTAATTGACTATAGAACTTGACCTTAAATCTAGCAACTAGTTTTGAGGAGACCGGGATTGGTAAGTGTTCTACTTATCAAAAACCGCTTCAAAACTAGTATACGGGTTCTATGTTTTGGAAGCGGCGGGGAAGTGAAGGCTATGTGGTGATTCGAGATCTATTGAGATGCTCAAACACATATAGTGATTCTAAGGTCTATGAAAGAATCTATGTGTGATTCCAAGATCTGTTGATGTATTGGAATCCATGTGTGATTCCGAGATCTATGAAGACATCTATGTGTGATTCCAAGATCTATTGAGCTGTGGGATTCCAACTGGGAATTCTTGTTCTGTTCGAGCGGTGAAGATTCATGTGAACGATGCTGAACGAAACCTCGACATCGGAAATGGCTAAAAACAGAGTAGGAGCACAATCTGGGGTTTTGCTAACCTACGGCAGGATATATTGACTCCATATCTAGTGTATGCTTATTACCAAATCGTTGCGGGAGCTCTTTGAAGTTGCGCGCGGGAGTTGGGTATATTTGGTTCCACGTGGTGCACTCCGGTGTTTTCGTGCGTGGGCCAGTTGTGTTTACCTTATGGTATATTTCATCTAGAGATATACGACGCTCGGAGGTACTTTCTGACCCTTGTGCATGGTGTTCGGATCTATATTGAGAGATCTCCGATGGAAAATCCAATATGCGAACGTGCCTTATCGGTTTTGTTTGTACACTTAATAGTTGTTGAATGTAACCAACGTAACCATTCCTTCTATGTGAATTTATTTATATTCTACACCCTAGACATTATTTATAATACAACTATACTTCTCATAATAAATGGTTGGTTTCAATTGAGGGGAAAACCGGAGCGGTAATCTGCACAGTTCCCTCAGTGTTGTTACATGCAATATGTATCTTGAGTTTCTCATACCAGACGGATGTCTAACGCTTAGTTTCTGTTTTCCCTAAAACCCTCACGTACTCCTTCGAGTAGACTGAGTATAGCAGGTTTTACTTTGGATGCTTTGGAGCTTCTGGAAGAGAGTTGGAGTTCAACTTACCGTACTTTTTATATCCGCTGCATTATATGTTGTACATCAACAGTGATGAGGACATGTTGTTATGACTGTTCAAGTTGATGATAGGTTGGTCTTCTCTGATAGTTTTAAACATACAGTTTATTTTGTAAAGATCATTCTTTATATTATATGTTATCGTTCCGTTGTGAGATTCTGATATTGTGTCCCCTTCTTCCTTAGTCTATTTTCTTTTTATTTTATTTCACCCTAACTTTTCGTCTTTCCGACACTTGGGTGCTCAGCACGTGAATACCGTGGATGTATTTGTGTCGACATTCGAGGGTCGAAAAGTCGGGTCGTTACATTTGGTATCAGAGCCCAAGGTTGAGCGAATACCTTGGCTTTGGTTGGGTATGGCTCATTAGAGACGGGGTTAGCAACACCCTAGAATGAGTAGAATGTATTATATATATGAGAGCGCGTACTTGTTAGTGAATACAAAATATTTTGTATTGGGTGTTTTGACTTGTAAGTCTGAATTCTGGATCTGAATCAATCGATTGATCATCGTTTTGATGAAGATTCTGAAACACTCGAACAAGTCATTTGATTCGATATTGTTTTCGAATTTGGTAAATGAAATAAGTTACCAAGAAGTATATATTCTATATATAAGAAAGATTTCATAACTAAATCAGTTATATAGATGAGCTGTTGTTAGGGAAGGATGATATTAAATTATTATCATTCGTTGATTGATTGGTCATGCTCGCTTAGGAGAGTTGACTATTATTGGCTGATTTCTAGTAGTGCCCGGACCAGTTTATGGGTATCGATTACTGTGTTTGGATAAGAGTAATCTTATCCATTTGCTTGCATGGGTTAGGTAGATTTATAATTGGGGGAACATTGGAAACGAACACTTTTTGAATTCAGTTTCACAATTTGACTATAAGGCATTCGGTAATGATGTTGGGTAAGAATTAAATCTGAATGGAAGTTGTTTAAAACGAATTTAAACAAGAAATATGCAAGTGAAATTTATAAACGAGATTTATAAATATGAAATGTATTTGTGTTGAAAACCAAAGGATTTGAAATTCCGGTAAGTTTGAAATTGATTTTCAAAGCTTGAAATACATATTGAAGTTGGTTTGAAAGTGTTTTAGGGTTTTAAATGACTTTAAAAGATAGAAAAGCTTTGATCTTACTCGAGTCGCTGGAAAATAATGTTGATGATGACTGCAGCATTATCGAGGTTCATTTTCGAGTTTCTAAGTATAAACTAGCTCCCATGGATAATAGTTTGGACTTGAACAGATTTATGTTTTGGATACAGATTATTTGATGTATAAAACCCAGAAGTTCAATCCTGAAGTTTTCAACTAAGTTATATATGGATGCATATAGTTTATATAATGGAGTTGTATGATTTTGCATCTCAGTTGATATGATGTTTGATAGATTTCATTTGTTAATGGAATGGAATGTTCGACGGTTTTGGATAGTCGATGTTTCCAAGTGAATTTACATGCTTGACTAGTTTATGTGAAAGCGTAAGAGACTTGGTTTATAATTTATAAACTTAGGTGTAACGACCCGCATTTTCAGCAACAGAATAATTAATTTATTTAATTATTTGAATAGTGATTTAGAGAATTAAAGGGTCGTTGAATTGAATTATAGTGAATATTTAATTGAATTATATAATAGAATAATATATTTATTTCTGAAATAGTCAGAAATAGTGGAATTCACAGTATTGTGTGAATGGGCAATATAAAAAAAATATATAATTCAGTTTATATTAGATTATATTGACGAATATATTTATAAACGCCATTTGAACGTATAATTTATATTATAATTATAATATAGCTCGAAA